>JAJHZJ010000551.1:1571846-2171846 GCA_023548195.1 Bettongia penicillata ogilbyi | reverse complement strand
TAAAGGTGGTTTTGCCATTGTCTCTACTTTTGATAACTAAAAACGTCTGCCCATCTATTAGCTGTAAAGCATCATGTAGTGTTTTCTAAATGTTTTATTAGCACTTCTTATATCTCATCTCCCTATGGCTTGAGGCAAGAATAAATCAATTAACGAACATTTATTAAGAGCGTACTATGCCAGACACTACATTGAAACACAAAGAATGAACCAATCTCTACTCGCAGTGACAGGAACCATTTCTTCCATTTATTTGTATCTGCAATAGTATTTTGGCACATGATAGGCACTGATCATATATTTGCTAATTTAATTGTTAGTATAGTAACAGATAGAAACTCAGTGCCTCCAGACTATGTTTCACGAATCAATTTTGAGCAGAACTTTATATATCTGGACAGAGTCCATAAGAAAAAAAAGGAAGAATATGAGGTGGTGCCAAGAGCATAAAATACCTTTAGAAATTTAAAATAAAAGAAGAAAAATAATCCTTTTTTGAGCCAGTTTTATAATATAGGATTTTGGCAGCATAGGAACATATTGCTGTACTCTAATCAAAATTCTCTCATAGAACCCCTATCAATATATTGCTGAAAGTGGGGATATCACACAAATATTCATGGTCAACATGTACAATACATTTTTTAAAAAATTAAGAGAAAGTACATCTTGCAAAGTCCATACCACAATATCTGCATACTTAAGGTATTTTTTTAAATTAAATTTTAAAAAGTGTCATGTGTGAATGGATAGGGGTGGGATACAGAAAGGTAAGCAACCATCTAAGTTTATCCTATGAAAGTCATGAGGAGAAACTATGGAGAGTCAGAATATCAAAATCCTTTTAACAAGCGTACATAAACTTTGTATTCTTTGAAAAGCTTCCAGGACTAATACAAAGAACAATCTCCATCCACCAACTATGACTTTTCTATATTATATTCTTCTGTCTCAGTAATAGTAGCAACAGAATTCTTTTCCTGAACCTGTTGACTAATTCACAAAAAAGTATATTCTTAGTTTTCCAAGGTCAGTGTTACTTAAAATCCTTTTAATTTTGTTTAAATATAAGCCAGTAGGCTTTTTTTTGAAAGCAACTATGCTAAGATATATAATGTGTCTAATACTTTCCATTAGTAACAAATGTATCAAGATTTATGTCCCTTCAAGGATATATAATACAGCCCACTCATACCCTTTCATACAGTGGGTGACTTTCAGTGGTGTGATAGAGTGCTGGACTTGTGGTCAAGAAGATCCAAGTTCAAATCCTAAGAAATCTACTAACTGTGTGACCCTGGGCAAGTCATTTAACCTCTGTTTGCCTCAGTTTTCTCATCTGTAAAATGGAGATAATAATAGTACCTACTTCACAAGGTTATTGTTTCAATCAAATAGCATAATACTTTAAAGCACTTTGCAAATCCTAAAGCATTATGTAAAAATGCTTGATACTAATACTATTATTGTTTTGTCCATCCACATCCTCCAGTAAATCTGACACAGAGTTCACCCTATATTATCAGATTCTTTAGATCACTTGACACTGAACAACTCTAAATGAAGTCTTCCTATTATCTTGTTCCCTCACCACACATTTCTCTAATAAGACCTTTTATTCTTTTAAACAATGCTTAGTGGTGATGTGTTTCAACTTGATACACACTATGCTCTGATACACTCCATTGCCCTGCCAATGACCACAAATCTTAATTCTTTCCAGACCATGATTGTCTGTAACTTGCAATTATGTCATTACTAGGAAAATACCACTGTTAAAAATGTAATTCAGGGGGAGGAGTCAAGATGGCAGAGTAGAAAGATTCACATATGCTAGCTCCGAACCCACAGCCCATAAATTTTCCGTAAAAAAAACTCCCCAAAAAATCTGGAGCAGTGGAAGCCATGCAGCAGTGCAGTGGAGGAGATTTCCATTCCAGAGAGCCCTGAAAAACTGCCACCAAAGGTCCATCATGCACCGGACAGCCCTGGCTGCGAGGCCCCGAGAGGAGCAGATCCGAGCAGGCTTCAGGGACAGAACCTCTGGGGGCTGTGAAGATCCCTCCACCCACAGGTGCTACAAGTCAGTGAGAGATACTTCTGGGCTGGCCAAGAGGGGAGCGGGGTGTCTCCATAACTTAGGCCTCCGCGGAAGGCAGGAGCAGAGATAGGGACAGCAGCAGACCCGTGCTCCCCAAGAAGGCAGGAGCTCCGCTCCATTACTGAAGATCTCTGCATAAACCCCCTGAGGGAACTGAACCTGGGAAGCAGTCCTGCCCCCACCTGAGCACCAGAACTTAAGCTCACATTGAATAGCAGCTGCACCCACCACTGAAAGCCCTGTGGCAGGGGAGCAGCATTTGAATCTCAGACCCCAAGCAGCAGCTGGGTGGATCTAGGTGGGGGTGGAGAGGAATCTCAGAAGTCAAGTAACTGGCTGGGAAAATGCCCAGAAAAGGGAAGAAAAATAAGACCATAGAAGGCTACTTTCTTGGGGAACAGATGTTTCTGCCTTTCATTTCTGAGGAGGAGGAACAATGCTTACCATCAGGAAAAGACATAGAAGTCAAGTCCTCTGTATACCAAACATCTGAAATAGATATCCAATGGGCTCAGGCCATGGAAGAGCTCAAAAAGGATTTTGAAAATCAAGTTAGACAGGTAGAGGAAAAACTGGGAAGACAAATGAGAGAGATGCAAGAAAAGCGTGAAAAACGGGTCAATACCTTGGTAGAGGAGACCCAAAAAAATGCTGAAGAAAATAACACCTTGAAAAATAGGCTAACTCAATTAGCAAAAGAGGTTCAAAGATCCAGTGAGGAGAAGAATGCTTTCAAAAGCAGAATTAGCCAAATGGAAAAAGAGGTTCAAAAGCTCACTGAAGAAAATAGTTCTCTCAAAATTAGAATGAACAGATGGAGCCTAATGACTTTATGAGAAAGCAAGAAATCACAAAACAAAACCAAAAGAATGAAAAAATGGAAGAGAATGTGAAATATCTCATGGGAAAAACAACGGACCTGGAAAATAGACCCAGGAGAGACAATTTAAAAATTATGGGACTACCTGAAAGCCATGATCAAAAAAAGAGCCTAGACATCATCTTCCATGAAATTATCAAGGAAAACTGCCCTGAGATTCTAGAACTAAAGGGCAAAATAAGTATTGAAGGAATCCATCGATCACCATCTGAAAGAGATCCAAAAAGAGAAACTCCTAGGAACATTGTGGCCAAATTCCAGAATTCCCAGGTCAAAGAGAAAATATTACAAGCAGCTAGAAAGAAACAATTCCAGTATTGTTGAAATAAGATCAGGATAACACAGGATCCAGCAGCTTCTACATTAAGGGATCAAAGGGTGTGGAATAGGATATTCCAGAAGTCAAAGGAACTAGGACTCAAACCAAGAATCACCTACCCAGCAAAACTGAATATAATACTTCAGGGGAAAATATGGTCTTTCAATGAAACAGAGGACTTTCAAGCATTCTTGATGAAAAGACCAGAGATGAAAAGAAAATTTGACTTTCCAACACAAGAATGAGAAGAAGCATGAAAAAGTAAACAGCAAAGAGAAATCATAAGGGACTTACCAAAGGTGAACTGTTTACATTCCTACATGGAAAGACAATATTTGTAACTCTTAAAACTTTTCAGTATCTGGGTACTTGGTAGGACCACACACACACACACACACATACATGTGTGTGCGCACATACATACACACATGCATGCACACAGAGAGCACAGAGTGAATTGAATAGGATGGGACCATATTTTAAAAGAAATTAAGGTAAATGGTGAGAGAGAAATGTAGTGGGAGGAGAGAGGGTGAAATGGAATAGGGTAAATTATCTCTCATTCAAGAGGCAAGCAGGAGACTTTTTAGTGGAGGGGAAAAGAGGAGAGATGAGAAAAAAACATGAAGTTTACTCTCATCACAGTCGACTAAAGGAAGGAATAAAAGGCACACTCATTTTGGTATGAAAACCTATCTTACAATACAGGAAAGTGGGGGAGAAGGAGATAACCAGAGTGGGGAGGATGATGGAAGGGAGGGCAATGGGAGGAGGGAGCAATTTGAAGTCAACACTCATGGGGAGGGACAGGATCAAAAGATAGAATAGAAACAATGGGGAGCAGGATAGGATGGAGGGAAATACAGTTAGTCTTACACATCACGACTATTATAGAAGTCATTTGCAAAACTACACAGATAGGGCCTATATTGAATTGCCTGCCTTCCCAAAGGGAATGGGTGGAGAGGGAGGGATGGGGAGAATTTGGAATTCAAAGTTTTAAGGAGTATTGTTCTTGCTACTGGGAAATAAGAAATACAATTTATGGGGAATAGAAAGTCATCTAGCCCTATAGGACAAAAGAGAAGATGGGGACAAGAGAAGGGATGGATGACAGAAGAGAGGGCAGATTGGTGATAGGGAAAATTAGAATGCTCAGTGTAATGGGGTGGAGGGAGGGGATAAATGGGGAGAAAATTTGGAACCCAAAATTTTGTGAAAATGAATGTAAAAAGTCAAATAAATAAATATATATTAAAATAAATAAATAAATGAAAATGTAATTCAGAATGATGCAAGAAAATCATGAAAAATAAGTCAACTGCTTGCTAAAGGGGACCCCAAAAATGCTGAAAAATAACATCTTAAAAATAGACTAACCCAAACAGGAAAAGAGATCCAATAAGGAGAAGAATGCCTTAAAAAGCAGAACTGGCTATATGGAAAAGTAGGTAAAAAAGCTCACTGAAGAAAATAATTCCTTAAAGATTAGAATGGAGGAGATGGAAGCTAATGATTTTATGAAAAATCAAGAAATTATAAAACAAAAGGAATGAAAAAATAGCAGACAATGTGAAATATCTCACTGGAAAAACAATTGACCTAGAAAACAGATCCAAGAGAGACAATTCAAAAATTATTGGACTAACTTAAAGCCATGATCAAAAAAAAAGCTTAGATATCATCTTTCAAGAAATTATCAAGGAAAACTGTCCTAATAATCTAGAATCAGCCAAATGCTAGTGTTCCCAGGTCAGGGAGAAAATATTATAAGCAGCCAGAAAGAAACAATTCTTTGTGGAATTCTTTGTGGAAACACTTTCAGGATAACACAAGATCTCACAACTTCTACATTAAGGGACTGCAGGGCTTGGAATATGATATTGCAGAGGTCAAAGGAGCTAGGATTAAAACCAAGAATCATCTACCCAGAAAAACTGAATATAATACTTTGGGGGGACAAATAGTCATTCAATTAAATAGAGGACTTTCAAGTATTATTGATGAAAAGACCAGAGCTGAATTGAAAATTTGACTCTCAAACACAAGAATCAAGAGAAGCATGTAAAGATAAATGGGAAAGAGAAATCATAAGGGACTTACTAAAGTTGAACTGTTTACATTCCCACATGAAAAGATAATATTTGTAACTCTTGAGACTTTTCTCAATATTAGGATAGATTATATACATACAGACAGAAGGCACAGGGTGAGTTGAATATGAAGGGATGATATCTTAAAAACAAAATTAAGGGGTGAGAGAGGAATATATTGGAAGAAGGAGAAAAGGAGAAATAGAATGGGGTAGATTATCTCTCACATAAAAGAGGTAAGAAAAAGCTTTTTTAATGGAGGGGAAGAAGAAGGAGATGAGAGGGTAAGAGCGAACCTTTACTCTCATTGTATTTGGCTTAAGGAAGGAGTAACATGCACACTCACTTTGGTATGAAAATCTATCTTACACTATAGGAAAGTAGGGGGTAGGGGATAAGTGGGAGGGAGTGATCGAAAGGAGAGCAAATGAGAGGAGAGGGCAATTAGAAGTAAACACTTTTGAGGAGGGACAGGGTCAAAAGAGAGAATAAATGGGGGCAAGATAGGATGGAGGGAAATATAGCTAATATTTCACAACATGATTATTATGGAAGTATTTTGCATGACTACACATGTATAACATATCATTTCTTAGTGAAGATGGGTGGAGAGGGAGGAAGGGAGAGAAGATGGAACTCAAAGATTTAAAAATGAATGTTAAAAATTGTTTTTACATTCAACTGGGAAATAAGACACAGGCAATGGAGTATAGAAATCTATCTTGCCCTACAAGAAAATAGAGGGGATGGGGATAAGAGAAGGATGAGTATGAGAGAAAGCTGGGGAGATTGGGGAGAGGGGTAATCAGAATGCATAATGTCTTGGGGTGGGCAGAGGGGAGAGATGGGGAGAAAATTTGGAACTCAAAATCTTGTGAAAGTGAACGTTGAAAACAAAATTAATTAAAAAGAAAAATTAAGGCACCAAAAATAAATAAAAATCCGAATGTAATTCAATTCAAGCATTTATTTAGCATCTTCTACATTATAGGGTCTAGAGGTACAAAAACAAAGCTAACCCCTCTACTATCAGGCTTATATACAAAGGGAGAGATGGAGAGACAATATTACAATGGAATATAGCATACAAATAAATTAAAGACAGTAATTTTGAGAGGAAGAACACTAACAACTGGGAAGAAGGAGAAAATTTTTCAGAAAAGCACTCTTGTAAGAGAGGGCACTTTAAATGAACCTTGAATGGGGCTAAAGATCACAAGAAATAGAGGTTAAGAGGTAATGCATTCCCAAGTGTACAGACAGCTTGTACAAAGGCACTGAGGCAGGTGAAAAAATATTGTGCATGGGAAAATAGCGATTAAGTTACATTAACTAGAATGTAAAATGAAAGGGAAATAGAAAAGATCTGAAAAGAGGCTAGGGCACAATCAAGAAGAATGTTAATTCTCAAAAGAGTTTGCTTTTTATTTTAGAAGTAACAGGGAGTTGGGGCATCTAGGTGACAGAGTGGATAGAGCGCTCAGCCTGGAGTAAAGAAGATTCATCTTCCTAAGTTCAAATCGGCCTCAGACACTAGCTATATGATCCTGGGAAAGTCACTTAACCCTGTTTGCCTTAGTTTCCTCATCTGTAAAATGAATTAGAGAGGGAAATGGCAAATCACTCCAATATCTTTGCCAAGAAAACTCCAAATGGGATCATAAAGAGTCAGACATGACTGAAGTACTATAACAAATAGGGAGTTACTAAAGTTTTTTGAACAAGAGAAAAACATGGGTAGACTTGTGCTTTAGGAATGGCAGTTTTGCAACTTTATGTGTATGGATTAGCGAAGAAAGAAGCTGAGATAATATTGTAATAGTGCAGAAAGAAAGGACTTAACTAGGATGGTCGTTGTGTTTCTAGAAAGGACATAGAGGTGATATTCAGCAACAGAATTGATAAGACCTGAAAACTGACTGGCTTTGGGGTGGGAGGGAGAGAAAAGGATGAAAGATGCCTCTAGGTTTGTTCATCTGGATGACTGAAGAGAAGATGTAACTACAACAGAAGCAAGGGAGTTTGGTGTAAATGTTAGTTTAGTGAGGAAAGAAAATGACTTCTCTTTTAGATACACTGCGTTTGAGATGTCTGTAGGACATATCTTTGGTATGGAATAGATCTGTAGATCTGAGAGTCATCTTCATATAAATGATACTTTAACCCAGAGGAGATACTGAAATTCCCCAAAGTGAGCATATACAAAGAAGAGGTCCTAGAAACTTGGAAGGCTCCAAAGACAATGGCAAGCAGAAGAAAATTTTATGAAGGATGAAACTTTTTGTTGATGAAGTAAAGCTCAAAGAGGTAGCCAACAGTGCTACACATGCTGCAGAGAAGTCAAGATTGATGAAAGTGAAGAAAAGGCCTTTGGATTTTGCAATGAAAAGATCATTGGTAACCTTGGAGTCAACCTTTTGTGAGATAATTTACCCCCTTCTACCTCTCCCTTCATCCTACTCCCAGTACATTCCTCTCTCACCTTTTAATTTTGTTTTTTTTAGACAACATCCCTTCATATTAAACTCACCCTGCGCCCTTATGATGTGTGTGTGTGTGTTTGTGACTTTTTAACTCTTCATTAAGGTAGGGATCTGCTTCCAATGTGGAGTGGGGTACTGTCACAAGCTTCAAGAGTTTTGTGCAGCTGTTTTCAGAGATATTTCCAGGAACCTGTAATTTTCAGTTCTTCCAAGGTGGTATGAGGAGAGTTGTTCCCTCCTCTTCTGACCTGTGCTCTGGTACGTGAGTGACAGCAAGCACTCTTTTCTACTTTGGAACTATAAGGAGGATCCTCTCTCCACTTTACCAAAGCTCTACCATGCCAGGGTTCCTCTTTGCCTGAGAACCACCACCCAGGACTGCAACTCGGATCCAAGCATGGGCAAAGCAAGAGAATTCTGCCTCAGCACCAGCAAAGAAATCCCAGAAATCCCCCTCTGATTCCCCCCAACTGCCTGTGAGCCAAGAGTTCCAGAAGCAGCTACAGTCACCATTGCCCAGGGCTGGGACCTTTCTCATCCACGACTGACAGACCTTTCCTAATGACATTCTAAGTTGCCTTTGGCATTTGTGGGTTGAGAAGTCTCAAAACTACCACAGCTGCCGGGGATTCAGTCCTGAGGCCTGCTCCAGGTTTGCTGGAGGCTCAGGTCTGTTCTGGCCTGGAGTTGCCCCTTCTCAGACTGGTGCTACAGACCCTTCCTGTTGACCTTTCAGGTTGGCCTGGGCTGGAAATTTGTTTCACTCTGTCATTTTGTGGGGTCTGGAATTTGTTTCTAGAATTTGAGGTCATTTTTTGTAGGTATTTGGAGGGTTTGGGGAGAGAGCTCAAATGAGACCTTGCTTTTACTCCACCATCTTGGCTCCATCTCAGCACACTTTTATATTCAAATATTAACCCATTGGTAGTATTGTTTAATATTTTTAAGGAACAATTTATTGCTTGTCCATTTAACAGCATACTATAGCCTAAACAACTGACATAGATTTTATGGCAACTCAGACAATTATTACATTATTTTGTTGGGGATCTATATTTTCTCTTCTCTAAAAGAAACAATGAAGTAAATATCTTATACTCTAATTGGCACAGTTAAGTTCAAAAGAAAAACATTGGATATCCTTAAACTCATTATGCTAAATGCAAAACAGTATGAAACTAAGAAATGAGGAAAATTTTTACATCAACTTACATGGTAGAAATATGAGAATATGGAAAGTGAAACAAATGGTGAAGAAATAAAGTTATCAATCTCTGTGGAGCAATAGTTCTGATAAGCCAGAAGAATGAGGAACTCACATCACAACTGCTACCCCCACCACTTCCAAATATTCAAAAATGTGCAAAATACAGTAATCATACTTGGGGGAGAGGGGAGAGATGAAAACCTTCTACACAAAGAATTAAAACTTTCTTAAATAACAATGGCCTTGGGACACAAAAAGGTATGTGCTTCAAGGTTTAACCCAGGTAACTATCTGTACAACTGAAAATCACCAGAAGAAACCAAACAATAAGAGATCAGGGGGAGAGATAGTACCTTATATTAAAAAAAAAAACAAATGAGAAAAGGTAAGAAAGCCAAGAGACACAAACTGAATAAAATTCTAGCCCCAAGGAGATATGATCGCATCACATTTTCTGGGTTGCAGAAAATGATCAAAAAATAAGACTGGCAACCGTGATTTCAGATATGGAAACAATAAAAAAGCAAATGTCAAAATCAACATGGGCAATGAAAATCTATCAGACATATGTATGTGCACGCTATGTAAACTCAAAGGAAAATTTAAATGAATTACCTCAAAGCATATTAATGATAATTGTTGCTAACTATTATAATCAACCAATACAGAAAAATTTAAAAGAGGAAATAAGGAACTAAATAGACTTCTAGAAGGGTTGGATTTGAAAGCCAGTATCTTGTAAGTTAGAAAATTAAAGACTGCAGCATCTTGAGATATATATTAAAATAAAAAGAACAGATCATGAATGACCTACAGCATAAAGAACATTTTGAAAAGCAAATATGCTAAATTATGCTCTTTAAATGTCACTGAATTAAAAATAGCAATATAAAGAACATAAAAAATATAGAACCACATGAAAAATAAGGACTTCATGAACATAGAACAGGTCAAAAAAAATCACAGAAGCAAGCTATATGTGCAAGAAAATGACAACACAGAGACAATATGCTAAAATCTGAGGTCTGTAGCAAAGGAAAAAATATAAACAAAATTTGAAAAGGATCAGTAATCTGAGTAGAAAATTATGTTTTTAAAAAACTTAGAATATACTCACAATTCCTTCCAGTAGGTTTAAAAACTTGCACTAGATTGACCCAGAAATTTAATTTTTTCAAAGTCCCAATAAAATCAGTTTTCTAACCCAGGTTGTCACAGGGAGATAAAATGGACCCTGGGGAAGGGCAGGAGGCAGATAAAGGTGATTACTGAGAAAGCAGCAACAAGACCAACCTAGACATTCCCTCCAAAATGCATAAAGCCTGGTCATAGCATACATTCATAAGTCAGAAAGAAGGCTAAAAGAAGGAGTAAATAAGTAAGGACATTCAGTCTTCTCCTACACAGTCATCAGACCCCCACACTGTCTGTGAGATGGAAATTTCTAAAGCTAAGGATGGCTCTCAATCCAGTTGTCCCCAGGGCTTAATTCCACTGAGTTCACATGGAGATGTTTGCACTGCACTCAGATCAAACGTCAACCACTGGAGGTTGGGGCTTTCCTCAGGACTTCTCAGATTGTCTTAGGACAACTGTTTTAGCCTGACTTTTGCTTATTTCTGCTCTTCTACACTCTCTCTAAAGCAATGTTCTCCCTCCTCCCTCCCCCATTTTGTACAGCAATTTTGGAGGGATGAAAGTTTTCTGACCTACTCTGTATCTTCCTAGAATCCTCCCCTAGAAACAGAAAATATCAATAAAAACTTAAAGAAAAAATTTAATGCTATGATCATGACAGGGACACTCCAGACACTAACCCAAAAAAAGAGACTGGATACAAAATAGTGACAAAGCCTCAAAGAAAAACATAGTTTGAGCACTCATTCTACTCAAAGTTCTGGAAGAGGTGAAGAAAGGATTTGAGTTCTCTGGCATTGTAGCTGGTCCTGCTGCCCACCTCCTGACTGAGAGGTGAAAGATCCAGGCTAGAAATTGAGAGATTTTTTTTTTTGAAATGGCTAATAAGAGAATTCATTATGCTTGATTATATGTGTTTGTAACAGTGGTTTCATTTTTCTTTATTTCTCCATTGAGATGTAAGGAGGTAGGAGGGAGAAAAGAAAACATTTTGCTGGCTAGAAAAAAATTAATTTAAAAAATAAATAAATAAAAATTAGACCTAAAACAAGAAATTTTTACTATAATAAGATAAATTATAGGAAATAAGAACAATATTAAGAAAGAAAAGAGCTAGTTTTTTTTAAAAAAAAAAAAAGACCAACCAAGAAATTAAGGAAACCATTAACCAATCTGAACCCAAAACATGAGAAAATCAAAACTGACAAAAATTTAAATAAATAAATTTTAAGATGGATCAGAAAATCATCAGAATCTTCTATGGATAACTATGTTAGCAAAAGTGAAAATTTTAAGGAAAAGAAATCACCTAACAAAAAATAATCAAGGCAATAGGTTAAGTAAAGTAGCAGGATATAAATATTTTCACAGAAAGGGTCAGGATTTTGACACAATATTTCTCTTTTAAAATTTTAATATGTAATTTAATTTTAATATATAATTTATTTTTCAATTTTCAATATTCGCTTCCACAAAAATTTGAATTAAAATTTTCTCCCCATCTTCCCCCATCCACTCCTTCTGCCAGTGTGTCCTCCCTGCTATCAACTCCCCTTCTTTCATCCTCCTCCCCTCTATTTTCTTACACAGCAAAATAATTTTTATACCCCATTAGCTATACATCTTATTTCCCAGTTACATGCAAAAGCAATTTTTAAAATTCATTTTTAAAGCTGAGTTTCATATTCTCTCCCTTCTTCCCTCACCACCCTCCCATATTGAGAAAGCAAGCAATTCCATATAGATCGTACATGTATAGCCATGCAAAACACTTCCATAACAGTTATACTGCAAAAAATAACCACATTTTCCTCTGTCCTGCCCTCCATTTATTCCATTCCCTCCCTTGACCACAGTAGTATTGCTTCTGATTATCCCTTTCCCCAATTTGCTGCCCCTTCTATTATCTTTCCTTTCCTATCTCTTTCCCCTTGACTTCCTACAGGGGAAAATAGATTTCCATCCCTGACTAAGGGTGTGTTATTCCCTTCTTAAGCCAAATCCCATGACAGTAAGACTCATTTATTCCCTTTCATCTCCCCCCTCTTACCCTCCACTGTAAAAGCTCTTTCTGCTTCTTTTATGTAAGATGATTTGCTATACCTCTCCCTTTTTTTTTTACTCCTAGTATATTCCACTGAACATTAAATTTTATTTTTTAGGCATTCTCCTTTCATATTCAGTTCTCTCTGTGCCCTCTGTTTATGTAGTATATGTGTGTTTATATAAACACACATGTACATACCTACACATATATAATATATACATACCCACCGACATATATATATATATATACACATATACATACACACACACACACACTCCCTCTAATTATCCTAATACTGAAAAAGGTCTCATAAGTTACAAATATCATCTTTCCATTTAGGAGTGTTAACAGTTCAACGTTAATGAGTGCCTTATGGCATCTTTCCTTTTTACCTTTTCATGTTTCTCTTGATGCTTATATTTGAAAGTCAAATTTTCTATTCAGCTCTGATCTTTTCAACAGAAACACTTGGAAGTCCTCTATTTCATTGAAATTCCACTTTTTCCTTTGAAGTATTATACTCACTTTTGCTGGGTAGGTGATTCTTGGTTTTAATCTTACCTCCTTTGACCTCTGGAATATCATATTCCAAGCCCTTTGATCCCTTAGTGTAGAACCTGCAGAATCTTGTGTTATCCTGATTGTATTTCCACAATACTTGAATTGTTTCTTTCTGGTTGCATTTAATATTTTCTCCCTGACCTAGGAATTCTGGAATTTGGCTACAATATTCCTAGGAGCTTTCTTTTTGGGGACTCTTTCAGGAGGTGATCAGTGAATTCTTTCCATTTCTATTTTACCCTCTGATTCTAGAATATCAGGACAGTTCTCCTTGATGATTTCTTGAAAGATGATTTTTTTTTTTAATCATGCTTTTCGGGTAGACCAATAATTTTTAAACTATCTTTCCTCGATCTATTTTCCAGGTCAGTTGTTTTTCCAGTGAGATATTTCATATTGTCTTCTACTGTTTCATTCTTTTAGTTTTGTTTTATAATTCCTTGATTTCTCATAAAATCATTAGTTTCCATCTGCTCCATTGTCATTTTTAAAGAACTATTTTCTTCAGTGATCTTTTTGACCTTTTTCATTTGGCCAATTCTGCTTTTTTAAGGCATTCTTCTCCTCATTGGCTTCTTGGGCCTCTTTTGCCATTTGGATTAGTCTATTTTTAAAGGTCTTATTTTCTTCAACATATTTTTTGGTTTCCTTTAGCAAGATGTTGACTCATTTTTCATGATTTTCTTGCCTCATTCTCATTTCTCTTTCCAATTTTTCCTCCACCTATCTTACTTGATTTTCAAAATCCTTTTTGAGCTCTTCCATGTCCTGAGACCACTCCATTTTTTTGGAGACTTTAGATGTAGGAGCCTTGACCTTGCTGTCTTCCTCCAGTTGTATGCTTTGTTTTCCTCTGGTTGTATGCTTTGTTTGCCTCTGGTTGTATGCTTTGATCTTCCTTTTCCGAAAGGATGGAACAAAATACCTTTTCACCAAGAAAGTAACCTTCTCTAGTTTTATTTTTTTCTCCTTTTTTTGGCATTTACCTAGCTAATTACTTGACTTTTGAGCCCTTTGTCAAGTGGAGGGTATACTAACCCAGGCTTTAGAGGCTTTGTGCAGCTGTTCGCCAAGATATTTCTAAGGATCTGTAAGTTCTCAGTTCCTCCCAGTGGCATAGTCAAGGGAGAGGTGTTTACTTCTCTCCTGGCCTGTGCTCTCGTTTCTGCCCTGGAACTGGGAAGAGGATTCCCTCTGCACAGCCTCCACCAGCTCTGCCATGCCAGCATTTCTCTTTACCCCAGGACCACCATTCAGGACTGAACCCTAGATCAGCTGCTCAATTCTCCCACCAGCTAAAGGCCAATAGCTCCAGAAGCAGTTGCTGCTGTTGCAATGGCTGCCACCACCCTGGGACTGGGCTGGACCACCTTCCTCTCTCACCCAGGTAAGAGAACTTTCTCACTGTCCTTTGAAGCTGTCTTTCATGTTTGTGGGCTGAGAAATCCGGAAACAGCAGCAGTTGCCTGTAATTCAGAACCCTGAAGCCTGTAACACTTTGGTCTGTGCATGGGCTGTCCTCTTTTCTGAGCCTGGTGCAGTAGACCCTTCCTGTCAGCTTTCTAAGTTGTCTTGGGATGGAGATCTGTTTCACTCTGTCATTTTTTGGTTTTTGCTACTCTAGAATATGTTTAGAGTCATTTTTTACAGATATTTTAAGGATTTTGGATGGAGAACTCAAGCAAGTCCATGCTTCTACTCCACCATCTTGGCTCTGCACCACACCATATTTTCTTTTTAAAAAGAAGAAATGTTAGAAAAATTCGTTTTAAAATAACCTTCAAACTATATAAAGTAGTTGAGCCATTAACTTATCAAGATAGACTTAGGACTTAAATAAATGCAACTATAAAACACTTTACCAAAATAAAGACTCAAAGAATTGGAAAAAACAAATACTTTTTAATTGTGGCCTGTTCCAATATAATGATGATAGTAACTTAAATTTACATATCTAGTGCTATACAAGGCAAACTGCCAAAAGATTACTTTATAGACCTAAACAACAAAATTCATTTGGAGAAACAAATAATCTAAAATTTCACTGAAACTAATGAAAAAAATAGGGGTGAAGAGTGAGCTAACATTACCAGATTTTGAAATATATCCTAAAGTAATATTTATCCAAAACATTTGGCAGTGGTTTAAAAAAAATGGAAAAGCTGAGAATGTTAGATATCCAAGATCCAGAAACAAACAAATATGGAAGTCCAATGTTTGATAATCTTGAGAAAGCAAAATTATTCCCTATTCAACAGTACCTACATGGAAAACTGGAAAGCAGCTTAGTGAAATTATCTAAGTACAGAATCCTATACCATAATGAACAATAATCTACAAAAAAATAAGTGATTCCTGTGTAATAAAGTTACACTGAAAGTGTACAGAACTGACCTCCTTCTCCCCAGTCAATGACATGTCTGTGACTAAGAGGTAAGGGGGCTTGTCACTTTGGGAATGATAAGCTCCTCGTTTCTTCTAGTCATATAAAAATGATACCCATGCTGGGAGGACTTGAAGCTTTGGTGTGGCATTGAAAACCTTATATGGTCCTTTGTTCCTCTCCCTCACCCTATGAGAGGGGCATTGGAAGATGAGGGAGAGGAGGGATTGCTACATCTGTTAAAAAGGAAATAGCTTCAAAGTCTCTAGTCTATTCACTCTCCCATGTAAAAAGATGCCTTCTCTGCCACTAGATTTCCTATGAGGAGGGGTGAGAATGGGAAACACTTTTCCATCCAGTTCCTACTCTACCAAATCTGTTCCTCATTGAACAAGAAGTTATTTGAACAGTGGAGAGTTTAGACCTATTTGGTAGGACCACAAGTTATTAAATGTTCAGATGAAGCTTAATAATTAGGCTCTTTATATACCACTAAGAGGTCAATGATAAATAGAATAGATTCATATACACCCAAAATAATAATAGCAGCATTTTGTGTGGTAGTAAAAACTAAAAACAAAAGTACATGCCCATCAGCAAAGTAGATGCCAATTAATGAGGAATGGCTTTAAAAAATTGTGGTATATGAATGTCCTAGAATATTACTGTTCCATAAGAAACATTGAACATGATGAATTACAGAGAAGCATAAGAAGATTATATGAATTAATGCAAAATAAAGAAGAGACAGATATTATGTACACTGACAACAATATAAATGGAAAGAACAAAACACAAAAATATGGAAAATTAATGTGGCAAAACTATAATGAACAACCTTGATCTCCACTCCTTTGCAGGTGTTGGGAGAGATGGGAAAAGGAGGTTACCTAACGAGTGAAACTTTGCATATGTTATATTTCTTCAATATATTGATTGATTTTATTCAATTGTTTTCTATTCGTATTTTTTAAAGGAAAATTCCTTGTACTAAGGGGATGGCTCTCAGAGAAGGGAAAAAAGAAAGGGCACAGGCAAATATCTACTTGATGTGAAAACAAAACCTATCAATAAAAATCTGTTTTGAAAACAATCAACTTCCTGAGAGAATGCAACTTACTGGATCCTGTGTTGTCACTCTGTCAGTGTGCACTGTGAAGCTTTATGTCTTTTGATACTTCTTTTCTGTGTAGGAAATAAATACTTGTCCCATATATGATACATATTCTACATGGAGTATCTTACCAATTTATACTTTCAGAGAGTACAGCTAGAAGTCACAGTCTAAGTTGTATGTATATCTTCCCTGGTGCATCAGGCACAATCATCCAGACCCCTGGAACTAGTAAGTATTTTTTATATTAGACAAGTTGAAGGGAGCAAGATGAAGACAGAAGTAAGTACTTTAAATAATTCTGGTCATAGGGAATGAACTTTTAACCAAATCCAGGATTTGGATAGAGTTGCTCATGAATGATAAAATAGGAAATTTAATTTATATTAA
This sequence comes from Bettongia penicillata ogilbyi, assembly GCA_023548195.1. Lineage (NCBI taxonomy): Eukaryota > Metazoa > Chordata > Mammalia > Diprotodontia > Potoroidae > Bettongia > Bettongia penicillata. The sequence goes on along the minus strand of JAJHZJ010000551.1, from coordinate 2,155,131 downwards.
AATAATTTTGTTGTAAAAAATCTTTACAGTTAGGCTAAGAAAAGAAATTCTCAAATGAGAATAAATCCTTATCTTAGATCTCTCTGATATATGTCTGCTATTCAAGACTAGAGAGAAATGAAAAAATTGCAAGACCAAAGAGCATTCCTCCATATATAAATGGTTAAAGAATATGTACAGTTTTTAAGAGAAGAAATGCAAACTATCAATAACCATATGAAAAAGTGTTCCAAATTACTAATGTAGAAATTAAAATAACTCTGAAATTTCACCTCACATTCAAACTGGCAATGCTGATAAAAGACAGAAGTAGGCAATGTTGGGGAAGGGTGGGAAGACAGTCACACTAATCTACTGTTGATGGAACTGGGAACCAGTCCAACTGTTCTGGACAACCATTTGGAACTATGTGAGAAAAGTCACTAAACTGTTCCTACCCTTTTACCCTGCAATTCCACTACTGGGCACACAGCCCAAAGACATCAAAAAGCAGAAAGAAACATCACATGTATACCAAAATATTCATAGCAGCACTTTTGTGGCAGTAAACCATGGAAACAAAGAGGGTACCTATCAATTGGAGGATCTCTGAATAAATTTTGGTACATGAGTGTAGTGGAATATTACTGCATGATAAGCAGTAGCAAATATGAGGAATTTGGATGAATATGGGAAAGAATAAAAATAATAGTATGCTACAATCTAAATTTAAAAAACACTAAAAGTCAGGTGAACTCACATTGGTTGTAATGATCAATCTTGATAATGGAGAATGAATCATGATTCTTGACACTTTCTTTGTAGAAAAATAGGAGACCATGCATGTGGAAAATTGGATATTCTCAGGATATGTTTGATGTATCTATTGGTTTTACTGAACTACCTTTTCATTTTTGTTGTTAGAAGGCAGGGATGAAAGGGATGGTATTTGCAAGTGATTGAGGTGTAATTTAAAAAGCAACTATAAAAACTTGAAAAATGATTATTTTTAAAGTTAGCCTGGAAATTAAAGTGCATCCTGAGGATAAAAAGACTGTTTCATGAATTTGGTGAATATTTCAATTTTTAGAGTATCACTACACACATTAGAGAAAAAAATATTCTTGCTCTATAAAAAGTTTCAATTACAGTGCTGACTTTTTCACTTTTTCCTTGCAAATAGTAGAGTGAAAAGAAAAGGACTATGAAAAAAAGCCTCATGAAACCTCAAAAACAATTGTATTATTGATCAGAAAGCAGAAAAGCGTTGTGACAATCTCTCTCTCTCTCTCTCTCTCTCTCACACACACACACACACACACACACACACACACACACACATTTTCCAGATAGTACAATTGGAAGACAGCAAATACTTGAGTGCAACAAATGATACACAGGTCATTTCTATTTTTTAACCAGTCTCAACGGGACACGAAGTTCCCTTCATTACTATTTTAAAATTATTTTCCTTCAAATTCTGTTATTACTTACTTTTATCAAATAACTTTTGGGTAACTTATAGAAAATAAAATGCCACACTGTTTTCATTTCAGTTTCTCTAATATGATGCTCCCCATTTTCTTACAATCTAAGAGTCCAACAAACAAGTAATTATTACTTAATAAACAAACACTGAACAAATTTCAAGTAGATATCATACATATTTTCAATGACAACTAAGAAGGAGTTGTGTAACATAATGTAAAGTACTCTGAACTAGGCATCATCGGATCTGAGTTCAAATCCCAGACCTGCGATACCTCGACAAGTCACCCTTTCCGGGCCTCAGTTTCCTGATTTGTAAAATGAGGGGATTCAGAGAAATAATTTCCATTCCTACTATGGTATATGTTGAAATGCCATAAGATCAAATTACTTAGAACTAGAAGGAATCTTAGACCAAATTTCTCAGAAAGGTCAGACAAAGGTATTGCTCTACGTTTCCTTTATCAATAACATGATAATCATAGATCACATTATAGATTTAAAGTTGGTAAAGAATTTTTGAACATTACCTCACTTAATCTTTGATAAGTGCTATTAATATCCCCATTTTACAGGTATGGAAACTGAGACTTAAAAGTTAGACTTTTTCAGGGACAAAAAATTTTGTAAGTGTTTGAGACAAGATTTAAAGATCTTCATGAATCTAAGTTTAGGTCTTTACCTTTAGAATCAGAAAAAATGTCTAATTTTGTTAAGTGTGTTTGATCAACTTGATTCTTTCCACAGACTTTAATAGCCGATATTGACAAATTCACACAAATGTCACTCATTATAAATGTAAGGAATATTTTTTCATGCTAATATTGCTCCCTCTTGCTTCCTTAGCTTTTCAAAGCCCCCTAGGCTTTTCAAAATGTATTTCATACACAGAGTCACTGTTCTGGCCTGTTTATTTAATTAAACATGACAGCCTAGCATACACAGAATTTCTTTCAGTTCCATAGCTTTTCACTTTTTTACACTTTAGTTTCAGTACAGAAAGAACAAAGTTCTTGTTTTGACTTCTTCCATACTCTTTAAGTTTATATAGATTCACTGACTTGTCAGTAAAAACTTTTATTAATCACATTTTAAACATCTAAGTTCAAAAAGTGAAATTATAAAATATGTGATCAAAAAAATAGAAGGAAAGGGAAAAACAGTTTTCTTCTCTACCCCTACTAGGAAAAAAAATTGGATTTATGCCTTTTTGTTTTCAAGAGTTGGCATTAATGATATTGACATTCATATTTCATTTTGTCACCAAGGTGAAATAAGCTCATCAGTACTATCGTCAGTAACACTACAAACAGCCTAGTACTACTAAAATATTTCCTAAATTATGATTGAAATAAAATCATGCATATGAACATAAACAGGAAATGTTACCATTAATTTTCTTTTATTTGAGAAATGAAAGGACCACAGCTTAGGTAAATTTCAAAAACATGTATTGCAACAGGATCTCATTTTTTTCAGCCAATCACATATCCCTCCTCTTCCCACTGGAAAATTTTCCAGTGATTTCTGCTTCTACAATGTACATCCATGCTCAAATGTTTCCAAGTTTTGATAAAATTTTCATTCACCTCAATTACCCTCATCTTTTCTTAAGGATTTTTACAATAAAAAGGTACAACTCGATATGTAAAATAATTTGAACTTTTAAAGGTTTTTTTTACCTAAATGTCCACCATTACATATTTCTAATCCAAGCCCAATGACAAATTCAACCTCTTTTGCCTACAAATGCCATAAATGTATGAAAACAAAATGTACATACACAAAATGGAAAGGAATACACACCTCTAACTTTATGCATATATATTTCTGCCAAAAATTATAATTTCTGAAAAAGTAATAGAATTGGTATGGATTTTTTTAAATTAAATATTAAGTGTTCACTGTAATCAGTGCTCTACGGTGAATCATTTCTTTGATATGTAAAGACAAAAGTAATATCCTTCAAAATCCAAATGTTAAAGGGATGCATTAATAAAAGATCTATAATTGAAGTATTACATGCTCTATATGTTTATAGGTCATGCATGACAAATAGCCTGAATATTTAGGTTAGCAAAGCATTTTTATAGCTTTATAGCCTGAGATATATGCACATGTGTGCACATACATAGACATAGATGTGTGTATATGTACAGACACATACACATATATATTTGATAATCTGTATATTTTTGGTTCCTCAGTGAATCAAGGAAACTTCCTTTCAAATGTCACTATGCTATATGCCATATAGATAAATATATTATTTGGTGGACTTTCTTAAAAACAGTATGCCAAGGCTCTGTTCTGCATGTCATATACTTTCCTGATGGTTTCTGCTGTACAATGGTAGCAGCATGGTGCAATCAAAGGTGATCTGGATTTGATATCTAAGAACCTAGGTTCGTGGCCTTGCTCTGACACTACCCCTGTGACCTTGGACAAGCCACTTAAACTTGTCTAGGCCCCAAAATTCCATCAACTGAAAAAATCAAGGATCATCATGTCCTAGATCATCACCAGAGGATCACAGGATTAGGGCTGGAAGAAACTCAGGCATCAGTCCAACTCTCTCATTTAGCAGCTTAGGCAACTGAGGCCTAGAAAGGTAATAAGCATTAGAGGTGGGATCTGTGACCAGATCCTCTGAATCCAAATTCAGCCCACTTTGCACTGCACCATACTTCCTGACATCCTTTAAATTGATGGCTATGACTTTTGCCTTAAAGTCTTCCTATCTTTTAAAGGTTTAGAGAAGTTGAGGGAGGGAAGAGAGATTTTATAAGGAACTGAAAGTTCACTTCAAGGTATATGGACAATAGTGTGCTGTAACTCACTCTCTCTAACCCTTACAACTTATGATGGTCAAGGTCCAAATTAGCTATCAAGTTTATCATAGGACTCTGCTTTCCTATATACTGTCATTGAAAGTTCCTGGCTAAGTCCAATTCATTACTGTATGGTGTTTTGTGATCCTTTTCAAGTTTCAAGTGTAGAAATTTTTTTCAAAAATGGAATCCTTAATAGTTAACAAGCAGAGGCACATTTGGAAGGGTCAGTTATTGGTTTTTATAAAAAGTATCAAAGATAGTAGCACATTTTGCAACATAAATCATACATTTTCCTTCTGTGTGTGTGATTTATTATGTGTTTCCTCATCAACTCTACATCTTCGGATAATTTTTTCAGGGTTGGGTGAATGTTTTGATTCAAAATTTCATTGGTGGAAGTTAAATCCTATGCTGACAGAACATGCTATCACTGCTTAAGAAGGACTGTATGTTAATTTTATATATACATAGTTCTATTTTAAGTTTCATATGTTCTCTTTGAAAAGAAAAAAGCTATTCTAAAAAAAGAAACACTTGCCCATGGTCTCTCGAATTTTTCAAGGACCTGAATTTCACAGAGATGGAATCTTTGTTTTGTCACAAACCATCATTAATAAAGTTGCACAATAAATAATATTCTTCACAAATAAGACAGTTAAAAGTAGTATCCAAATAAGGTGAATGACTTGTAATAATTACTTCATTCTACATGATAACAATGGCATAATACTCCTTTCAACTATCAACAATTTTTGAAAACCTTAAAACTCAAATATTTTCTTTAAATGAAGAGTCAAATGTTTCATCTATCAACATAAATATAAAAACAAGAAAAAAGGTAATGACAAATCTGCCACAATTTACTCAGACACTTTATTTGTCTTAAATACACTCAATATCTCACACAGAGAAAAATAAAACCTTGATTTCTGAGTGGAAACATGAAAACTCTTGAATTTAAATTTAGATATCCAAATGAAATGCATTGGAAAGAAATTGTGCAGCATCAAATCAAAGAAATATAACCTTCTCTTTAAAAATGTATGGCTTGTTTATATGCTGTTCACCTCCAAATATCTGGTAAATGAAGTGATCGAACATACTAGACAGTTATGCCAGAGGTAGGAAGATGTGTTTCCATGTACCTGTAAAAGAAATTAATGCTGGCCTTCTCCTTATCTAACTTTCTTAATATTCTCTTTGGATTGCTATAATTCCTATTAAGAACAATACAGCCAGTTTGGGGATATGTACCACACTTATGGAATTTATTTACACAGAGTATTATTTATTTTATCTAGACAATATGTTAAATAAGTATGTTAATTTTAAAACAAGCATAAAGTATATAATAGCTAAGTACTCTTCCAAATAACGACATAAAGAACTGCAAATATATGTCCATATCAACTCATTTCTAGAATGAAAACTAGCTACCCACACCATATGGTGACTTTTCACTATTCAGAAATGCTCAACTGCTTGCACAACCAAATAGGAACCTAGAAAAAAGTGTGTTTTTGGCATATTTTAGAATAAGCTCTTAGTAGTCATCCAAATTTTAACTATCACAGTCTTAAAAGTTGAAAAATATAAATCCCTATTTTATCTCTTATTTTCCCTCTTTAACACTGTGAAAAACCTGTTCAAAACACAATTCTGAATACCTGAAATGATCTCTAGTCATAAACAATCACTATTTAAAATTGTTTGTTTCTTTTCAAGTTACATGAAATGTTTGCTGTAATCTTTAGAACTGCAATGAAAAGACAGTGGACCCCAAGAAGCATCTAATGATTTTCATTTTATCCTCAAGTACTCATAATTTCAGAGGTTGTCAGAATGACATTTACACAAAAGCATGCAAAATCATTTCCTATTTGAATTATTTTTGAAAAGGTTTTTTTTTTTTTTTCTAAATAAGGGTATGCAGTTTAGTTTTCAAGAACTCCAAGGATGACTGCTGGGTCACTGATCTAAGGAAGCTAATTGCTCTGCAATTTTTAAAATGAAAAGGAATTTATGTATTCTATCAAAGCCAATCCTGGACAAATATTTCCTCTAATCTACATACAAAGTTTGCATAGATGTACAAAAATGTTTTAAATTCAATCTTTGGATACTTTACTAAATTGTCCTATAAAATCCTATTAACGATTTATCTGTTTCCAAAATCCTACAATTCACAAACTACCAAAATGAATGTTTATTAGTGTCAGCTAATACTACAATAGTTACTCCCCTCCACTCTCCCAAAAAAACTTCCAACTTATTTATAACCTATTGGACAACCTCAGATATTCTCTTTTCACAATAAACTGGAAACAGTTCCATAATTTTATACTGACAGCTCTTAATTCAAACAAGCCTTGCTGTAGAACTGTTTATCTTCGTTCCACCAATGTACCACTGTATAAATGGAGAAAAACTACAAAGGCCACGTTTTGAAAAGATCGTCCACCACTTAAAACTAAACTTCACTAATCAAAATAAGGGAGGAAGTGAAGTCAACGTATTTTAAAGAATTTGAGAGTGGGTGATCAAGGCAGGTGTAGGGAATTTTAAAAGTTGCAACAGCTGTAAGCAACCATCCAGAGAGCTTCTCTTTTGCCCTGAACCCATGTAAGTGGCTGTTTAAGTGACAAGGTGCTCAGGTCAGAGAAACTGATGCCCATCTGCAAGTCTCTGTGTCTCTTTTCCTAGCCTCTGTCCCTTCCTGTTGCAACGACCATTTATTACTGTAGCTCACAGCATTCCAATTCTCTCCACCCTGCCCCTGTTTCTTCTGTCCCGCTGTGTTTCTGACGTGAGAGGAGTGAGTCCTTACCTGTTCCCTAGGTATGCAGGGAAGGGAGGTCCTGCGATGAGACTTGCTGCCGCAGCCGGACATCTCGGCGGAGATCATGGAGCTGGACCTCCTCTTCCTCTTAAACACCGAGCTCTCTTTAGTCCCTACAACCAGCTGGTTGCCAAAATCCTCTCTCCGGGCCGCTTCTCTCGATTGGGGCAAGATTTTTTCCGGGTACCTGGCTAGAAGCAGCCCCACCAGCCCGGCTGAGTAAGCCAGGTACGGCCTCCAGGCGACCTTGACCCTCTCTAAGGAAATCAGGGACGCGGTCCTGACCGCACTAATCAAGAAGAACATGAGGACACCCTGTCTCAGCTTCAGCACCAGCCATGTCGCTGCGGCCAAGCAGCTGAGCACCACCCCCGTGGCGGGGAGAGAGAGCAAGTGATCCTCGCGGACTCCTAGCCCGATGTGGACAATCGCTTCCCCCCCGCAGCAGGCGGCCAACAGCACGAGCGCGAGAGGCAGGCGGACCCCGGAGCGGAGCAAGTACAAGCCCATCCAAAAGAAGGCGCACAGAAAACCGAAGAGCAGCGCCGCGGGCTGCAGCCCAGCGCTGAGCTGCCAGCCTCCGCTCAGAGGACCTCCCTGAGGCAGATTTAAGACGCCCCCTTCAGCTGCTGCTGCTGCTGCTGCTGCTTCTGCTTCCTCCTCCGCCGCTGCGACCGCCGCCGCCGCCTCCGCCTCCTCCTGACTCTCCTCCAGGTCACAGCTGATCTCGCCTCGGACCAGCCTCACCACCACCGCCAGCAGAAAGGAGAGCGAGCCAGCGCACAGCGCTGAGGAAAGTTTCCGGGAGCTCCGGAGCTTGTTCAACACCAAGTCTCCCCAGCCGACCTGGCAGCCCAGGTCCCGGGGCGATCTCTTGGGACTGGCAGGGTTCAGGGGCAAATGCTTGGCTTTACAAGAGGAACCGTTGCAGTCGGACCCCGGAATCTGACACTCAGCCTCCCTGCCACTGCTGCGTTCATCCCTGACACCAACAGCCTCTCCAACTGAGGCCATGGTTTAGCCTTACTCACTAAAGCACCAAATGGGGTACCAGCTCCTACTGGCTTAATTTCTTTCTCTTTTACGCCCCCTCCCCAAATCGCCTAAAGTTGCAGCTCAATAATACACAATTAAATGCTACTCAAAGTGGAGGGAGAGGAAGGATGGGGAGGGCGGAGGAGGAGGACGATGCTACCAAAAGGGCTGTTTAAAGTTCAAAGCTGGCATGGGCGAAAACGATCAGACTTTTCTTGAGCTTTTAAACAACCACCCCTGAAAGTCTCTTCCCTCACCCATACGCATCTTCCCGGGTGAATTCTTACTTGAGGTCTTTTAAAACTGTGAAATGCATCCTTCGCGTGGTAGCGGAGGGCTGGAGTCAAAGCAGCGGCAATCGCAGCAGCAGCGGTAGAGGGACAAGTCAAAAGTGCTAGTTAATCTCTAGGCCATCTCCTTGCAGCTCACTCTAGTGCTGGCCCCAGCCGTTAGATGAGCTCCAGAAGCAGATGGAGTTCCCCCCCCCCTTTCTCTTTCCTCTATCCTGCCCTTTCTCTATCACTCTTTCCTTTCCTGCCACAGTCCCATCCAGCACCGCCGCCAAACGAGAATCGCCATTCCCCCGGGCTAAGGAGAAAAGCTGGGCTGTGTGATGCGGGTGGGGGGCGCCAGTCCAGGTCTGTTTAAAAAAAAATCGAAAAATGGAGAGAGGAGGGGAGAGGAGGAAGAAAGAGAAGAGGGGTGGATGGATAGATGAATGGATGGATGGGTGCAAAAATAATTAAGAAGTTGCTAAACCCAGTCAAGAGAGACAGACCCTTCGAGAGAAAAACAGCAAGAGAGAAGGAGGAAGGGAGAAATGAAAAAAGGAAAGGAGGGTAAGAAGGAAAACGGGATGTGCTTTTATGCTTTTTGGTGCAGTACTGGTCCCGGTGATTTGCAGTTTTGTGAACTAAGCACGGGCAAGCGCCTGAGGAAAGTCACACAGATCTAGGCAATCCGTGAACAAAGTAATCCTAAAACAAAAAAGCCAGAAATTGGAGGTCTCCTATTCGCCTTTTCCCCTCCTTTCCCTTTCTTTTCCTTTTTTTTAAAGGCAGTTTTGAAAAACAGACTTCCTCCCTGTGTTCGCCACTACCCCCGAGGAGGCGCTGCTCCTGGCGCTGCTCCTGTATAGCTCCTCATCCCATGACTGGGACGTACGGGATGAAGACGCAGGAGAAGCTGCTACGCCGAATTCTGTTCACAACCAAGAAATAGTTTAGTTTAGAAACGTGGGATCAAATGACTTGCTTTCCCGTTGGCGTTCACTTTTTAGATGTGTTTGGAGGAAGGGAATCTGTTTGGCTCCTTAAAAGAAGGGAGGGCGCTGGGTAGCCAACTCACTCCCTTCTGTCATCTAAAAATTAAGAAACCAACCACAGTTTCACTCTTCTGAAGAACTACCATACATTCATTCACAAATCAGTTTAAGTAGCAAACCAAATTCAAGAGGCACTTCTGAATGAACCTGCTTGGAAAAAATAAACAGGAAACTTTCTGTGGCTCTTTTTGGTGTAAATGATGGACAATCTCACAAGTTACAAGTCATTTTATCATCGTTGTTGTCAAGATGAAGAGTTGTTTACCTAGTTGTGTAACTACCTCTTTTTAAAAAAAATAGCAAAACAAAAAATTTCAGAGTCGAGTATCCCTTGACTATTGACTATTGAAAGCAAAACTAGGTTTTGAGGTTAGACTCTCGGGGAACTTTAAAAGGTTAAGGTATCTAGAGCGATTCTAAACAAACATCATTTCCTCCGGAGAGTAGGATGGACCATGTCAACCAAATTCCTATGACTGTAAAATGATGTTTTTATATTTACAATGACACAAAAAAAACTTGTGAAAAATCAATTAGTACTGTAATCACATCTGTGACTTAAATGGGTGACAGTGAAGTCATACAAAAATGACAAGGTGTTTTAGAAACTAATGGCAAATTCTAAATATAACCAAGTACTGACTTCATCAAAGGTTATGATGATTAACAGTTACGACAACAACACAAATAGGCTGTTAAGTGAGTATGTGCCAGACCTTCTGTAGTCCTTTCTGCTGCTGGGGCTTTCATCTGTAGACAAAGCAAGGGCACTTACATGCAAATCTAAAACACTCTCATGTTCTTTGATTGAACTCAGCCCGATAGAAAACAATGATGGTGATAATGAATAAACCATCTTTGCCTAATTAAATTCATATTTCAGGTGAACGTATTTTTAGTCTGCAGGATCTGGCTAATTGCTTCAATGTGTCATGTTTACTCTGATATAGAGGTTTAGTTTTACAAACAAAAATGAAATTAGATCTTTAAGATCTTTAGCCATTTGAATAAATGGTTCCCTTATAAACTTTATACTCCTTTTTTTTCTATTAGTCAGAGCTTTTAATGATATGATGCATATATATGTTAGAATCAGAACCAGTGCAACTGATATCAGCCAGAAATACAGAACTCATGTCATGTGGAGAACAACCAGGGTAGCTAGTCAATGAAGGGAGGTACCATCTGTTTAATAATTAAGGTAACAGGAGAAATAATATCCTTGCCAAAGAAAAATGAGTCCCATATCATGCACACACATATTTGTAGGTTTCCATTTTACGTACTTGATTCAGATGCTATCTGCTTGAGAGTTATAAGGAAAAAAAATCAAATAATGCTCATTTTGGCACGGCAAGTTTTGAGATTGGTGACAAAAGCATAAAAAAGTAGTTATGGACCATAGAATATAAATTTCAAGACTCATACTTTAAGGTCTGCCATACTGACTTTAAAAGAAAATACATTAATAGTGACCTAACTGAATTTTTCAGAAGCAGAGGATAAACTTTCTGATGTGAAACAGGAAATGTGTAACACTTGAGGCATCTCCTCTCGCATGGAAGCATGTACTCCTCAGAAATATTCCCCAGGTACTCTATTGCTCCACAACTTCTCACGCCCAAAATATTAATCTTTCCCCTCATCCTCCTCACTTCTGAACCTTCCTATTCTTGTTGAGGGCACTATTGTCCTTCCAGTCACAAAGGTTTGCAATCTTGATATCATCCGTGACTCCTCAGTAGCATTCACCTCACACATCCAATCCATTGCCAAATCCATCCTTTGCTTGATTGTCTCCTCCACCTTTACAATATTTCTCCTATATCCCTACTCATAAAGCTACCACCCCACTCCACTTTCTCATCACCTCTCACCTGCGCTACTCTTATAGCATTCTAACTGGTCTCCCTCCCTCAAGTCTCTCCCTAATAAGTACAGTGCTGACCACATCAAGGTTTTAGGCAATAAACCCTACCAGCTCCTTATTCCCCCCAAATTAAATATATTATAGCATTTAAAGCTTTTTGCAGGCTGCCTACCTTTCTAGTCTTCTATTTGAATTCCTTCCACATATTCTCTAACTCATATATTCAGGCTTCCTTTTTGTTCCCCGTACATAACACTGCCTCCATCTCTGTCTTCCCACTTTCTGTCCCCAGTGCCTGGGATGCTCTCCCTCCTTACTTCTACCTCTTAAAATCACTGGCTCCCTTGAAGTCTCAACTCAAACAAAAATTCTGCAAGAATAACTTGTCTGGCCCTCCCCACTGTTACAGATTTTCCCTCTAAGGCTACCTTCTTTGTACTCTGAATGTACCTTGCATGTTATCTTTACCATTCAAATATGAATTATTGACAAGTAGATAAAAGAGAAGGCTTTTAATGAAATAGCCTGATAAAAAATAGCAACACTATATTCTCTCTATAAACTTCATGCACACTATCCCCTAAATACACATTTATAAGGGGGAAGAGTATACGTGCATAGGTAGGAGGTGAAAGGACACACAAGGAGACATGTCTGGCCAACTCAGATTCATAGAAAACCCCATGCCTTTGATACTACAAGGCCACAGATGGTTCGGGGTGATATGCTGGTCTGCCTGTGCTTATTCCCATATTGTCAGTTTCTGTTTTCTAATCCATGCTGTTATCCTCTTCCCTTTTGTGGGGAGGTTCATCTTATTAATATTCACAGTTACAATTGCTAATTGATCATTAGTTTCCCTACATCCTGTCCTCTAATATTTTTTCAGGGAACTTGCTTATATGATATTATAAGTAAAACAACCTGTCTCCTCTCTGTTGTAAATCTCTTTCAGATTTTTACCTTCTTCCTTTCCTTTAAATGCCCCCTTCACATTCCTCCCTCTAACATTCAAATTTGTTTTACTTATGACTACTTTTACTTATCCTGTCCTCTTTTAGATTCTTCCCTACCTTCCTTCCTGCTTCTTATTCCATTTTGATTCTAGTTATTTTTTATATCAAAAGCTGTGGAGAAGCAGCAGTGTAGATTCTCAAACATATCAGCCCAGGATGGGAGTCCAGTGGAACTGAGTGAGAGAGAAGTGCAGAACCCCTGATAACAGCAACTGCTGCTCCTGAGACTATTAGTTCGCAGACTAAATGTCTGCAAGTCACCTACCTGAACTCCCGGAAGCCAAGATGGTGGAGTGATCTGTAAGTGCTTGTACCCTCCCCTTGTTGACCTTGAAAAACCCAGAAAATATTTCCCCAGGAAAAATCCTGGGATAGTGAAATCAGCTGAAGGGGTAAACAGTCTCTTAGCTTGAGAGTCTAGGAAAATCATCAAGGAGAGACTCTCTTGCTGTGACTGAAGGGGACCAATGCAGGACTGGAGCTGCCCCAGACAGGCCTACCTCAGTGAATGAGGAGATCCTGAGCCCCAGGGTGTTGGAGTCACCTACACTCGGACCCCAGGAACGCCTTTACCATAGCCAGGGGAATTGGGAAGACACCAGCACAGATGGAAGTTCACCGACCACTGAGCCTGCCAGTGCTCTTGCTCAGGAGAGGAGACCTCCTGAGGCCAGACCAACTATCCCCCTCAGCTCACACACCTAGCTCCAGGGTTACTGAGGAAACTCAGAAAGACTTCACCTGGCCTCTGCCTTGGCACACAAACTAGCACAGGATCAGGTAAGCTGCAGAAGTATAAGCTTCTAACTGAAAGAACCAGAGGCCACAACACACAAAGCCTCAAGTTCTCAGCACAAGAACCATGGGACAGAGCCCCCTGTGTCCCATAAGCAGAGATTCACCTTAAAAGCCAGGAAAAAGGCAATCATCATGAGCAGCAAGCAAACCAGAAAAGAAAAGACCATAGAATCTTACTATGGGGACAAAGACCAAATTACTAATACAGAAGAGATCAGCATTGAGACTGTACTCTCATCTGAAACCTCAGAAGGGAATATGAACTGGTCTCAAGCACAAAGAGCATTGTTAGAAGAGCTTAAAAAGGATTTTAAAAACCAAATTAGAGAGATAGAAGAAAAATTGGCCAACGATTTTTAAAATGTGAGAAAAGAATTCATGGAAGAATTTAAAAGGAAAATTGGACAAATGGAAAAGGAGAAACAAAACCTAACTAGGAAATAAATTCTTAAAAGGAGCAATTGGACAAATGGAAAAAGAGGTGAAAAAGTTAACTAAAGAAAACAATCTATTAAAATTTAGAATTGGCAAGTAGTAGCTAGTGACTCTACGAGATATCAAGAATCAGTCAAAAAGCATCTAAAGAATAAAAAAATAGTAGAAAATGTAAACTATCTCATTGAAAAAACTACTCACCTGGAAAATAGATCCAAGAGAAAAAATCTAAGAATTATTGGTCTGCCAGAAGCCATGATGAAAAAAAGAGTCTGAACAATATCGTCCAAGAAATCATCAAGGAAAACTGCCCTGAGGTCCTAGATTCAGAGGGCAAAATAATCATCAAAAGAACCCACCAATCACTCCTGAAAGAGATCTCAAACTGAAAATGCCCAAGAATATTGTTGCCAAATTCCAGAACTATCAAGTTAAGGAGAAAATACTACAAACATCTAGAAAGAAACAATCCAAATATCAAGGAACTACAATCAGAATCACACAGGACTTTGCAGGTTCTACATTAAAAGAGCAGAAGGATTGGAATATGATATTATGTAAGGCAAAGGAGCTTGAACTAAAACCGAGGATCAATTACCCAGCAAAATTGAGCACAATCTTTCAGGCAAGGAGATGGACATTCAATGAAATAAGGGATTTCCAGACTTTCCTGATAAAAAGGCCATAGCTCAATGGAATCAATACAAATTGCAAGAGAGGCATGAAAAGGTAAACTGGAAAAAAAACTTATTATTCAATATAGGCAAACTGTTTACATAACCATAAGAGAGGATGATACTTGGTAATCTTGAGAATTATATATTTATTATTATATTTAAAAGGGATATACATAGAAAGAGGGAGTGAGTAAAAATTAACTGATGTGATGACAAAAAATGTGATTTAAAGGTGCAACGAGATTGTAATAGGAGGTGTGAAAAGGAGGAGGCAGAAAAAGGTAAATTACATCACAGGGAGAGGCCCAGAAACATATTATAGTAGAGGGAAACAGGAGTGGGAGATGAGCACTATTTGAGATTTACTCTCATCTGACTTGGTTCAAAGAAGGAACAACAAACTCAGTTAAGTATAGATAAACCCAAGAACCCTACCTACTGGGATAAGAACTCATTGTTTGACAAAAACTTCTGGGAAAACTCAATGATAATGTGGCAGAAACTGGATATAGACCAGTGCCTGATGCTATAAACAAATTAGGGAAGCAAAAAATAGTGTATTTGTCAAATTTATGGAGAATGGAGAAAGCTATGACCAAATAGGAGATAGAGAACATTATGAAGCACAAAATGGATAATTTTGATCATATTAAATTGAAAAGGTTTTGCACAAACAAACCCAATGCAACCAAGATTAGGAAGCAGAAAACTGTTAAAAAAAATTTACAATTAGTGTCTGTGATAAAGGTCTCATTTCTAAAATATATAGAGAACTGAGTCAAATGTACAAGAATGCAAGTCATTCCCCAATTGACAAATGGTTCAAAGGATATGAACAGGCAGTTTTCAGAGAAAGAAATTAAATTTATCTATACTCATATGAAAAAATGCTCTAAATCACTATTGATTAGAGAGATACAAATCAAAGCCACTCTGAGGTACCACATCACACCTATGAGATTGGCTAACATGACAAAACAGGAAGATGATATAATGTTGGAGAAGATGTGAGTGAGCTGGAACACTAATGCATTGTTGGTGGAGCTGTGAACTGATCCAACCATTCTGGAGAGCAATTTGGAACTATGGCCAAGGGGCTACAAAAATAGGCATACCATTTTACCCAGCAATATCGCTTCTAAGCATGTATCCCAAAGAGATCATAAAAATGGGAAAAGGTCCCACATGTACAAAAATATTTATAGTAGCTCCCTTTGTGGTGGCCAAGAGCTGGAAATCAAAGGAATGCCCCTCAATCAGGGAATGGCTAAACACATGGCATAGAAATGGAATGGAATGCTATTGTCCTATAAGAATGATGAGCAGGAGGGCTTCAGAGAGGCCTGGAAGGATTTATATGAACTGAGGCTGAGTGAAAGGAGCAGAACCAGGAGCAGACTGTACACACTAACAGTCACAGCGTGTGAGGACTCTTTCTGATAGGCTTAGCCCTTCTCAACAATGCAAGGACCTAAACCATTTCTAACGGACTCTTGAGGCAAAATGCCAAGCAAATCCGGAGAAAGAACTATGAAATTGGAATGCAGAATGAAGCAGAATATTTTCTCTTTTGTTTTGTTTTGGTTTGTTTTTTCTCATGGTTTCTCCCATTTGTTTTAATTCCTCTATTCAACATGACTAATGTGAAAATGTGGGTAATAAGAATGTATGTGTAAAGCCCATATAAGGTTGCCTGTAGTCTCAGGGAGGGAGAGATGAGGAAAGGGAGGAAACCTAAGACTTATGGAAGTGATTTTGGAAAACTGAAAACAACAAAAAAATAATTAAAAAACCTTTAAGTGTGTAATTGTGATTGTTCAATTTTCTTTGACCGGTTCAAATGAAAGTGAGGCACGTAGGATGCCTATTACTCCCAGCCTTAAATCCAAGACTGTTTATCCTATGTAGTTCACTTATGCTATAGGAGTTTCCTTCCCCTTTTTGCTCCTTTCTTCCCAAGGATAATCATCTGTCTTTTCCATTTCTGTCTAAGACTATTAAAAAAAGAACGAGTACTCATAAACCCTCTGTCATTTCTGCTTTCTTCCATGAGATTAGTGTTCTGAAAAGATATTTGGTTTTTTTACATCCCTATTAACATAAAAGTAATTCATCCTGATATATTCTCTTTCAATTGAACACATATGTGTACTTTCCTATACTTCTCTTGATGTCTGAATTTCCATTTCAAAGGATCTACTCATTACTGACCTTTTCATCAGGAATGTTTGGAAATCTCTATTCCATTAAAGTTACCTTCCTAACCCTTCCCCCACTCCTCTATTTAGACTGAGTTTTGCTAGATGGATTATCCTTGGTTTTAAGCCTTTAACTCTTGCCATTTGGAATTTCATATTTCAAGTTCTCATGATTTATTTAGCAACAGGTAAGCCTTATGTGATATTTATTGTGATTCATGTGTTTTTGAACTCTCTTCTGAGCTCTTCATAGTATTTTTATTTGGCCTAGAAATTTATTTTATTTTATTTATTTGGCCTCTGATTTTTGGCTATAGCATTCCTGGAAATTTTCATTCTGAGTTTCTTTCTAGAGGTGACTGGTACATTCTTTCTATTTTCACTTTACTCTATGGTTCTAATAATTCTAAGACATTTTCATTTATAATTTCTCAAAATCTAGTATCCAAAGTTTTTAGTACAGTTTTCAGATGGTCCAATAATTCTTAGATGATCTCTCCTTGACCTGTTTATCAGGTCAATTGTTTTTGACATAATGTTTCTTGCATTTCTTCTTTTTTTCAATCTTTTTTATTATGTTTTAATATTTCATCTTATCTTATTGAGACACTGTTATATATCTGGATCATTTTAATTTTCAAAGTATTCAGTTCTTGGATGAAGTTTTTACTGTCCTTCTTTCTTCTTGTAGCTCTGCTTCTGAATCTCACAATTTTTCCACCCTATATCTCAACTGCCTTTTCACCTTTGAACTCCTTTTAGTACTTGTGTCCTACTCTCCTAGGAACATCCCTTTACTACTTATTCTATTGGTGAGTATCTCCTAGAACCTTTATTTTAAGGTCTGACCTTTTTTCTTTGGCTCTACTTCCAACTTCACAAACTTTGTTACCATGCTTCAGCTGTTTTCCCACCCTGGAATGATTAGACCAATAGACAACATCACAAACAATGTATTAATATTCCACTTTTCTCATAACACCTCCAACCTTAAAATTACTTACTTCTATATTTTATCATATTTGCCAAAATAAAAAATATCACACAAGAAGGACAGGCAAAGATAGGTTACAATACGCATCACTGTAGGGGATACTAACACTGATTTAATAAATGCACTTGAGTAGCTGAGTTTTATATTTGTCAGTTTTCAGGAAGACCTCAGTTCAAATCCAGCCTCAGGCATTTATTAGCTATGTGATCTTAGGCAAGTCACTTAACTTTGATTTGTTCCAGTTTCTTCAACTATAAAATGAAGATCATAATAGCACCTACCTTTCATGGTTGTTGTTAGAATCAATTGAGATAATATTTATACAGCATTTAGTGCAATCCCTGACACATTGTAGATACCTAGTAAATGCTTATTCCCTCCCCCTCATTGATAGGTATGAGTTGTTTTAATTTCCATCTTTTTATTAGTGATGACTTAGAAGTGTTTTTAATGTGATCATTAGTAGCTTTAACCCCTTTAAATTATTTTTACTTGTTTCATTAAATATTTCCCAATTATATGTAAAAATTTTTAACAATTTTTTAAAATTTTGAGTTTGAAATTCTCTCTCTCCCTTCTGCCCCTTCCCTTTCCTTGAGAAGGTAAGCATTTTTATTTCAGTTACATGTGAGGTTGTGGGAAATATTTCTATATTAATCACATTGCAAAAGAAAACACAAACAAAACAATAAAAATAAAGTAAAAAAAGTGCTTTAATCTGCATTCAGAATTCATCCATTCTCTGGAGGTGGATATCATTTTTCATCATGAATCCTTTGGAATTGTCTTGGGTCATTGTCTTGATCCGAGTAGATAAGTCTTTTACAGTTGATCATCTTTGCAATATTGCTGTTTACTAAAGAAAATATTCTCAGGGGAGGAGCCAAGATGGCAGAGTAGAAAGATTCACATATGCT
Source organism: Bettongia penicillata ogilbyi (assembly GCA_023548195.1). Taxonomy (NCBI): domain Eukaryota; kingdom Metazoa; phylum Chordata; class Mammalia; order Diprotodontia; family Potoroidae; genus Bettongia; species Bettongia penicillata. Next base: position 2,136,727 of record JAJHZJ010000551.1, on the reverse strand, counting down.
AGCTCCAAACCCACAACCCATAAATTTCCTGTAAAAGGAACTCCCCACAAATTCTGGAGCAGTGGAAGCCACACAGCAACGGAGTGGAGGAGATTTCCATTCCAGAGAGCCCTGAAAAACTGGCACCAAAGGTCCGTCATGCACCAGACAGTGGAGCCCTGGCCACGCGGCACCAAGGAGAGCAGATCCGAGCAGGCTTCAGGGACGGAATCTCTGGTGGCCATGAAGGTCCCTCCACCCACAGGCACTACAGGTTGGTGAGAGAGACTTCTGGGCTGGCTGAGAGGGGAGCTGGGTGTCTCCATTACTCAGGCTCCCTCGGGAGGCAGCGGCAGAGGCAGTGGCAGAGGCAGCACTGACCAGGAGCTCCCGGAGCAGACAGGAGCTCAGATCCATTACTGAAGATCTCTGCATAACTCCCCTGAGGGAACTGAGCTTGGGAGGTGGCCCTGCCCCCACCTGAGAACCTGAATTTAATCTTACCCTGAATAGCAGCCCCGCCTGCTGCTGAAAGCCCTGAGGCTGGGGAGCAGCATCTGAATCTCAGACCCCAAGCACTAGCTGGGTGGATCTAGGCGGGGGTGGAGAAGAATCTCAGAAGTCAAGTAACTGGCTGGGAAAATGCCCAGAAAAGGGAAAAAAAAATAAGGCCATAGAACGTTACTTTCTTGGTGAACTGATGTTTCCTCCTTTCCTTTCTGATGAGGAAGAACAATGCTTACCATCAGAGAAAGACATAGAAGTCAAGGCCTCTGTATCCCAAATATCTGAAATAAATATTCAATGGGCTCAGGCCATGGGAGAGCTCAAAAAGGATTTTGAAAATCAAGTTAGACAGGTGGAGGAAAAACTGGGAAGAGAAATGACAGAGATGCAAGAAAAGCATGAAAAATGGGTCAATACCTTGCTAAAGGAGATCCAAAAAAATGCTGAAGAAAAGAACACCTTGAAAAATAGGCTAACTCAATTGGCAAAAGAGTTTCAAAAAGCCAATGAGGAGAAGAATGCTTTCAAAAGCAGAATTAGTCAAGTGGAAAAAGAGGTTCAAAAGCTCACTGAAGAAAATAGTTCTCCCAAGATTAGAATGGAACAGATGGAGTCTAATGAGTTTCTGAGAAACCAAGAAATCATAAAACAAAACCAAAAGAATGAAAAAATGGAAGAGAATGTGAAATATCTCATGGGAAAAACAACTGACCTGGAAAATAGACCCAGGAGAGACAATTTAAAAATTATGGGACTACCTGAAAGCCATGATCAAAAAAAGAGCCTAGACATCATCTTTCATGAAATTATCAAGGAAAACTGCCCTGATATTCTAGAATCAGGGGGCAAAATAAGTATTGAAGGAATCCATCCATCACCACCTGAAAGAGATCCAAAAAGAGAAACTCCTAGGAATATTGTGGCCAAATTCCAGAATTTCCAGGTCAAGGAGAAAATCTTGCAAGCAGCTAGAAAGAAACAATTCCAGTATTGTGGAAATAAAATCAGGATAACTCAAGATCTAGCAGCTTCTACATTAAGGGATCGAAGAGTGTGGAATAGGATATTCCAGAAGGCAAAGGAACTAGGACTCAAACCAAGAATCACCTACCCAGCAAAACTGAGTATAATACTTCAGGGGAAAATATGGGCTTTCAATGAAATAGAGGACTTTCAAGCATTCTTGATGAAAAGACCAGAGCTGAAAAGAAAATTTGACTTTCAAACACAAGAATGAGAAGAAGCATGAAAAGTAAACAGCAAAGAGAAGTCATAAGGGACTTACCAAAGCTGATCTGTTTACATGGAAAGACAATATGTGTGACTCTTAAAACTTTTCAGTATCTGGGTAATTGGTGGGACTACACACACACATACACAGACACACACATACACACATGCATGCACACACAGAGACAAAGAGCACAGAGTGAATTGAATAGGATGGGACCATATTTTTAAAAAAATTACGGTAAATGGTGAGAGAGAAATGTAGTGGGAGGAGAGAGGGTGAAATGGAATGGGGTAAATTATCTCATTCAAGAGGCAAGCAGGAGACTTTTTAGTGGAGGGAAAAAGTAGAGCTGAGAAAAAAAAACATGAAGTTTACTCTCATCACATTCAACTAAAGGAAGGAATAAAATGCACACTCATTTTGGAATGAAAACCTATCTTACAATACAGGAAAGTGGGGGACAAGGAGATAAGCAGGGTGGGGGGATGATGGAAGGGAGGGCAATGGGAGGAGGGAACAATTTGAAGTCAACACTTGGGGAGGGACAGGATCAAAAGACAGAATAGAATCAATGGGAGGCAGGATAGGATGGAGGGAAATATAGTTAGTCTTACACAACACGACTGTTATCGAAGTCATTTGCAAAACTACACACATATGGCCTACGTTGAATTGCCTGCCTTCCCAAAGGGAATGGGTGGGGAGGAGGGGATGGGGAGAATTTGGAACTCAAAGTTTTAGGAACAACTGTTGAGTATTGTTGTTGCTACTAGGAAATAAGAAATACAGTTAATGGGGAATAGAAAGTCATCTGGCCCTACAGGACAAAAGAGAAGATGGGGACAAGAGAAGGGAGGGATGATAGAAGAGAGGGCAGCTTGGTGATAGAGGAAATTAGAATGCTTGGAGCATTGGGGAGGGGGGAGGGGACAAATGGGGAGAAAATTTGGAACCCAAAATTTTGTGAAAATGAATGTAAAAAGTTAAATAAATAACTTTATATTTTAAAAAAAATAAAGAAAATATTCTCCTTCTGCTCACTTCACTTTTATTAAATTCATATGTCTTCCCAGGTTTTCCTGGGAAATACAATAGCATTCCATCACAGTGCTATACCACAAGTTTTTCAGTCATTCCCCAATTAATGGGTGATTTCTTATTCTTTGCCACCACAAAAAAATCACTAGAAATCTTTTTGTACAAATCGGTCCTTTCTCTTTTTTTGATCTCTTTTGGATATAGACCTAATAATGGTATTGCTGGATTAAAGGGTATGCACTGTTATATAGCCCTTTGAGCATAGTTCCAAATTGCTCTCCATAATGTTTAGACTAGTTCACAACTCTACCAACAGTGCATTAGTGTCCCAATTTTTCCATATCCCTTCCAACATTTGTCATTTTCATTTTGTGTCATGTTAGCTAATCTGATGTGTAGAGTGGTATCTCAGAAGTGCTTTAATTTATATTTCTCTAATCAGTAGAGCTTAGAGAACTTTTTTCCATGTGACTTGATATCTTTGATTTCTTCATTAAAACTGCCTCTTCATGTCCTTTGACTATTTACCAACTGAGGATCAACTTTTTTCATTAATTTTGCTCAGTTCCCTATATATTTGAAAAATGAGACCTTTATCAGAGAAAGTTGTTTTAAATTTTTCCTTACTTTTCTGTTTTCTTGTTTAATTTTCACTGCATTTGTTTTGTTTCTGGAAAATGTTTTCTTTTTAATTTCATATAATCAAAATAATCTATTTTGTTTCCTGTAATGTCCATTTCTTTTTTGTCACAAACACTTCCCTTACCCATAGATCTGAGAGGTACATTTTTCCATTCTCCCATAATATACTTATGACATCACCCACCCATCATGTCTAAAGGATTTACCCATTTTGACCTTATTTTGGCATCCAATGTGACATGTTGGTCTATGTCTACTTTCTACTTTCCAATTTTCCCAGCAATTTTTTTTTCAAATGGTGAGTTCTTAGCCTCAAAACTTAGATATTTTGGTTTAACAAACATTAGATTTCTATGGGCATTTATTGCTCTATATTGTGTACCTAATCTATTAGAGTGTATGGATTGTACAGGGAAGGCAGCTCTGGTGTGAGGGCTTGCTAAACCCTTTTCAGGGCTGCTCACCTACTTTTGGTATCCTTCTGATTCACCCAACTCTCACCTGTGGCACCAAGAAGCTGTGGCATGCTAAGCAGCCATACCTCAATAAAACCATCTCAGCAGATGGGTTAAACCAGGTTGAAGGTAACCAACAGTCCTCAAACCCATAAGTGAGTTAGGTGGGTATCTACCCGCAAGCATGTGAAGGCTTCCCCTATTGGAATGGATAAATGAAAACAACTTGTTCCAGTGGCTGAAGCAGGCACTCTGAGGCACTTAGAGCTCCAAGGGCATCCACTGCATCCCAGGCCATTACCAGATGTCCTGACTTTTGTCTTGCCATTGGACTTGAATGACTCTAGAAGAGAGTGCAATTCTGTTTCACTTAAATCCAATTAAATTAAATCACAAATCCAATTCCAGCACAAGTCAAGGCATCACCGTTATGTTGTTATTTCTCTTCAAAACTATAGGATGAACAACAATCTAATCTGTTTCACTAATCTGCCACTCTAATTCTTAGCCAGTGCCAGATTGTTTTGGTGATTATCACTTTGTAATACAATTTGAAATCTGAAACTGCTAGACTGCTTTCCTTCATATTTTCTTTTCATTGATTCCCTTTAACATTTTCAACCTTTCATTCTTCCAGGTGAATTTCTTTACTATTTCTTTTAGCTCTATAAAATCATTCTTTGGTAGTTTGTTTGGCATGACATTGAATGAGTAAATTAATTTAGATAGAAATGTCAATTTAATTGAATTGGCTCTACCTACCCATGAGCAATTAATACTTTTCCAATTATTTAGATCTCTTTATTTGTATAAAAAGTACTTTGTGTTCATATAGCTCTTGAGTTTATCTTGACAGATTCCCAAGAATTTTATATTATCTGCGATTATTTTAAATGAGATTTCTCTTTCTATCTCTTCCTTCTGGATTTTGTTGGAAATATATAATAATGCTGGTGATCTATTTAATTTTTTTTCTATCCTTATCCTGCAACTTTGCCAAAGGGGTTAACTGTTCATCAATTTGGTGTTTTTTTTAGTAGATTCTATAGGTTCTCTATATCATCACATATTTTCAATGAGTGATAGTTATGTTTCCTCATTGTCTGTTTTTATACTTTCAATTTCTTTTTCCTATTGCTATAACTAGCATTTCTAATACAGTAATGAATAATAGTGGTGATGATAGACATCCTTGCTTCACTCTTGATCTTATTGGAAAGATTCTAAGTTTATCCCCGTTACTCATAATTCTTATTCTTGGATTTAGATAGATAGTGCTTATCATTTTAAGAAAAGTTCCAGTAATTTCTATGCTTCCTAGGGTTTTTAATAGGAATGGGTATTGTATTTTGTCAAAACTCTGTCCTGCATCTCTTGATAAAACCATATATGATTTTTGTTATTATTACTTATATGGTCAATTATGTTGATAGTTTTCTTAATATTCAACCAGCCCTGCATCCCTAGCATAAATGTAATATGAATGTAGTATGTGATTTTAGTGAAATATTGCCCTACTATCCTTGCTAGTATTTTATTTAACATTATTTTGCATCAATATTCACCAAGGAAATTTGCCAATAATCTTATATCTCTGCTTTTTCTCTCCCCAATTTAGATATCAAAACCATACTCATGTCATAAAAGGAATTTGGTTGGATATCTTTACATTTTTAAAAATAGTTCACATAGTATTGGAATGAATTATTCCTTAAATTCTTATTAGAATTAGTTGGTAAATCCATCTGGTCCTAGGGAATATTCCTTAGGGAGCTCAATTATGACTTGTTCAAATTCTTTTTCTAAGATAGGATTATTTAAGCATTCTATTTCCTTCTCTGTTAATCTAGAAAATTGATTTTGGTAAATATTTATCCATTTCACTTAGATTGTCAGTCTTACTGTCAAATAATTGGGCAAAATAATGCCTATTAATAGCTTTAATTTCATCCTCATTGGTGCTATATTCACCCTTTTCATTTTGGATAATAGTGATTTGATTTTATTTTTTTATTTTTTAAATCAAATTAAGCAATGGTTTGCCTATGTTGTTGTAGCACCAATGCAATATTCATGGCACCTAAGCTGCCATGAATACCCCAGTGCAATTCTGAATCACAAAATACCACAGACTCTTCACGTGGATGGCAGAATCAAAACATTTATTCAAACACCAGAAAGCCAAATCCATCACAGCAACAAAAACCTCTACAGAATAACAATGCAGAGGACATCAGCCCCAAGCCTTCCCCTGTGCTAGGCTTCCTACAAACCAGCTCCATTAAACAAAATCACAAACCCTCAATGCCTCCAATTCTATCACTTTTGCTCACACTAGCCAGAAACCTGTTTGTCTGTATCCTTCCTACGTCTGACTGCTTTCATGACTAACTTCCTCTCAGTTCTGCTCTAGCTCAACCTCTTCCTATTCCACCCATTCAGTAAACTCCTCCCACCACAGACTCCATGTGACCCAGACTTATGTAACTCAGGCTTCTATATGACCCAGGCAGGTCACATGGGCCTATTAATGAATATGAAAGATTTTCCATTTAAATTACCGTTACAGTTGTTGATTTTTCCCCAAAAAACCAGCTCCTAGTTTTATTTATTAGTTCAACGTTGTTGGGGAGTTGTTTTGTTTTTTTTTTAACATTGAATTGTACTGAGTTCTCCTTTGATTTTCAGAATTTTCATTTGGGTATTTAATTGGAGATTTTTGTCTTTTTTTGGGTTTTATAGTTGCATGCCCAACTCTTTGATCTGTTATTTCTCTCTTTTTTTGATATGTTCATTTAGAGATATACATTTTCCCCTAAGTACAGCTTTGGTTATATCCCAAAAATTTTGTAATATTGTCTCATTTTTATATTTCCCTTTAATTAAATAATTGACTGTTCCTAGGATTTGCTCTTTGACCCATTAATTCTTTGGTAGTAAATTATTTAATTTCCATTTGGCTTTTAATCTATGCTTTCATGGCTCTTCATTAAATGTAGTATTTGTGGCTTTATGGTGTGAAAGGGGTGCATTTAATATTTTTGGTTTTCTTCATTTGATTGTGAAGTTTTATATACTATTATGCTGTGGTCAATTTTTTGTGAAGGTTCAATGTATAGCTCAGAAAAAACTATATGCTCTTATAGTCCCATTCAGTTTTCTCCAAAGGTCTAAAAATCTAACTTTTCTAAGATTCTATTCGTCTCCTTGACTTATTTTTTATTTGTTTTATAGTTAGATTTATTTAGTTCTGAAAGGGGAAAGTTGGAGTCCCCCACTGGTATAGTTTTACTATTTCCTCCTGTAATTCCTTTAAGAATTTGGATGCCATGCCATTTGATGTATGTATGTTTAGCATTGATATTACTTCACTGTCTGTGATTCGTTTCAGCAAGATGTAGTTTCCCTGCTTATCCCTTTAATTAGGTTTATTTTATTTGTGCTTTGTCTGAAATCATGATTGCTACCTTTGCCTTTTTTACTTCAGATAAAGTATAAGCGATTCTGTTCCAGCTCCTTGTATTAACACTATGTGTCTCTCTCTGTTGCAAGTGTATTTCTTGTAGATAACATATTGTTAGATTCTAGTTTTTAATTTATTCTGCTCTCCACTTGCGTTTTATAGGTGAGTTAATTTTACTCACATTTATAGTTATGATTACTTATCTTGCATTTCCCTCTATCCCATTTTCTTTATTTTATTCTTTTCTCTGTCTTTTTATGCTCTAAATTCTATTTTGCTTTTGACCACTGCCTTCTTTTATCTACTTTCTGTTTTATCATCTCCTCTTTCTGTTATCATCTCCTCCTCCTATTTCCCTCCATGTATATTACCATATGAGGAGAGACAGAGAAAGAGAGGAGAGAGAGAGGGAGAGAGAGAGAGAGAGAGAGATGTTTTCCCCTTTGGAATCAATTTAGATGTGTTCAAACAGTGCCTGTCCCTCCACCCCTACCATTTTTTCTTCTATTGTAAAAGCTCATTATGTAGTTCTTCTTTTATGTGAAATATTTTTCCCCATTCTTTTTCTCTCTTCCCTGTTCTTCCAGGTTATCACTTTCTCTCTCCTGTCCAAAAGTTTTTTGTATCATCCCAATAAAATTGACTCACTTCCAACTTTCTTTTTCAAAGTAGAATCCTTCTAACTACTATAATAGTGGTTGTTTTTTGAATATATATGTGTGTGTGTGTGTGTGTGTATCCTCTTCTTATTTAGAAGGATACACAGTTTAACCTTATTAAATCCCCTATGATTGCACTTTTATGTTTACCTTTTTATATTTCTCTTGAGTCTTATATTTGAAAGTCAAATTTTCCATTCAACTCTGGTGTTTTCATCAGAAAGGCTTGAGAGGTCTCTATTTCACTAAGTATCCATTTTTCCCTTGAAGGATTATACACAATTTTGCTAGGTAGGTTACTCTTGGTTGTAATTTTTGTACCTCTTTTTCCATTTGGGCAATTCTGGGTTTTTTTAAATTTAATTAATTTATTCATTTTCAGTTTTCAACAATCCCTTCCATAAGTTTTAAATTTTCTCCCCCTCCCTCTCACCTCTCTTTCTGAGATGGCATGCAATCTTACATGGGTTCTACATATCCATTCTTATTAAACATATTTTCACATTAGTAATGTTGCATACAAGAATTAAAATGAATGGGAGAAACTATGAGAAAAAAACAAACCAAAACAAAACATAATACAAAAGAAAATAGTCTGCTTCATTCTGCAATCCAGTACCACAGTTCTTTCTCTGGAGGTGGATGACATTTTGCCCCAAAAGTCCTTTGGGAATGTTTTAGGTCTTTGCATTGTTATGAAGGACTAAGTCTATCAGAAACAGTCCTTGCACACCGTGACTGTTACTGTGTACAATCTGCTCCTGGTTCTGCCCATTTCACTCAGCGTCAGTTTACATAAGTCTTTCCAGGCCTCCTGTTCATCATTCTTATATCAAAATAGTATTCCATTACATTCATAAGCCACAACTTGTTCAGTCATTCCCCAATTGATGGGCATTCCCTCAATTTCCAGCTCTTGGTCACCACAAAAAGAGCTGCTATAAATACTTTTGTACATGTGGGACATTTTCCCATTTTTTATGATCTCTTTGGGATACAGCCCAAGAAGCAAGATTGCTGGGTCAAAGGGTATGCACATTTTTGTAGCCCATTGGGCATAGTTACAAATTGCTCTCCAGAATGGTTGGATTAGGTGCCCCACTCTCCCACATCTTCTCCAACATTTTATCATCTTTCTGTTTTGTCATGTTAGCCAATCTGGTAGGTGTGATGTGGTGCTTCAGAGGTGTTTTGATCTGCATCTCTCTAATCAATAGTGATTTCGAGCATTTTTTTTTAGGACTATAGATAGCTTTAATTTCTTCCTCTGAAAACTCCCTGTTCATATCCTTTGACCATTTATCAGAGAATGACTTGTATTCTTGTGCATATGACTCAGTTCTCTATATATTTTAGAAATGAGGCCTTTATTGCCGACACTAGTTGCAAAAATTCTTTTCCATTTTTCTCCTTCCCTCCTAATCTTGACTGCATTGTTTGTGCAAAACTTTTCAGTTTAGTGTAATCAAAATTATCCATTTTGTACTTCATTATATTCTCTTTTATTTGGTCATAAATTTCTCCATTCTCCATAAATCTGAAAAATACACTATTTTTTGCTCCCTTAATTTGTTTATACTATCAGCCTTTATACCTAGATCATGTATCCATTTGGACTTTATTCTTGTGTATGGTGTCAGGCATTGTTCTATGCCCAGTTTCTGCCACACTATTATACAGTTTGCTTAGTTTTTGTCAAACACTGAGTTCTTTTCCCAGAAGCTGGGATCCTTGGATTTATCAAACAGTATACTGCTATATCCATTGACTGCTATTTCTTGAGTACCTAACCTATTCTTCTGATCTACCCCTCTATTTCTTAGGCACTACCAAGTGGTTTTGCTGGTTGCTGCTTTATATTATAATTTGAGATCTGATATGGCTAGGCTGCCTTTCCTAGCATTTCTTTTCATCAATTTCCTTGATATTCTGGACCTTTTGTTCTTCCAGATGAATTTTGTTATTATTTTTTCTAGCTCTAGAAAATAATTTTCTGGTAATTTGATTGGTATGACACTGAATAAGTAAATAAATTTACATAAGACTGCCATTTTTATTATATTAGCTCAGGCCTACTCACAAGCAACTGATGTATTTTCGATTCCTTAGATCTGACTTTATTTGTGCCAATTCTGTTTTTAAGGTGTTATTTTCTTCAGTTTTTTGACACTATTTTTATATGATCATAAAAATATTATATTGTTATTTTATGTTACAGTATATTTTATATCATTTCACTGTCTTTTACCAAGTTATTAATTGACTTTTCATAATTTTCTTCCTTTGTTTTTATTTCTTTGCTTAATTTTTCCCTACCATTCTTATTTGATTTTGAAAGTCATTTTTAAACTCTTTGCAGGGATTCTTATTGGACTAGTGTGTAGTCCACACTTCTTTCCCTTTTTAGGCTTTGCTTGCCTTCTGTTTTGACATCATTATCTTCTTCTGACTTTGTGTCTTGATCTTCCTTGTCACTGTAGTACCTTTATATAATCAGGTTCTTTTGCTGTTGTTTGCTCAGTTTTCTACCCTATGTCATGAGTTGGAACTTTATGTTAATGTTGGTCTCTGTTTTCAGCAGGGAGTAGGACACTGTGTCTCAAGCTTCAGTCTTTTTTGCACTCCTGTTTTTCAGAGCTAGTTCTAGGAGGTTAGAAGTTTTCAGTACTTCCAATATGGTGTGATTATCACTGGTTTAGGAGTTCCTGAAGCTGCTATTGCTTCTGTCTCCACCACCTAGTCATACAGCTGGCATTTTGTTCACATTGACTTTAGACCAGCTTCCTCCCCGATGTCACCGTGAAAGGTGATGAGGTCTTGAAGTTTGATCGAAGCTGTGTAAATAAAGAGAAAGTAACTTATGCATGTGATATTATATATTGAGGTGAGAGCAATGTGATTTGGTAACTGAATACATTCAAGTGGCTTCACAGACACAGTGTTGTATGCTTAGTGGAGTATGTATAGATTTAACCACAGTGTAATATGGAGAAAGCCATTTCACCTCCAGGTTTCCTTATCTGTAAAATCATCTATAAATTGGTCCAGATAATCTGAAAGATGCCTTATCCTAAAAAATTCTATGATTAGGCTCTTTTGGATACCAGTAAATTCAGTCTTTCTTCTTTGAAATGAGATTTGCCTCTTATTAAAGGAATTTACTAAGGAATATTAGAAATACTTCAGTATTCCTAAATAAAAGATGAACTAATTAATATGATCACTCATTCTCAACCTAAATTCACCTTGATTTTAAGGTTTCCTTTGGAAATTCTAATACAGTTAACTATTAATTGTCTGTAATAACAGGTATTGGGTGGAAAAGCACAGGAAAATTCCATCCATGTGATCCATATTATTTTATGGATATTGAAAGCTTATTTTAACCAATGATCATTGCTTCCTCTTGTACAATTCTCTTCTCACAGCTTCTGTAATCAAAAGTTAGCTAATTAGATTAGGACTTTATCTCCTATCTTTACTGTTGTCAACATTGTGTAGTACTTCTGATTATAAGCTGGGCAGTTGAAAGGAAGAAGAAAAGAAGCATTGAATCTGACTCTTCTTCATAATAGGTAAACAGTCTCTAAATAATCAAGAGTTAACTCTGCTTCCATAGAAAAATTAGCTAATTACTACAAATTCTGTTTCACAGATATATTTATTCAGTGTGATCTTAATTCTAGATCATGAGAGGGACCTAAAGATAAATAAAACACATTTTTTAGCCCTCATGGAGCTTACAGTGTAGTAGGAGAGATTTGAGAGATAGTATACAAATGTCTATTTTATAAAAATAAACAAAACATAAGCATATACAAATACTATGCAAAGTCAGAGAAAAGAAAAATCTCATGCATGATCATAGTTTCATAGAATCTTACAAGTTTCAAATGTCTTTAGAAATTATGTATTTCAGCCTACACTCAATTAAATAATTCTTTCCAGGGTATTCCTAACAGAATTGCCTAACTGTTCATACAGCTTTTGTTTAAATGGATCCAAACATGGGAAAAGAATTGGTTCTGGGATTAGAAGACCTATATTCAAATACAAGTTTGAACACACACAACCTATATTACCTTGAGTAAGTCACTAAACTTCTTGGGACCCCATTTCCTTATCTGTAAAATGAGAATGTTAAAAGATGACAACTCAATGTTTGATTCAGTGATTAGGAACTAATTTATTCTTGTCACAATGTTTTCTATTACGATATATCTTGAATTAAAAATTTTTTCTTTATGTTAATTTGAAATCTTTCCCCTTTCCTATAGTTTTCAAACTATTTAATTACTTCCTAATTTCTCTGTTTCTGTGGAAGACATAGAGTCCTTTCAGTCACCCAAGTTTCTACCTCAGAAATTTTCTTCTCTTTCCATCACCTCTCATGTCTAATCATATCATGCCTTGGCAATTACATATCTACATTGTAAGTGTCACCTGTTTCCTTCTCTCCATTTCCTTGAGCTCTGCCCTTAGCTCATCCCACCCACTGCCTAGCATAGCACATTTCATTAGAGTATTCATCTAGCAAATATACAAGTATGTCTATACTCAAACCCTGAATATTGCAATAGCTTTCTAATTAGGCTTCCTGATTCCTCTGTCAGATCTGTCTTCTACACAGTTGCCAGATTGATATTCCAAAGCACAGATGTAACCATGCTTCTACCTTGCTCAAGAAACTCCAATTCCTTCTTTCCTCCAGATACAATACAAACTCTTCTATTTGGTTTTGAAAATCCTTCACAATCTGACTCCAGCCTGCCTTTCTAGGTTCATGACACATTCTACTTCATTCTCTCTAGATTCCAGTCCAACTGAACTGCTTACTATCCCACTTTCTACCTTAACATAAGATGTCTCCCATGCTTGATCTTATGTTTTCAACATTTCTGCCTTAAGGTATCTCCAGCTTCCTTAAAGTTCAACTCATATGTCACCTTCTCCAGGAAATCTATCCTTTTCCCTAAAAATGACTGTGTATATGATTGTATTTAATATTCTATGTCTAAGTTGCTCCTCCCCACCCTAACCCCTTACAAAATGCAAACTTCTTGAGACCAGGGACTGCTTTGCTTTTGTCTTTGTAACTCCAGTGCTTACAGCAATGCTTGCCACGTGGTAGGACCTTGATAAAGTCTCATAAAATTAAATTGAATTTGTCTAAATCTATATCAGTTGTAATTGGGACTAACACATGTAGAAAGTGCTTCTAATGGCATCTCCGCACTTGAAGATGGAGGAGCCTGCTTCTGGGTCAGCTGCAACAATTTATAATGAAAATGTGTTACATAACTAGTTCCCATAGCTAATTATTTGATGAAAGGAGGCTTTTCTGGTGCATATACATATGAAAGGCTGAAAGTATTATTTTATGAAAAGAGAACTAAGGCCTAGCCTCTTGTATTCCTCCTCTTTTCTATCCATTCCTCTGTACTATGAGAACTAAAGGGCTCAGAGACTGAGAAACTGGAAAATTTTAGATCCTGCATGTCATTAGTAGTTAGCTGATGGGAAGGCAATAGTGCTTGTTGGGAGAGTAGATTCTAGAGAAAATGTTGAGTCAGTCTATCGATGAAAAATTAAATAGTTCCTAACAAATTGAGCAATTTCTACCATACAGTGAGTTCTCTAAGAGGCAAATCCTAGTGAACAGGAAATATATTTTTAAAAAAGAGAAGGGAGCCTAAGAATACTAGCTGGCCAGGAGTAACTCTGCTCTGTGTTAAAAAGACCTTGGTGCTGGATACAAATCATATTCTACTGGAAGTAGAAGTTCTATTCTAGCCAAGGCTCTGAAAAGAACAGGCAGGCCATTTCTTAAGGAAAAAAGCCAAAGATATTTGTGGGTATTTAAATTTTTTTATTTTTGTTTTTTTACCTCAGAATATTTTCTATTTAATGGCTGAACAGGTTAAGGTCTTCTATAAAACAGCTGCATTGGAAAAACAAACAAACAAAAAAAATCTTAGACTTTAACCTGAAAGATCATAGCAGAATCCACTTTTCCTATGAGGAAGAAATAGCACCCCAATTAAGCACTCTAACTTAAGCCAAAAGTTGGAAGCAGAGATAGAATTATGTGTTGTATGAAAATGACCACAATCAACTATGGAATGAACAAAATAAGACTGAGCTCCTTGAGATTAGCAGAGAGCAAAGCCTAGCAGTGAAGGGACATCGAGTGAAGGCTGTCACATGAGACCAAGGAACAGGTCCCATAGTAGGTTGTTGGGAAATTCCTCAACCTAGAAATTCTGAGATTCTCTAGGCAAATAATTCCTCCCATCCATATTCCTTTCACTAGGGATCAATGCATCAAGAGGCAAGATAAAAAGTTTAATTAGCATCAATTGATGAGCTGTTGTCAGGTAGCTAGCAACTCCAGAACAGAGAGAGATACTCATGTTTATAGTTTTACATAACTTTAGGCTTTATAAAAAAAGGCAAAAGGAGTCTATCAGGTGAGGCTGCTTAGCCACTTTTTTGGAAGTTTAAGTAAAAAGAACAGAATGTCAAGTAGTTTGCGGGGGAGGGAAATGTCTTAACATTGGGGGAAACTTGGTGTTTCACCAAAACCAGGTCTGTTTTTGAAGAAGTTTTCCTCTAAAGTTAATCTCATCAGATTATTTTGGTAGGGTAGGAGGTCTGCATCAAAATGTCTGAATGAGTCTTGAGGTGTGATGGAATCAGTCTTTCTTTATTTACAGAAGTTTTCAGACTATATTTTTTTGACCTCTGAGGTTACTTTTGAGTGTTAGAAAGGAAAGAGAAAATGGTTCCTCTAAAGTCACAGTACATGTGGGTTTTGAATATTCCCTCTACAGGGTACAGCGTTATGACACCTCCAAAAGACATTTTGTGGTATGTTAACTTTCCATGTACGCCCAGGCCACATATCTTCCACGTATGTCTACTCTTCCCACTAATATTATGTGTATTATTAGGAAAGTGTATTCTAAGTTTAAGGGGATATAATTTGTCTTCACTTTGGGTACCACGCTATTTCATTAGATTTTCTTACTTCAAATTAATTGTCCCATCTCACTGACCTGTAAAGAGAAACACATAGAGGAAAGTTCATGATCTATGACTTTAAATGGATGAGGACCCGTCGAGGAAACTCAAACTTGTGATTCCTTGTCTTGAGGTCTCACACTGTGAGTTGAGGGAGTGCCCTCTAGTCACTACAGTTCAATTCAACCAGCCCATTTCCCATTTCCCTCTTCTGATCCTCATTCTAGAAGTTTCTAGACTTCTGACCATTCTCATACTAACCTCATTTTAGTTAGTATTAAAATGTGTTCCTCAAAGTGAGCCCGATGTTTAAGATAAGTTCTAACCAACACAAAGTTCAAGTAAACTTCCTTGATCTAGACAGAATTCTATTATTGTAATCTAAATTGGTTTTAGAATATTTTTAAAGTCACATCAAACTATTTGCTCAGATTTTACTTCTATTTTACATTTTTTTCTTTTTAAATGTTTTATCAATACTCTTTTCTCCTATATGTCACTGCTATTTCACAATAAATCCCTCCCCTATCTAATAGAACTCTTCCTTGTAAGAAATAAAGACAAACACAAGAAGTCAACAAATTGACTGTGTGCAAACACACACCTCTGTCCACATCTAAGTCAGTCCATCATCTCTTTGCAGAGGGGTATGAGGTATGTTCTACTTTCAGACCTCTAAAATCATAATTGGTCTGAGTTCTGATTGTACTTCAAAACTTCAAAGTTGTATAGATTACCAGTGCTACTGATGCAGATTACAACTTGTCTATAATTTAGTAGATGGTCTTTTATGAATTTCTATGCTCAAAGCATTAATTACCTTGCATCCATCCTGATGATAGACCTCTCTGAATATCTACAGACTCTGGTCTTTGTAGCAAAGGCATATAGTCCATCACCAGGCTCATAGCTAAGCTTTTCCAGATTGATAGTACATACTAAAGACTATACCTGGTAGGAAAAGTCTTCAAGAATCCAGGGTCACCTCCACAGTAACATGAGGCATCATAGTAACACTTTTGGGAGGACTGAACTAAACTGAAATCCTTAAATTTTTCACAAGAATTGCTTGCCTTAAACCCACTTTCTCCTAACTTATTCCAGGAACATCTTGCTAGTAATCTCTTGTTTATTTTGTTGCATTAATTTTTTAAAATTTTTATTAATCTCTTTTGTTTTTACAGTCATTTCTAAACATAGTTCATCAATCTTCTCAGTTTCTGCATACCTAACCATAAACCTTTCTTTATAATGATGAAGAAAAGAAATTATAAACAAAAGCAACTGATATGCTGACCAAATCTGAAAACATGGGCAATAGTTCAAAGCCATGGTCTTCTACCTTGTAAATGAAAAAGGGATGTGTTTTCTTTCCTGTACTTCTTTACTGGGACCAAAATGAGTCATGATGATAGAGATTCATTACCTCACTTGTTTTATTCATCTGGATGTAGTCTGCATATTACTTTCTTTGTTATGTTTAAAATACATTTGATGAATTTGTATGTCTTTTTGTTAATTCCACATATCTGTCATTTCTTACAGCACAATAATGCACCAGTATACTCAAATATGACAAGTTGTTTGTATTTGAATTTGTATTCAATACTTTTTTAATTATCTAAAAGGGCCATGATACTGACCACCTGGACAATATACCTATTGCTATATACCACCTGGACAATAACAAAGTAAGATAAATACTTTATTGCTGGTACACTTCAATTCCAGATATCTAACTCTAACTCTCTCTCTCTCTCTCTCTCTCTCCTCTCTCTCTCTCTCTCTCTCTCTCTCTCTCTCTCTCTCTCTCTCTGTCTCTCTCCAGATCAACTAGTAATTTTTTTTTCACTTTAATGATAATTTCATCCTTCAAAAATACAAGAACTAAAAAATAGAATTTGTAGTCTAGATCTAATCCTCTTAATAAGAAGTGACTCTGTTGGGGAGGAAATTGTAAAAATCTTAAGGAAAAATGGAAACTCTCTACTAGAGTTTATGATAGAAAAGAGGAAAGCTAGATGTAATCTGACATTTGCCTTAGATTTTGGGAAGCAGAATTTAAAGAAAAAATAAGAGTACATAAATTAAATTTATGTAGGGGAAAGTCAGCCCAGTACAGATGGCAATATTTCAAGAATAAAATTCTATATAAAAAAGACAATATTTTTATTGAGAAGGAAAAAAATTCCCAGGACTTTTATAAAGAAATCAATAGCAATTCAGAGAGACCTCACCATTGAAGATGAGACCAAGGGTAAGTAGCATATGTTGGAAGGGGAAAGTGTGTCTGTCATGAACCAGTAAAAATGGCATCAGGATCTCTAAGCTCAGAATCAGTTGAGGTTGGCAAGAAAAACTAAAGGAAAAAAGTCTTGTTAGCCATATATTGGGGAAAAGGAAGATCAGAAAAGGTAAAGTTAGATCTGTTGCTCAAGATGGATGTGACAATTATAATTAATTGAAAGAAGGCAGAGCTGCTCAATTCATACTTTGCTTTTGTCTCTTCTATGCCAAGGACCATGAACCTTGGAAGAGAAGGGACAGAACAAAATGCCTAAAAAGAAGTTTGTACTAATATGAATAAGGAGATATTTGTTTAGAAAGCACCTAGCTTCCCTTGATGAATTCAAACCATATGATCCAAATGAAGTTAATTCTTGGATTCTGGAAGAACTGACCAATATGATTGTAAAGCCTTGTAATTGATATTTGAAAAATGTGGGAAATGAAAGAGGTGCTATAGGACTAGAGTCAGGTAAATCTTGTCCTAATTTTCCAAAAATGAAAATGAATAGAGTCTAAAAATTGTAGGCCAATGAGTTTTGCTTTGATTTATAGCAATATTCTAGAATGTGTCATTAAAAAGAGTTAGTGAGCATCTATAGAAGGAAATGGAGATTACAAAGAGCTAGCATAGCTTCATCAAAAGTAGTTTCGCCCACTTTTTGATAGGGTTACTAAAGTAAGTCAGAAAACTACTGTAAATATAGTTTATCTATATATTGGGAAAATATTTGATAAACTCTAGTTGTTTATGTAGAAAAGATAAGGAAACATAATCTAGATATGTGGACAATTAGAAGGATTTAGCACTAGTTAAATGTTCAAACTCTGAGTTAGTTGTCAATATTTTAGTGTTTCCAGTGGAGTGCCCAATGTATCAAGTTTTGGCCCTGTCCTATTTAATATTTTTTTCAAGAACATGGATCAAGGCATATGTGGAATATTTATTAAATTCCTGATGACCAAAAGATAGTAGGTATAGCTAGCACAAAGGATGTCAATTTCAAAAACACCTGAAAAGTTTAGAACACTGGGATAGAACTGGTAAGATAATTTAATAGGAATAAATATACAGTCTTACATTTGGTTTCAAAAAAATCAGCTTCATAAGTACATGATGGAGGAGATATCATTAGACAGCAAGAAATATTTAAAAAGTTCTGGGGGTATGAGTGAACATTATTATGTGGCAGAAAAATGCTAATGTGACATGGATTTTATTAAAAATATTTATGAGACCCTCTTCTTGTTTTTGACTTCCTTACATCATATATACACAGCAGTGAGATCTCTGTATCAAAGGCTAAGGTTCTTTTTTTATACCTCTAATTCAAGACAAAATAAAAGAGCATTTTGATATATGCAGCAGAATTCCAAAAAATAAAAATAAAATGAAGAGGATTGCATTTATAACCATAGATCTTCATTTCATACCATATATACATATAATAAATTTCACACATCACTTTTTAAATTGTGCTATTTCTATGTGCTTCCTTCTGAAAGTCCTTGTGTTTCCTTTTGTGCATCTTTAAAATGTTTCAGTGGTACCCTTTTTTGGCATCACTATTGCTAACCCATGCTCTCTGCCCCCTTCCCCAATCTTTCTACCAAATAAGACAAAAGGGGAAAAAGTTTTGGAACAAATAAGCATAATCAAGTAAAATAAATAGACTCTCTCTATTAAAATGCTAGTAATACATGAACCCCTTTCAGTTGCTCAAATAAACTTGCCTTTCTAGGTTTCTTTTGACTCTTGATTGATAGTTTTGTCTCCTTATTGCCTATTCTAATTCCTTCAATTTCTTTTTCTTCTCATCGCTAAAGCTAAATTTTCTAGTATAATATTGAATAATAGTAGTGACAATAGGCATCCTTTTTTCATCCTTGTTCTTACTGGGAAAGCTTATCCCCATTTTAAATAATGCTTGCTGATGATTTTAGATAGGTACTCCTTATCATTTTAAGAAAGCTTCATTTATTCCTATGCTCTCTAGTGTTTTAATAGGAATGATTCCTTTTTTAGCATCAAAAGCTTTTTTTTGAGCATCTGTTGAGATAAGCATATGATTTCCATTGGTTTTGTTATTGAAATAGCCAATTATACTGACAGTTTTCCTAATGTTGAATCAGCCATACATTCCTACTATAAATTCCACTTGGTCATGGTGTATGATCCTGGTGATAAACTGCTATAGTCTCTTTGCTAATATCTTATTTAAAACTTTTGCATCAATATTCATCAGGGAAATTGTTCTAAAACTTTCTCTGTTTTGGCTCTTCCTGGCTTAGGTAACAGCACCATATTGTGTCATAAAAGGAATATATAGGATTCCTTCTTTGACTATTTTTCCAAATAGTTTGTAAAGCACAAGGATTAATTGTTCTTTAAATGTTTGTTAGAATTCTTTTGTAAATCCACCTCACCCTGGAGATTTTTTCATAGGAAGTTCATTGATGGCTTTTTCAATTTCTTTTTTCTAAAATGGGATTATTTAAGTATTTTCTTTAACCTTCTTTTAATCTAGGCAATTTATATTTTGTAAATATTCATCTGTTTCACTTAGATTGTCAGATTCATTGTCAAAAATTGGGCAAAATAGCTTCTAATTATTGCTTAAATTTCCTCTTCATTGGTGGTGAATTCACCCTTTGAATTTTTGATACTGGTAATTTGTTTTTCTTCTTTGTTTTTTTAAAAATCAAATTAACCAAAGGTTGATCTATTTTATTGGTTTTGCCAGCTCTTAGTTTTATTCATAAGTTCAATAGTACTCTTAATTACTGGTTTATTCATCTCTCTTTTGTGTTTCAGTTTCTAGTTTGGTGTTTAGATGAGGATTTTTAGTTTGTTATTTTTCTAGCTTTTTAAATTGCTTTTTAAATGTTTATTACATCAGATACTTACTAGCTGACTGATCCTGGGCAAGGCGTTTAACCTCAGTTTGCCTTGGTTTTCTCATCTGCAAAATGAGGCTAATAATAGCATCTACATTTTAGGGTTATTTGAGCATCGAATAAAATAATAATTGTAAAACAATTAGCACAGGACCTAGCACATAGTTGTTGTCTGTCCTTCATTATCAAAGAACTGCTATTATTTGGAGAAAGGCAGTAGGTAGCCTATGTCAACATTGTTGTGTTCCCTTACTCCATCTCTTAAGTCCAGAGAAGTATATCAAAATGTAAAAATTTTCTTTACCCACCATTCATTACTCCTTTATCTTACCTTGCACATTGATCTGTTTACCTGAGAAATCCTGAGATAATATATTCATATTTATTTCTGCTGAAATCACAAGTTAATTGTATAATATTAAGAACTTCATTATTTTCATTACGACTTATACACAAAGTTGCTAATACAGATCCCAGGCAATTTTATGTGATTATGAAGGAAGAGAAGAAAAGAGAAGAGATAAGAGTATGTAGTTCCTTCTATTTCTATGACTAGTACCAATACAATTTAAGAAAATGAAAGAAATAAAGAGATATCCCGAAAGTATGTCATATTCATCAAATTAGAATGAAACAAGAATAAACTAAAGAAAGTCTAGAGAAGTTCTGTAAGTTAATATTTATTGAATTCATTTTTAAAAGAGGTGTGAGGAAATAAACAGTCACTTCAAACCCAAGTACATATTCTTTATTCAACAAAGAAGATTATTCATAGACTTGGTTAGGATGTAGAGTAAAATACAGCTGTGGTGACAAATTAAATTAATTTGTTCGTATTTGTACTAAAGAAATACAAAAGCATTTAAAACAATAATTATCATTATAAATTTTCCATGTATCTCTGTATCCTCACTTCATCTGGTCCTCACTTACAAGGCCAATGTAGTTACCCAATTGGAACTAGACTCTAGAACACTAGGGTACATCTTTAACCTTGTAAAATATGCCCTGGAATTTTTAATGAGCAGAAGTGGTCAGAACCTCAGTTTTACATTTCATCCAAAAGATGGCCTCTCCTGCTGTACAGAGCTTCCATAATCCACTGCTGGCAATTGGCTCATTACCATCTTGGGATGGAAGAGTGCCACCTGCTGAATCACCAGCACCACATCCTGCAGCACCTTTCATCCAACAACTTACTAGGCCCACCCCTGTTAAATTAAAAAATTCTGAAGGGATCACAGCTTTATAGTATTTCCTTTTACATTTTGAATTTTTATCTTCTTATTTTTATATTCCATGTCAAAATCAGAATTGTCATTAATTTTTTATTACTTCAATTTCTACTGCTCCCTTTCCAATGAAAAATTCAAGTAAGTCTAAAGATTTTCCTTGCCACACAGACAGCAATCCTCATAATGCTCCCATGATGGAGGTAGAAATGCATTTTCAAAAAAATCCCATAACTTCTTATCCTCACAAAAAACCCCTTCCCCAATAATTACTGAATGAAAGGATATATTTTTGCCAGCAATCATAAAGGAGTAAAGCTTGGGGATATAATTCCTCTGCTGCTTCTGAATGAAAATAGTAGTAGTTGTTCCAATGTGGTTGGGTCAATGTGGCCTCCCACTAGTGGGAACAAGGGAGTTCTGAACAGTCCTATTTCAGTTGCACCTTGATTGAAGACAATGAGTGTGCTGTGCTTAGTGGGACAGTGGTCCTTTCCTTATCTACAGCATCCTGGCTCTTAAATTTCAGAAGTCATGAATCAAGATATTTTTTAGGAAGTATTTTGGTTTTTGCTTAGGATTTCAAATTGAATGACATCACAGCAATTTTTGTTGAATTGAATTGTAAAGGAGAAAAAACTCATCAAAGTGTTTACTTTAAGATAGTCTCCATCTCTTGATACCTTTGCAAATTTTGATAATGTTCAATGTAATAAACTCAAATGTAGGTGAAATATAAACTGCATCTTTTATAGATCATAGCAGAAATACTCAGAGAAAGGAAACATTAACAAACAATGTGGACCTAGGAGGAGACCAGATGGCAATGTGCTGAATAATGAATGATTCAGAAGAGCAAAAAAATGGAGAAAAATTTAAAAAGAATGATTAGATTGATATAATGTGAACACTTATGGAAAACATCGCTGAAAGTATTAATAAAAGAGATACTGAACTGAATATTGAATTAAAACAACTAAAAATATCAAATTATCATTTACAACAAAAACATAATTAAAATTTCTGAAATTTAAAGTAAAAAAGGGAGACAAATAGAGTTTAGCAAATTGATGAACAAAACAAAGAATTATTTTCCAAAGACTAACACAATCATAAGCCTTCAGATAATTTGGTTTTTGAAAAAAATTTTAAAAATTAATCAAATTCACAAAGAATATTGAAGAAGAAAATTTCAGAAATTACTATAAATAATTATATTCAATTAAGATTGAAAATTTAAGATGGAAATATGGCACAAATACTTAATCTCAGAAAGAGAAACTAAGTAACCAGATTTTCCCTAAGAAGAATGATGTTTGGATTGTAAGAAATAGGGGGATAATGACTATTAAGGAGTTAATATTCCAGATAAATAAAGAGTCACTAAGATAGCAAGCGACTGCCCTTAATAAGTTACATTCCGTGGTTATCAATGAACTGGCAGAGATTAAGACCAAGCCAATGGATTAAATATTGATAAATTGTAGAGAATAAGATTGGAATCAAAATATTACAGAAAGCCAAATAGTGTTGAAATTTTCTAAAAAGGAAAGACAAGGAATTCTACAAGTAATAGCTAATAAGGTTCATTTTCAAATCTTGGAAATATCCCAAAGATATTTTTAGAGGAATGACTAGAGAATACTTAGTGATGCTTACAAAGAGTCAGCATAGCTCCATCAGAAGCAAGTCATTGAAGAAACATATAATTTCCTTTTTGATAGGGTATTTAAACTATTAAATAAAGGGAATGATATAGATATACTCTACCTAGATTTTAATGAAGCATTTGACAAAATTTGCACAGTTATTTTTGTGGAGAAATAATGAATGCTGCAAGCTAGATAATAGTATAAGAAGTTGTATTTGGAATTCGTCGAATACTTGGCTTGAGAGATTTCTTTATTGTTAACTTGACAAAAAGCTGTGTAGTGGAATTCCCCCATGGATCTACAGTGGGTCAATGACCAGGGTTAAACCATTAATGTGTTTGTCAAATTTTGGAAGACATAAAACTTGAAGCTTAGCTGACATAGTAGATCACAAAGTCAAGGATCAAAAAGATAACAGACTAAAACAGGGGTAGGCAAACTATAGCAAAATTGAAGTACAATAAATACTGAATTTAAAATAATTTTAGGCACAAAACTTTATTTTTAAAATGTAAAATTATTCCTAGCTTGTGTTCTATGCAAAAGCAGGTTATGGGTTAGATTTTATCCACAGACTAGTTTACCAACACCTGGTCTGGAACATTAGGCCAGATCTAATAGGATGGCATTTAACAGGGATAAATGTAAAATTGTACACTTGGGTTCAAAAGATTAACTTCATAAGTGAAAGATCGAGAAAATGCAAAGCAGCAGTTCAGGTAAAAATGATCTTGGGGTTGCTGACTCAATGAGTCAAAAGTGCAATACAGATGATAATGAAAATTTAGGTTTCATTAAACAAAAAATAGCATTCAGGAATGAGATTATACTTCTGTTTATCTCTGGGGCCATGATTTCAAGAATGGCATCAATAAACTTGAGAGTGCTCCAAGATGATCAACCAGGATGACAAAGAGCCTTGAGTTTATGTCCAAAGGTACCAGGCTTTATTAGAATTATAGTGAGATGAGTTCAAATCTTAGCTCTGTCGCTTACTATCTGTGAGACTGACCAGCAAGTTACTTAACCTCTTTGGTTAATTAAACTGAGTAGCTGAAGCAGCCATGAGGGCAACAGTGTGCCCAGTTTCATGCAGGACTTAATAAATTCAATTAGAAAGAACTGATGGCACAAAATCAACAATGAGCGATGGCAGACAAGGTAGAGATTGAGGTAGGCTATATTATACTCTGGGGCAGTTAGGTAGTGCAGTGGATAGAGGTGGGCATAGAGTCAGGAAACTGAGTTCAAATCTGGCCTTACATACTTACTAGCTGTGTGACCCCGGGAGAGTCACTTAGCACTGTTTCCTCAGTTTCCTCATCTGTAAAATGAACTGGAGGAGGAAACGGCAAATCACTCAAGTATCTATGTCAAGAAAACTCCAAGTAGAATCATGAAGAGTCAGACATAACTGAAAAATGAACAACTAAAATATTATACTCTGCTCAATACAAAAGAGTCAGAGAGCAGTATGGTAAGTCTGAGTTAGGGCTAAATATGGTGAAATCTCAGGGTCTCAGAGAGGTCTCTGAATCACTGTTCATCATCTTCCTCTACTCTGAATCCTTACTAGAGAGAGACTAGCAAAGTATACACCTCACTGAAGGTAGCATATTGTGTGTGTGTGTGCATATGTATTTCATTTATGTGTATAACATAGAGTGATACTCTAATACAGAGGTTAGATTACATATTACTGAGCGTCCAGTGTTTGAATGCACTGTTATCATGGTCCAGTAAGACACCCAGAAGATAAAGATCCCACTCCAAAGGGTACACCTTTACTTTGAGCTACTCCCAGATTGGGTAGCTAGGTGGTGCAGAAGATAGAGAGCACCAGTGCAGGAGTCAGGAGGCCCTGAGTTCAAATCTCACCTCAGACACTTGACATTCACTAGCTGTGTGACCTTGGGCAAGTCCCTCAACTCCAATTGCCTCATCCTGGGTCATCTCCAGGGTCACTGGATTCAGATGACTGGAGGAGAAGTGAGGCTGATGACCTTGCACAGCCCTCTCTCACTCAAAACAAAGTCAAATGCAAGTCATGTCATTATTTCTCTGATGGCATGGTCTTCTTTGGCAATGAAGGATGAACACACACACACCCCCCAGATTACAACAATTCTTTTTATTCTAATCACTGTTTTTTTTTTTTTTTATCAGTTTGTCCTGTCTTATTCTGTTATAGTCAATAAACTCGCTGAGAGTGGTACCGTGGCTGGAATGTATTCCACACTTCATAAATGCCTGTTGATTGATTAATGGTGTCTATTTCCCTTTCTAAGTCCCCATCACATCTTGGGCTAGAATACTGGTCTGCATATTAGAGGAATAAGATTATTGTTTACTGTTTGTTTCTAGCTACATTTGGGAAGAAAGCAAAATGGAATTTTAAATTAAGTTATATTATTCTGATTGGTAATTAGTCATGATTATGTCCTCTGGTTCACATATAAAACATCATTCTTCTGTGTAATAAAAAGATCTTGTAAACTTTGATCAACATACTAATAATCTCTGTCTCTGTCTCTCTGTCTCTGTGTCTCTGTCTCTGTCTCTCTCTGTCTCTCTCTCTCTGTCTCTCTGTCTCTGTCTCTGTCTCTCTCTCTCTCTCTCTCTCTCTCTCTCTCTCTCTCTCTCTCTCTCTCTCTCTCCCTCTCTCTCTTTCTTCCCAATCACATTTGAATTATCTACATCAGTCATGCCCCTTTCCGGATGTAGTCCTGATTTGAATAAAGTAGATAATAATTTGACTTTTTCTTCAAATTCTGGGATCCTTTGAGGTACAATGGCCAATGACGATACCAAAATATTATATGCCTAATTGAAGAGAACATATATTCTACTGTATTATAGATAGTCTATGGATGTTTGTATTTTTATAGCATTTTCCCCACTTACGTGGC
Source organism: Bettongia penicillata ogilbyi (assembly GCA_023548195.1). Lineage (NCBI taxonomy): Eukaryota > Metazoa > Chordata > Mammalia > Diprotodontia > Potoroidae > Bettongia > Bettongia penicillata. Next base: position 2,110,750 of record JAJHZJ010000551.1, on the reverse strand, counting down.
AAGATAATTTTCATTTTTACAAAATTTTGAATTGCAAATTTTTCTCCTTCCCTCCCCTTCCCTCTTCTGAAAATGTTACACAGCTTGATATAGTTTACACATGTGCTAGCATATAAAAAAATACTTCCATATTAGTCACAGTTGATTAAAGAAACAAAAAAATCATGAGAAAAAATAAGCAAATGAAAGAATAGCTTCCATCTGCACTCAGAGTTCATCAGTTAATTACCTGGATGTGGATAGCATTTTCCTTCATGAGTCCTTTCTACTTGCCTTGGATCATTGTGTTGCTGAGAAGAATGAGTCATTCATAGTTGATCATCACACAGTGTTTCTGATACTGCATACAATGTTTTCCTGGTTCAGCTCATTTTACTTTGCATCAGTTTGCACAAGTCTTTCCAGGATTTTCTGAAATCTGATTGTTCATCATTTCTATTCCATTACATATATACATAGTTACCAGAGAAAGAAGCACCAACACCTGGGTTTTCAAAGCCCCCCAAAGCAAAATCTCACCTCAGAGTATATATACACTTTTCGGAATCAGAGGGTCATGCTGGTTTTGAACCCATGTCGTCTTACCTCCAGAACTAGTGCTTAATTCATTGTACCACCTAGATGTCCATTCTCCCCTGGAACCAAGGTGTAACATTAATGTAATGTTAATGGGAGTTAAAAGATCTTCCCTGATATTAATGGTCTTCACATGAAGTCCATTAAAGGAAATTTGATTTGTGGGGGCTTGTTAAGTAGGAAGTCCACACATTTAGTTAATTGCTAATAAGGCACTGGGTCATGAGGGTATATACTCTGAAGGGAGCTTTTGCTTTAGGTGCTTACTCTTTGAAAGAAGGTTCATGTACCAGATGAGACTTTGGGTAGCCATTAAAGAGCCCTTTGGTTTTGAAAACCCAGATGTTGATGCTTCTCTCTCAGGTAGCTACATATGTATATAGTGGTCAGACAGTTAGATTGACTCCTTCAAAAGTTGCTTTCCTTTTAGAAAAGCAAGTCAAAGAACTTGTGCTAGAAGGACATCCTGGGTATGCTAGGGTGCTTGCTGTTACAACTTGCTTAGCCATTTCCCAACTGATGAGCCTCCCCTCAATTTCCAAAATTTTTCCCCCATAAAAGGACTATTATAAATATCTTTTCACATATAGGTCCTTTTCCCTGTTTTATGATCTCTTTGTGATACAGACTTGTAGTATAATTGCTGGATCAAAGGGTATGTACTCTTTGATTGCCCTTTGGACATAGTTCCAAATTGTTCTCTGGAATAGTTAGATCAGTTCACAGCTCTACTAATAGTGCATTAGTGTCCCAATTTTCCCACCTCCTCTGCCACGTTTATATTTTCCTTTTTTGTCACGTTAGCCAATCTGATAGGTGTGAGGTGGTATCTCAGAGTTGCTTTAATTTGCATTTCTCTAATAAGAAGTAATTTAGATCATATTTTCATTTGACTATAACTTTTTTATCTGAAAACTGTACCCTCTGACCCCTTATCCATCGGGGAATGGCTTGTATTCTTATGAATTTGACTCAATTCTCTATATATTAGCAAAATAAAGCCTTTATCAGAGATACTTGCTGGAAAGATTGTTTCCCAGCTTTCTGCTTTTCTTCTAATCTTGGTTGCATTGGTTTTGTTTTTTACAAAAGCTTTTCAATTCAATGTAATCAAAATTATCTATTTTACATTTTGTAATGCTCTTTATCTCTTGTTTGGTCATACATTCTTCCCCTCCCCACAGCTCTATCAGGTAAACTATTACTTCCTCATCTAATTTGCTTATGGTACCACCCTTTATATCTAAATGACACACTCATTTTGTCCTTATCTTGGTATATGGTGTGAGATGTTGGTCTACACCTTGATGGCTTTCTATTATTTTCCAGTTTTCCCAGCAGGTTTTGTCAAATAGTGAATTCTTATCCCCAAAGTTGGGGTCTTTGGGTTTATCAACACTAAGTTACTATGGTCATTGACTCTGTCTTGTGTACCCAATCTATTCCACTGATCCATCACTCTATTTCTTAGACAGTACCAGTTAGATTTGATGATCATTACTTTATAATATTGTTTGAGATCTGGTTTTGCTATGCCACCTTCCTTTGTCATTTTTTTCCATTAATTCTCTTAATATGCTTGATCTTTTGTTCTTCCAGATGAATTTTTGCTATTTTTTTCTAGCTCTATAAAATAATTTTTAATAGTTTCATTGGTATTGCATTGAATGGATAAAATAGTTTAGGCAGAATTGTCATTTTTATTATATTGGCTCACCCTACCCATGGGCAAGTGATATTTTTCCAGTTGTTTAGATCTGACTTTATTTGTATGAAAAGTATTTTGTAATTGTGTTCATAAAGTTCCTAGGTTTGTCTTGACAGGTAAACTCTTAAGAATTTCTCTTTTTATCTCTTATTGTTGAATTTTATTGGTCATATAAAGAAATGCTCATGATTTATGCGGGTTTGTCTTATATTCTGCAACTTTGCTAAAGTTTTTAATTATTTCAAGTAATGTTTTAGTTGTTGTTCTAGGGTTCTCCAAGTATTCTATCATATGATCTGCAAAGAGGGATGATTTTTTTTCCTCATTGCCTCTTCTAATCCCTTCAATTTCTTTTTCTTCTCTTATGGCTATAGTTAACATTTCTACTACTATATTGAATAATAGTGGGGATAATGGGCATCCTTACTTCATCCCTGATATTATTGGGAAGGCTTCTAGGTTATCTCCATTACAAATAATCCTCGCTGATGGTTTTCGATAGGTACTTATCATCTTAAGGAATCCACCCTTTATTGCTATACTCTCTAGTGCTTTTAATAGGAATGGATGCTATATTTTGTCAAAGGCTTTTTAAGCATCTGTTGAAATAATCATGATTGTTGGTGGTTTTTTCATTGATATGGTCAAGTATACTGATAATTTTCTTAATGAATCAGCCTTGCATTCCTACTATAAATTCCATCCATTCATAATGCATTATCCTAGTGATAAATTGCTATAGTTTCTTTGTTAGCATTTTGTTTAAAATTTTTGCATTAATATTCATTAGGGAAATTGCTCTTCTAGGTTTAGGTATCAGCTGCATATTTGTTTCATAAAAGGAGTTTGGTAGGACTCCTTCACCTATTTCATCAAATGGTTTATATAGTATTAGAATTACTTGTTCTTTAAATGTTTGGAAAATTCACTTGTTATCATATCTGACCCTGGGGATTTTGTTGTATGGAGTTTATTAATAACTTTTTCAATTTTTTCTAATATGGTATAATTTAGGCATTATATTTCCTGATCTGTAAATCTAGGTGATTTATATTTTGTAAATATTCATCCATTTCACTCAGATTATCAGATTTATTCGCATGTAATTGTGCAAAATATTTCCTGATGATTGCTTTAATTTCTTCTTCTTTGTTGTGATTTCAACCTTTTTATTTTTGATAATCAATATTTGGTTTTCTTTCTTTGTTTTGAAATCAAATTAGCCAATGGTTTATATACCTACCATACTGTTTGTGTTTTCATGAAATGAGCTCCTAGGTATATTCATTAGCTCAATAGCTTGTAAAAAAAAATTTTCTGTTTTACCTTTGATTTTCAAAATTTCCAATTTAGTGCTCCACTGAGGTTTTTAAATTTGTTATTTTTCTAGATTTTTTGTTGTTGTTGTTGCATGCCCAATTCATTTATCTATGTATTTTTTCTTCCATTTTGTTGATGTAAGAATTTAGAGAAATAGGTGGAGCCAAGATGGCAGAGTAGAAGGAGAAATCTTCTATAGCTCTCCTCCTATAGCCCATAAAATACCTGTAAAATGACTCTAAAGAAAATCTAGAGCAGCAGAAGCCACAAAATGACAGAGTGAAAGTAATTTCCAGCCCAAGGCAACCTGGAAGGCTGACAGGAAAGGGCTATCGCACCAGCTCAAAGCAGAGCACAGCCCAGCTTTGGCCACGTGGCACAGCTCAGACAGAACTGGAGCAGGCTTTGGGGCATGGAATCACAGGCAGCAGCTACAGTTCCCAGATGAGTCAACTCACAGATGCCAAAGACAGCTTCAAAGGTCAGTGAGAAAGCTCTTTCACCTGGGTAAGAAGGGAATGCAGTCTGGCCCCAGTCCTGGGGTGGCAGCAGCCAGTGCCAGAAACATCCATTTTTGGAGCTCTTGGACTAAAGACTCTGGGGGAATCAAGCAATAAATCTGGGTCTCAGTCTTTAGTGGCTGTACTGGAATGAAGAGGAGCACTGGCATGGTGGAGCTGGTGGAGGTTCTGGACAGGGAATCCTACTCGCAGATCCTGGGCAGAAAATCTTGTGGTTGTTCCAGACCAGAGTGCAGTCCAGGAAAGGAGTAAACTCCTGTCCCTTGATTGTGCCACCTTGGAAAAACTGAGAACTTACAAGTCCCTAGAGTATGCCCTCCACTTGACAAAGGACTCAAAAGTCAAGTAACTGACTGGAAAAATACCCAAAAAAGGGAAGAAAAAATAAGACTATAGAATATTAGTTTCTTGGTGAACAGGTATTTTCTTCCATCCTTTTAGGTGAGGAAGAACAATGCATACAATCAGAGGAAGACATAAAACTCAAGCCTTCTGCATCCAAAACCTCCAAAATATGTGATGGTCTCAAACCATGGAAGAGCACAAAAATGATTTTGAAGATCAAGTAAGAGAGGTGGAGGAAAAATTGGGAAGAGAAATGAGAGCAATGCAAGAAATCATGAGAAATGAGTCAACAACTTGCTAAAGGAGACCCAAAATATTCTGAAGAAAATACCTTTAAAAATAGACTAACTGAAATGGCAAAAGAGGTCAAAAAAGTCAATGTGGAAAAGAATGCTTTAAAAAGCAGAATTAGCCAAATGGAAAAGGAAGTTCAAAAGTTCACTGGAGAAAGTAGTTCTTTAAAAATTAGAATGGAGCAGATGGAAGCTAATGACTTTATGAGAAAGGAGGAAATTACAAAATAAAACCAAAAGAATTTAAAAATAGAAGACAATGTGAAATATCTCATTGGAAAAACAATTGACCTGGAAAATAGATCCAGGAGAGACAATTTAAAAATTATGAACTACCTGGAAACAATGATCAAAAAAGGAGCCTAGACATCATTTTTCATGAAATTATCAAGGATAACTGCCCTGATATTCTAGAACCAGGGAATAAAATATTGAAAGGATCCACTGATCACCTCCTGAAAGAGACCCAAAAAGAAAAACTCCTAGGAATATTGTAGCCAAATTCCAGAGTACCTAGGTCAAGGAGAAAATATTGCATGCAGCTAGAAAGAAATAATTTGAGTATTGTGGAAATACAATCAGGATGACATAAGATCTAACAACTTCTACATTAAGGAATTGCAGGGCTTGGAATATGATATCCCAAAAGTCTAAGGAACTAGGATTAAAACCAAGAATCACCTACTCAGTATAACTGAGTATAATACTTCAGGGGAAAAATGGTCATCCAATTAAATAGAGGACTTTCAGGCATTTTTGATAAAAAGACTGGAGATGAATAGAAAATTTGACTTTCAAACACAAGAATCAAGAGAAGCATGAAAAGGTAAACAGGAAAAAAAATCACAAGGGACTTACTAAAATTAAGCCATTTGCATTCCTACATGAAAGGATAATATTTGTGACTCTTGAAACTTTTCTCAGTATTTAGATAGCTGCAGGGATTATACACACATATATAGACAGAGGATACAGAGTGAGTTGAATAGGAAGGGATGATATCTAAAAAAAATAAAATTCAGGGGTGAGAGAGGAATATATTGGAAGGAGAAAGGGAGAAATGGAATGGGGCAAATTATCTCTAATAAAAGAGGCAAGAAAAAGCTTTTTCAATGGAGGGAAAAGGGAGGAGGTGAAGGGGAAAAAGTGAAGCTTACTCTCATCACTTTTGACTTAGTGAGGGAATACCATGCACACTCAATTTGGTACGAAAAATTTATCTTGCACTACAGGTAAGTAGGAGTGAAGGGAATAAGTGGTATGGATGGGGAAGATAGGTGGGAGGGCAAATGGGAGAAGGAAGTAATTAGAAATAAACACTTTAGGGGAGGGGCAAGGTCAAAAGAGAGAATAGAATAAATATAGTTAGCCTTTCACAACATGACTATTATGGAAGTCTTTTGCAAAACTACACATACATGGCCTATACTGAATTGTTTGCCTTATCAGTGGGGATGGGTGGGGAAGAAGGAAAGAAGAAAAGCTGGAACTCACAGTTTTAGGAACGAATGTTGAGGATTGTTTTTGTAGGCAGCTGAGAAATAAGAAATATAGCTAATGGGCTATATCTTGCCCTACAAGAAAAGAGAGAAGAAAGGAGAGCAGATTAGGGGGAAGGGGTAATCAGAATGCAAGAGATGAGAGATGGTGAGAAAATTCGGACCTCAAAATCTTGTGGAAATGAATCTTGAAAACTAAAAATAATTAAATTAATTTTAAAAAGAATTTAGACAAATAAATTTCCCTTAAGTACTGTTTTGGCTGCATCCCATAAACTTGGGTATGTTGTCTCATTGTTGCCATTATCTTTAATGAAATTATTGATTCTATGATTTGTTCTTTGTCCAATTATTCTTTAAGATTAGATTGTTTACTTTCCAATTAATTTTTAATCTATATTTCTACTGCCCTCTGTTGAATGTAATATTTATTGTTTTATGAAGCAAATAGAATACCTTTTCTGCCTTTTTACATTTGATTTAGAGTTTTTTATACCCTATTTCATGATCAATTTTTGTGCCAGTACCATGTGCTGCTGGAAAAAAAGGCATATTCTTTTCTGTTTCCATTCAGTTTTCTCGCAAAGTCTGTATATACTTTTTCTAATTACCTTCTTATTTTCTTTCTTATTTTTTTGTTTAGATTTATTAAGTTCTGAAAGAGGACAGTTGAGGTCCCCTTTAGCATAATTTTTGCTGTCTATTTCTTCTTGTAACTCACTTAATTCTCCTTTAAGAATTTGATACTATACTACTTGGTTCAAAAATGTTTAACACTGATATTGCTTCATTGTCTATGATACCTTTTATCAAGATGTAGTTTCCTTCTCTGTCTCTTTTAGTTAGCTCTGTTTTTGCTTTTATATCATTTAAAATCAGGATTGTCACCCCTGATTTTTTTACTTCAGCTGAAGCAAAGAAGATTTTGTTCTAGTTCCTTACCTTTCCTCTCTGTGTGTCTCTCTGCTTCAAGTGTTTTTCTTGTAAACAATGTGTTGCAGGATTATGGTTTTTGATGCACTCCACTATATGCTTCCATTTTATGGGAGATTTCATCCCATTCACATTCACAGTTATGATTACTCTATATTAACCTCCATTCTGCTCTTCTTTCTGTGTGTCCTCTTTTCTCTTTTCATGCTTTCTTTCCTCAGCAGTGTTTTGCTTCTGTCTACCACCTCTTCTGATCTGCCCTCCCTTTTGTCAGTCCCCACTCCCCTTTACTTGATCTCTTCCCCTTTTATTTCCCTATCAGATAAAATAGATTTCTATATTCATCTGGCTGTATGTATTTTTCCCTCTGTGAGCCAATACTGAAGAGAGTAAGGTTTAAGTGATGCTTATCATCCCCTCTCCCATATTCCGCAGTACTGTAATAGGCTTTTGGCACCTCTTCATGTGAAATGATTTATCCCATTCTACTTCTCCCTTCCATCTGTACCCATTACATTTCTCTTTCTCATCCTTTAATTTTTTTATATCATTTCCTCAAATTTATGTTTTAACCATATCTGCTGTCTATGTGTACTCCTTCTAGCTGTACTATTGGTGATATAATTGTTAAGAATTACAAGTATCATCTTCTGTGTAGAAATGTAAGTAGTGTAGCTCTATTGAATCCCTTATGCTTTCTTTTCCCTTTTTATTTGTTTGCATTTATTTGCTTACACTTCTCTTGGGTCTTAATATTGGAGGTCAAATTTTGGGGTTAGTTCTGGTCTTCTAAGGAAAGTTTGAAGTACCTCTATTTCATTGAATAACTATTTTTTCCCCTTGATGTATTATGCTTAATTTTGCTGGGTAAGTAATTCTTGCTAGAACTACAAAGTTCTAGCTCCTTTGCCTTCTGGAGCATTATTTCTGGCCATGCATAGCATTTTTTTTCCTTGATGTGATTATTCTGAAATTTGTCTATAATATTTCTTGGAGTTTTTATTTTGGAATCTCTTTTTTTTTTTTTTGAGGTAATCAATGGATTCTTTCAGTGACTATTTTGCTCTCTAGTTCCAGGGCATCAGGGCACTTTTCCTTGTTTCTTGAAAGATATTGTGGAGATCCCCCTGTTGGTTATGGCTTTCAGGTAATCCAATGAATCTAATATAGTCTGTCCTGGGTCCCTTTTCCAGGTCAGTTGTTTTTCCCATGAGGTACTTTACATTTCTTCCATTTTTTACATTCTTTTGAATTTATTTGATTGATTCTTGATGTGCCATAGAGTCATTAGCTTCCACTTGCCCAATTCTAACTTTTAAAGTGTTATTTTCCTCAATTAGCATTTAGGTTTTCTTTTCCATTTGGCCAATTAGACTTTTTAAGCAGTTTTGCAAGCTATTGACTCTTTTCCATAATTTTCTTGCATCATTCTCATTGTTTTCCCAATTTTTCTTCTGCCTCACTTATATGATTTTTATATTCCTTTTTGAACTCTTTCATGAGTTTTTTCTGGGCCTGAGACAACTTCCTTGGTTTTTTGGGCTTTGCCCTTAGGTGTTTTGCTGTTGTTGCCCCCTTCTGAGTTTGTGTCTTGGTCTACCCTGTCACCATAATAACTTTCTACGGTCAGATTCTTTGTTGTTTGCTCATCATTTTTTGGCCTTCTTCCTTTCTTTTACATTTCATCTCTGTTCCCAAGTTGGAAGGGATTCTATCTCAGGCTTCTTGTGTGAGTGACTGCAAGCCCAGACTATTTACCTGGTGCTATGCTGATATTGCCCTGGGGTCCATGGGGGGGCTATCTTGTCTGGTGCTGTGTTGAGGGGTTGGGGTGAGGAGTCACCGGTTCTGCTGGAGGCTCTAGGGGCCTGACAGCTTACCTGGTGCTGAGTTGGGGTCCTAGTAGTGGTGCCTGGCATGTTATGAGATCCAGTGGGACTTTTCTGCATTTCCCCAGGGCTCCACTGAAGCTTGTGAATGTCTGACCACTGGATGATGCCTGTTTCCCTGGGCTATGTTGAAGCACATTCAGGTCTAGCCTATGTTCTTGTCATGATGGAGGATGTCTGTTTGCCTGGAGTTGTACTGAACTATATGGAGGTCCAGTTGCTGGAGGATGCCTGTTTTCCCAGGGCTAAACTGAAGCACATGAGATTATCCACTCTGGAGTATGCCAGTTCCCCGGACTATGCTAAACTATGTGGGGGGGTCCTGATGTTGGTGTTCCCTTGCTCTGTCAGACTGGGCTGATGATCTCCTACTGGTTTGCTGAGATGAGACTTGCTGATGGCTTGCTTTAATTCTTCCTGTCCTAGACTTTTTTATCCAAATGAGACAGACCTTTCTTTCTGATCCTGCAAGTCTTCTGGGCTAAAACACTGCTCCACTCAATCTTTCCAATGACTTTGCTGTTCCAGGATTTGTTATGCAGTGCTATTTTATGGTTGTTTAGAGGTGACTATGGGAGAGCTACAGTCATTTACTGCTTACTTTGCCATCTTGGCTCCTGGAAGTCCTTCTCTGGATTTTTAGAAAGATTTTTTTTCATATATTTACTCCCCTGTAAAAAAAATTCAGATGTTTTAGTATGTAAAGCCATAAAACCTAATTCACTAACCTATCATCAAAGAATTTTAGAGATCTAAAGGATTCTAAAGGGAATGTATTCTACCACTTATCTTTGATGAGAGACTAAGTGATTTGCCAACAGTCATACAGGTTGTTAGTGATTGAAATGAGAATAAATCTCAGATCTTTATGTCATATTTCTTACAGTATATCATTCATTTTACCAACAATATGAAAAGGAATCCAAAGTAAGATTGTAAAATTTAATAAATAACCTATAACTTTCTTTCCAGGTATAGCACTATAATCCATTTATTTCAGGATAGAAAGGTAAAGTTTCTAAGTGCTCATCATGTTTCAGTCATTCTTCTAAGTTCTTGGGATACAAATTATAACCAAATGCATCAGTCCCTGCCCTCAAGAAGCTTACATTCTAATAGAGGAACAGAACTTCAAGGGCACCCAGAAAACTGTGGTATGCCTGTGTTGGCATGGGGTTGAAGTATTCTAGAAGTGGCATGGAAACCTGGCTCTCTGAAAGATAAAGTGAAATCTAATTTATTAGAACTTAGGTACTCAGGGGTAGACTCCAAAGTTGTGATGGTGGAGATAATTTCCGAATTGTGGGTGGCATGGCTTAGGGATAAAAAGTCAAATGAATTTAAAATGTTTCCATTATTATTAAAAACAGTGACATCTTCCTTAAATATAGCCAGTAAATATCCTACATAGCACAAAATTGTACATATACAGAATGTTAAATCACAATCATAAAAGTGGAAGGCTGTCTTCATAAGCCAGACTTCAAGCTGTTGTTCAGTCATTTCAGTCATGGCTGATTTTTTATGACTTCATTTGGAGTTTTCTTGGTAAAGATACTGGAATGGTTTACATTTCCTTCTCCAGCCCATTTTACACATGAGGAAAGTGAGACAGTGTTAAATAACTTTCCCAGGGTCACACACCTGGTAAGTATCTGAAGCCATATTTGAACTCAGGTCTTTCTCACTCCAGGCCTGTCACTAAACACTGCACCAATTAGTTGCCCTAGACTTGCCATGCCAGCTACCTTTATCATTTCATTTCAGTTTCCAGTGGCTAAGTAACTAGAATATCTATTTCTGGAAAATATCTGAAAAGAAGAGGTCATATGCAATATAGATTTTGTTACCAGACCTACAGTGCAGGTGAACATACCACCTCTTTTAGAGAGCGCAATTAACTTTTGGATTACTCTAAATTGGCCTTTTTGAAACTTTCATGTGTTCCTCTTTGTTCTGATGACAAGAAAAATTAGAATAATATTTTTTCTCCTTTCTGAAGCCCTTTAAGTACTTGAAAACAGTTATCACATCCCCTGCCAAACCTTTTCTCCTCTACACTAAATAGCTCTAACTTCTACAACCAGTCTTCCTGTGACACGAATTCAGGGTTCTTTGCTATCTTGACTGCACTTCTTGAGTCATTCTCTAGCTTATCAAGTTTCTTCCAGAATTACCAGAACAATCCACAGAAGATCTGAACAGGGGAAAATAGAGAAGCATGATCATGTCCTTTTTCCTGGTTGTTGTGTCTTTTTTTTTTTTTTAACAGAACCAGAGTTTTTGTTATCTTTGGCTCACTTATTATTCTGTTGTCTCAAAGTGAGTTACAATCTACCATGACTGCCAGATCTTTTTCAATCTAGCTTCTGTCTTATACTTGTGGTATAGATTTTTGGAATCCAAGTGGAAAACTTTACATTTATCCCAAGTAAATATCATTCTATTAGATTCAATCCATTGTTCTGCCAGTCACCCAGGCTCACAACTCTAATGTCATCCTTGACTCTTTGGTCTCATTAACCTCATAACTTCAATATCTTGCCAAATTTTGCATTTATACCTTCACAATATCACTTATATGAATCCTCTACTTTCTTCTCACATAAGAACCATCCTTATATAGGATCTCATCACCTTGTTCCTGGGCTTTTTTCAATAGCCTTCTAATTCTCCCCAAAATGATCTTCCTAAAACACATGGGATGATGTAATATTCCCCCCCATCCTATACTCAATAAATTCTAATGTCTCCCTGTTACCTCCAGGATCAAATATAAAATCCTCCATTTTTTAAAACCAATCTGCCTTTACCTACTTTCCAGTCTTATTATGATTTACTTCCCTCCATTAACTCTTTATTCCAGGGCCATTAACATAACTTACTATTCTTCACACAAGACATTTCTTCTCTTGACTCCATGTGTTTCCATTCGCTGTCCCCAATGCTTTAAATGTACTCCCTTCTCACCTCCCTTCTCACTTCTTCCTTGCACAGATTCCTTCAAGATTCAGCTCAAGTTTCCATTTTGAGCAGGATACTCTTCTTGTCCCCAACACTGCTATTTCCTTCCCTCTAAGATTTTCTTCAATATACACTGTATATATCTTGTATATACATAATTATTTTCATCCTAACATATGTGTGTGTATAGCTGCCTACCTTTAACATCTTATTTCAATTTCTAGTGGCTAAGTAACTGGAACATCTATTTCTGGAAAAATCAAATCAAGACTATTAGGTCACCAAATAAAAGTAGCTATAACTGCCCTGGTAATGATTTGAAGCTATCTAAGAATGGAAGTTTATACAAGGCCAAACTATAGTACTTTGAGCCAACTAGTGCCTTCAGATGTTGTTGAATGAAGGAATGAAAAAACATTTGCTAAATGCTAACTGTGTTAGGCACTGCATTAAATGCTGGAGATTCAAATACAAGCCAACAAAGTAGTCTCTACTCTTAAGTAATTTCTAATCAAATGAAGAAATACAGCACATAAAAAGAGGATCTAGAAAGGGGAAAGAGGAGGATTTATCAGAGCCCAATTTCCCAAGGGCAAAGTTCAAGTTCTGGTGGGAGGGATATTAGAGAAAGAGGTTTTTTTAATCTTATCCAATTTCAAATTCCATTTCCTGCACCAACATGTATAGGTGCGTGTCTTTCCAGATGTCAGTAATATTCACCTGAGCACTTATTGCCTAAACTTGGTTTGATAAGTATAGCACCTCCTCTGAGACAACATTTGCCATCATATTTTGGCATCCTTAGAGAATAGCTGATTACTTATGCACTGGGTTTTTAGTTTTCTTGCTCATGAACCCTCCATTAGTTGAGTCCCATAGACATCAGTCAGCTATACCTCAAGTAGCTTGGAAAAAGAAGATCTTTTTAGTAAGATGGTTAGTAGGATAGTACAAAGCAGATCTTAATACCTCCTTCCCACAAAAAAAAGTTCCAAGGCACACTCTCCCATTTATGTACACAGATTCAAGAGAGCACTGGGCTTACATCTGGAGTATGATGGTGATGATGTACGTGTGTAATGAATATAGGAGAAAAAGTAAACTCATAACTTTTAATTGCTAGAAGTCATCTGTTAAGCCAGTATTTTTCTGTGCTGACAAGAATCATATTTCTTGAAACTGATTCTTTCCTTACGTGGCTAACTTTCTGTGTCTGCCTGTGTCCATGTTTCTCCTTGGTGAATGCTTTTTCTAGTACCGATGCAGTTTTACTGATAACATGATCAGTTCAGGAAAGAGAAATTCCTCCTTCCTACATCCACACCAAAGGTAACTCTTTCTCAGTGGTCCACCTGGAATGTTCCACAATCAAATCCTCCACCACTGTCATGGCTAATCACTGCTGACTTCTGAAATTCCTCTATTATTTAAAGCACTCTGTGGCATCGCTAATTTGTTTGGTTAACCAATCACACTGTTCTTTTCTTGGCCAAATTAAAGAGGAGTTCATACTTGATAAAGGGATCACAAGGTGAAGACAATCATGTTTATACATTTTTTGAAACCTATGTGTGTTGATGGATTAAGGCAGAGGTGTTAAACTCTTTCACTATATAGGGAATTAGAGTACTGTTTTTCTATAGCAGGTCTCTGAATACAAGCCAGTTTGCTCTAAGGACAATTTTTTAGCTTTCCAGTACTGGTTAAGTTAAGAAGGCCATGAATATTTTTGGGAGGGCAGAGCCCTAAGACAGGACAAGGATTTTCATTTCAAGATCACATAATGTTGGTTAGTGTGGGATACTGAGGGAAACAGCTAAACCATATTTTTAAAGTAAATATGTGGCAGTGTAGAAATATTTCTCACACTAATCCATGTCAGTGTTTTGGTTGAGTTTTTTTTTTTCATAACATCAGCTAGCAGGCTGTATAGGACCAAGAGTTCATTTAGTTGTTTGTAATCTTTGCTAGAAGATAAGCACTGGTATGGCATATAGACCTAAAGGCTGAAAGACCCATGGGCTCAAAAGTCACAGTAGGCTCTTATCTTTTACTTTAATGAAGCAGAGTGTTATCGTAGACTCTCCTAAAGTTTCAAAAACTTTTGCTTCATCTCAATTGCTTGAATTTATTAAGAGTTTTCTTCTTGCTAAAAATGCAAGTTGAAAGGAGTAATGGTGAGTTAACAAGAAACCAAGCTTGGAGAAAACCCCTGGAAATTGTTTCTTTTTTTTCTTTCTATAGACATAAATACCACCAAAATAGCCTCTGCACGGCAGGTAGCTTGGATGACATTTTGTTTGCAACTTTAAAAAGTTGATTCTTTGTGAAATTTTCACTTGGGGACCAAAGATTGCTAATCTTACCACTGGATTCACTATATATGTAATGCCAATGCTAAGACCACTATAAGTAGAGTAAAATGAATTTAAAAATGAAATAGTTATCCCTTTTCTTAAAAATTTTCATGATGGTATATATAACCATATAGCAACAAATTTTCTACTGTTGGTACTGATTAAAATTTTAATATAATACCTGTACATGCTACATATGTATTATATAGTATATACATACTACATGTATATATGTGTTATACATTAATTTATTCAAATTTTTAAGTAATACATATATGTGGGTATAAAAATAAACAAATCTGTGGTATAACTCTGGTATTAAAAATCCTCTTCAACAGTCTAGTGATGACTATAGCCTATATTTATTATTTTCTTCTTTGTAACCAGAAGTAATACTAAATCATCACAAGGACATATACTTTGGTTTTTCAATTGTGATGAATAGACTCTCACATGCTCCACAGCACTCCTGTTTCTGAGGCTGCTGGTCCAAGTCTAAAAAACTGCATATCAAACAGGAAGTGATATCAAGCTTTTTGGAAAATGTACTATGAGATTCAGCCTCACTCAGATTCAGCCTCCTCTTTTTGAGGCAGATTTTTGTCTATCTAACTTTTACCTATCTTACCAACAGGTTAAAGGTTTCAGTGTCTGTTTATATATACACCAAAGGAATGGGTCTGGATATAGTGAAAAATGTAATTCTTCCTGTTCATTAGATGGTGAAAATCTATTTGACCTTTGTTAGAATCATTTTTAAAAGTACAAATGTGATTGGCCATTTTATTATTTCCATACTTGTCACACATAGGTAAAGCAATATAATCTAAAACCAATTTGCAATTTCTTTAAAAATTGCATTTTATTAAAATAATCATGACATCTAGATATAATTTACTTTAAAACTCTTTGAAAATATGCATGTCATAAGAATATCAATGCTTCATCAAATAAGGTACATCATTGAAATTATTTTAAGGAGTATTTGTTCTTTTTCATCTGACATTAAACATCCTATAAAGCGAGTGCTTCATACTTCCCAAGGAGTAACCACCACTTTGAACATAAGTATGGTATATGATGAGATATGCACTGGAAAAGAAATGAATGACAGTTTTCTCTTTACTTGAACTATTTACTAAAACAGAATAGCAGCCAACCTACGCAATGACCTATTAAGCATTAAATAGCAATAGTATTATCACTTTTTAAAGAAAGAAATATTCATGTATTTTGTCTCCAAATGAGGCACAGAGAGATTAAGTGAATTGGTCACACAGATGATAAGTTTCTGAGGCAGGAATTAAACTTAGCTCTTCCTGACTGTAAGTCTTATGCTCCATAGTACAAAAGAGTTTTTATTTGAATTCTAGAGTCACAACACCTTCCTATGAAACTCATGCAACTTCTTAGTGTGATGGCAAGTAAAATAAGATCTTTTGCTGTTTTTGCTTTAGTATAATCAAGTATAATGCCTCTATTTGAATGTGATTAAGGAGAATCTTTCCCACCCATCGTCGGGCCTCGAAAGATTTGTAGGAAGGTCCAAGCCTTTAGTTAATGAGGCACTGGGATGTGATGCCCTCTGGCTCTAAAAAATGTGTAAAGACTCTGAGGTATGGGTTTTATTTTGGAGTTTACTGACTGGAAGTGTTTGTTTGGCCAGATGAGGACTCAGAAAAGCTGCTAAAAGAAAATTCTCATACCCCCACTTTGAGAAACCAGATGTTTGTCCTTCTCTCTCTGGTAAGTATGGTCAGATATTGAACTATGGTCAGACAGAGGAAGTCATGTCTGTTGATCATTAGTTTCTCTATATTTTCTTTGAAGCTCATGGTGCTGACTCCCTTCAACTAAGTGAATGATATATGTTCTAGGTTAAAGGAATGATACATGTGCATGATTAAAGTGATTAAGTAGAAAAATGTTATACAGGAGAAGAAAAAGTAAAAAGTAAACAATTTTGTTTGTCTATTTAACACATCTTCAGGTTGTATACTTCTTCAAGAGTTCCAGGATCCCTGTATGACTATTCTATATGACTATTCCCTCCATCAATCACAAAGGTTTTGACCTTTCCATATTTTAATAACTGTTGTGATCATCACCTTACATCCAACCCTCTGATGAGGAACCTTTCTAAACTTAGGCTAATTCTCATAAGTCATGTCTTCTGTCTAGTTGCTAGCCTTGTAACTGAAGATTTTGAAGTTTTGATGAACTTGCCAGTTTGGGGGCTTAAGTGAGAGTCTTTAAGAACTCAGTATCACCTTCATACCTTGAAAGTATCGGAGTAGGACTTTGCTTGGAATTTATACTTCATATCATGTGAAAATATCAGAAATTTGATATATGCTACAAATTATAATGCATATGTGTTTGAAAGTAATTGGAGAATAATGCAATGAAAAGAGATGTTCTATGTAACCATATATTTTACCTTATATCTTGAAATAAAGCTCTTAGCTTCAATGAAACTCTACTCTGCACTGATGAGACATTGCTAAATAATTCAGATAGATATTATTTAACAAATTGATTCATTGGCATATAATATTGTTTCTTGATGCTACTCCCATGTGTAAGGTAGATGTGCAACCTATACACATAGGTAAGAGGACTTTCATCTGTAAAAGATGCTTAGGGTGCATACACATATAAAAGTACTTATGCAATGGGAGGCTCCAGGTTTAACAATGATGTTGCTGCTACAACAGCAACAATGCACCTGTAGTATCCATAGTTTCTCTTCATAGTTATGGACTTTTTATACTTTTAGATGATAGCAGGTTGTGTCATAGAAATAGTGGTCACTTAGTCCCCAGGGACTGCTTTGTTTTCTTTTTGATAAAAGTTAATCCCTATTGAAGGAAAAAAGGAGAAAGCTTGTTCCTAATGCATATTGTGGGGATATTAATCTCATCACACAAGTTAACAAAACTGCAAGCACTGGAGGTTTTCCTGGAAGTCAGAGGGGATAGGTCAGGAAGGGGAACAATAACCATCCTGTTAGCAGGAAATTTGGGCTTTGAAAAAAACCCAGTTAGTAGAGAGAGAAGAAACAGCCCAACAAGTAACCCACTTTCATTTCAAACTCATCAGGAACTACTAAACAGCTCGGTCCCTTCTCCAAAGTTTCTTTGCTCCCTGTGTACATGGACAAAGGCAGTTTACAAGCATAATTTTTTAAAATTATATTGCAGTATGTGGAAAATAATTGTAACTAGCATACCAGTGTGGGGTAACCCAGTAACATTGACACTGGACAGGCAAGCACAAAAGTAGTTTCCAAAAAAATATTAAAAAGAAAATGTGTGTGTGTGTGCGTGCGCGAGAGAGAGAGAGAGAGAGAGAGAGAGAGAGAGAGAGAGAGAGAGAGAGACAGAGAGAGACAGAGACAGAGACAGAGACAGAGACAGAGACAGAGACAGAGGGGGGGGAGAGAGGGGGAGAGAGGGAGAGGAAGAGGATTTCACCTTTGCAATATTTCTTGAATAAGTCCCCTTCTCTTCCTGTGACACTACCCCCTACTATGGTGCAGGTCCTCATCACCTCATGCCTAAACTATTGCAATAGCTGACTGGTGGGTCTCTCCCCTCTCCAGTCAATCCTCCATTCAGCCACTAAAGTGATTTCTGACCATGTCACACACACACACACACACACACACACACACACACACACTCACACACTCACTCACTAACTCAATAAATTCTAGTGGCTCCCTTTTATCTCCAGGGTCAAACACAAAATCCTGTTAGGCACTGGAAGTCCATCATAAGCTTCACCATCCTACCTTTCTGATCTTACCCTTCCCTCCCTACCACTTATTCTTCTATCCAGTGACACTGCCACCTGGTTGTTCCCTGAATGGCGTACTCCATCTCTCTCCTCAGGGTATTTTCTCTAGCTTCCCCTGTGTCTAGATACTCTTCCTAATTCCTGCCTACTGACTTCCTTGACTTCTTTTAAGTCCCAAATAAAATCTCATCTTTTACAGGACATCTTCCTCCAACTCTTCTAACTTCTAGTGCCTTCTCTCCTTTAATTGTTTCCTATTCATCCTGAATATAGCTTGTTTGTCCATATTTGTTTGGGTTTTGTCTCCACTGATAGACTTTGAGCTCCTTGAGGGCAGGGACTGTCTTTTGCTTCTTTGCATCCTTTGTATCCTCACTGACATCTATTAACCACAGGCTTACTTAATGTTTGTTGACTATTAACTGTTTTGTGTATGTGGGGGTACTATGTAAGTATTTTTATTCAGAGAGCAAACAATCTGAAGTCTTGGTGCAACTGGCTAAAATCAAGAATTTTATCCAGTTTCATGTCTGGTTTGCCAAAAATATATCAAACAAAGGTTCTCTTCGGCCATGGTAATGATTTCTTTTCTCACTCTCACCTCTCTGGAATATTTTTGTTCATGTTGTTCATAACAGGTAGCCTGTAAGAGGAAAAAAAAGTCAAGTCAAATCAGGAGTCAGTGGGACAAGACATTTAACTTTAACCTTTCTATCTCAAAACAGAAATGTGCCATATAAGGTAAAGTATAAAAAAGAAAACAAAGTAAACACTTTCCTATGTAATTCTTAAAGGAAAAAAATTACTGAAGGCTGTATTATCAATCCATTACCCTAAGGGTTCTAGGTGGGCCCTCTCAGCATAACCATTTTACCAGGCTTGCCTTTTGTAAATTCAGCATCATTGATCTCTGTCTTTGCCCTTCCAAGTGTACTCTCAGAAATGTCCCAACCTCATCTTTACTTCTTTCTTTTGCTGGGAGGAAAGATTGAAATTGTTTCATCATATTGACAGAAAAAAACAGACAACTGTAGGCAACTAGAGGACCCAGCCAAATGGAATGTCAGACCTAGGAATGTCAAACCAAATTTGAGAGTTTCCAAGTGAAGGGAAAAAAATACTACAAACTAGAAACAAGCTTTTGTTACATGACCAATCCATCCTCCTTTCCGCTTATGTTTCCTTTTTAAAAATATTTATTTTTTAACATTTTTAAATTGCGAGTTCCAAACTCTCCTTCCTTTCCCTTCCCCACCCACTGAAGAGGCAAGCAATATGATGTCAATTGTACATGTACAATCATGAAAAACTTATTTCCATATTAGCCATATTGTAAAAAAGAAAAGAAAAGAAAATACTTGGAATTGTGCTCAGAGTTCATCAGTTCTGGAAGCAGTGACAG
The DNA here is from genome assembly GCA_023548195.1 of Bettongia penicillata ogilbyi. Classification (NCBI taxonomy): domain Eukaryota; kingdom Metazoa; phylum Chordata; class Mammalia; order Diprotodontia; family Potoroidae; genus Bettongia; species Bettongia penicillata. Next base: position 2,091,142 of record JAJHZJ010000551.1, on the reverse strand, counting down.
CAGACGCTTTCATAACTCTCAGTTCATAGATGATAAGGGGTCAAACAACTAATCAGAAGGAGATTACAGGGCCATTTTTGCTAGCATTGCGGCAGGACATTTGCTTTGTCCTTACTCAGATATGGGTAGCAAGGAGGAGCACTAGCACAGAAGAGCCTGGGGCCAGAGTAGAGGAGGGACTCTCCTCACAGTTCCAGAGCAAAAAAAAAGATGCTTGTGGTCACTCATAGACCAGAGCACAGGCAAGGAGAGTAGTAAACACCTCTCCTTAGATCATAGCACCATGGAAGAACTGAAAACTAACAGGTCCCTAGAAGTATCTCTGAAAACACCTGCACAAAACCCTTGAAGCTTGGGACAGTGTGCCCTTCACCCTGGAAGCAGGGTCCTACTTTGACAAAGAGTTAAAAAGTCAACTAATAGGCTCAGAAAATGAATAAACAATGGGGGAAAAACTCAGATTATAGAAAGTTACTATAGTGACAAGGAAGATCAAAACACTCAGAAGAAGATAACAAAGTCAAAGCTTCTACATCTAAAACCTTCAAGGTGAAATTATTCTCAGAGCATGGAAGAGCTCAAAAAGGATTTTGAAAATCAATTAAGAGAAGTAGAGGAAAAATTGGGGAAAGAAATAAGAGTGATACTGAAGAAAATATCACCTTAAAAAACAGACTAGATCAAAAGGTTAAAAAGGTGCATAAAGACAATGAGGAGAAGAATGCCTTAAAAAGCAGAATTGACAATTTGGAAGTATGCCCAAAGGGTTATAAAAGCATGCATACTCTTTGACCTAGCAATATCACTACTAGGTCTGTATCTCAAAAGTGATAAAAAACAAAAAGGAATATATTTATAGCAGCTCTTTTCTGGGGTAAAGAATTGGAAATTGAAGGGATGCCCATCAATTGAAGAATGGCTGAACAAGTTGTGGTACATAATTATGATGGAATACTATTGTGTTATAAGAAATGATGAAAAGGACATTCTCAGAAAAACCTGGAAAGACTTGCATGAGCTGACGCAAAGTGAAATGTATTGCGTACAGAGTAATAGTAATATTATAAGATGATCAGCTGTGAACGACTCAGTTATTCTTAGCAAAACAATGATCCAAGACAATTATGAAGGACTTATGGTGAAAAATGCTATCCATCCCCAGAGAAGGAACTGATGGTATTGGAACACAGATTGAAATATACCTTTTTTTATTTTATTTTTCTTGAGGATTTTTTGTCCATTTTTTCACAACATGAGTATTATGGATGTGCTTTGCATGACTACACAGGTAAAATCTATATCAAATTGCTTCTCTTTACAATGTGGAGGTAGAGGGGTAAGGAGGGAGGAAGGTAGAGAATTTGAAACTCAGAGTTTTAAAGATGAAGGTTAAAAATTATTTTTACATATAATTGAAGAAAGATAAAATAAAATGCTATAATAAAGTTTTTTAAATGTAATTTAGAGAATTTTTATATTACTATAGATAGTTTTGACTTCTTTTGAAAACTACCTGTTCATATCCTTTGAACATTTTTCAATTGGGGAATTGCTCTTTTTTTTATAAATTTTACTCAGTTCTCTATGCATTTGAAAACCGAGACCATTATTAAGAAAAACTTGATGTGAATTTTTTTTATATTTCTTCATTGTCTATGGTACCTTTTATGTAAACATTGTTTTCCTGATTATTTTTATAACTAGATCGTTTTTGCTTTTGCTTTGTCCGATATCATTATTGCTACCCCTGACTTTTTACTTTAGCAGACGTATGATAGATTCTGCTTCATCTCCTTATTTTAAGTCTACGTTTGTGAGAGTGTTTGTTTCAAACTGTCCCTTATAAACATTTTTGAATCCTGGTTTCTAATCCATTCTGCTATTCCCTTCCATTTTATGGATAAGCTCCTCCTATTCACATTCACAGTTATAATTACTATTTCCCACCATCCTATTTTATTCTGCTTATCCTTTTCTCTTTTTATCCTGCCTCATTTCTACTCTGTTTTACTTCTGACCATTGCCTCTTTTAATCTTCCCCTTCTTTTGTAATCTTCTTCTTTCTTTTATCCTGTTCCCCTCCTATTCCTCTTTTGGGTAAGAAAGATTTCTTTACCTAGCTCTGAGTACACACACACACACACACACATACACACAGAGATATGCATATGTTTATACATATTCTTCCATCTTTGAACCAATTACAATGAGAGTGGGAGTCAGGCATTGCCCACCCCACCCCCATTTTGCTCTCCAATGAAAAATGTTTCCTTGTGTTCTTGTTTCATGGGAGGCAATTTTCCCCATTCCATCTTTCCCTCTTTCTCACCTTTTTTTAAAATCATGCCAACATAATCACCTTGGACTCATATTCTCTGTTTATGTAGACTGCTTCTAACTTCCCTAATAATGACAAAGTTCTTAGGAATTACATGTATCATCTTCCTGTATAAGAATATAAACAATTTAATTTTATTAAGTCTCATAATTTCTCTTTCATGCTTACCTTTCTATGCTTCTGTTGAGTCTTGAGTTTAAACTTCAAAATTTCTTATCAGCTCTTATCTTTTCATCAGAAATGCTTAAAAGTTCTCCATTTTACTAAAAATTATTTTTTTCCTGAAGTATTATATTTAGTTTTTCTAGATAGATTATTCTTGATTGTAATTCTAATTCCTTTTCCTTCCAGAATATCATATTCTAAGCCTTATGCTCTTTTAACATGGAAGCTACTAAATCTTGTGTGATCCTGGCTGTGGTTTCACAATATTTGAATGATTTCTTTCTGGCTGTTTGCAATATTTTCCCTTTACCTGAGAACTCTGGAATTTGCTATGATATTCCTAGAAGTTTTCATTTTAGGGACACTTTCAGGCAGTGATTGGTAGATTCTTGCAATTTCTTTCTTGCTTTCTGGATTTAAGACATCAGGACAGTTTTCCTTAATAAATTTCTTGCAATATGATGTCAAGGCTCTATTTTTATTATAATTTTTACATAGTTCAGTAATTCTTAAGTGATCTCTCTTTCATCTATATTCTAGGTCAGTTGTTTTTCTGATGAGATTTTTGATATTTTCTTTTTGTTCATTCTTTTAACTTTCTTTTATTGTTTCTAGATGTTTCATGGGGACATTTACTTCCACTTGCCCAACTCTAATCTTTAAGGAATTACTATTTTCAGTTAGCTTCTATACTTCTTTTGCTATTTGGCCAATTCTGCTTTTTAAGGAATTCTTTTCTTCAATGAATGTTTGTGCCTCTTTTAATATTAGGCCAATTCTGTTTCTTAAGTAGTTTGCTGACATTCCTCTATGCCTTGGAACTGAGACCAGGGTCATTGCTTCCTTGTGATGTATCAGAAACTCTCTTCTCTGCCCTGGAACTAACTGTCATTCAGAGTTGTATTTAAACAATAGAGTAGTCATTCAGTGCCAGCTATACACAATGTTATCAAAGGGTTCTTTCTGAATCTTTTTCTGAATAGTGGTCAGACCCTCTACTATCTCTGGGCTCTAAACTTTCAAAGCTACAGTTACTATTATTGCAACCCCCTCCAAGGCCAACTCATCATGTTGCTCCCACATAGGCTCTGAGCCAGCCCTTACCCTGATATCAAGACGTCTGGTAAACTTTCAAATTGTCTTAGGATTAAAAAAAGGTTTCACCCTGACCTTTTGTAAGCTCTGCCACTCCAAAATTTGATTTGAAGTGTTGTTTTAAAGTTGTTTGAAGGGAAATGTTGGGAAAGTTTGGGTAGGTTGCTGCCACTAATCTGCTATCTTGGCTCTGCCCTCTCCTCCTCCCCACCAATATATTTCTTTACTGTCATCATTTCTCAGTGCAATTCCTTGTTAGCTATATGTCACAGCCTCCTCTCACTAACCATGTTCCTCCCTACTGCTCTTTTGGTGATTCATAACTTAAATTCTGTTGTGTATGCTATCATATTCCATGATCTTTGGCCATACAGCATCACAAGGAGAACACAGATGTTTAAGGGATAGAATTTTGTCTCTGAAAAATGTTCTTATTGCCAAAAATATGATTTAAGAAATATTAGTAATGAATTACCCTTGTGCATTTTTTTCCATATATGTAAAATCTTTTTAGGGAATAGTCAGCATCAAAGTCATCCATGATGAAGGTCTAGGCTTCCTATTCTCATAGTCTTCAGTTCATCCAGTCTCCTATCCAAGCATTCTGGAGCTGTTACAGTAAATTATGGCATAAATCTGTTTTCCTTAAAAAAGGATGAGGTGTAAAAAAGATCCAATGAACAATATGAATCAATCATAGGGCAGATATTTTGTTACTAAAAACAAAAAGAATGATAAACATAAAATGATATCACAAATGTTTGTGACCAAGACATACTTAAAAGCAAGATTTAATAACTTTAGAACTATTACCACAATTTCTAAGAGTATGATATTTAAACCTTATCAGAAGATACAGTAATTTACAAGATAGTCATTTTTCTAATTTTATTGATTGTTTTTGTAGTTCTAGCCATTCTAGACCTTCTAAACTAACAGTTCATTGTCACATGAAAAATGGAAGAAAGGAATATTTGATTTTAAAACTTGAATCAAAAGAGCACATGCTGGATTTTACCATGCTGGAGAGGCCTAGCATACAATTTCATCAATAGTCCATGTCTTTTTCTGAGGCTAAACTGGGCTAAAGGCATGCACACTTTGCATCTTCTGCCATAGCAAATAATGAAACAAGCAGATAAACAAAATGACCATAGGTCCAGTGTGGCCCTTTCTACTTCTTCAGCTACAGTATCAGAATGGGGAAAAGAAGGTGCTAATAATTACAGATTTTAAACCATCTCTAAATATTTACTTGTATTTGTATTCTAAATGTGAGATCTATGTCAATTGGCCAGAAATTGGGCTTGCTATTAAAGGAGTTGAATCATCTCCTTGTTGACATTCTCACTGTTACTGAAATAGGAAGATAAAAGGAAGTTGTAGCTAAATAGTAGAATGACTCACACATTCTCCTTGGGAAGATAAATAAAGGACTTGGCATAGTTGGGTTTTCTCAGACATCCAAAGACAACATGAAAAGAAATTTCATGAGGCATTTGACCTTGTATTTCTTATGATAAGTATTTGCAAAAAAGACCACCATGAACATAATTGATCCTTATACAACATTTTTCACAAAAGATGAGAAGATATAGAAATTCTGTAAGGAATGCAATGAAATCTGACAAATTAAGCTGATGTATACTTTTCAGAATTGACAATTTCAAATAAAAGATGGACAAAGGGGAGCAGGAAATATGTTGGAAAAATGGAATAAGAATAATAACTAGAGAGGCACCAAATTTATAGACTATACAAAACATTGTGTCTATATCATAAACCTTAGAGCAATGCTTCTCTACTCAAATAATCCTAGTGTTTCATTTTAGATAGGTATTTTTGATTGATTAAAGTAGGACCCATTCATGCCTCTTTTAAAAGTTTTAAAACGTAAATGAATGAATTTTTGAAGGTTTTGTTCTATACCTATATAATCATGGGCTCTTTGTTGTCTATGTGATTAATTATGCTAATTATTTTTCTTAATGCTGAATCATCCTTGCATACTCATATAAATTCAAAGTTGTTATAAGTAACATTAAATATATATTTATGTATTAAATGTATATGTATATACAAACACACATATATATCATAATTTATCTGCCTTGAATTTAGAGTCTTTGTGTTCATATTGACTAATTAAATTGGTGTGCATTTCTTTTTTCTCTGCTCTACCCCTCTTTTGTTTGGATTTCCAGATAATATTTGCCTTATAAAAGGAATAACTGGGATAAGTTTTGAAAAAGGCTAGCGATTCTATGAAACAGAGGTAAGAAGAAAGTGCATTCTAAGAATAAGAAATCAGAGCCCATACAAAGCATGGAATATAGAAAACATAGGAAAACGAATGTTGTTTGTGGAAAAAAGGGAAGGAGATAAGGTTGAATTGAATATAGAGCATATAAAATAATAATAATATTAATTAACATCTATATGGCACTTATTATGTGCTAGGTATATTGATAATGTGTTTTTGCCTATTGTTTTTGTAATTTTTTGCTTAATTTGAAGATTTTTCTCCTCTATTAATGGGCCCATGTGATCTGCTTAAATCACATGAAAGCCTAAGTCATATTTGATGGGAGGAGCATAGTGGATAGGTGAGAAGGAAGGGGAACAGGAAGAGGCAGAGCTAGAGCAGAGCTGAGAGGAAATTGGTCAGAGAGTAGTCAGAACTGAGAGAGAGAGAGAAAAGCAAGTAGCTAGCAAGCATGAGTAACAGAGCTTGTTTGTGATTGTTTAAGGGAACTGGTTTGTGGGAAGCCTAACTGAGGAAAGCCTTGGAGATGGTATTGCCCTTTGCATTGTTATTATGTATAGATTTCTTTGTTGCTATGATGGATTTGGCTTTCTGGTGCCTGAATAAATGTCTTGGTTCTGTCTTCCATGTAGAGAGGCTGTTGTATTTTACAATTCAGAATTGTGCTGGCATATTCATGGTTGCCATAGGCATGAATATTTCATTGGTGCTACAAATGGCAACAAAGAGCAGACCACAAAATATCAGACCACTATATGGAGGCAGAAAATCTTTAGAGTGAGAAATGGATATCACAAGATGGGAAGATTTACCTTATTCCTCCCTAGCAAGAGAATGGGCTAAAAGCACAGGACTGTGAAAACTGGGAACTGAGGTTATAGAAGGGAGAACCCAAAGATTTAGAAAGATGTTTTGAAGGAATGCCAATAAAACCAGGGAAAGAACTGGCAGGCATATGTAGGAGAAACTGGGCCTTACCAACAAGTTATTGCCTTATGTGTAAAAGCAGAGACAAGCTGCTGGAAGAGAAAGTTCAAATGTAAAGGGAGTTGGCTGGTTTGCGTGAGAAGCTCTTTATCCTGCAGTATTCAAACTCTCCTTTAGAGGAGCAAGCTAGAAAATCTCAGGTCTTAAAAGAAAAAAAACTGTTGTTAGCTTAGTTCACAAAAAGAATAAAAAAAGTAACAAGAGGAAGGATGCATGGGAGGCTTCTCAGGAAGAAGCACAACAGGAGAATCAAGGGGACCACATGTGTTTGGGAAAGTACTTGACGATTTTACTCAGCAGGAGATCATAGATATTTAGTTTGTTCACCCAAAGGATGGGAGAATCATTGGTATCTTGAATGGGAAAAATCAGTGAAAAAGGTAAATTTCCTTGCAAGAGAAGAGTAGTAACCAGCAGATTCAAAGTCAGAATATATTGACAAGAAAAGAATTGTTTACTGCACATTGAGAACAGAAGTAGATTTTGGAACAACTATAAACTATACAAACCAACTAATAGACTACACAAAAGGTATTGAGAAAAGGGGCTTCATATTAGACTGAATAGGGAAATAAGAACTGCTCCTACAGATCCTTCTGAAACATTGTATCCAAGTTTGTCACACCTGCAGTGAGAATAGGAAATTGTCCCGGCCCCAGCTCAGATTAAAGAAAGTATAGCTTTGCCAGAAGGATGACTCCAAAACCACAAATTAGAATACTGCAAGCAGCAGTGAATGAGGCTATGGTAATGGATTCATGGACTCCAGAAGCGTGGATGACCCTGCATCTACCCTGCTTCTGGTTATTGTCTCCTTGTTTCTTTTTGGCTCTCTATCTGTTCACCTTGTTTGTCAGATTTGTTTCCTGCAGGCGTAGTACCCTTTACCTGTAAATGCCTGACCACTTAAGCCAGATATCACCCCTTGTCCTCGACTGCGATGTGTCACCCCTGGACTTGAAGTTGACTAACCTCTGGGTGCCAGCTGAGGAACTGACCCCTCAAATGAGACCTCTTGGGGCAGGGACAGCTTTATGTCCAATTTCAGCAGGAAGTAGCTATGGAAGAAGAGACCTTAACCCACTATTTTGGTCCTCATTCATTCAAAGGGAGAATGATAGGGCTTGTGCTTGAGACCCAACCCTAAGACATTGTTTTATGTGCTTAATTTTTGTGATCCCCATTATATTGTCGCAAAGTTGTACTGACACCAGTTACCTAAGATGTTGTTTTATATGCTTATTTTCTGTTATTCCTGTTACAATTCCATTGATAACAGTTGTTTCATTGACCTATATAATGGATAAGAAAGATCTTGGGGCTGAATGTCTTGATAATGCATTGCTGCTAATTATTAGAGTATTTTTTTTTTTGCTTAATTCAAAGATCTTTCCCATCCATTAATAGGTCTCTGTAACCTGCACAAATTATGTGAAAGCCTAAATCACATGGGATGGAAGAAGCTTGCTGAATGAGTGAAGAGGAAGGGTGGAACAGGAAGAGAGAGCGCTAGAGGAGAGCTGAGAGGAAATTGTCCAGAGAGCAGTCAGAACTGAGGGAGAGAGAGAAAAGCAGGTAGCTAGAAAGCATGAGTGAGAGAGCTTGTTTGTAATTTTGTTTAAAGGAGTCTGTGATTTAAGGGACCTGGTTTGTGAGAAACTTAACAGAGGGAAGGTTTGGAAATGGTATTGCCCTCTTTATTATTATTATTATGTATAAATTTCCTTGTTGCTTTGATGGATCTGACTTTCTGGTGTTGGAATCTGGCTTTCTGATGTTTAAATAAATGTTTTGGTTTTGTCTTTCATGTCTTTTCTGTTGTATCTTACAATTGAGAATGGCACTGGCATGTTCATGGCTGCCATAAGCACTGTAAATATTTCATTGGTGCTACACTAGGCACTGTGCTAAACAGTTTAAAATTAATAGCTCATGTAGTCCTCACAACAACCCTGATAGGTACTATTATTATTCCCATTTTGCATCTCAGGTAACTGAGGCAAATAAAAGTTAAATGACCTACCCAGGATCACACAGCTAGTAGGTGTCTGCCTCTAGATTTGAATTCAAGTCTTCCTCACTCCAAGCTCAGTGTACCATTTGCCGCATCATGTAGCTGCCATATATGCAGAAAAGAAACATTTTAAAAGTTTGGAGAAATAGGTCAGAATCAGACGGTAAATGGATTTATGTGCCAAATAGAGAACTTTTTATTGTATCCTAAGGGTAAGAGGAAATTACTGGAGCCTCCTAAGTGGTTAGATCTAACTTTAGGAATATCAAGTTGTCAGTTGTGTGAAGAGTAGGTAAAAGAGGGAAGAGGCTAGAAGCAGGGAGACCAATTAGGAGGATGTATTCAGGGAATACAAAATGATGGGCAGTAATCATGTGAGCAAAGACAAGGGGATTGACTTCAAAGGTAAAGTTAAGAAGTTATAGCAACTAGAGGACAAAGTCAAGATGATGGAGTAGAAGGACAGACTTGCTCTAGCTCTCCCTCCATAAACTATAACCTGTAAAAATGATTCTAAACAAATTCTAGGGCAGCAGAAGACACAAAATGACAAAGTGAAACAGATTTCCAGCCCAAGACAGCTTGAAAGGCTGACAGGAAGGATCTATCACACAAGTTTCAGAGCAGAGCGCAGCCCAGCCTGGGCCATGCAGTACAGACAGGACTGGAGCAGGCTTCAGGGCGTGGAATCAAGGGTAGCAGCTGCAGTTCCCAGATTTCTCAACCTACAAATAACAAAGACAGCTTCAAATGTCAGTAAGAAAGCTCTTTCACCTGGGTGAGAGCGGAGCTTGGTCTGGGCCCAGGGTGGTGACAACCACTGCAGAAGCAATGTCCACTTTTGGAGCCCTTGGCTTAAAGACCCTGGGGGAAGTGAGCAGCTGATCTGGGTCTCAGTTCTGAGTGGTGCTTCTGGAATGAGAAGGAGTTCACATGCTGAAGCTAGTGGTGGCTATGGAGAGAGAACCCTACCCACAGTTCCAGGGCAGAAAAGAGTGCTTGTTGTTGCTCATATACCAGAGTGCAGGCCAGGAAAGGAGTAGGCTCCTCTCCCTTGATGATGCCACTTTGGAGAAACTGAGAATTTACAAGTCCCTAGAGATATCTCAGAGAACAGCTTCACAAAACATCTGAAACCTAGGGTTTCCTCTTGATAAAGGACTTAAAAGTAAATTGACTGGCAGAGAAAAATGTTGAAAAAAGGGGGAAAAAGACTATTAAAAGTACTTTCTTAGTGAAAAGGTATTTTCTCCCATCCTTTCAGATAAGGAAGAACAAAGCATACCATCAGAAGAAGACATCAAAGTCAAGGTTTCTACATCCAAAACCTCCAAAAAAGTATGCAATGCTCTCAGGCCATGGAGGAGCTCAAAAAGAATTTTGAAAATCAAGTAAAAGAGGTGGAGGAAAAATTGGGAAGAGAAATGAGAGCAGTGCAAGAAATTCATGAAAAGCAAGTCAACAACTTGCTTTTGGATCAAGGAGACCTAAAGAAATACTGAAGAAAATAATACCTTTAATAATAGACTAATGAAAATGGCAAAAGTCCAAAAAATCAATGGGGAGAAGAATGCTTTAAACAGCAGAATTGACCAAATGGTAAAGGAGGTTCAAAAGTTCACTGGAGAAAGTAGTTCTTTAAAAATTAGAATGGAGCACATGGAAGCTAAGGACTTTATGAGAAACCAAGAAATTATAAAAACAAAACCAAAAGAATGAAAAAATAGAAGACAGTATAAAATATCTCATTGGAAAAACAACTGACCTGGAAAATAAATACAGGAGAGATGATTTAGAAATTACTGGTCAACCTGAAAACCTTGATCAAAAAGAGAACCTAGACATCATCTTCCAAGAAATTATCAAGGAAAACTGCCCTGATATTCTAGAGCCAGAGGGTAAAATAGAAATGGAAAGAAATCATCAATCACCTCCAGAAAGAGATCCTCAAAGGAAAACTCCTAGGAATATTGTAGTCAAATTCCAGAGTTCCCAGGTCAAGGAGAAAATATTACAAGCAGCCAGGAAGAAGCAATTCAAGTATTGTAGAAATACTATCATGATAACACAGGATTTAGCAGCTTCTACACTAAGGAATCGAAGGGCTGGGAATACAATATTCCAGAGGTCAAAGGAGATAGGAGTAAAACCAAGTATCACCCATAAAAATTAAGTATAATACTTCAGGAGAAAAAAATGCAATTTCAATGAAATAGAGGACTTCTAAGCATTCTTGGTGAAAAGACTAGAGCTAAATAGAAAATTTAACTTTCAAATACAAGAATCAAGAGAAACATGTAAAGGTAAACAAGAAAGAGAAACATTAAAGAATTCATTGAGGTTGAACTGTTTACATTCGTACCTGGAAAGATGTTATTTGTAACTCATAAAATCTTTTTCAGTATTAGGGTAGAGAGAATATGGATGTGTATATACATATGTACGTATGTATGTATCTATGCATGTGTATATGTATGCGTACATCTATATATAATATATGTATATATTATACATGTGTGTATACGTGTGTATACATGTATATATGTGTAGGTGTGCATATGTGTATATGTTTGTGTGTATATGTAGTTTTGTATGGGTATGTGTATGTGCATATTGTATATGTGTAGGTATGTATATGTACATGGGTGTGTATGTGTATGTATATATACACCCATGTACATATACATACATATATACATAGACAAAGGGCAAAGGTGAGCTGAATATGAAGGGATAATACCTAAAAACAATAAAATTTACTATAGAATGGAGTGTACTAGGAGTAAGAGAAGGGGAGAAGCAGAATGTAGCAAATCATCTCACATACAAGAGGGGAAAAAAGAGCTTTTACAATGGAGGGGAAGAGGGAGGAGATGAAAGTAAATAGTGAGCCTTACTCTCATGGAATTTGTTTTGAGGAGAAATAACACACACTCAATTGGATATGGAAATCTATTTTACTCTGCAGGAAGTCGGGGGGAAGGGGATAGGAGAGTAAAGATAATAGAAGGAATAAATTGAGGGCAGGATAGGACAGAGGGAAATGTGGTTAGTCTTTTACAACGTAACTGTTACAGAAGTACTTTGCATTGTTACACATGTATGACCTATATTGAGTTGCTTGTTTTCTCAATGAGGGTGGGTGGGGATGGAGGAGGAGAATATGGAACTCAAAACTTGAATAATGAATGTCAAAAATTGTTTTAGCACGCAAATGAAAATAAAGGTCTACAAGCAATGGAGTATAGACATTTGTTTGGCCCTATGGGAAAATAGATGGGAAGGGGGCGTGTAAGAAGGGTAGATAATAGAAGGGAGGACAGACTGGAGGAAGGGGTGGATGGGGTGCATGCTGTCCGGGGGTGGGGGGGGTGGGGAGAGTTGGGAAGAAAATTTTGAATTAAAATTCTTGTGAAAGTGAATGTTGAGAACTGAAAAATAACTAAATTATATATATATATATATATATTTTAAAAAGAAGTTATAACAACTGATTGAATGTATAAGGTGAAGGCGAAGTAATAATTAAATGTGACCCTGAAATAGCAAATCTAGATGACTGAAAGGATGATGCCCTCAGTAGAAATAGAGAGTTGTAAAGAAGGTCTATTTTCTGGGAAGAGGAATAAGTTTTACTTTTATAAATGTTACTTGTGAAATGCCCATAGAATATCCACTTGGCAATATCTAATATGCAGTTAAGGATGCAGGACTGAAGTTCAAGAGAAAGAATAGGGCTGAAGGTATAGATTTAGAACTCATCTACATAGAAGAATTAGACCCAGGAGAGCTGAGAAGTTGAGTGACAAAGAGTCTAAAGAGAAAAAGGATCAAGACATAGCAGACTGGCTAGTCCTATAATTGATATAACAAACAAAGGTAGATGAGTAGTGTCTTGAAAAACCAGGGAGGACAGGACATGTTTGTTAGCAACTGAGAAAGTACCTACAGATGAAGGGAGATTGAAAATTAAGCACAGCACAGAGGAGATTATCAGAGAGGTAAACTCCTGGAAGACATAGAATGGAATAAGATTAAGTGAAATCTACAACATTTATTGTATGTGTTCATCCTTCATTGCCAAAGAAGACCATGCCATCAGAGAAATAATGACATGATTTGCACTTGACTTTGTTTTGAGTGAGGGAGGGCTGTGCTTCACTTCTCCTCCAGAGCCATCTGAATCTACTGACCAGATGTTCATCAGGATGACTGGAGATCACCCAGAAGGAGGCAATTGGAGTTAAGTGACTTGCCCAAGGTCACACAGCTAGTGAGTGTCAAGTGTCTGAGATGACATTTGAACTCAGGTCCTCCTGACTCCTGCACTGGTGTTCTATCCATTGCACCACCTAGCTGCCCCGGCCTGGTACATTGTAGGTACTTAATAAATATTTGTTGAATTAGATTATAGGCCATACTTTGATTTTACATAAAATAGAAATGGTAAATAGAAATGGTAATATATTTAGACCAAGATGGCATTTCTCATTTATTTTGTATTTATATCATTCTCTGATTTAATTATTTATTATCATAATAAATGGATAATTTTAAGGGTGGGGTCTAACTATTATTTGGCAAATGTGACAATCTTACCTTTTCAAGGAAGAGAATATCATTTTACTAATGACTTGAGCAAGTCTTTGGGGGCAAGTCAGCTAAATCTTAAATCTTGAAAACTCAATTCAGATTACTGAAAACACATTCTCCAGAGGAGAGTGAAAATATTTTTTATCAAATCCAATGGCTATTTTTCATTACTCATCATTTTTAATCTCTTCTAAAGCACCTGAGAGAGTTAATTCTGAGTCTCTCTCCTCAGTTTCCAATACTCTATCCTCTCCTGATTTTCTGATATTTTTATATACTCTCATCTTCCCAACACAGATTCACTGTCAATGCATCCCTAAGATTCTGTCACTGACCCTCTTTCCTTCTCTAGGTAATAAACTCTTCAATTTCATCCACTCAAATATTTTTTTTAAATCAATGCAGGTGGACTCCTCAACCTCTAATTAGAACTTCTACCTTGTACTTACTTTAACTAACTGCTTCAAATTATTCTTCCCTCTAAACCACAACTTCTCTGTTGTTAGCACTGCCATCCAAACCAGAAGCTTCAAAGTCACCTTTTGATTATTTCTTCTCCTAAGAACCCATACCACAAATCCAAACAATTACCAAGTTCTACAAAAACTTGGGAAGCAGTGTGGCACTGGGTTTAGTATTAGAGTACTTGGCCTTGAATTCTAAACTCTGTCACTTATTTGCCAATGTGATGTTGCACAAGTCACCTTGTCTCTGTGAGCCTTAATTTCCTCATCTATAAAATAAAACGTAGGATTTAAGGACCTCCAAAATCCTTTAAAATTCTATAGCTACAATCTGAAAATAATCCTACCTCCAAGATCACTTTTCTGATTTTCCCCTCCCTAGATGTGAGTGCCTCCACATTCCCAAAACTTCTTTGTCATTATTTTGTACCTTATACTTCTATTGGTAAATACAACTTTTGGGCAAGGCACTGTGCTAAGTGCTAGAGATACAAAAGAAAAGAAAAGGCAAAAAAAAGTCCCTACTCTCAAGGATTCTATAGGGGAGATAATGCAAACAACACTGTACAAACAACATAATGGACAAGATACATTGGAGGTAATATTAGAGAGAAGCTTGAGGGTGGTTGGGACAGGTTTTTTCCAGGTGAGAATTTATCTAGGAGCTGGAGAAAGACAGTCAAATGAGGAGGTAACTTTGGGGGTACTCATAGCTTTGTTGGGGAGAAGAAAAAAACACACATGAAAATAATGCAGTTTGGAGGATCAGCAAAAATTGGGGATTAGGAATAGTCAATATAGCCCAGCTATTCTGAGAACCATTCTAACAAAGATTTAATAAGACTCACAAACTCAATAGTGATTTTTCAATCACTACATGAGTAATGATTTTTTGTGCCCTCGGGTTTGTTATTCTGAAATTTGAGTCTTCCAGCTAACAGACAGGGTTTGGGAATATCAACTACCTACTGGAGCACCATGCAGAGACAAGTGTATAGTTGTGTTCCCTAGACTTAAAGTGGGTTCTTGATCCTGGAAAGTTCGGGAGTAACTAGAGAGTGACTAAAATACACTCTGCATCAGATCATAGAGGGCTCACTGAAGGTTTGCAACTCCCTGACCCTAATGACTCAGTGCTGGATCCTTAAAAAACACAGCTTTTGAGACTCAGAATAAACTACAGTAGCATTGATGAGGATGTAAATCAGGAACAAATAAGGTCCTGACAGTCCCTCTCAAAGGATATATAGCCTGGCCCTAACACAATCTTAGAAATAAGCTAGAAGAATGAATAAAAGAATTGCAAAACTTTTGCAGTGTTATCATGGACCTCCCCTCCGTAAGACAAAAACTCTGAAGAGAATAACTAAAAAGTGATCTGAAAGAATTCCTAGAAGAAATACATCAAGTTTTAAAAAGAGTTAAAAATCAAATGAAAGCAATAAAGGAAAGAATTGGAAAAGAAATGAGAGTAAAAGAAGAAAGGCTTAGAAGGACAATTAACAGCTAAGCATAAGAAATTAAAAAAAACAAACAAACCCTTCATCAACTAATAAACTTCTTGAAAATCAGAAGGAACCAAGCATAAATCGATGAATCCATGAGACAAGAAGGCACACTAGAACAGTCAAAAGACTGAAAAAAATGGAAAATGTGAGGCATATCTCATCAAAATCTTGCATAAAATAATTTAAAGTAATTGCACTATCATCTAAAAGCTACAGTTTTTAAAAAAATGAACCTGGATATCAAATTTCAAGAAAATATGGGGTAGGGGTGAGGGGAATGCCCAGACCTATTAGAAGAGGGACATATCTATCATTTTCTGAAAGAAATCTTAGTATTTAACTACCATCTACTCGATTCAATGAAACCACTCCTGTGACAAAGAAAAACAGTTAACTAAAGCTGATTAATGTCTAATAGCGTATGAAAAATCCCATTGTCTTCATGTACTGCCTCTCTAGAAAAGAAATATATTTCCTATTCTGTCCTCTATGATCAAGAATAAATATTACCTTTAATTTTAATTCAATGGACTTTCAGTAAGGTTTTTTAACATTATTGTAGAGAAGGCTCTATTTTCTCATGACCTGCTTGCTTTACCATTCATTATTTCATCTAAATGTAACTTTTTTCTGAGTTCCTAATATTTATCATTTCTTACGGTGCAATAGTCATTCTTTATATTCATAGACTTCAATTTGTTCGACCATTCACAAGTTTGCAGACATTTACACTTTTCCAGTTTGCTGATGTCATAAAAACACTATTATGAATATTTTATATGTGGGAGTTTATAACTACACAAATTTATCTCAGAAATAGTAATTGAACAAAAAATGAACTCCTAACCTTGGGTCCAGGGAACAAATAACCCTTATGCTTCATAAAGTGTCCTTTGAAAGAAAACAGGCACCTTAATAAATTCCTTCCATGAGACAAATATAGTCTTGATATCCAAACCAGGAAAATATAAAGCAGAAAGAAAATTATAAACCAATATCACTGATGGATATTGATGTAAAATCCTAAAGAAAATATTAAGTCTACAGCAGCAAATTCCAAAAATTATTCTCTCTGTCTAGTTTGTGGTCATGTCAATAATGCAAAAAAAAAAGTTGAAAATAGAAAAATACTTATTTCTGGAAGCCAAGATGGCAAAGTAAGCAGTAAGTCACTATAATTCTCCCTTTTTGACATCATGAAAAAAAAAAACAGAAATTAGCACCCCAGGAAAAACCCTGAATAGCAGACTTAGTAAAAAGAAGGGGTGGAGCAGTCTCTTAGCCCAGGACATTTGGAGGATCAACAAAACAGGTCTATTTCACAAAGATGAAAGGGGAGGATATTTCAGAACAGGAAGTATCCCAACAAGGCCCACCTCAGCAAGCCAGCAGGAGATTCTGGTCCCCAGGTGGTGGAGCAGGCAGGAAACAACACCAGGACCCCCCATGTACCTTGGCATAGCCAGGAGAACTGACAGACTACAGCTCAGAGAACCCCCACTTGTGTCCATACAGTCCTGGACCAGCAGGTGTGCCGCAGCAGAGAACTTCTACTTGATTCAGTGCATCTCTGGATGGGTAAGCATCCTCTAGCAGTGGACCTGCCTCTGTTTCAGCATGGCCCCAGGGGAGTAGGTATCTTCCAGCAGCCAAATCTGCTTCAGTGAAGCCCCAGGAAAATGACCCTATCTGGCCCTCAGTACATACCTTCCCAATAATATCAGGGGTGAAACAAGGATGCCCATTATCACAACTATTACTCAGTATTATACCAGAAATGTTAACTTTAGCTATAAGAGAAGAAAAATAAATTGAAGGAATTAGAATAGGCAATGAAGAAACAAAGCTTTCTTTGCAGATGACATGATAGTATACTTAGGGAATCCTAGAGAATCAACTTAAAAACTACTTGAAGTAATCAACAATTTTAGCAAAGTTGGGGGACATAAAATAAACCCCCATGGACAATCAGTATTTCTAAATATTAATAACAAAGCCCAGCAGCAAGAGATAGAATGAAAAATTCCATTTAAAATAATTGTAGACAACATAAAACATTTGGGAATCAAGTTGGCAAGACAGACTCAGGAATTATATGAGCATAACTACAAAATACTTTTCACACAAATAAAATCAGATCTAAGTCATTGGTAAAACATCAGTTGTTGTGGGTAGGCGGAGCTAATATAACAAAAAATGACAATTCTACCTAAACTAATTTACTTATTTAGTGCCATCTCAATCAAACTACCAAAAAATATTTTATAGAGCTAGACAAAATAATAACAAAATTCATCTGGAAAAACAAAAGGACCAGAATATCAAGGGAAATAACGAAAAGAAATGCAACCTATCTAAACTATCTAAAACTAAAACTGTATTATAAAGCAGCAGTTATTAAAACTATTTGAGGGGGGAGGAGCCAGGATGGCAGAGTAGAAAGACTCACATATGCTAGCTCTAAATCCACAGTCCAGAAATTTCCTGTAAAAAGAACTCCCCACAAATTCTGGAGCAGAGCAAGCGCTCACCAATGCCGTGGAGGAGATTTCCATTCCAGAGAGCCCTGGAAAGCCGTCCCCAGGGGTCTGTCGCACTCTGGACAGCTGAGTCCACCCCTGCCCGGCCCTGGCCCCAGAGAAGCAGATCCAAGCAGGCTTCAGGGACGGAATCGCCAGCGGCCGGGAAGGTCACTCCACCCACAGGCACTACAGGTCAGTGAGAGAGACTTCTGGGCTGGCCAAGAGAGGAGTGAGGTGTCTCTGTGACTTGGGCCCCCTAGGGAGGCAGTAGCAGAGGGAGTGGCAGAGGCAGCAGCGGTGGCCCGGGACTCCCCAAGCAAGCAGGAGCTCAGGGCCATTACCGAAGATCTCTGAATAAACCCCCTGAGGGAACTGAGCCTGGGAGACAGCCCTGCCCCCACCCACTCCATTACTGAAGGTATCTGCATAAAGCCCCTGAGGGAATTGAGCCTGGGAGGCAGCCCTCCCCCACCCAAGCACCAGAACTTAAGCTCACATTGAATAGCAACCACTCCCACCACGGATAGCCCTGAGACTGGGAAGTAGCATTTGAATCTCAGACCCTAAGCACTAGCTGGGCAGATATGGGTGGAAGTGGAGAGGAATCTCAGAAGTCAAGTAACTGGCTGGGAAAATGCCCAGAAAAAGGAAGCAAAATAAGACCATAGAGAGCTACTTTCTTGGGGAAGAGATGTTCCTTCCTCCCTTCATTTCTGATGAAGAAGTACAATGCTTGCCATCAGGGAAAGACGTGGAGGGCGGGGCCTCTCTATCCCAGACATCCAAGGTGGATGTCCGGTGGGCTCAGGCCTTGGAAGAGCTCAAAAAGGATTTTGAAAATCAAGTTAGACACGTAGAGGAAAAACTGGGAAGAGAAATGAGAGAGATGCAAGCAAAGCATGAAAAACGGGTCAATACCTTGCTAAAGGAGATCCAAAAAAATGCTGAAGAAAAGAACACCTTGAAAAATAGGCTCACTCAACTGGCAAAAGAGGTTCAAAAAGCCAATGAGGAGAAGAATGCTTTCAAAAGCAGAATTAGCCAAATGGAAAAAGAGGTTCAAAATCTCACTGAAGAAAATAGTTCTCTCAAGATTAGAATGGAACAGATGGAGGCTAATGACTTTCTGAGAAACCAAGAAATCATAAAACAATATCAAAAGAATGAAAAAATGGAAGAGAATGTGAAATATCTCATGGGAAAAACAACTGACCTGGAAAATAGATCCAGGAGAGACAATTTAAAAATTATGGGACTACCTGAAAGCCATGATCAAAAAAAGAGCCTAGACATCATCTTTCATGAAATTATCAAGGAAAACTGCCCTGATATTCTAGAACCAGAGGGCAAAATAAGTATTCAAGGAATCCATCAATCACCGCTTGAAAGAGATCCAAAAAGAGAAACTCCTAGGAACATTGTGGCCAAATTCCAGAATTCCCAGGTCAAGGAGAAAACATTGCAAGCAGCTAGAAACAATTCCAGTATTGTGGAAATACAATCAGGATAACACAAGATCTAGCAGCTTCTACATTAAGGGATCAAAGGGTGTGGAATAGGATATTCCAGAAGTCAAAGGAACTAAGACTCAAACCAAGAATCACCTACCCAGCAAAACTGAGTATAATACTTCAGGGGAAAATATGGTCTTTCAGTGAAACAGAGGACTTTCAAGCATTTTTGATGAAAAGACCAGAGCTGAAAAGAAAATTTGACTTTCAACTACAAGAATGAGAAGAAGCATGAAAAAGTAAACAGCAAAGAGAAGTCATAAGGGACTTATCAAAAGTGAACTGTTTACATTCCTACATGGAAAGACAATACTTGTAACTCTTAAAACTTTTCAGTGTCTGGGTAGTTGGTGGGACCACACACACACATACACACACACACACACACACACACACGCATGTACATGCATGCATGCACACACACAGAGAGACAGAGAGATCCAAAAAAGGAGATCCAAAAAAATTGAATTGAATTGGATGGGACCATATCTTAAAAGAAATTAAGGTAAATGGTGAGAGAGAAATGTAGTGGGAGGAGAGAGGGTAAAATGGAATGGGGTAAATTATCTCATTCAAGAGTCAAGCAGGAGACTTTTTAGTGGAGGGAAAAAGAGGAGAGCTGAGAAAAAAACATGAAGTTTACCCTCATAACATTCGACTAAAGGAAGGAATAAAATGCACACTCATTTTGGTATGAAAACCTATCTAACAGTACAGGAAAGTGGGGGAGAAGGAGATAAGCAGGGAGGGAGGGATGATGGAAGGGAGGGCAATGGGAGAAGGGAGCAATTTGAAGTCAACACTCGGGGAGGGACAGGATCAAAAGATAGAATAGAAACAATGGGGGGCAGAATAGGATGGAGGGAAATACAGTTAGTCATACACAACACGACTGTTATCAAAGTCATTTGCAAAACTATACAGATTTAGCCTATATTGAATTGCCTGCCTTCCCAAAGGGAATGGGTGGGGAGGGAGGGATGGGGAGAATTTGGAACTCAAAGTTTTAGGAACAACTGTTGAGTATTGTTCTTGCTACTAGGAAATAAGAAATACAGGTAATGGGGAATAGAAAGTCATCTGGCCCTACAGGACAAAAGAGAAGATGGGGACAAGAGAAGGGAGGGATGATAGAAGAGAGGGCAGATTGGTGATAGGAAAAATTAGAATGCTTGGTGTATTGGGGTGGGGGGAGGGGATAAAAGGGGAGAAAATTTGGAACCCAAAATTTTGTGAAAATGAATGTAAAAAGTTAAATAAATAAATTTATATTAAAAAAAAACTATTTGACAGTGGCTAAGAAAGAGAGTGGTGCATCTGTGGAATAGGTTAAGTACACAAGACTCAGTCATCAGTAACTATAGTAATCTACTGTTTGATAAACCCAGAGACTCCAGTTTCTGGGATTAGAACTCTTTATTTAAAAAAACTATAATCCTAGGAATCAAGTAAAAAGCTATTTGAAATAATAAACAACTTTGGCGAAGTTGCAGGTTATAAAATAAACTCATATAAATCATGTGCATTTCTATATATTACAAACAAAGCCCAGCAGCAAGTGATAGAAAGAGAAATTCCATTTAAAGCTATCTATAGTAGGTACTAGAAAATATCTGCGAATCTCCCTTCCAAAACAAACCCAGGGACTAGATGAGCACAAATTACAAAATGCTTTTCGCGCAAATAAAGTCAGATCTAAGTAAGTGGAAAAACATCAGCTACACATGGGTAGGCCAAGCTAATGTAATAAAAATGACAATTCTACCTAAATTAATTTACTTATTCAGTGCAATACCAGTCAAACTACCAGAAAAAAAATATTTTCTAGAGCTAGAAAAAATATTATCAAAATTCATCTAGGAGAACAAAAGGTCCAGAATATTAAAGGAATTAATGAAAAGAAAGGCTAGAGAAGGTGGCCTAGCCCTACCAGACAGATCTCAAATTGTATTATAAAGCAGCAGTCATCAAAACCACTTGGTACTGTCTAAGAAACAGAGGGATAGACCAGTGGAACAGGTTAGGTACTCAAGACATAGTCAATAAATACAGCAATCTACCATTTGATAAACCCAAGGACCCCGGCTTCTGGGTTAAGAACTCACTTTTTAATTAAAAACTGCTGAGAAAATTGGTTAACAGTGTGGTGGAAACTGGGCATAGACAAGTTCCTGATGCTGTATACAAGAATAATGTCCAAATGGATACATGATCTATGTATAAAGACTGATACTATAAACAAATTAGGGGAGCAAGGAAAAGTGTGAAACTGGTTTTTTCACAGCCAATGTCTCTGATGAAGGCCTCATTTCTAAACTATATAGAGAACTTAATCAAATTTATAAGAATACCAGTCATTCCCAACTGATGAATGGTCAGAGGATGTGAACAAGCAATTTGCAAATGGAAAAATTAAAGTTATCTATAGTCACATGAAAAATGTTCTAAATCATTATTGATTAGAGGAATGCAAATAAAAACAACTCTGAGGTACCACATCACACCTATCAGATTGACTAACATGAAAAAACAGCAAAATGCTAAATTCTTGAGAAGATGTGGGACAATTAGAACACTAGTTCATTGTTGTGAATTGACCCAACCATTCTGGAGAAAAATTGGGAATTACACCCAAAGATATATGAAACTGTACATATCTTTTGACCCAGAAATATCACTTTTGGTCTGTATCCCATAGAAATCTTAAAAATGGGGAAAGGATCCACATATATAAAAATATTTATAGCAGCTCCTTTAGTGGTGGCAAGGAATTGGAAATTGAGGAGATGCCTATTACTTGGGGAATGATTGAATTGGTTGTGGTATATGATTGTAATGACCTTCTATTATTCCACAAGAAATGATGAGCAGGTAGACTTCAGAAAAACCTGGGAAGGCTTACATGAACTGATGCTGTGACGTGAGCAGAACAAGGAGAAGACTGTACACAGTAACAGCAACGTCGTGTGATGACCAGCTTTGATAGACTTAACTCTTCTCAGCAATACAAGGATCTAGGACAATTCCAAAAGATTAATGTTGGAAAAATCTATCCAGACAAAGAACTATGTTGTCTGAATGCAGATTGAAGCATACTGTTTTCTCTCTTTTTTTGTTTTTTCTTACTTGTGGCTTTTCCCTGTGGTTCCAATTCTCTACAACAAAGCTGACGTGGAAATATGTTTTTTAAAAGAAAATGAAAAAATATAAAAATAATTTTTATACCAGACCTCAGATGTCCATTGTTTTAGAGAACTCTCAATGTGTAAATTCTGCCCAACAGAGCAGACCAACAAGTGCTTTGCAGTTGATTGCCTTTGAAGGCTACCTGGGAGACTTTAAGAAGTCAAGAGATTTACCAAGTTTGTAGCTTAATTAATTATAGAAAAAGAATAAAACATGATTAATTTAACAGATTTAGAAAATGCCCTCAACAAGACACTGGTCATTTATGTTTAAAAATGCCAAACTTCTTAGGGATAAGATCTTCTTTACTACAGGCAAAGATGACTATTAAAATCCAGGAGTTTGTAACATTCTTAATAAAATCAATGGTAAAGCTCGGATATTCATTATTTCTATTATTGTTTGATTTAACAATGACAAGAAAAGGTATAACCATAGGCAAAAAAGAGATAATACTTTCTCCATTTTAAAATAATAACATAATTCACTTAGCAGTTTCATAGATTCAATTTTTTAAAATGAAAGAAAGTAATAGCCTCAGCAAAGTATCAGGATTTAAAATAATACAACAGAAATCACTAGCCTTTACATAGAGTACCATTAAAATATAAGAGCGTAAAAAGAGATTGCGCTCATAATTTCAACAACATATAAAATATGCTAACCCAAAGAAATACATTCTGTACAAATACATTTCAGCGGTACATAAGTACCACTAAAATATTCTTTAAAGAAATAGATAAAACATAATTAAAAGGATGATTTTTAATAGGTTGTACTAATATAAAAAGATATTGTGGAATAAAATAATTCACAAAGCATTATTCCATTCAAGTTAGAAATTCAAATTATTCTATTTCAATTACACATACACACACACATACACATACACAACACACAACTACAAACCAAACTGTTTTCAGTGTCTTAGATATTCAAGATATACAGAAAATTGTTTTAAACATATGTAAGAACAAGAACTCTTCTCCAAAAGGCAGTAGTAAAAGAATATGAAGTTTTAAAATAAGAACTGCAACTATAAACAATCATCCCACTAGACACTTGTGGGTAATCTGCAGTCTCACCTGATATTGTTCCCTTCTCCCTCCCTGGAGAAGAAACCTCTAATCTACCCTGCTGTAATGATAATTTAAATGGGAAGATCTTTCCTATTCTTAATAGGCCCAAGTGATCTGCCTTGGTCACATGGAAGCCTGAGTCACATAAATCTGAGTCACATGGAACCTGTATTAGGAGAAGTTTGCTGAATGGGTGGAACAGGAAGAGGTGGAACTAGAGCAGAGATCAGAGGAAATTACTCAGAGTTTACTCAGAAGTAGGAGAAATGTAGGCAAGCAAGCAGCTGGCTAGTGTGAGTGAAAGAGCTTGCTTGTGATTTTGTTTTAGGGGGCCTGCTTATGATTTTTAAATGGGGCTGATTTGTGAGAAGCCTAGCAGGGGCAAGGCTTGGGGATGGTGTTGTTCTCTGCACTGTTATTGTGTGTAGATTTTTATTACTATGATGGATTTGGCTTTCTGGTGTCTAAATAAATGTTTTAGTTCTGTCTTCCATGGAGAGAGTCTGCTGTATTTCACAATTCAGAATTGCACCTAGATATTCATGGCCACCATAGTTACTGGGAATAAATCATTGGTGCTATACTTGCTTACATACATGTGTATATGTGTGCACACACACACACAAACATGCTCTTCCCCCTTCTTCCTCTGGAAAAACTATCACAATACTACCATTGCTTCTGGAAGACATGTGACAATCAGTTGCTCCAGGCCTCCATTCTTGATCTTTGTGACTCTCCACAGCAAAACTCAGGCTCCTAGCTGCCACTTTATATGTTCTGTCTCTCTCTATTAGCAGATAAACTTCAAGATAGGAATTGTTTCACCTTTTTATTCATATTCCGTGAAACCTAATTCATGTCTAGCACACAGTAGATGCTTAATAAAAGGGGTTTTATTCATTTATTTATTCATTCAACAATTTGAAAAATGCTTGGAACACTACTACACCACTGGTAGAATTTTTAAGTAGTCCAAATGCTCTGGAAAACAATTTGGAATTATACAAGAAGAGCCATTAAAATTTTCATTCAGTGTTTTAAAGTGGTTATATATTCCCTGGTCATTAATGGCTGCAAGATTCTATATACAGAAAAATTTCCATAACAACACTTTTGTGATACCAAAGAATTTGAAACAAAGTAGGTAACTATTGATTAGGGTAATGACAGAACAAATTATTATATGTGAATGTAATGAAATAATATTGCGTTCATAACAAGCAATGGAAATTAGTAGCTTAGAGAACATGGAGAAGCATTTGTGAATTTATAGAGAATAAGAAAGTAGAACCAATGGAATGATGTACACATAATGATTTCAATGGTATTAAGGAAAGGAATGCTGAAAGTCAACTAATTCTGATAAATTGTTATGAAAAAAAATCTCAGTTCTGCAGAACAGAAGGCAAAACAAACATTCCTTCCCTCAGAGGTCAGGTCACCAGTGCATAATGTTACATTTCCTCTCCAATGCAGTCACTGTGATGGTTTTGCTTCATTGATTTTCTTTGTCAGCAGTGAAGAGCCTGTGGAAGCTGTGCATGGGGTTATTGTAAAGTGGCAATGGTAGAGAAAAAGTCAATAAAACATAAAAACAAAGGCAAAGATAGCATGCTTATCAAATGTGAAGATGGCTTGAAGTTAGGAAGATAGAACTGATTCAGATAACAGAAATGATGCATCAAAAGATCAACAGGTTGGAAGAGTGGGGTAGATCCAATAAGATGACACAGTACAGATAACTGTAAAGTTCTTTGCTTCGGTTGAAAAATCATTTGAATGATGATAAATATATGAGATGTTCAAAAACTATGTGAAAGAGAAGCTCAAAATGAGTTAACAATGTGCTATGGTGGGCAAACAATTTTTAAAAATGTAACTAATGTGCTTTTTCTTGTCTAGACTTGTGATTTATATGGGGAACTCCCCATGAGGAAAGGCTCTATATTTATGCAGGTTAGCAACTATTCAACAATTTATAGTCTTAGAGACTTGTTTGGAGTACTGAAGGGGTAAGTTACTTAGGATGGGTCACACTGCAATTTGGTGGGTCAGATATGAACTATGGAGTCAGGTCATCCTGAATATGGGGCAGCCTCTTCATGCATTACACCACACTACCTTTCCTGTTTTGAACACAGGTTGAAGTAACATTCACAAAAAGAGAGATACTTTACATGAATCAGACAAAGGATGATTATTTCTGCTTATAGATGCCACATTTTAAGAAGGATATTGACAAAGTGTCTGCGTCTGGATGAGGAAACCATGATGCCTCAGAAATTGAAAACTCTGCCACAGACATATTAGTTGAAGGAATTGTCAGCTAGTCAAGAAACATTTATTAAGCTCTTACTATGTGCCAGGTACTATTCTAAGCACTGAGGATAAAAAGAAAGTGAAAAGCAAAGTTTCTGTTCTCATGGACCTCACTTTCTAGGGGGGAAGACAATGTGTACATAACTAAGTATGTACACTATATCTACAGTGTAAATGGAAGGCCATCATAGAGAGTGCTAGCAATTGGGAAGATTGGAGGTGGAGAGTGGGGGATTGGGAAAGGCCTCTTGTAAAAGGTTGGATTTGAACTGAGTCTTTAAGAAAGTTGGGAAAGCCTTCCCCTCGTCCTCCTTCTCCTTCTCCTTCTTCTCCTATTCTTCCTTGTCATCACCACCATCATCTTCCTCGTCCTCCTACCACTGCTGCTTCTCCCCCTCCTTACCTCCTCTTCCCTTGGAGAGGACCATCCTGGTGCCTCTTTTGTGAAGCAGTGACTAGAGAGACCCCCAGACTCACCATGGCCAATTAAAAGCCAAAAGAAGGAGTCAACACTAAAAATAATGACCATATTAATTTAAATGTGGAAGGGCAAGATGGTTCAGTGATACAATTCAAGATTAAGAGGCACACACCACTTAATAAATTAATGAAAACCTATTGTGAATAACAGGGTTTGTCAATGAAGCAGATCAAATTCCAATTTGATGAGCAATCAGTCAATGATGCAGACACACCTGCACAGAGGAAATGGAGAATGAAGATACAATTGATGTATTCCAGCAGCATGGTGGAGGCACTTACTAAAAAAGGGAATCTACAAATCTACTCCAGAACTGTGCTCCCAAGGAAAACAGTACACTCACAATTAGAAAACAAAAATTTGGTTCATTCACATCCTAACTACTGCAGTGTAGTTTTCTCTCTTCTTTGATTCCCTTCCCCCACTCCTTTATTTTATATAAAGTAACTGGTGCATGTGCACAGGAATAATGCATATATTTTTTAACTAAATGGTCAATGGAATGTTTTGATAAACATCAAATGGAGATGGGGAGGGTGAAAAACAAACTGGTTTTGTGAAAATATCCCTTTTCTCCATTAGTGGCATGCTCATTCAACTTTTATCTTTATATTCTAGTAAATTATTTTACTCTGGGGGAGGAGGGGGAACCAAGATGGGGAGTAGAAAGACACACATACTCTAGTTCTTCCCCCATAGTCCATAAAATACCTGTAAAGAATGACTCTCAACAAATTCTAGAGCAGCAGAAATCACAGAACAACAAAGTGAAGGAGATTTCCATCCCAGGGTGACCTGGAAGGCTGACAGGAAAGGTCTGTTGCACTGGACATGGAATAGAGCACAGCCTAGCCTTGGCCAGGCAAGACTGGGAGGAGCAGGACCAGAACAGGCCTCGGGGGCAGAATCCCCAGCAGCAGCAGAGGTTCTCAGATCCCTCAACCCATAGGCCACAAAGACACTTCAAAGGCCAGTGAGAGGGTTTTTTCAACTGGGCCAGAAGGGAACAGGGTCCTCCCCTAGCCCCAGCCCCAGGCAATGGGCAGCAGCAGCAGGCATTGGCAACTGCAATGGTGGTGGTCACAGCAGGCAGCAGCCAGCATCCATTGTTGCAGCCCTCAGCTTAAAGTCCCTGGGGGAATTGAGCAGCTGATCTGAATCTCAGCCCTGAGCATGGTCCTGGGGTAAGGAGGAGTGCTGGTGTGGCAGAGCTGGAGGTCATTGAGGAGTGAACTCCTCTCCCTTAATTGTGCCACCTTGGAAGAACTGAGATCTTACAGGTCTCCAGAGTATACCCTACTCTTGACAAAGGACCCAAAAAAAGTCAAGTAAGGGAAAATGCCCCCAAAAATAAGACTTCAGAAGGTTACTTTCTTGATGAACAGGTATTTTCTCCCATCCTTCTGGATGAGGAAGAACAATGCTTGCCATCAAGGGAAGATATAAAAGTCAAGGCTGCTACATTCTAAATAAATATGCAATGGTGTCAGGCCATGGAAGAGTTCAAAAAAGATTTTGAAAATCAAGTAAGAGAGGTGGAGGAAAAATTGGGAAGAGAAATGAGAGCAATGCAAGAAAATCATGAAAAGCAAGTCAACAGCTTGCTAAAGGAGACCCCAAAAATGCTGAAGAAAATAGCGCCTTTAAAAATAGGCTAACTCAATTGGCAAAAGAGGTTCAAAAAGTCAATGAGAAGAATGCTTTCAAAAGTCATTTTGCTGTCACTGTTTAACAACAACAAAAAAAGAACACAAAAAAAATCCTTGCATACCTTGTTTGATTGGATAATTTCAAAGATTTTGTTTTATCATTGTAAAATCTAGGATGCTTTTATGACGTTTTGTATGTAACTCTTATATGTAGGGCAATCTGTCTCTCAGTAGGGATACATTACCATAAAGAAATTGATCCTAGATAGTTTTCCCCTCAAGTCAAATATCTTGCTGTTTAAATAAATTTCTTGTTTAAAATAAAAAAAGAAGGAAGTCAGGAAAACCAGAGACAGAGGCAAGGAGAGAGGACATCTGCGGCATGGGGAACAAGCAGCACGAGTTTTTAAGATGAAGAGATGGAAACTCATGTGGGGGAAACAGCAAGGGGGCCAGAATAGCTGAACTGTAAAGTATGTGGAAGGGAAACTAAGAAGAGGATAGGTTGAAAAGGTATTTAAATGTCAAACAAAGAATTTTATATTTGATCCTGTCCTCATAGTTATCAAATCTAATCAATATTCTCACTAATATGCATATTTATGTATATTTTAAACATTTCAGTTTCTTCTGAACCAGTGACATTTTAGATTCTTACCTTAATGACTTCTGGTAATATTATTATTGATTTTCTCTTGCTTAACAGAAATACCTGCAATTCTGCACTTTGAGGACCAAAGAGCTTTGGTTTATGTGGATTATTTCTAATGATGTTTACCATATTAGAAATTAGAACATCTGAGTATTATGAAAATGGCTTTGACCTTTTGAATATTCTGAAAGGACACCAGAGCTATCCAGGGATCTTTGGGACACACTTGGAGAAATAATTTTGCTGGCTTTGTAAAATCTGGATTTTATCTTGGATTAAGGGAAGGTTATATTCTTCTCCCTCCACTACCAGAGTAATTTCTGGGAGCAAGTAAATGGCATATCTAGCTATGAACCTCTTCTGAATCCCAAACCAGAACTATCTTATTAATATTAGATATTCCGGAGTACATTTAATCAAAACATCACACTTACGTCAATTGACTTCCCCCTGGAGCACCAGTTCTGGTAAAACTCATTAACTGGGTTTGAAACTATGATTCTATAAGAATTTCCAGAGAAGAATGGCTGAAAAGGATTCCAGCCCATATTGGAGATTAGCACTACAGCATATAAGAAAAAATTATGATTTGTTGTTTTATCATAGAAACACAGAAGTAGAATTCTAGAAGGGACCTTAGAAGTCATCAAGTTAAACCTATACCCAATTAAGAGTCCCGTCTGTATCATCTCTGACCATGGATCATCCCTTTGATAGGGAGCCTGCTACCTCCTGAGGTAATCCATTTCAACTTTAAACAACTCTAGTTCTTGGGGAACAAATATTTTTATTAAGCCTAAATTTCCCTCTTTGCAACTTCATGATGACCAGGTATAATATTTCACAGTCATCTGGAACTTTTTTACCTACCTGAAGTGGATTAAATTACTGAAACAGTAATAGCTATCACTGATTGTCCACCAGTGACAGCCATGACCTAAGTGAGACATAGAATCTGATCTGTGTACCAAAAGTGACAAATAGGAAATGATATTCCAGAGTGAAAATGGTCTACTTAGTTACTGGATATGGGATATTGCCATTAAACAGCATGCAGTGCTCTTTTGAAAGCTCATGAACTCCATCTTCAAAGATCTGCTGGAATTTCAGGTAGTGGTTTATCCCAGTGACATTTTCATTTGCTCTTGTATTGCAGATCATCTTCTGGTCAGTCAATTAAGCACTTAACTTTGTGCAAAGATGTTAAGCACTGAGTATATAAAGAAAAGCAAACATCATAATCTCTTCTCTTATCCATTGCACCTAGGATACTCAGACACTTCCTTAGAGTGATGAAAATTGAGACTTAGATTAAGCACTACACCTGAAATTAATATACCACACACTGACTTTATTCTCTTCACATGTCACTAAATGGTATAGAAAGGAGTAAAAACCTATCAATGATGCCTTCCTGACTTCTGTTACTGTCCAAAATATTGTGGATTTCATGATAGACTTTGCCATCAGCAGCTATATTCTACCCTGAAGAATGATCAGAATGAAAGGGGTCAGTTATGTCCCCTTTCAATATTAGCCTTTGTAGAAAGGTTGAACAGATATTCTATGTTCTCCTTTCCTCAGGCTCTATTTTGAAAACCGTGCCCTACAAGCTGTACTTAAATATGAGAACACACAAAGGGAAGTAGAAAGTATGGCACAGATTTAAAGTGTTATCTGTCTAAACTTTTCTATGCCTGCCACATTTGAGAGAGTCAAGTACTTTAAGAAGAAAAATCTTATTATACCCATAAAAATAAGTCAAAGTGTCCTATAAATTTTTGTGTTGTTATTTAATTGGATTTGATTACCTGAAAAATAATGATATTGTCTTCTTTTCTCATTTGCCACTCAGTTTGAGAATTGATTGTGCTATCATTTTCTCAAGTTTAACCTCTTCAGTTTTACCTAGTTCTTATAAATCTTAAACTTTGATGACCTTTTATGAAATCATGCAAACACTTCTGAAGAAGAGAGCTACCATCATTGGATGTCCCACAGATTGCCATCCACATACAACAGTAAGGAATTTTTTTTTCCAAAAAAATCAATGTATATTAGTATTAATCATTTTCCTTCTTCACAGTTGCAACTTTTTTCTTGTTTCTCAATCTGTACACTATGATAAGCAGCTTTCAGCACTGTAATAGTTCTGTATACTTAGAGTTTCATGTGACTTGGATAAAATATTCACTGGGCTTAATGCCAGGCTATCTCTCTTCCCTTGAGTTGAACTGGCATGTTGGGAAAACTCTTCTGTTCTGGATAAGCCATTTCTAAATGCCAGAAGAGGTGGAGTGGTTTTGGAAAAGAATTTGGGAGAGAAGTATGAGATATGTAGAAAGGAAAAGACAGATAGTTGGAAACAATTCAGAGTTTATACGTCAATGGAGAGAGAAGCTGGGGGTTAGGGGTAGGGCACATTAAAGACCAGGATCGGCAACAACAAAAAATGATTTATGGTGTTAAGTTAAAATTAAGAAACTAAACACTATTTCAAATTAAATATTTTATTTTAGAGAGGCCAAATGCAAATGTGTTGTGTATCATTTGGACAAAAGCTTAAGAAATCAAAATTTATTTGTTTTCATCTAAATGTTGCAGAATCATGCAAAAATGATCTTAGTGTTACCTACTAACCCAAAGGGTAATTTTCACTTCTCCATGGATTTTATCAGGCAGGGGAAAAAAATCAATACTAAATCATCTTTCTAGTGAACCAAAAAAAAAGTGAGTCTAAAATCATAATATTGTAGATCTTGAGGTGGAAAATTCCTTAACGGTTTTGTAGTTTTGATCACTATTTTTTTTTACTGGCTTTACTGATTTCATTGGAACTTCAGGTGAAGAAACTCCCTGTACCAAAGCACTTCTACATTTGCTTTGCAACTTAAAGTCTTAGAGAGATGCTTGAGGTACTGAGAGATTAAATGACTTGAGCAGAGGCACTGTCAATACGTGACAGAAGAAGGGTTTGGATCAAGGTTTCTCAATTCCAAATCTAGTTTTCTATCAATTATACTATGCTGTGTCCTTGACCTTAATTTTTCAAATGAAGAAACTGAGATCTAGAGTCCTTATATTACTTATCAATGGTCACAAAGGTAGAAAATTATAAAGATTTTAACTAAAGTCCATTGTTCTTTCCACTACTGTAATGCTAATAAGATTTATGTTAATAGGAATTAAAAATCTTCCCCATCCATTAATAGACCTCAAGTAGAGACCATTTGGAGGAGGAAGTTGCTTAAAGGGAAGATTTTGTGCTTATGTGGAGGTTTGCTGGCTTAAAGGCTTTCACACTTTTTGGTAATTAGACTCCAAGGAAGCGCATGGGTTGTGATGCCTTCTGACTATATATTCAGGGTTCACTCATTGGAAGAGTGTTCCTATGATTTGGCCAGATGAGTCTCTGGGTAGCCATTAAGGAGCCCCCTGGCTTTGAAAACCCAGATGTTGCTGCTTATCTCTCTGGTAACTATGTATGTATATAATGGTCACACAATTTTATCTGTTTGTTGATCTGTGATATATGTATTGCTTATGATCAGACAATTAAAAGCCTTATCGATTGGTCTTTATTTCTTGGCTTGTATTTTCTCTGTTGAAATATATTATTAAAGAAGATTATTGACCCCTTTAAAGTTGCTTTCCTTAGAAAAGCAAATCTCAGAACCTGTGCTAGAAGGCCATTCTGGATGTGCCAGGGTGCTTACTGTTTCAACCACTAAGAGTATTTCAAAGCATATGAATAATTAATAAGGATATTCTTCCCACTGGTATAGACACGTGACATCAGGCATGATTCTTTTCCATGTTCTCTGAGCTAAAGCTATTTGCCCTAGCACTTTAAGAAACCACTAAGCATTTTTTAATCTTTTTGTAAAGAACAACTCTATTTTGGAAGCAAGGTTTTGTTTTGTTTATTTATTTTCTCCAGTGCAAGTACTAGACATAATCTGGGTAAATGTATTCAAGAAGCCAGTGAATAATTGTGTTATATTGGCATTGCATATGACATTGAAGCATCACAACAAACGTTAAAGTATTGTGGCATTGTTGCACTGATATTATGCATTATATATTTTAGCCTTTAAGTGAATAAGCCATCATGGCTAGTCAATTCTTGGAAAACTGTTGCTTGTTGGATAGACTTGAGGTTCATCTAAGATTGCTGATTGGGGGGTTGGAAAAGTGTCTATCCTGTAATGATATGTTGAAGAGATTTTATATAACACTAGAAATGTGTTTTGGGAAGGAGTACAGATGTCTCTGCATAAAGGTTATGGAAAAATAATACAGTTGCTATATTGTGTGAAGTTTAGTACACTGTGAGTCATTCCTAAATGCCCAAATAATAATTGTCAAGTAAAATAGTTGGACAGTGGTTACTGAGTCTACAGATGCTAAATATGAGTTGGTGAATTGTGTTTAACATTTTCATATTTGATTAGGATGACCCATTAATGATATAAAAGACTTCCATAGGGAGAATTCTTTCTCCTAAACAGCCAGTAACTGTCAAACATCCTGTGAAGAAAACTACATAGAGAGAATTCTATGAAGAGCTTGAGAGAAGCTTACAAGTTTTTTTTGCAATTATTAAAAAGAATACAAGGATTAATATAACTTGTAGGAAAAATATTAAGATGTTGCTTAAGAGACTTTCATTATTATCTGAAGTGACTTAAATGATTTGTGCTGGGAGTTTCCAGAAAAGCAAATATTTTGAATTGACTTGGGTTGTAACACAGGTCACAACTAAAATATTAGAAATATACATATAATTATTTTCATTCCCATCCATTAAAATTATATATACACATATATTATCAATGCTAATATTTGTCTAATTATAGAAAAAAGAATAATTACTATTGGGAAAGCAATTTTCTCTAGTTTCTCTAGTTTATTAAATAATATCTGATGAATTCATTCAAAAATATTGGGGAGATATTAACTGGCATTTGGTAAGAGGGAAAATACAGTGGGGTTAACAAGCAATAGTGCTAGAAAATTTTCTAGCCTTCCACCTCTTTTCCCTATCCTGACACTGAGGGAAATTTTATTAGTCAGAGTAATGAAAATTTGAATAAATTTTTCCATGGAAATAATGCTATGAAGTGTACATAGGTCATGGAGCACTATTATTCTTATAAATTAAGCTACATTTTTAACTAAATGGAAAGAAGGTAAATGTGGAAGGAAGGAAGGAAGGAAGGAAGGAAGGAAGGAAGGAAGGAAGGAAGGAAGGAAGGAAGGAAGGAAGGAAGGAAGGAAGGAAGGAAAACATTTATTAAGTAACTACTATGTACCAGTCATGGTACCGAGTGCTTCACAAATGTCTCATTTCCTCCTCACAACAACCCTGGGAGGTAAATGATACCATAATTCCTATTTTATAGTTGAGGAAACTAAGGCAGATGAAAGATAAGTGGGTTGTCTAAGGTCACATGACTAGTAATGCCTAAGACAAATGGAGTGCATTGAGCTCTGGACCTAGAGTCAAGAAGATGCATTGACTCTAGACCCAGAGCTCAATGCATTCTAATCTATATTAGTATTAATTTTCTAGAATTTAGATTTTTTTTATAATGAAGAAGAAATAACCAGATTCTTCCACCAATTTTAATTTCTACATTTTATAGCAAATTTTTGGTATTATTGTTCTTCAATGAGCACTCGTGTTTGGAAAGGGGAAAGGAGAGAGCCCATGTACAAAACTTCATCCAAATGAAATTGTTGCAGCTTAGTCTTTATAGCTAACTAAAGTCTTAGGACAGCTGCAGACCAGGATGGAGGGAGGATGTAATGCTGCAAATCTCCAAGTCTGCTTTCAGCACGATTTGTAGGATTGAGTAAAAGAGGTGTAGTAAAAACTGACTGGAATATGGAAGTGGTGGTGGTTGTGTTTGTGTTTTTGCGTTTGTCCTTCATTCTCTAAGAGGACCATGACATCAAGATGACGACACAACCTGCAGTTGACTTTGATTTGAAGGAGGGAGGGCTGTGCAAGGTCACCACCCTCACCTTCTTTTCCTGAGTCATCTGGGTCCAGTGGCATGATATTCATCAGGACTGGAGATGGCCCAGGATGTATGGCTATCAGGAAATAATCAGTAACAGAGAAAGGGCTATCAGGATATAATCAACATGAGAAAAAGGAGAAAACAAGGTAAGATCTAGGCAAACAGTAACTGCCTCTAACCATTTTGTCAATTCCTTTTCATTTCCTTCTTCAAGATGATTCTTGAATTCTTTTTTCTTGATCCCCACTAATAATGTATGCCATCACACAGTCTCACTAACTGATTTCCACTCTCTCCTGGTCTATCCTGAATTGTATGACCAGACTAATGTTTCTAAAATCCCTACTTGAAACATTATACCTGAGCAAGAACACAATGTGGTGTATTTGAATACTTATAGTCAAAAGAGATCTAGATTCATTTTCTATTTCTGACACATTCATTTTATGATCATGGTGAGTCATACTAGTTCCTTCATGTATAAAATTAATAATAATACATCAGTACTTACCTCATGGGGTTGTTGTGATGATCAAATGAGATAATATGTTTTGCCATTTGCATTTTACAAATCTTAAGGCACTGTATTACTATTATTATTCATCATCTCCATTGTCTATATTCCTTTGCATAGGTTCACCAACATCACGTTCACAAACTCTCCATAATCTCATTTTATCATCCAACTGAATTTCACACTTAATAAACATGCCTCCATTAAGGCCAATCTTCTCACAATCCTTTACACTTTACATATTCATCTCCACTTCCATGCCTTTTTTAAAATGTTATTCCTTATAAGAATGCCTGCCTGTTTTCCTCCACCTCTCCAAATCTTACAAATCCTTCTAAGCCAAGCTCAAGTCCCACTTTCTCCATGAAAAGTTCTCTGATTGTATAGTATAATACAGATTTCTCCCTTTTTTCCCTCTTGTATTTCCATATGCATATATTTAACTTTCATAGTAATCTTTATATATTTAATATATGTCTATGAATATATTTACATATGTCTACAAAGGAATTTAATCTGTTATTTCATTGGTATAGAAACTCCAAGGTACAGAAACTCCCTCTATCAAAGTAGGTTAGCACCTTCTCTTCAATTTATAGCCTTTAAGACTTGTATAGAACAATGAAAGATTAAGTTACTTGTCTAGGGTGACACAGCTAGTATAGGTCAAAACCATAACTTGAACTCAGACTCTGAGGCCATCTCCCTGTACTCTATACCACTGGTATTCTGGTACTAGGGATACAAAAGGTGAAACTCTTTAATGAGCTCTTGGAATGACAATTGGAATGGACATAAATATTCCAAGCACTAAACAATCAATACATAAAATTTTATTAAGTCTTAGGTTCTATGTGCCATGTTAACTGTGGAGAGCACAAATACAAAATAAAATCATCCTTTTCCTCAAGGAACTTACATGCCATTAAGTACAACCATACAAGCAGACTAAATGAAAGATAATTGGGGTAGTGCAAGAGGAAGTAAAGACATCAGAAAAAATTTTCATGTGGAAGAGATATTGAACTGAGCTTTGAAGGAAATTATGGGTTGGAATAGGTGGAATTAAGCAAAAAGTTCATTCCAAGAATAGGAGACAACCTATTCAAATGTATGGAGGTAGAAGATATAACATCATGTGATGATATCAGAAAGAAGTATAGTTTGGCTAGACTGAGGAATATTTTAGAATAAGCCTAGAAATGCAGGTGGAAGACATGTTGTGAAGGCCTCTTGTGTCCAACAAGAGAAATCTGTATTTGATTGTAGAAGTAATGGTAAACCACCACAATTTACTGAATAAGAGATGACATGGTCAGTCATCTGTATAGAGGAAGCATAGGAGAGGGAAAAGACCTGATGCAAGAAGATAAATTACAAGGCTATTTCAATAGTCTAGGCCAGATGTATTTAGTCCCTGAACCAGGATAACAACCCTTTAAATGGAGAAATGGGAAAAGATGTGAGAAAAAGGACCACAAGGGGAGCATAGTCTTTCCAAAGACAAAGAAAGAGATTATTTTCAGAAGTTTGAGTTAGAGCACCAGTAGCATCATTCTGCTTATCTCTTTGATCTTATTGGGCATTGTTTTATTAAGTACCCTTTTAAAGCTTTCCTCTAGTATTTGTCTTTTGGTCTGACTTCAGCTTGAGACTTCCACATTGGCATCTTAACTAGAAGCCAACAATCCCCTTTTAAATAGAAAAAACCTTAGAGATCATTCAGTTCAGCTACCCCATTTCACAGATGAAGGACATGACAGCAAAAAGCAGAGCCATGATCTTTTTCAGTTTTTTTATATTAGCACACTCCCAAAATGAGTGATTTATTATCTCTTTAATTATTTAAAAGTTTTTTAAGTCTTAAGCCTTTATTTCTTTTTTTTAAGAAAAGTGTTTTGTTGTTTTATTCATATAATTTCTATGTTACTTTTGTTGGGTATACTCCAAGATATTTTAGTCAATATGTAGTTATTTCTAATGTCATTTCTTTTTATAACTCTTCTTTCTTAGCTTTACTTAAAACATGAAGTAAAGTAGATGATTTTATGGGCTTATTTTGTTACTTCAGACTTTATTGAAGTCAATTTTAAACTAATTTTAAGTGGAATCTCTTGGATTTTCTAAGGAAAAAAAATCATATCTGCAAAATGCAATAGTTCTGTCTTACCTTTACCTCTGCTTATTCTATCAGGGAAAGCTAGGTGGTACAGTGGATAGAGCACCAAGGCAGGAGTCAGAAGGACCTGAGTTCAAATCTCACCTCAGACACTTGACACTCACTAGCTGTGTGACCTTGAGCAAGTCACTTAACCCCAATTGCCTCATCCTGGGTTATCTCCAGTCATTCTGATGAGTATCTGGTCACTGGATTCAGATGACTCTGGAGGGGAAGTGACCAGCACAGCCCTCCATCACTCAAAACAAAGTCAAGTGCAAGTCATGTCATTATTTCTCTGATAGCATGGTCTTCTGTAACGAAGGACGAACACACACTTATTCTATCAATTTTATCTTTAATTATTGTAATAACTAGCATTACTAGAACTATATTCAATAATATGAGGACAATGGAATATTTGACTTACCACTGATCTTAATGGAAAGGCTTATAGCACTTCTCCACTATAAAAGACTACCTGTGACTTTTGCTTTTGCTTTTTTTTTTGGAGGCAATTGGGGTTAAAGTGACTTGCTCAGGGCCATATAGCTAAGAAGTGACTGCAGCTGGATTTAAATTCAAGTCCTTTTGATTCCAGGTCTAATTGTTTTATCTGTTGCATCACCTACCTGTCTCACTGACTTGTCAATAAATTTATTTCATCACAAATAAAGGAAGATCCATGTATTGCTGTGTTTTTTAACTTTAAAAAGTTGTATTTTGTTGAAAGATTTCAATGAATCTACTGATAAAATACCATTTCTATTACTTTTGTTAGAGCCACCTCCGTAATCTTGGTAAAAAAAATAAATTCTATCTAGTCATAGTGTATAATCTGTTTAATTTGTTGCTGTTGTCTCTTTGCCCTTGGCAGATCATATCTGGGGCACAATATTCACGTCTGAGCACAACAGTTTAAGGAAGACAAATAAAGATCATGTGAAGGAATTGGATGTGGATAACCTTGATAAAGAGAGACTCATGAGATACAACAGAAATTTTTAAATCTTTAAAGCTTTTCATGCAGAAGGACTAGATTTGTTCTATTTGACCCTGAAAGGAAAAACCAAAAGCTGTGAGTAGAAATTACAGAGAGGGAAATTTTAACCCACATGTTCTTCAGTATTTATTTAATCTCTATTTAAGTTTGAATTCTTTCTCTAAATGCCCTTTGATGATTACAATTTTTACTATAGTATCATCTTATGGTATCATTTATTTCTGTGTTCTATTCTCTTTTTCATGAAGTCTTTTAATTCATTCATATGTCCTACTTTGTTTTCTAAACTATTTAGTCTTTATTCAAGTTTTTCCTCAAGAACTCTAATTTAAATATGTATAACAGCACTCTTTGTGATGGCCAAAAACTGGAAATCAAGGGCATCAACTGGGGAATGGCTGAATAAATTATGATATAGCAATGTAACAGAATACTAGTGTGTTATAAGAAATGATGAACAGGAAGACTTCAGAG
This sequence comes from Bettongia penicillata ogilbyi, assembly GCA_023548195.1. Taxonomy (NCBI): domain Eukaryota; kingdom Metazoa; phylum Chordata; class Mammalia; order Diprotodontia; family Potoroidae; genus Bettongia; species Bettongia penicillata. The sequence goes on along the minus strand of JAJHZJ010000551.1, from coordinate 2,052,132 downwards.
AGGCCTGGCAAGACATACATGAGCTGATGCTGAGTGAAAGGAACAGAACCAGGAGAACTCTGTGCACAGCAACAACCACAATGTGTGAGAGTTTTTGCTGGTAGACTTGGAACTTCATTGCAATGCAAGGACTTGAAAAAAAATTCCCAATGGTCTTCTAAGGCAAAATGACTTCCACATCCAGAGAAAGAAAAATGGAATTCAATCACAGATTGTAGCAGATTATTTGTGTGTATGTATGTATTGTGTTTTGGTTTGTTAGAAGATTTCTCCCGCTCATTTTAATTCTTCAACACAGCATGACTATAGTGAAAATGTATTTAATAGGAATGTACATATAGAACCTATACAAAATAGTATGCCATCTCACGGAGGGAGAGGGAATGTAGGGGGGAAGGAGCGGAAAATAATAATCTAAGTTATGTGGTAGTTATTGTAGAACACTGAAAATAAATAAAATTAATTAATAATAAAAAAAGAACTCTAATTTAATCTTTAAACTTTTGTTCTTTTCCTCCATTAATTGTTATTGAACCCTAGTAAAGCAGATCTAAGAACTTAAGTCCTAGCAGTCATCCTTGGTATGCCAGTGTGGTTGCTGTTATATATGGTATAATCAGCAGAATTTTGCATAAACCAAAGAAAAGAATGGGGTTTTATGGGACTAGGATAAATGTTTGTTGTTTCCCAGTTGTGGTGGTTATGGTTCTGTGGAACCCCAGGAGCAGCAGCAACCAGAGGGGAAACAGGTGAGTATCAGGTTTCCCAGGTGCCCAGAGCAGAGGCCCTAGGAGATAACCTCTCCTTCCCCTCCCTACCTCATTAGCACTACAGAAGAGAGAGGTCAGACATCAAAGACACCAAGATAATCCACTGTATCATAGGCCATTGCCAATCATCTTGATTTTTTTTGTTGCCACTGTACTTTGGTAGCTCTGGAAGAGAAATGAGGGTGACAACTTTGTGCATTTCTCTCTTATTTAAGGTCAATTCACATGAGAGTCAAGACATCATCCTGTGATGTCACTGACCCTTTTCAAAAAGGAGGAATTAATAATAACTATAGCAATCAACTTTCATATCACCATCTTTTCACTGCCAACCTTTCCTCTTCCCATGTGCTACTGTATCTCTATTAAATCTAGTTATTTCTGGATTTAATTTCATAATATTTCACAAATAAAAATGATTAGTGTTGCTGGAAATTGAGAGGTATTTTAAATGTTATTCTTATAATTACAATTAAGTATCTAAACAGAAGCCATAGGATATTCATAGTGTACATTCTTGGATATATGCCTTTTTGTGAGTTTTATTATCCAAAGGCTTGGGGACAAATCATTCTCTAGACTACTAGTACAACAAAGCAAAAGAAAAAGGCAAATTAAGAAGAGATCATTATGTCCACTTCAAAGGCAAGAATAAATCAACAGAAGGCTAATAATCTGTCCTGCTTAAAAACCAAAAAGATAAAATCCACTGGTTCAGACTCTTGGGGAAAAAGGTGAATAGTTAAGCTAGAAAATGTCATACATTTTAAACCTAATGGCATGGCCAAAAGTAGGTGGAATTCATTTGATTCCTCTAATGGGCTGCTACTGTGGAGGGAAATACCCAATATAATTTAGCCAGCTAGGGCCCTTTTAATAATGTGCAAAAATTAAATAGAAGAGGCATTTAAAAACAATAGAAAGAACACTGATTTTGAAGTCGGAGGATTGGGGTTTGAGTGTGGGTTAGGCATGCTTACTACCTTTAAAAACATGAGTAACTTGAAACTCTGGAAGCCAAGATGCCAGAGTAATTGGTAAGTGCTCCTTGTTGCCTTTGAAAAACCTAGAGAATATTTCCCCAGGAAAAATCCTAGAATAGTGGGATCAGCCAAAGGGTTAAACAGTCTCTTAGGTGGAGAGGCTAGGAAAATCTCAAAGGTGAGGGTCCCTCTTGCTTTTGCCAAAGGGGACAAATGCAGGAATGGAGCTGTCCCAGACAGCCCCACCTCATCAAATGAGGAGGAGATCCTGAGCCCCAGGAGGATGGAGCCCCTAAGCACCACCAACAGGACCCAAGGCATGCCTTATCACAGTCAGAGGAATCAGGAAAATACTAGTGCAGATGGGGGTTCACCAATCCCTTAGCACATGTGGGCTATAGCTCAGGAGAGGAGACCTCCAGAGGCAAGACAACCCATCCCCCACACCTCAAGCAGTGAGCTCCAAGGTAACTCTGGGAAACACAGAAAGACTTCACTTGGCCCCTGCCTTGACACATCAGCCAGATCAGTACCAGGTAAGCTGCAGCATTCTAGCTTCTACCTGAAAGAACTAGAGGCCACAACACACAAAGCCTCAAGTTCTAAGCACAAGAAGTTTGGGACAGAGTCCTCTGTGCCCCAGAAGCAGAGATCTACTTCAAAAACTAGGGAAAAGGCAATCATCATGATCAGCAAACAAATCAGAAAGGAAAAGACCATAGAATCTTACTATGGGGACAAAAACCAAATCACAAATACAGAACAGATCAGCATTGAAACTGTACTAACATCTGAAATGTCAGAAGGGAATATGAACTGGTCTCAAGACCCCAGAGAATTCTTGAAAGAGATGAAGAAGGATTGTAAAAGTCAAACTGGGAGAGTAGAAGAAAATTTGGCCAATGATTTTAAAATTATGAAAAAAGAATTCATGGAAGAATTTAAAAGGAAAATTGGACAAATGCATAAGGAGATACAAAACCTAACTGGAGAAAATAACTACTTAAAAGGAACAATTGGATAAATGGAAAAAGAGATGCAAAAGTTAACTGAAGAAAACAATCTATTAAAAATTAGAATCAGGCAAGTAGAAGATAATGACTTTATGACATATCAAGAATCAGTCAAACAGAATCTAAAGAATGAAAAAAATAGTAGAAAATGTAAACTATCTCATTGGAAAAACAACTGACCTGGAAAATAGATCCAGGAGAGAAAATCTAAGAATAATTGGTCTACTGGAAAGCTGTGGTGAAAACAAGAGCCTGGAAAATATTTCCCAAGAAATTATCAAAGAAAATTGCCCTCAGGTCCTAGATCCAAAAGGCAAAATAGTCATCCAAAGAATTCACTGATTACCTACTGAAAGAGATGCCAAACTGAAAACACCAAAGAATATTGTTGCTGACTTCCAGAACTATTAAGTTAAGGGGAAAATACTGCAAGCAGCCATAAAGAAACAATTCAAACAATTCAAATCCTGACTACAGTCAGGATCACACATGACCTTGTAGCTTCTACATTAAAAGATCAGAGGGATTGGGATATGATATTCTGCAAGACAAAGGAGTTTGGGCTATAACCAAGGATGAATTACCCAGAAAAACTGAGAATAATATTTCAGGCAAGAAAATGGACATTCAAGGAATTAAGGGATTTCCAGACCTTCCTGATGAAAAGGCCAGAGCTCAATAGAAAATCTGATCTTCAAATACAAGCCTCAGGAGAGGCACAAAAAGGTAAACAGGGAAAAAAACTTGTTATTCAATATGGGCAAACTGTTTACATCCCTGTAAGGGAAGATGATACTTATTAATCTTGAAGAATTGTATATTTATTATGATATTTAAAGGGGACACACATAGATAGAGGGAATGGGTATAAATTAAATGATGTGATGATAAACAGATGATTTAAGGATGCAAAGGGATTGCAACATATGTGAAAATGAGGAGGCAAAAAAAGGAAAATTACATCACAGGAAGAAGTACAAAATCATATTACAGTAGAGGGAAAAGAGGAGAGAAGGATATGCACTGTCTTGCAAGATAAGAAATATCGTTATTAAACACATATGCACCAAGAGGTATAGCATCCAAATTCCTAGCAGAGAAGTTAAGGGAGTTATAGGAAGAAATAGACAGCAAAACAATACTGGTGGGGGACCTCAACCTACCCTTCTCTGAATTAGATAAATCTAACCTCAAAATACACAAGAAAGAAGGAGGTAAATAGAACTCTGGATAAGGTACACATTATAGCTCTCTGGGGAAAATTGAATGGGGATACAAAGGAATATCCATTTTTTCTCAGTGTTACAAGGCCATATACAAAAATTGACCATGTTCAAGAGCATGAAAACCTCACAAACCAATGCAGAAAGGAAGAGATAGTCAAGGAATCCTTCTCAGATCATAAGGCAATAAAAATTTTATGTAATAAAAGGCCATGGAAACATAGACCAAAAATTCATTGGAAACTAAATAATTTAATTCTAAAGAATGAGTGGGTTAAACAACAAATCATAAAACCAATCAATAGCTTCATCCAAAAGAATGACAATATTGAGAAAGCCTACCAAAAGTTATGGGATGCTGCAAAAGCAGTTCTTAGGGGAAGTTTCATATCATTGAACACCTACATGGATAAAATAGAGAAAGAGGAGCATACAGTTGAAAGAGTTAGAAAAAACAAATTGAAAATCCCCAAGTAAATATCAAGTTAAAAACACTGAAAACCAAAGGAGAGATTAATAAAACCAAAATTAAGAAAACTATTGCATTAATAAATAAAACTAAGAGTTGGCTTGATGAGAAAAAAACAATAAAATTTATAAACCTTTGCACAATGTGATTTAAAAAAATAAAGAAGAAAACCTAATTAAAAATATCAAAAATGAACAGGGTGGATAAATATGTAAAAATATATGTTAATTGAACAGATTAACAGAAGAAGAAATTGAATACTTAAATAACTCCAACTCAGAAAATAAATTGAACAAGTTATCAAAAAACTCCCTAGGAAAAAATCTCCAAGGCCAAATGGATTTACAAGTGAATTCTACCAAATATTTAAAGAAAAATTAATTTCAAAACTATATAGAGTATTTGGGAAAATTGATGAAGAAGGAATCCTACCACATTCTTTTTATGATACAAATATGGTTCTGATACCTAAGCCAGGAAGAGCCAAAACAGAGAAAGAAAATTATAGACCAATTTCTCTAATGAATATAGATGTAAAAATTTTAAATAAGATATTAGCCAAAAGAATACAGCAACTTATCATGAGAATAATACATTATGGTCAAGTAGGATTTATACTAGGAAGGCAGGGCTGGTTCAATATTAGGAAAACTATAACATTATTGGTCATATCAGCAACAAAACTAACAGTAACCATATGATTATCTCAATAGATGCAGAAAAAGCTTTTGACAAAACACAATACCCATTCCTATTGAAAACACTGGAGAGCATAGGAATAAATGGAGCCTTCCATAAAATAATAAGCAGTATCTACCTAAAACCATCACCAGGTGTGTTATATGCAATGGGGATAAGCTAGATGCATTTCCAAGAAGATCAGGGATGAAACAAGGATATCCATAATCACCACTGTTATTCAGATATGGTACTAGAAATGTTAACTTTAGTAATAAGAGAAGAAAAAGAAATTAAATGAATTAGAAAAGGCAAAGAAACTCTTTGCAGATGATATGATGATATACTTAGAGAATCCCAGATAATCAACTAAAAAACTACTTGAAGTAATAAACAACTTTGGCAAAGTTGCAGGTTACAAAATAAACACACATAAATCATCTGCATTTCAATATTTACTAACAAAGCCTAAGTGTAAAAGATAGTAAGAGAAATCCCATTTAAAGCTACAGTAGGCACTATAAAATATCTGGGAGTCAACTGCCAAAACAAACCCAGGGACTATATGAACACAATTACAAAACACTTTTCAGACAAATAAAGTCAGATCTAAGTAACTGGAAAAATATCAGTTGCTCGTGGCTATAGATAGGTATATACACACAATCTATATACAAAATTATTTTTCATTAGTTTTTCAGTCACATCTAACTTTTTATGGTCAAGTTTGAGTTTTCTTGGCAATGATACTGGATTGGTTTGCCATTTCCTTCACCAGTTCATTTTATAGATGAGGAACTGAGACAAACAGAGTTAAGTGACTTGCCCAGGGTCACACAGCTAGTAAGTGTCTGAGAACAAATTTGAATTCAGGAAGATGAGTCTTCCAGACTCCAGGCCTGACACTTCATCCATTGTACCACTTATCTGTGTGTGTGTGTGTGTGTGTGCGCGTGTGTGTATACTAGAGTGTGTATAATCTAGAGAACTCATTTAAGTCCATGTGTTATATTTAATTAAATTGACTTGTTCAGTGTTAGAGTTTCCATAGAGGTGTGTGTTTTTTTTAAATATGGGGGGAAAACGTATTTCTCCATCACCTTTATCCAATTAATACAAAAAAATAGTTCATGTCAATAAAAATTTAAACCCTGACTATACTTTAAATGCATATGGTTATTTAATTAAATAAGAATCTGAACTCTGCTTGCTCCTTGTTGCTATGCCATATGTATTCATCAGAATTCCAGAGATCCTGCCTCCAGCTAGACATAATTTAAAACTGGGTGAGGGTGGGAGGAAGGGGAGGAAAATTCTTTAGCTTGGCTAAGTAATAAGCTTCTAGCAAATGCTTCATTTTTTATTTCCAAAGGGAAAGGGGAGCTCACAGTAAGTGCTGCATGTTAATATGCTTTTCCTGTAGCATTCTCTGAATACTTCAACAAATATTACTTCAGTAACAGCACAGCTCCTAAAATCCACCAAATGCTCAAAGTATTTGTTATGGATTTGTTTGAGAAGTTTTTTTTTTTTAGTAGTAGTGTCCTATCATGCTTCTTTCCTATATTACTTACAAAAAGTTTTGGTTGTAAAGTGAACATCTATGTCAGTTGACATAAGTTCCTGCTAAACTAACATTATTCATTGCCTTCATAAGTAGGAACTATTCATCTGGATCTATGAACTTGATTTACAAAAATTATAGCTGTATTTCAGTATATTGATTTTCTTTTCAATCCTGTATATTCTATTTTATGGTTTTAAGATATTACTCTGAGAATGTATCCATAGGCTTCATGAGACTGCCAAAGAGATCACATTACAAATTCTAAGAATTTGTAATTTAAGAACCCCAATCTAGAGCAAACAGTAAATAGTTTACATAGAATGTGTTATTCAAAGTGCTTAGAAAGTGTTGAGAGGCTTTCTGCTTCATTCAGAGTCACTAAGTTTTCTTTTTAAATCTCTTCTTTCCAGGAGTAATGATATTTGTGTGAAACACTTTCAAAAGAACACATAAATCTACTCTTTAACTACTTTGGCCAGATTTATATTTCCAATTAAGTATTAATTCTTAATACTTGAAAATCCTAATGATTTCATGAAATTCTGCAGAAACAGATGACTTGTAGGTTTCAATTGAGAATGAAGTCTTAACTGTTAGTATTTTCAAGAGCACCCTCAGATATTTTAGGTCTCAAATCAACATTTCTTTAGGAAAGATAAATCTTTTCAATAAATTTTAAAATTGTGATGAAAATAATTTCCTTTAAACTCAATCCTCCTCTCAGGAGTGTTGAAAAGAAAAATATGTTGTTAGTCTAGTATATGAGAACCATTAAGTGTCCACAAAGAAAATAAAGTGAATAATCAATTGACAATGATCAAATAGATTGAAATTAGAAAAGCTGAATCTGATTTTTAAAACCCATTTATTCAATACAACCATTTATGCCTTGTATATAGTAGGTGCTCAATGAGTATTTATTTGTTGGTTCCCTGATTCACTTTGTAGTCTAATATGCTCAGAACTAGCTCTTCACAACCCACCAACAAACATGTTCCCTGGAGAAATTTGGAAAGATATAGTGAGAAGATTGCAAAAAGTATCACTCCTTTCTCCCTCCCATGCTGTAAGACTTCCATTATCCTCTTTACCTACTTTCAATATTGAAAGAAGAGAAAAATGTAACGGTTGCAAAAATAGGACCATCCTTCCATATATGTTGTTTCTTGTGGAATTAGGATGCTATGTCTTTAAAAATAAATTTCTTGAGTGATTGACATATTTTTACCTATCCTTTATTCTTTGGTGATTTTTATAAAAGAATTTGAATTTTCACACTGCTGGTCACTTAGAGTTTGGGGACTGGTTTTTCTTCTATATTTTTAACTTAATGGCAAATGCACATTGGGGATGAAAACAATTTGAACCTGAATCTCTGAGTCTGATTTTGTGATTATTTCACCATAAAGCAAAAGATAGTTTTCTCTCTTCTTTTTCTAAAAAGCTCCTGCGCTTATAGATTTAGAGTTAGAAGCAACCTTAGACATCATCAAATCCAACTCTCTCATTTGACAGACGAAAAATATGAGTACCAGTAAGACCAAAGATTGCCTATGGTCATATAGTAAATGGCAAAATTTGGAACAGAACCCAAATTCTCCAACTCCTACACCCTGATGCCTCTTGCTGCTCAGTGGGTATTTGGAGTAGTGCCATTTTACAAGCTTTGAGTGTGTGGGTTATTTTTTTAATGAAACAGATTTAAAATGGTATTTCTTTCACTTCTGTTTTTTAAATTGTTAATGAATTATACCTGTGAAGAATGTCTTTATGTCTTCTAATAATTCATTTTGAAAGTATTAACTGCTAAAGCAATTCAATTTTTTGTAGAGATAAAAAACAGTAGTAAAATCTCCAATGATGCACTCAGTTTTGTATCTTGGAGGTTTCTCTGGCTCTGTGTAATAAATGATTGCATTTCTCAAGGATATCCCATTAGGACAAAAAAGTCACTAAAATGTGGGAAATTTGTGGTCTTCATATATATGTCATTTACAAGATGAAGCATTTTCCTCTTGAATGTCTTTGTTATTGTTGTTAACTGTAACATGCACACATTTTGGCTCAGGAAGAAAATATTATATATGAGAATAAGTTGAAGAAACTAGACCATTTGGCAGCTAGGGTAACAGTAGATAGAGTATTGGTCCTACAGTTGGGAAAATTCATCTTCTTGAGTTCAAATCCAGCATCAGAAACTTATTAGCTATATGACCTTGTGCAGGTCACTTCACCCTGTTTACCTCAGTTTCCTCATCTGTCAAATAAGCTGGAGAAGGAAAATGGAAAACCATTCCACTATCTTTGCCAAGAAAACCCCAAATGGGATCATAAAGAAATAGACATGATTGAAAATGACTGAACAATAGCAAAGCTTACTGAAGGAAAGACTCAGGAAGGACATTATAGCTACATTTAAGTATTTGGAGAGCTGCCATATAGAATAATAATTGCACTTATTCTGCTTGGCTTTAGATTAAAGAATTAGGAGCAGTAGACACAAATTGCAAAGAGACAAATTAAACTTGAGGTTAAGGAATCTTTGTTAATATTTAAAGATTTTTAAAATGTAGAATGAATGTATTGAGTTTCCTCTCATGGAATGTTTCAAAGCATAAACTGTATAGATATTCTCAGAGCTGAGGCAAATTTTAGGGGTAAATGTTGAACTACATTGCCTCTGAGTTCTCTTACATAATTCTTATTCCCAAATTTTCTTAATAACTTTATAAACTCTAAGAAGTTATTTTAATGGATAAAATTATATCCTAAGATTTTTAAAACAAAATTTTGCACAAATATTACCTAATTATTGTTATCCTTTTAAAAAAATTTGAAGTAGACTTCAAAAGTATCATTTTGAACTAGGTGCATATGTTTATATATATAAATATGTGTGTGTATGTATAAAAAAATTAGATACTACAGAGATTAACTTCTATGTACATTTGAGAATGGTGGTTCAATATCCCAAAGTTCCCAGGAGACAATACTTGAGGAAGTTGTCAATATTAAATCCCATCACCTTAACTATTTGTTTAAAAAAATCAACACAATTATAGGCAACATGCAAAATGAACTAGAATTTCTAACATAAAGTGGTAAATTTGAATTCACAGATACCACTGGGATTCAATGAGATGAAACCTAAGACTGTAATACATCTGTGGATGAATATAGTTTATTGAAAAGAAACAGGATACGTAAAAGAAAATTGGGTAGTTTTGGAGTAACTTAAGTGAGAAAATATTGACCAGGAGCATGTTGGAAAGCAATTTAGGTGAAGGTCAATGAAGACAGATACAGAAATGATATTATCATCAGATTATGCTATAGACAGAAAAAAGTAATAGTTGAGGAATTAAGGAAATAGATCACAAACCTGGCTTAGAAAGATGATACAGAAGCTGGGGAGAAGGATTCAATTATCTTATCATTTGTTAGTGTTCTCTCTTTCTCTACTGTCTTCTGAAATGAGCAGGAGGCACGAAGGAAAATTTCTCTTCTGGATCTAATTTTTAGCAGCAGGATTAAATAGTGTATCAGATGGTAACTTTGGTGGGAAATGACTGTAGCATTGTAAAATTTGTAATAGAGATAGAGGGTAAATCCAGGAGTAGTCTGACATGAATCATAGAACATATTTCAAAGATTTTCAGAGGAAGAATAAGTAAAATCGTATACCAAAAATCTAAAATTCTATGGAACTGAAACAAAGAAAGAGTGTTCTTCAGAATAAAATTCTCAGAACACCTTGAGAAATATTTCCAATGATAAACATGATGGGAATCATCCAAGAAGGCTAATATGGATGGAGAGAAAATTAACCAAATGCTTAGATTTCAAAATGACAGGTACAAAAGATGAAAGAGCAGATAATGGAGGAGTACACAAATATGACAAGTTAAAGGAAAAATGCTGATTAGCGGAATGAAAGCTCAGAATAAAGTTTTAGTTAGCAAGGCAAGCAAAGGAATTTTTGAAAATTGTATTGGAGAAATGGAAAAACTATCAAGGAATATGAACAGTTTTTGAAAAAAGAAGTAGAAATCCCTAACAGTCTTAGGAATGACTGATCCATCACTAAGAATGAAGCAAATGAAAAGAGCTCTGAGGTTTTACTTCATATCCAGAAAATTCATAAAGAAAGATAAGTAAAGATGGAAACAATCAATGTTAGGGAAATATCAGTCCAATCATTTTGGAAATCAATTTGAAATTATGCTCAAAGTGACCAAAATGTCCATACTTCTCTACCCAGAAATCCCTCTCTTAAGCACATATCCCAAAGAGGCCAAAGTTAATAAGAAAAGTTTAATGTACATCAAAATATTAATAGCAGCACCTTTTATATTAGCTAAAAGTTTTAAAACTATCAATTATGCAATGCCTAAAGAAATTGCAGCGTAAGAATGCAATAAAATATTACTGTTTCATAAGAAATTCTGAATATAAAGAATTCAGAGAAGCATAGGAAAAGCTATATGTCAATGAATAATGAATTAAGCAGAAGAAACAACATACACATCAACTACAGTAATGTCAGTGAAAACAGAAACTGAACACTGTATCAATGTAGTAACTAAATTTGGCTCTCCTCTTAACAGGGCTGGGAAACTATGCCTGTGAGATATTACATATACAGTCAGATGGGTGATATCTTGGTTGGTTTGGATTAACTTTTTCTTGTTTTCTGATCTTTTTTATAAATGATGGTTTTGCTAAATAGGTGGGAGAGAAATGTTTGCAAATGAGGAGGTAAAAATGAAATATATCAATAATTTTAAAGATATTAGGGAAAAGAGGATCAAAGCAGGTAAGAATGCTTCTTAGAGTATGTGGGTCTACAGCAATGGACCACAGCAGCAAAGCTGCTAAACTCTTATGTTGATTGTTTTCTCTGCCAGGGAGAAAAATTTAATGCACTAAATGACAGACCAAGAAATGGCAGGTAACACCCAAGATAAATAGGACATAGTAAGAAGACACTTAGCTGCCCTTGATAAGCTCAAATCACTTGGTCCAGATTAATTATTGAATCTGAAAGAACTAGCGAATATGTTTAGAAGAATCTTTGGAGCCTGTGGCAATGATTTTGAAAATCTTGGAGATAGTCTGAGTACTACATGATTGAAGCAAAACAAATGTCCCTATTAAAAGAAAGAGAGGGGTGAGGGAGGAAGGGAGAGAATGGGAATAGAGAAGAGAAAGGGAAAGAAGGAGGGAGGAGAGAAAAAGGGGAGAAGAGAAAAGCAGAGAAAGACAGAGAGAGATGTCTTCGAAATTGTAGGCACGCTGGCTTGACTTTTTGATTCTTGCCCATTGATCAATTATGAAGCATTTATCAAGTGCCTGTATATGTCAGGCACTGTGCTATGTGTTAAGGATACAAAGACAAAAACATATCAATCCCTTTCTCAAGGAGTTTACATTCTGTGAGAGACATGTACACATATAAGTGTACAGTCAAAATCAACGGGAGATATTGGGGGAGGAGGGCACAAGTATCTGGGGGATCAGGAAAAACCTCATGCAGAGTTAGTGCTTGAGCTGAGCTTGGAAGGAAAAGAGATATTCTAAGAGGTGCATGTGAGGCCAGAGCATATTAGAGGAGTCAGGAACAATCCGTACAAAAGCAAGAGATGCTTCCAGAACATAAAGAAATACAGTTTGACTGGACCTTAAAGTTCAGAAATCAAGCAACAATTTTTTAAGTCCTTACTTTGTACCAGACACTATGATTGGAATGCAAATTCTTGTGATTGGTTGCAAATACAAAAATGAAAAAGTTCTTCCTTTCAAGGGACATAAAAGAATAGTGTGAAATATTTGTTTAAAATGTTGCTAAAATATAGGGAAACAGCATCGTTCTCTACTTATTTAATCTATCAAAAAAAAAAAAGAAAGAACCAGCCATCACCTGTTCTTAATGAAGGTGTGTTTACTCTTTGTTCTCATTTTTCAAAGGTATTTCGTAACCACATCTTCAAAGATTTGCTCTTCAAAGAGCTCCCTTTCTCTCTCTAACCCATCTATATCCCCCAATCTCTACCTGTAAAATTTTTTCCTTGCTTTTTAGGCTTAGGTAATAATTTGCCTTCTTGATATACATGGTGTTGTGTAAAGAACACCAGATGTGGCATCTTGTTTTATGTCAGACACTAACTTTGCAATTGCAGATCAGTCACCAAACAGCAATAGACCTCAGTTTCCTCATCTTTAAAATGGGATAATACTTATATTATCTGATTCACAAGGAAGGCCCTGTGTAACGATGAAGTATTATTTTCATTTTTAATACCCCCAACTAGAAGTGATCTGTCCTTCTTAGATGGCTATCTAGCATGTCTCCTACTCAATGTTCACATTCTAATTTTTATTACATTGTTTGTATATGCCATATCTCCTGTATTATACTGGAACCTGCTTCACCTCTATATCCTCAGCATCCACAGTTTGTTAAATGAGGAAGACAAGAGTAATGACACATTCAGGGGTGTTGTAAGGCTCAAATGAGTAATGAATGTAAAGCACTTTACAAACCTTCAAAAACTATGCAAGTGTCAGCTATCATACTCATTATCTCCATTAGCCTCCAACACCAGGCCTCCAGTCTAGTGATGATTTCATGCCCTGATTCTTCTACTGTTCTAGCAACATTTATAGAGGAAAATAGGAGTGTGCTGGTAAATAGTTACCAATACGTTCACCAGAAAAAAAAAGAAAAAATGTATGCACACACTTTAAAGTTTAATAGGCATTATTACAATTTCTTAAGGTTAGACAATATACAAAACGATAAATCCAGCCCTGATTTATAGTGATTGCCAAAATCGGAGGTGTAAACCATCATATTAAAAATTTAACAATAGGCTCTCAAAGTCATTACAGCTGACTCCAGTACACCCCTATTTACGTGAAACATTTCATTAAACTTCATTTTCCTATCTGGAGCCAAAGCACTTGTGGGACTGGCCAGACTGAGGAGCTTATGGAGAAATCAGAGATCTAGACAGACTAGGAAAGAGTAGGGCATAGCTTGAAAAGACAGGGACATATTTTCAGATGAGGTATATGTCTGGGACTTGTCATAGAGATAAAAAAAAGCAGAAGCCTATTTATACTATTTACAGGAATTTCAATACATTATCAGGCTGAAATCAGGCTGCAGGTTGATTTGATTCTGTAAAGCTGACCCAGAGCTACTGCAAGGATTGGTTCTTAAGTTTAAGGCTAAGTAGACCCAGCTGCAGGGCTGGAGGGATAGGGGCCAGAAGCCAAGAAAATCATTACACTTTCTGAGGCATGATGAAAAAGACCTTTATTTTTGAGTTTCATGTAAATAAATCAGGAAATACTCCATAAAATCCTGTCTGTGGTATTGATAGTTATGTCATGTGTGTGTTATCATTTAGGACCCCAAATTATGCGTATATGCCAGACACACAAATACTAAGGTAAGTGGCCAATGGAAGCAAAGAGAACACAAATAAATGTGTTCTGTCCAGATTTGTAGGCAGCAGACTTTAGAGAAAGCTAATGCTTGCAATATGTATTTAATATTCCCTTTCTTCTATTTGAAAATCCTCTCTCTCTAGTCTGGAAGTTAACGCATAGTTCTTACAGAAATAAGGAGGGTTTTTTTTTTCTCTTGAACTAATTTTATCCCAAGAAGTTTCCAGAGCTGTAAACATTGAAGTTTTTTTTTATTCCATAATATTTAAAACTAAATATCTAGCATTCCAGTTACATGATATCAGTGAAAATAATATATCTCAAAGCCCATGGTACACTTCAAAAATGGCAAATAATTTATCTGTGTTTTCTGTGAATATATACACCTTTGACTTCATTGAGGTCTCCTCTACATTTTGTACTTTGCTAATATTATCACAACCATATGAGAACAATAAATTGATACTAAAGTTAAATATGCACAAAGTCAATTCAATTTAACTTAACAGCTAATTATCTAAGAAACTGGGTCTGATATGCATCCTAAATGTGGGGGAAAATTGCTTCTCCCCAGTGGTTACCATAATGTCTGGCATATAGTGAGTGCTTCATAACATAGACCCCTCCAACATTTCTAGTACTCTTACACCTTACTCCCCGAAACATACTCTTCAATCCAATGACACTGGCCCCCTGTTCCACAAAAAGAGACACTTCGTCTCTTGACTCTGGCCATTCTCTCTGACTATCCCTCATGCTTGAAACAGTCTTCTCCACTTCAACAAAACAGCAGTGCTCAGAACTGCCCATAATAGCACGGATGAAGTCTGATGGAAGAGAGAAAAGTATCCTCATTCTCTTCTTCCTGGATCCTCTGCCTACAACAATGCAAGCACTCTGAATCTACCCCATTTATCTGTTTACCATCCATCTGAGCCATCTTGCCATCTTCCATGCTGTAGCTGCCCTAATGCTCCCCACTTGAATCAGTTCATTCTGGGTTGAACCTACATAATCCGTATCCCATTCTCCGAGGAAGTTAATCCAGATTGTGGAATCTCTGCCAGGACAGGGAGCCTTCTTGTTTGTGGATTAAATAAGTGTGAAATTTCTTAGCCCAGCATATCTACACAGTATACAGACCATGCTACACATCTCAGTCATATGTTAAGATTTCCACCTGGATCATATTACTATTGGCCCTAATGAAATCAATAAAATTACCCCTTTTGAAAAGGATGTGCCATTTGGCTACCCTCTGAATCAATTCACTGTCCTTGTGACTTCACTGACTAAGGTACCCTTGAGTATGAATCACATACATCTGTTGTTTTAGAACTATTACAATGTCCTCAAGAGGCTTCTTGAGGACAGGGACCATCTTGCTTCTTGTCCTTGTATACTCAATACCTTTGTCTCCATCTTTTCTATATAAATTATATGAGAAAAAATATTAAACCTACATAAACTATATCTACATCTTTATAAGCCTTGTGTATTAGTTGACTGACCAAATAAAAACATGAAAAAGGTTAATCTTATACGATCTATTGATGAATACATCAGGACTCATTTTTTTATCACAACTTCCATTCTAAAAATTTGCTATCTCTTTAATGATCCATTCTTGAATTTTCCTGGGAACCAAAATAAAACTTACTCTTCTATAGTTTTCGGACTCTATTCTTTTCAGTTTTTTTTAATTGGGACAATATTTCTTCCTCCAGACTAATTTTCTCATATTTAATCTTTCAAATATCAGTAGCAATGACTCAGTAATCACATTTGCCAATTGTTTCAGTATTCAACAATGGAATTCATCTGGGTTAGGTGATTTGGATTAATAAAAGGCAGGTGGGGACTTATTTATCTTGGTTATTAATTCTTCAATAGCTATATTTGTTTGGAGAAAACAAGCAAAATAAAAGTTATGCAGCTCTGCCTTCTCTTTGTTATCAGTTATCATCATCCCTTCACTCGCAATAGTGATCTTATCCTTTCTTTAGTCATTATCTTTCTCTCAGTATAATTTTAGAATTAAAACAAATAAAAACATTCCCTTAATACTTAACGTCCTCACTAGCTTAACTCAATTCATTTTGAGCTTGAGTCTTTCTAACACTTTCTACCAGATCGTGTCATATTTATTTATTTGTTCTCCATTCTATTACCTCAGCAGAGATCTTTTAAAAATCTAAGTAGCTTGGTGAGTATCCTATCCACTTCAGATTATTTCTGTTTTCTCCTTATTGGAATGTTTCTTCCATGGTAAGCTATATTCCTCCACATTTAGGGTGTATGTCAGACCCAGTTTTGTTTATCACAAATTGGAGGAGAGAATGAACATCTTTCTAAGGTCACCATCATTTCCACTCCAACTGCCTGTTTTGTTAATTCTTAGATTTGGACAATAATTCCCGCTTGTTAGTTCCCCCAATTTTGAGGGATAAAATTTTCTTTAATGAAAATCAAGATGTGATTAGATACTCTTTTTTAGGATTCTAGCAGATGTGAAGTTAAACTCTTCCATCACTTCTGTATTATCCTTGTATTGCAGGTTATTTCCCAAACTCCTTCACTATTTTTGCTTACTGTCCAGGTGGTCTGTAGTACATTCCAATGACAAAACAGGTTCTGTTTTCCCCTCCATTAAACTTTACCTCAATGTCTCCACCATGCTTCCCTGCTCTAGTTCCTGGATTTCCTCTCATGTATATGTTTTTAAAAACTATGCAATAGTAATCTACTCTTCATTTATATAATCCTTTTACATTTGAAGAAGTCATCCTTCCAAGTCTCAGTGAGGACTGTGATGTCAAACCTGTATCCTTAGATGCTCTTGCTTGTAGCCTAAACTTTCTACATTTGTATATAGACATCTGAACCCATGGGTTTTATTGCTGACTCTTTTCTTGGACTTTGTCTTGTCTGAACTTTTCGGTGGCAATTGCCAGGAAAGATCTATATTAATTAAGGTTGCATATTCCTAGAGGCTTTCTTTTTAAAAATCTATTTTAATATTCACAAGCACACACATATACTTTTTGTTTTTAATACTGTTTTACTAGATTTCCCTTCGGCCTTTGTCCTGTTCCTATTGAGTGAAATTCTTATGTTATCTATGACCCTTGGGGTACTTCCTCATTATTGATCTATATAAAGCATTTTTGTCCTAGTGGGAGTTTCAGCAAGTCCTGCCCAAAGTTCTCTGCAACATATTAAAAATATGTCCTCATATCTAGAAACTAGAGTGGGGGAAGAAATGGGAAGGAAGGAGGAGGAAATAAGGAGGGAGGGAAAGAGGGAGAAAGAAAGGAGGAAAGGAAGGAATGGAGGTAAACATGTAAGTTGAATGTTATATTCCTAGCATAAACCACATGGAAATATTTAGCATTTATATAGTGCTTCAAATGTTACAGAATTATATATGTAATATAAATACATTATATATATAAAATAATTTCATATAATAATCCTGTGTAGTAGCTACCATAGATATTCACCCATTTTACAGGTTAGCTGACTTGCTCATAGTCATACATCTAGTATCAATTAAGGATTTAAACCTAGGTCCATAGATCTGCCAACGAAAACAGTATCAAATTCATTAACAGTACTTATGTAAACACAATGAATCTGTTGAAGTCATGTTTATTTGGTTTTGAAAGATCCTTCTACATGTGTTTATATTCCCTACAGATTGCCTTATTAGTCTACTTTGCGTTTGTGTGTGTGTGTGCATGTGTGTGTCCACACACATATATTTGGTTTGTTGTCCTTCATTCCTGAAGAAGACCAAAATGACACCACTATGTTGGAGTGTGTCATGTTGTGGATAATCAGATGATCAGAGCTTGGAAACCTCTACCGCAGGTCAAGCCCACACAAACATTTGGAGTGGAGATGTGGCTAAGTTTGCATCTCACATTTCTTGTGAGCTACTTCAATTCTTCTTTGCTCATAGAGTGCAGAGCCTTCTTTGATGTGGACACATCATGATGGGCAGCCCTTTGGGAGTGTTTCTCATGTCACACAATCAATTCCAAAGTTCTTCAGAGAGATCGTGAGAGTTTCCTTGTCTCATTTCTTCTGAACTCCATATGGGCGCTTGTCATATGTGAGCTCTCTAGAAAATAGTCTGCTGGGCAAACATACATTCGGCATTTGAATAATATGGTCAACCCATTAGAGTTGTGCTCTGTGTAGTAGAATTTCAATGCTTGGCAGTTTAGCTCCAGAAAGGATCTCTGTGTCTGGTCCCTTGTCTTGCCAAGTGATCTTCAGAATCTTCCTACGATGATTAAAATGGAATAAATTCAGTTCCCTGGCATGGCACTGGTATACTGTCCAGGTTTCACAGGTATCCAACAATGAGGCCAGCACAATGGCTCTGGAGACCTTCAGTTTGGTAGACAGTCTAATATCTCTTCTCTCTCACATTTTCCTTTGGAGCCTCCAAAACACTAAGCTAGCTCTGGCAATGTGTGCATCAACCTCATCATCTATGTGTACATTCCTGGAAAGTATACTGCCAAGGTAAGTGAACTTTTCCATAGAATTCAGCATTTCTCCATTTGCTATAACTGATGGTTCCCCATATGATGGCATAGGACTGTTTAGTGGAGAGCTTGTGTTTTCTTGGTGTTGAGAGTTTGGACAAAATTAGCACATGCAGCGGAGAATTAATCCACCCTTTATTGCATCTCAGCTTCAGAAACTGCACTGAGTACCCAGTCATCTGCAAACTTCCCCTCCACTTTAGCCTTGGTTTATAGTCTTCGTGTTAAATAATTTACCAGCAATGTTGCAGCTGACCTTCCTACCATTGTCATCCTCATCAGAGCCTGACAGTATTGTTGCTAAAAAGTATGGAAGCAAGCAGATGGCCTTGTTTCACACTACAGGTGTCTGGAAAAGCATGAGCGTGATGCCCGTTATCCAGAATTTGGGCAAGCACGTCCTAGTGAAAGTGATGTTCAATATTGATGAACTTCTCCAAGCAACCGAATTTTGCCATCATTTTTCACCAGAGACCCACCTTGGTGACTTGGTCATTAGTTGTGTTTTCTGTAAGAGTTCTTTTATGGCCAACTCATTCATTTTTCCTATCCCTGTCATTGCTGAATTTTCTTACATGTGGGGACACTAAAATTGAATTTTTTTGATGTAGTAAGGAAAATGGCTCCTAATATAACATTCACTCTGCCATATTCCCAGAATTCCTCTAAGATCTTTCTGACTTTGGTTTCAAAGAACCATATTCAGGCATGCTATCAAGGGATAAAAAGAGCTGTCCCAATGTCGAATAGGCTGCATCAGGAGGCTCCTCTTCATCAAGGGTTTACTACATACAACCAAATAGCTACTTGTCAGGTATATTGTCAAGGTGATTGTTCAGGTTGTATAGGTCCTAAGTTGTCTCTTGATGGGACAGAACCCATCATTAAGATTTTTTGTAATTTCACTGTTTTTTTTGTCTTGCTTTCAGGTCCTGCCTTGTGGGAAAAGGGAAGCAGATGGTCTGAGAGCAAGAAAGTTAGACTAATGTCTTGTCTTTGATCAGGTCAGAAGTAACCAGAGGACTTAGCACAGTAAGTACTGGCAAATGCTAAATAAGCCAGTCTCAGGAGGGTTGGCTGGCAGCACAAATAACAAGTCTTGAAGTTAAGAACACTCCCTGGGAAGAGTTTGACTCAATAAAAGTAGCATGAGTCATGAAATCAGGGTCTAATTAAGAAGTCTATGCATGAAATTTCTAGACTATGACAATAAACTACTAATTGATGATCCTACCTTCAAATCTTTTCCCTCTCCAATCCATGTTCCACACAGCTGCCAAAGTGATGTTCCAGAAACACAAGAAGCCATTTCATTCATTTGCTCAAGAATCTACTTCCACTCATTCTTGCCTCTATGATAAAGTACAAACTCTGTCTGACATTTCAAGTTTTTCACAGACTTACTCCAAAGCACCTTTCCATAGGTGTTATAAATTATTTTCCTTCACATACTTGCAAGTCTCGCCAAACTATCATTCACGTTCCTCACAGACAGCATTGTGTCTTCCCTCTCCTTGCCTTTACTCTGGCTGGCTGTCAAGCTGGATATGCACCCTCTCCTGAACTCTGCCTCTTAGAACCCATTGACTCCTTCAAAAGCCAACTTATATGGTACCACATACATGAGACGTTGGTTAACACTGTACTTCACAACTGCCATTGTGTCCCTCATACTTAAATGACCTTGTATCTACTTGGCATACAGTATGCTTTGTATTTATGTGTATGGTTGTTTCCCTCAATAGAATGAAAGTTCCCCAAGACTAGGAATTATTTTTTTGTGTTTGTATATCTACAGTGCCTAGCAGAAACCCTGGCATATAGCAAGTACAAAATAAATATTTGGCAATTGATTGGCTTATCCTGGTCAGCATTAGTCATACTTAACAAAGAACTAAAATAACCTGAAATTCATTAAGATAAAAAAAGTCTTATTCCAAAAGAGTTCATTTTTCATAGAATGTTTCTGTCTACCTGTTTTTGACACAAAGGCCTATATCAGTAAGCATCCCAACATACACAGGGGGACCTGCTATCACAGGTTCTCAGATCTGCATTCATAAAAGGAAAGGCAACTTTTGATGGGTTAACAATCACTTTAATCAAGCACATGAATCATTCCTTTAACCAAGCACATATGTCATTCATCTAGTTCAGGGGAGTTAGCACCCTGGACTTCAAAGAAAATACAGAGAAATTAAAAAGAAAAAGGCAACAGACATGGCTTCCTCTGCCTGACCATAATTCAACAGACAGGTACAACTGTCTGACCATAGTAACCAGATAGGGAAGCACTGACATCTGGGTTTTCAAAGCTGGGGAGCTCCTTAGCAGCTTCCCAGAGTCCTCATCTGGCCAAACAAACACTTGTAGTCAGTAAGCCCCAAAGTAAAACCTCAGCTCATAGTATTTACACCTTTTTAAGAGCCAGAGGGCATCATAAGCCTTGAGAACCAGTGCCTCATTAACAAAAGGCTCGAGCCTTCCCACAAATCTTCCCTAATCAAATTCCCCTTAGTGGTCAGGCCTGTTAATGGGTGGGAAGATAATTAATTACATTAAAATAATTAACAGTAGAAAGACATATACTGTTTTTAGTTAACAAAACTCTTGTTACTGTACTCCTTGTAAAGATTCTTGATTGATAAAGGCAAGATTCAGTCCCACGCATATATAATTATACTAAATGGTTTATGGTATAATGGTTTCTTTGCATTGTCTTTAATAAATCGGTTTGTTATTGTTAAGTCATCTCTGTAATGTCCAACTCTTCATGACCCTAGTGGGATTTTTGGCAGATAATGGATTGGCTTACCATTTCCTTCTCCAACAATTATGTCACAGATGAGGAAACTGAGGCAAACAGGGTTAAGTGACTTGCCCAGCATCAAACAGCTAGTGTCTGGGACTGTATTCGAACTCAAGTCTGTTTGACTCCAGGACCAGTCCTGGATTAAACAAAAACAGCAAAAGATCCTATTTTGCTTGCCATAACAAGGCCATATATAAGTATGTGTATACACATATATATATATATATATATACATATAATGTACATGTATAATTACACTGTAATGAGTTTTAAAACTATTCATGCTTTATTTCATATACAGAATATCTTAAATTCTACTGCTTAGATTTTCTCATACAAACATCTAATATTGTTCATTTCTCATGGAGGTAAATATTTTCTTTTATAATAACTTAGCTGGCATACAATAATTTACCTTGCCCTTTTTACACTTGGCATCATTTTTCCAAAGCAAAGAGCTGTATTACTTTAAGTCATTTGTATTAGTTTCCCTGCTTGCATTGTCCCTGTTGTTAAACACAGTAAATATATGTGTATGAATATGTGTATATGTGTATGGAGAAAGCAAATGATGCTAATTTATCACTAACACTAAATTAAACCGTCTTTAGATAGAAGACTATAGGTATTAGTTGACTTTATGAGTGTTGATGAGTAATAGCTCTCAAATATTTTATTAAGAAAATGAACAGCATGATTTCAGGATAATTATTATTCACTTAATTGTTTCCTTATTCTTCCTCTCTGCCCTCCAAATAAAAATAAAAACAGTATGTAATAATTTCCATATACATACTATCTGAACATTTAAAATTATGCTCAAACAAAAATCTCGAAACTTTCAACATTTCAGTGAACCAGAACATGTACACCCCTCCTAATGTTTTTTAATGATGCTTAAATAGTTTTTCAAATGCGTAATATCTTGTAAAATGCACAAGCATCACATGACATTGATTACAAACAACATTGTTTTATAACATAATCAATACACTGTGACAGTGGTACGTGTCATGAATACACTTGGTACATATCCCAAGAAACACCTAGATATCCAAGCGGTCTAAGTAGTCCCTATCATCTCATATATCGTCTTCTAAAAGATTAAAGGAAGACTAGGTGTCCCTTTATAATTAACCAGCAAAGCAATGTACTGCATTATCTTGCCTACTGGGTGATCATTACTCCAGACATCAAGCTAGTGGCCCTGTTAATCTAATCACTTGCATAAAAAAACTCCTCAAAGAGAACAGCCCACCCCTGCCGATCACATTACTTCAAAGACTTGGGTAAAAAGAAGCCCTTGTCAATAGCATTCTGAGTGGATGCTGAGGATATAAAAGAGACAAAATTTCAGGATTGCCGAAATAGAGAAATGTCCGTGGTTGTAGAAGTTTCTTGCTCTCCTCTGACCTATCACATTGGTGATCCACAGACAATCAACTTTTGTGTGGTTTAATGGATTATTAGGATCATTTAGGTGACACTGTGAACAGAGGACTGGTCCTGGAGTCAAACAGACTTGAGTTCGAATACAGTCCCAGACACTAGCTGTTTGATGCTGGGCAAGTCACTTAACCCTGTTTGCCTCAGTTTCCTCATCTGTGACATAATTGTTGGAGAAGGAAATGGTAAGCCAATCCATTATCTGCCAAAAATCCCACTAGGGTCATGAAGAGTTGGACATGACAGAGATGACTTAACAATAACAAACCGATTTATTAAAGACAATGCAAAGAAACCATCAAACATTTCATGCATGAAGGATGGCAGTCAACATCTTCCTGATTCTTCTCTCACTTGTTTAGGGAGCCTAGGAAGAGCTTATACCAGCTACCTCCACAGTTCTTTGACAGAACCCTCTTGGGACCAGGAACCACAAGCGACTAGGTAAGAAGACATTCTGGGCTTTGGAAATGTTCTTCAATTTTCTTACCAGGACCTTTCCGTTTTAAATCTATAATGCTATACTTCTATGATTACTTACGCCCCACCTAATAATACAGCTCTGTGGTTCTTTAAAGCTAACACAGGAACTCCACAAAGTTAGATTGGTTACATTATTTTCATTTTCATTTCAATCTCATATCAAATTAATTTTAGAATTTCTTGAAGTATCCATTCTCTTTAATTTTAGAAATCTTCAGCAAAATAGAGGGAAAGCATTCCCAAATGGGTCCAGAGATGCAAAGGTTGTAGAAGCACAGGGAAGAATGTTCCCCTACACACACACACACACACACACACACACACACACACACATAAAACCATTGGAAAAACATTTACAATTAGCCAAGATGAAGCTAGGATATTTCTGTTGCATTATCTGGCCACGTGAAGCTAAGACTTAGCTCTAATTTTATGGTCCCTGGGGAAAATAGAATATACTACAGTTAAAATTCAGTTGAGAAAAAGAAGATAATTTTCATTTCACAATTTAGGAAATTTGACGAATTCCTCTTTTATGCTATTTCTCTCTCTTATTATTATATTTTAATTAATTTATTTATTATTTTTGCAGTGGCAAACCTAGATGGTACAGCAAATACAGTGTCAGATCTAGAGTCAGGATGACTCATCTTCAAATCCATTTCAAATCCAGCTTCAGACTCTTACTAGTTATGTGACTCCAGGCAAGTCACTTACCCCTGTTTGCTTCTGTTTCCTCATCTGTAAAATGAGCTAAAGGAGGAAATGTCAAACCATTTCAGTGTCTTTGCCAAGAAAATTCTAAATGTGGATGCGACTAAAACAAAAAAAAACCCAACAACTAAGCAACAATGGATAGAGTGTTCCACCTGGAATCACAAAGGCCTGATTTCAAATCTGACCTCGGAGAATTACTAGCTTTGTGAGCCTGGATAAGTCACTTAACTTCTGTTTGCTTCAGTTTCCTCCTCAGTAAAATGGGGATTACAAGAACATCTACCTCCCAGGGTTGTTGTGAGGTTCAAATGAAATAATATTTGTATAAAGGATTTAGCACAATCCCTGGCACTAAGAGGTGCTATATAAATGTTGAACAGCTAGGTGGTTCAAGGAGTATAGTGCTGGGACTAGAGTCAAGAAGAATCATCTTATCATGTTCAAATCTAACCTACTATCTGTGTGATCCTGGACAAGTCACTTAAACCTATTTGCCTCCATTTCCTCTTCCATAAAATGAGCTAGAGAAGAAAATGTCCGAACACTCTAGTATCTTTGCCCTGTAGATCACCCTTTTCTCCTGAATAATCTCTATTCCCTAGGTTTTTACTACATTGTTCTCTCCTAGTTCTCCTAACATTCTAATCACTCCTCTTCAATATCCTTGCCTAGATCTTCATCTAGATCATGCTCCCTAACCATAGATGTCCCCTAGAAGCATGTGCCTTTGGTCCTTTTCCCTTATGCTTTTATACTATTAGTTCCCAAGGATGCAATTATCTTTACTATGTATGTGACTCCTGATCTAGATCTAACCTCTCTATTGGAATATCTGTATGACTATTTACCTATGGGACATCTTGAATTGGATGTCTCAAGTATAATTCGTAGTTTTTTTTCCAAAGAACTTTCCTGTCTTCTGAACTTTCTTATTACTATTGAGGATTCCACCACCCTCCCAATCACTCAGGCTCATAATCTTGTCATCATACTTAAATCTTCATCCAAAATTCACCCCACATATTCATTTTGTTAGCAAATCTTAGGGTTTTTTGCTTTATCTTCACAGTATCTCTTGCATATACATGCTTCTTTTCACTCACATAGTTACTACCCCAGTTTAAGCCCTAATCATTTCATGCCTGGACTATTGTAGAATGGATGGGACCTAGAAATGCAGCCATTTTGGACCCATGAGTATTAGCACCCTCCATAAAAAGATCACTGACCTCCATGAGATTGATATATATATATATATATATATATATATATATATATATATAGATATAGATATATCAACATATATATCTATCTATATATAAGTGAAACCCTTCCTTTTTCACTGTGAACTACCTGGATGCCTCCTTGTGAGGAGGTGGACACTTCAAACCATTCTGATACTTGATCTGTCCATGATTCCTCCTAGTATGGGCTTAGAGTCCCCCTCTAGACCCTTGCTAAATTTTCTTATCTTTCTTTAAGGGATGGGGGATTTGCACATTCCTTTCAGCATGGGCTGTTATAGCTCTCAGTGAATGATCAGGAGGTTGAAGACTCCATTGCTTGAATGTCAAAGCAGTAATCTTTTAGAAGCAGTATCAAGTGGTAAAATCTTGTTGCTGTAGCCAATAGTGTATTCAAGTACACCATGTCACTGCCCAGAAATGAACAAATATCCCCCCAGCTGTATGAGATAATGCAAAAGATAGAGTCCTTTCTTACATTCATTCCTTTGTTGTTTTCAATCAAGGGATCTAATTTATATCTAGCATTGTGTGAGAAAGAGATAAATCACATACTATTACCTGGGAATTACACTTGATCCATCAATGTTAGGCAGTGACCTTTTGCTTCTCAACCAATATGGTATATTTTTATAAGTGTTTGCAGATGTTTTTGCATAATACAAGCTGTGAATGATTTGAACAATGCAAATAAACACATAATCAGCCCACATTTCAAGGGTCAGTGACACTCTAATCTTTTAGATCTGGATCTTCTTGCTTCTAAGTCTAGGTCTGTATCCAATTTATTGTGCTTCCATTATGGAAGAGTGGAAAAAGCACTGGATTTAGAGTTTGAAAAACTCTAATTAGGGGTGTGTGGGCAAATGTTTAACAACCAGCTCCTTAGAGGGGAGGGAGGGAGAGAAATGTGCACACAATACACCTTTAAGTTTAATTTGCATCACCTTCTTCAGTCTAAAAAAATCAACCAAACAACAAAAAAAGCCCTGATTTATAGCATTTGCTAATTTCCAAAGAGTAAATACTCACATTGAAAATTTAGTAGTCAGACCTTGTGAAATGATACTAAAGCTAGCTCCAATGCAACCCTACTTGGATTCCTAATTCTACTATTTATTACCTGTGTGACATTGAACAAGTCAATTGAGAAGGAAAATAGGGAATTGTTATGTGTATGAGCAGAGAATTAATTAAGCAACTTAGAGTTTATAAAGACATTATAAAAGATGAAAGCAAGGTCAAGATCTTAAAAATAGTCTCAGGAACTCTAAATCTAAGAATAAATTGAAACTGGTTAGGAATGTTAAGGAAAACAAAAAGGGTCATTTTTACCTGTATCAAAGAAAAAAGGAGGATCAAAGAAGAGATGAAATCACTTTTTGGGGAGGTTTTGCTCAGCCACTATTAGTGTTCTTTTAAAGATCATAAAGATAGTGACACTGTAGGACCAGAGAACAAATATTGTTCCAATTTTTTTTTATAAAAATGAAAAAGATATCAACCATGCTTGATTTTGATTTCTGACAAAATTCTATACTGCATATGAATGTATGATTTGTAAATATCTAGAAAAGGAAGTAGTGACCATCATAAAGTCACAGTTCCAAAAGCTATTGTCTTTTCAAGAGATTTTAATAACAGGTAATAATTTCTATTGGTCAACAGTGAAATTAACTTCTTTCTGATGAGATTTTCTTAATTTTCACTTCAATATATTAGTAAATAAAGTACAACATTAAAATCAGTAAATTATTTTGAGTCCTTTATTTTTTTTCTCTTTTCCATATGTACTAGAACCCCTGTAATTCATTTTTCCATTAATATTTCTGTTCCCTTTCTGTTACTCTCTCTCTCTATTATACATAATAACAGAGATTTTACTTTTATTTACACTAGAATATACACAAAATGTGGTTACTATAGTTTATTTTCTGAAATTAGTTTCTAATGATGTTAAAATCAGTAGTAAGTATGATTAAATATTAGTTTTTAAACTTTCCATTTTACACAGACTTCTAGATGAATAAACACAATCATATCTGATATGTATATGCAGAGAATATACACCTGTGTATATATAAATACACATATTTTGCCTGTAACAAACTATTATGAATTTTTAGGTCTTCTGTTCTTAGGAATCCAAATATAAGGAAGATATTTCCTATGGGCCTTATCTCTAGGAATTTCCTCTATAATTTATTAAAAAGACAGCCCTGCTTTCACAGAGACCCTAAAGATTTGGGTAGGATCTTTTACACTTCAGATTACAAACACAATGAAGGGTATTCTACTTTAGGGGACATGCACTAAGGAAATACTACATTTTCAACTACTGAATTTGAGCTTTCTCTTCTTTCCCCCACCTGGCCACTCTCTATTGGTAACATTAAGAATGCCAGCCCAAATCTGCCATACCCCCAAGGGCATAATAATCAAAGGTGAAAATCATTAGAAACATTTATCAAGTATCTGTTCTATGAAGAGTATTTTAATATAAGCATTATTCCACCTTGTACTACATTTTCATTACATGTCATAACACCACAGAAGTGCAGACTTGGAAGAGATCTACAAGATTATTTAGTATGACCCTTAATTTAAGCAAAGGGAAAATATAACTTTTTTATTATTCTTTGCTTTGGTTTTAAAGGAGAGATTTCCAATAACTATTAAGAACTAGAAGCACGGAATAAATGAAGGAGGGGGAGAGCATTTATTAAGCACTTACTCTGTGCTAAACATTGAGCATACAGTTACAGACTCTATGGTCTTCTATTTCCAATGAGGGTGCTTTCCTCCCTTGCCTTATCTTTACTGGTCCTCCATGAACCCAAGAACCATTGAAAGAAGTCCTTTTTCGAACTATAAGTTAAATAAGGAAAACTAACTTTCCTTTTAAAAAATGACCACATTGCCTCTATCCATATTATTTTTTCATATTACATTTTGTTACCACTGTCATTCTATACTGGTCTTCATTTGCTTCATAAGCATGCCTTAATACTTTTCTGGTTGGTTTGAAATCTTACTAAAATGGAATCCAATCCCCAAATTAATTTGTTTTAGCTACGACCACTTTAGGAATATCATAAGAATGCTACATGTAGAAAGAGAAATAAATCAGGCAATAACCTTGAAAGTATAAACACAGTCCATCCCAGACCCTCTTCCATCTCTCCAAGCTCTTGGTGATCATTTCAGCTCCAGGGGGTTCAAATATAATTTTCATGCAGTTTATTCCTAGGTTTATATAGTCAGCACCATCCTCTATGCTAAACTCTTATCCCATGTCACCAATTAATCTTATAATTGCTTTCCTGGCCTCCAAATTCTTTTCTCTCTAATTCATCTTCCACAAACTCGCTAAGTTGATACCCACAAAGTATAGATAGTTTATTTCCTTCATCAAGAATTCTCAGTGTATCCATCTTGCTCATAGGATAAAAATTAAAATTCTTCTATTTGTTTTTTTATCTTTATTTTATTTTTAATTTATGGAAGAAAACAAGCATTTCTATAACATAGTATAATAAATATATAATTAAACATGAAACTAAACATCTATTATGTATAATTTGCTATTCCTTTTCAATATATAATAAATTTAACATGTAAACTTCATTTTAAAAATTCTTGAACAAATTCAAAAAAGATAACCATTAAAAACAAAATTTAACTGAAATGATATAACAAATTATAACATAATTTTAACATAAGTTATAATACATAAAGAACATTTGAAGTAAAGATTCGAATTTGATTGGAGGTCAGATACTTTAATACTTAATAATTAGTGGGTCAGTGGACAAATCAAAGAAACAATAGTTAATATTATCAAAGAAAATTGCAGCATTGGGAAAATATACCAACACTTTTGAGATTTAGTCAAAGCAGTCTATTGGAGGGTGGGGTGAATAGAGTTCTAAGCATTTTCATTAACTAAAAAGAAAAAAAAAGGAGTCAAAGATCAGTAACACAGAGACTAACATAAATTAAAGGAAAAAAACAAAAATAATAAGAATTGAGATTAATATAATGAACTATCTTAATTCCAGAGAACTAGTGTTAAAATACAGAAGTTGAAAGAGGTTTTAACAGTCATCTGGTTCAAACAGTACATGAAAAAAATTTCCATGATAACATACTTGACAAGTATTAATAGAAAATAATTAATAAAATTCTCCTGTTTTTCTAAATTTGAGGTAAATGCCTCTTCAAATGAATAGATTTGTTGTATAGTAAATAAATATTCACACTCAAAAAGGGAAAATAAGAGAATCTCAGTGCAAAACCCTTGTTCCCAAATGAAATTTATTGGAGATTATTCTTAATGGTCAACTGAGGCCTCAAGAGAGCTAGAGTTGGAATACAGTACATAATCTTGAGTCTCTGTCTCAAGGTGAACCTCCCTTAACTTTCTGGGTGACTTAGATGTCAGATTAGTTTGTAAGGGGAGTAAGGTGAAGCACATAAAAAGTTGACTTCCAGTCTTTCCTTTCTTATACAGGAAAGGTTATATTTCTAACATGTATGAAGGAGTTTTCTTAGTTTCCTTGGGTCATAAGGTGGAAGCTATTGGAGAAGCAATTTAGTATGTCCTACATCTGCTCTTATGTTTTTGATTTTTGAACACTGTGTTTGGTTGGTTTCCATAAGATAATGGAAGGTAATTGGGAAGAGACTGGCACACCTCCAGTACTGACTTTGGGTGTTCTTTCACTGAAATTAAGGACTTCGTCTTATGGCCCACACTGGACTCTAAGAAATGTTTCTAAAACCTATCCTTGTCTAGGAGACTATTAGTCCTAATAATAGGGCTTATAATAAAGAACAAAATTTACACTTAGTCTAACTCTCCTGAACCATTCCCTTGATACTAAAGCATAAAGTGAATGTATGAAACATTCATTCAGGGCATTTTTTGCATATATGAGGTGCACTAGGAGGAAATATACATATTTCTACAAGCTATAGGAAGGATAATATCAGTCACAAACCTGATATTATGAAATAAACATTAGCATTTATGGTTCTGTCATATTCAGTCAACCTTCTTTTAGAAAGGAATTTGGAAGAAAGGCAGAAATAAATGTACCTTTGTTCACAGAATTTCACTTAGGTAGTAAAGATCACTTGACCCACAGCATAGCAGTTTAAATTCACAAATAATGTTTTTGACAATCTAGGAAACCTATGGATCCCCTTAATTTATTCCTCCAGGAATTATAAAATTGACTCTATCCACAAAAGAACAAGTTCTCTTCTCAAAAATTGTAACATATGTTCTCTACCTAGTTAAACTGGTTGGAAGTGAGGACCAAGTAGTATATTTGGTTTACTGATGTATAACTTTAATTTGGGGTGTCCTAACGTACTCACAAACTCCTCTGATGTAAGATAGTTTCAAAAGGTCATTTTGAATGCTTATCAGTTATCATTGTTTACTCTTCAATTTTTTTATATTTATGAGAGTTACAGGCACTTCAGCTTTAAATAGATATTAGGTGGCAATATTTATCTACCTAGTACACTTTATCTTAAAATATTTTGATTTTTATAATTGCATGTCTTAGCTAGTCATTTTGAAGACAACACATGATTTGAGTCATTTTTTCTATTTATATGACCCAGGATCATAAGATCATAGATCAAAATCTGGAAGATATGCCAAAGACCATCTAGTGGAACTCCCTTTTTATTTGACAGTTGAAGAAATTAAGGCTCATGGATGTTAAATAGCTCTGCCAAGGTCACAGAGGTCATCAGCATCAGACAGGATACTGAAGGCTAAGTCTTTTGAGTCCAGAGCCAGGGCTCTTTGCACTGTACCACCTAAACAGAATACAGTTTGTTCTCTAATAAGACTTATTAAAGCCATCATAAATGGTGCAATGTAGTATAATTTTAACTGGAAGATGGAGAGAGGTGTTCTGCCAAGTTTAGAAGCAATTGAAACCTCAAAAGTTTGGGGTTTCAAAACAAACCACTCTTTGGGGATTGGAATTGGTTTTCTCTTGGCAAAAACTTCCTGTTTCTAAGGAAAAAAAGGAGGAAAATGACTCTCTTGCATATCAGGTACTTTTTTAATCAATAAATTAATAAGAAAAGTGTGTGGAAACTTTTGGATTAATTTGCCTTACCAATATTCAATGAAAATAAAATGTAATTGGAAATACATTAAAAAACACAATTGAGCTTTTCAGTGCACTTTAAAATGGCACCTTCACATGTAGTTAATCATTCCTTCTCTCCTCTTTCATTAATTTCATTGCAAATTCATAATGACTGTTTCAGAGAAATTAGTTGACATGAGATTGTCATAGCTACTCAGACAATGACAAAATCATTGTAAATGATGGTTTTCATGCAAATGGGGTTAGGGGGATCTACTATAATTCACTGAGTCAAAAAACATTCATTAAATTCCTCCACATTCAGAGCCCTGTGCTAGGCACTGGGGACACAAAGACAAAAATAAAACAGCTCCTAACCTCAGTGAACTTATATAGAAAATACCATGTACCCATGTAAGTGTATGTGAAATATATACAAAGTAAATATAACATAATTTTGGGTGAGGAATATCAAGAAAGGTACCATGTAAGAAGTGTCATTTGAGCTGGTCTGAAGGAACCTAGAGATTCTAAATATTATTTGAAGAGTTTTTTCTATAATAAAAATTAGTGTTTTTCTGATTCTTTTCTGTTTTCCCTCCAAAGGACATGAGTAAAGTACTGTATTCTGTGAGTATTCAATGGAATTTTCCATGCTTACTACCTAGTTTAAGTAGGTACTTCACATTTAATAGTTATAAATTATCACACATAGCAAATGAACAATTATTTGTAAAATACATATTTTGTTTTGCTTTTGTAACAAAATACATTCTAAAAACAAAACAACTCCAGAAAGATGGTAAATAATTGATGGTATCTTTCGTTACCAAAGTCAGATAAATCCCTTCAAACAGATGTCAGAATGTCTGCCTCTGTAAACAGTAAAAGATACTGATTATTTTATACAGGTTGTGCTAAATACATCTTCATACTCTTGGGCTATAATTATGGCTTAAAGTTATGGACTTATAAAATTATAATTTCTTAGGAAACATTGAAATATATGCTTCTTAGATAGCTGGATACATAAAGTTAGAATGCCAGTTACCTAGTACTTAATAAAAACCTTAACTGTTATACTCAATATATTTTTTATTGGCAAAGGTAGAACGGATGTTTGAAGGAGGATGTTTGGTGTACCAGTATTCCTTAATAAAAAACTTACTTTGTAGCTTGGATAATACCAACCATGGTACAGAGTAAGATGTGTAAATTCAGAAAGATACTCATTATACGATGTTGTGGAAAA
The DNA here is from genome assembly GCA_023548195.1 of Bettongia penicillata ogilbyi. Lineage (NCBI taxonomy): Eukaryota > Metazoa > Chordata > Mammalia > Diprotodontia > Potoroidae > Bettongia > Bettongia penicillata. The sequence goes on along the minus strand of JAJHZJ010000551.1, from coordinate 2,019,342 downwards.
TTCTGATGTACAAATCTAAACTCAGTGAAATTGCTTCTTTGTAATTCAAAGCTTCTAGATGCAAAGTCAAAAGTTCATGCCATTAAATTTTAATATTTTAAATCTCCAAGGACTACCATAGCAATACTAATATGCACTAATCTTCTACAAGAAATACCATTGATTTAAACTCAGCTAGTTATGCACACGAAATAAATATTACTTGACCTTTTTGAGCATACTTGCCACTATGTTCAGCTGGAAAGGTATTTTTAAAGTCTTTTGTTCCATTTCAATAGTTAGGCAAGGAGATATGGAAATACTAAATAAATATCCAAAATCCCTTTAGTTCATCTTTCTCCTTCACCTTTGCCATTTGTTTACCTCATTTTACCAAATTACAACTCAATTCAGTGGAATTTACCTTCTCTACACCCTCCTACAATGCAAAAAGGTATCAATTCTCTTTCCTAAATGATACTATATTCACCAAATCTTATCCCTTCCACCTCTTCTTTCCCCATAAAAGGAATCATTGAACTTCTCTGATGTACCTCCTGATCAGAATCCTGTCTTTAAGTGAAATTGATTAGCTTCAAAAGTACCTTAAGCAGAAAAATCAAATTCACTGACAAGACTCCCTCTCAAAGGCAATTAATAAAGCTATAATTTACACTGTACAAAGACTCTTTCATAGAACCAGTGCCTCAAGGAAAATCAACTCTATGCTTACATACCGAAAAATAACAGTCTTGTTTGTATCTCAGTGCAGGCAAATGTATAACTGAAAGGAGGAAAACTAATGAACACTGGGAAAAATAGGTCAAGATCACAAAATTGTTTGTTTTTTTTTTTAAAGCTAAATACACTGAAGTTATATCCTTGTAGCTTCATCTAAATAGTTGACTTAATCAGGTAAGACTGAGAATGTTTAGAGACATAGCACAAGGCCAAAAGCAGAAATGAAAATTGAAAAATACTGGTGACAACTGTAAAATGACGAAACTTTAGGAATTAAGTGAATTCCAAATTTCTAGAAAGATATTTTCAAAAAAGATAATTGATCAGTTATTTTTATTAACTTTAATTACTCTGTACTAATCCCTTCATGTAATTAGAGTAAGGTTGGTAGCATTTCACTATACTTCTTCTAAACCTTGCAGTGGTATAGTGTTTTGTACTTTTGAAAGTACTTTCATCTTTGTAGCACCTGGGGATACCCCACAACCCCAAATAAATCTACTTCATGTAGGTCAACTCAGGATCTTAGTTCACCCCTTACATATATCCATCAATAGATCAATCAACATTTAGTGACTGCTATGTGCCAGGCATTGTTCTAGGTGCAGGGGACAAAGACAAAAAATGAAATAGTCCCTCTATTTGGTTTACTTCTTCGAATCAGTCAGAAGTCACAATTAGTTAAAGCAAACACATTGGATAAGCACTTACCATAAGAATTTCTCATTCAGATGGATTGACAGGAGAATTCTATCAAATATTTAAAGAACAGTAGCAGTAGTACACAAGAAATCACTCTATCAACCTCTTTATAAGACAAATATGCTCCAAATACCTGTATGTGTTCGACCTTCGTTGCTGAAGAAGACCATGCCATCAGAGAAATAATGACATGACTTGCACTTGACTGTTTTGAGTGAGGAAGGGCTGTGCAGGTCATCAGCCTCACTTCTTCTCCAGAGCCATCTGAATCCAGTGACCAGATAATCATCAGGATGACTGGAGATGACCCAGGATGAGGCAATTGGGGTTAAGTGACTTGCCTAAGGTCACACAGTTAGTGAATATCAAGTGTCTGAGGTGAGATTTGAATTCAGGTCCTCCTGACTCCTGCCCTGGTGCACTGTACCACCTAACTGCTCCTCCTAATACCTAAACCAGGGAATATTTAGGCAAAGAAATATAACTATGGGTCTATATATTTAATGAATATGGATTCAAATTTTCTAATAAAATTCTGGCAAAAAGACTTCAGTATTTTTTCTAAAAAAAAAAATAGTTTGCTATATAATAAAATGGACTTCTACTAGGGACCCAAAGATGGTTCAATATTTGGAAAACAATTAACACTCATATTAAAAACAAAAACATTACAAATACCATGATTATATCAACATATTTCTTAAAATCTGACAAAGTTCAGCACTCCTATATGTAAAAAAACAAAATCTTCAAAGTATAACCTAAGATTGCTTTTAAGGTGATATAAGATGAGCTTCCATATGAACCAAAAGTTAGCATTATATGCAATAGACTGCACACTAAGAGCTTTCCCAATAAATCCAGAATAAAGTAAAGATGAGCCCATTCCTCAATGTTTTTGACATTGTTCTAAAAATATAAGAAACAGCTGTAAAATAAACTGCAGGTATAAGTAAAGAGGAAACAAAACTATCCCTTTTTGTTAATGACACGATGCTTTTCTTACTTTAACAGGATTCAATAAAGAAATTATTTGGAGCAATTAGTAATTTTAGCAAAGTATCTGGTTATACAATAAACATACAAAAATAGAAAAGGAAATTCCATTCAAAATAACCATAGAATGCACCCAAAATCATAATCTACCAAGGCACACTAAATACGTATAGCAATAAACTTAAATATTCTTTTGAAAAATAAATACCACCACCACCACCACCCCCCAGAGGGACATATAGCATTGAATCTCTTCTGGGCATGTGGTATGTTGCTTGAGTTTGACTATAGGACCTGTGGTTGCTTCTAGTGGCTCTAGCTGTGCCTGAACTATAGAACTTCTCATTGTTTTACTCATTTCTCACTAGGGCTAGATTGATTACTCATCTGACTTTTGGCTATAGCTCATTTAGAAAACAAAGACCTAAGATATTCACAGATCAGACTATGAAAACATGCTTAGTGACTTTTCTCCCATCAGGGCAGAATGGTTTCATGTGTTTCTCTAATCTTGACTGGAATGGGCTTTTACTCTTAAGAAAGGTATTTCTTTGCCACTGGTATCACATTCTTTTAAATCTGCAGTTACCTTTCAGCTAGCTAGTGTTTTAAGGTTTAGATTTATCTTTAAATTTTGGCTTTCTGGATGCCTAGAGCAGCCTATCTTCCTGACTTCTAGTTACAAATTCCTTTTTGCTTCTTGCTAAATTTCCATCTGCTAAAATGTGCCTAATTAGCATAATTTTAGAGGCTACTCTTCCAATAAATTTTCAAGCATTTTCTGAGTTTGGGTCCCTCTAGTTAAGACTTTTTTTGGTATTCTATGTAGCACATACTCTGGAACTATTTTCCAAACCACCACTTAAATAGGCAAACTGGATTTTCAGAGGGTGGCAACTACATCCCCTCAGAACAGTAGGGGCTTGCCTTTAGAGTCAAAGGTAGGGACAATAACATATCTCAATCACTCACTAACATGCTTCATCTCATTGTTATCAGTTAATATCAATTATACTCTAGATTTAATTAGTTTTTAGAAATAGACCTTACTACCATGATATAATTGGTATAATCTCCCAAACATGACAATTTCCCACAAGTACATATAGAATCCAGAGGAAAGGAGGGGTGAGAGCAGTATTATGATTTTAAAAGAGAGAAAAACAAATGTTTATTCATTTGAAATGGAAAATACGCATATGAAGAAATGCAGTTTCAAAGACATAAAAATGAGATCAAGAACTGTATCAAGAACTCGAAATTATAAATCTCTATGGAACATTATCTTATTTGCTTCTGTCAATTTTAAGACTTATTAGGGTAAAGTCAAGGGAAGGTAGGTGGCACAGCTTATATATATATATACATGTATGCTCTGATTGCTCCACTCCTAGGCCATTCTCAGTCTCTCTCCCTCTCTTTGGTCCTACCTATTCCCTGGGATGGGGCAAAAATGACACTTTAATTAACACAAAGGGGGAAAAAAGCACAGAAAGGTAGACACAAGTGGCAAAAAGTGGTATGGAGACAGATGGAGGCATGGGGACAGGAAATGGTGCATGAAAGCAACATGGGGAAGAGAATGAAGAAGAGAAGTAGACAGTGTCAGTCACATAACCATGGATTAGAGTTGAGAGCACTAGATAGCATGGATAGCATCTCTATGGAAGATGGAAGAGGTGGGGGGAGGAGCTTAATGTCTCATTTTTATAGGGTTTTTGAAACTAACCAACTCCTATCTCTGCCACCTTGATTTTAATTCATTAACATATCCAAAATATCTCAAAGCTATTGGTAAAACTTCACGGTCTCCATCTCAGATTTATCAGCACCTTTTTGATGTTCTACTGGTCTGGAACTCTGGAGGTCTGGAGTTTGTTTGGAATTTACAAATCATAGGACCAAACCTTAACAAGCCATACCTGAATGGTTTCCCTTAATTTGACACACATTACCAGGATGTGAATTTTAGTTAATATATGATATAATTTGTAAATTATGCTTCTTTGATCTTTGAGGCAGTTTATATGTCACTTCCAGGTTATACTGGTCTCTGACTAGAAAGGGAAGTGGTCAAGGGACCAGAACAAGATGCAATTTTAGCACATTATGTGACAAGAATACAGTGGCACTTAGATTCTCTGGACAAAGCCCCCTTAATCTCCTGGAAATATGTTTTGTCAGTAAATTATCAGAGTTTAGCAACTCCTGTGGTCTTGGGCACCCATTAAATTTGAAAGGCCCTGACTACAGAAATCTGTGGCCCTTCTGTCCCCCATACAAGAAGCTTTATCAGGAAATCTGGGACAAACCAAGTTTGTAGAGTAAGAAGCTACATCAAAGAAGTTGGGAAAGTGAAGGAAACTGTGCCAAGAAAATGCTGATCTTATCACAAGAGAAATGTTTGTACAGTATAAAAAAAACATAAAATAGAACAGATTAATAACAAAAATGATAAAAATCCATTCAACTATATCAATATATACTATAAGGGCTTTGGACAAAACTTAACATCTGTTTTTGTTCAACACTCTAGAAAGTATAGGAACAAGTGGAATTTTCCTTAACATGGCAAGTAGTATCTATCTAAAACAAAGAGCCAACTATATACAATGGAAAGAGGTTTCCTATAATGTCAATGGGCAAGGATGCCCATTATCACCACTAGTATAGAAATGCTACCTATAGCTATAGAACAAAAAAATAATTTGAGGGAATAAACAAAGCTAAAGATAAAACAAAAGAACTTATTTTTTTGCTAAGGTGGTATGATGGTCTAATCTAGAGAGAACCCAAAAGAGTCAACAAAAAATTAGTTAAAACAGTAAATTCATAAAAATTATATTATACATAATGAATTCATATAAATCTCAGCTTTTCTGTATATTACCAAGAAAATTCAACCTGACGAGATAGGGAAATTTAATTCAAAATAACCACAGAGTACACAAAATACTTGGGAAACTACCTAACAAAGCACACATTGGAACAACATAAATGCTACTATCAAAACATTATTTACAGAAAGAAAGATAAAGAATTTGAAAAATATTCATTGTCCATAGTTAGGCTGAGTTAATATAAAGAAAATTATACTACCTAAATTAATTTACTTATTCAATGACATACTGTGGAATTGTGAGACCAATAACACCAGCACGCAAGAGGCCTGCTAACACAGGTTCTTGATCTGCTTTTCTAAAGGAAAGACAGCTTCAAAAATAATCTTACTCTAATTAAACAATAAGGAAAGATAAAGATATATAAGTAGAGAGAAGTACATATAATGCAGTACACAGGGTTCCAACTGTCTAAACAAAGTAATAGATACATAATCACCAGACCAGGGAGCAGCAACATCTGGGTTCACAAAGCCTGGGGACCCCTTAACCCAAAGTCTCATCTGGCCAAATCACAAAGAAACATTCTTTCCATGAGTGAGCCCCAAACTAAAATACCAACCTTCTAGTATATATAGTTTTTAACTAATAGATTCAGAGCCAGAAATCATCAAACCCAGGTGACTCAGAAGTTGTGAATTACTGAGGTTCAAAGGAGATTGATCCTTCAGATGTTTGCATTTTAGCATGAGCCTGGGAAACTAAACTCTAAGAAAAAAATAACAAAAATCCCACTTTGCTTATGCTTACACATACCAATTAAACTATTGAAGAATTGTTTTATGTAGAAAGAAAAATAATGATGAAATTGATCTAAAAGAAAGAAACATTGAGAGTCTCAATGAAAAAAATAAAGGGGCCTAGCTCTACCAAATATCCAACTATATTACAAAGCACTAATCATTAAAATGATTTAGTACTGGTGGGGGAAAATGGGGATTCATTTCGATGAATAGTAGAATAGATTAAGTGCACAATGTTATGAAGCAAAAGAACCTAGTATCCAAATGTTCAACTCACCTACTGGGGTAAGGGCTCAATATTGGACAAAAGCTGCTGGGAAAATTGGTAAATGCGAATCTTCTAGCAATTGTAGCCCCAAATGTATGCATCAGTTAGACATAAAAAAATTGATACAATGATTTTGATTTATTAATTGTTTTGTTTTAGTGAACAAAACTTGATTTTCTTTCCTTGCCAACCCTACCCCCCTGCCACTGGGGGAGGGGGAACCCTTGAAAAAATAGGCATAATAAAGGAAAACAATTTTTTTACATTGGCCATGTTAAAAAAAAAAGTCAATCTGCCTATGAATGCATCATCTCTCTGCCAAATATATCATCATTGAACTTCTGGAAGCATAGAGTTGATCATGTTGTTGAGAATAGATAAGGTTTTCAAACTTTTTCTTATTTAAAATTATATTTTTGTTATTTTACTTTTGTTTTTGTGTCTGTTTTTGTTCTTTGCTCCTCTCCACTCTATATTAATTTCTTTAATTCTCCCTAGGTTTCACTGAAACGATCCTTTTCATCATTTTTTATGCCATAAAAATTCTCCATTATATTCATATGCCATCATTTGTTCATCTATTACTCAGCTGATGGCCACCCCTTTAGTTTCTAGTTCTTTGCTACTACAAAAAAAAAGCTACTAAAAGTATTTTTGTACATATGTGTCTTTTTGTCTTTTCTTTGGATGTCATAACAAGGTATAGAAGCAAGTAAGTAATTATCTTTTGGATTAAAGATGAAATAATTATGGTTATAAAAAAATTAAAGTTTTTGTACAAAAATAACAAATTCAGTTAAGATTTAAAAAAGAAACATGTAACTAAGAAGTAGTCTTCAGTGTTTCTCTTATAAAAATCTCATATCCAAGATATCTAAGGACCTGATTCAAATGAATAAGACTAAGAATCATTTCACAATAGACAAATTGGTAACAAATGAACAGGTAGCCTTTTAAAGAAGAAATACAAACTATTAAGCAACCATATCAAAATCACTAATAATTAGAAATATAAATTAAAGTAATTCTGAACTTGCATTAAATTGACAAAGATGAGTAAAATGAAAAATGACAGATGTCAGAGGGGCTTCAGGGAAGCAGGCTTTCTAATACACTTTAAATTGAACTGTGATTGGTCTTTATTCTGAAAAATAATTAGGGACCATGGACAAAAAGTCACCAAACTGTGAGTACTCTTTGATCCTAAGATATCATTACTAAGCACAATACCACCACAGAGATCAAGAGGGAAATGAGCCACATGTATGAAAATATTTACAGTACATTGTTTTGTAGTAGAAAAAACTCTGGAAACTTAGTGGATATCCATCTATTGAGAAATCTTAAACAAATTATGATATGTGAATGTGATGGAATGGAATGTGCCAAAATAAATAATGAAATGGATGGTTTCAGAAAAACCTGGACAAATCTGTATGACCAGAACCAGATGACCAACTTACATAATAACACCAACACTATAAATTAAAACTTTGAAAGGCTTAAGAATTCTGATCAAGTGCATTGTCAACTATCATTTTAGAGGAACAGAACTTTCCATCTCCCTCTTGACAGACAAGTGATACAATATAAGAATTACGATTTTGCATCCAGTCAATGTGGGGATTTCTTTTGCTTCACTGAATATATTTATTGTAAGAGCTATTTTTTTCTTTCTTTTCTCCCAGTGAGGTGGAACTTGAGGACTTGGAAGAAGTTGGGCTTGTAAAGGCAAGGGGAAAATAATAATAAGACTATTAAAAAGGGGAGGAGAGAAAAAGGAATTATTTGAAGCATTTTTTTATTTGAGAAAGAAAAAAAGATCGGATTAACAGGACAGCTTTGAAAACTACATGTTGATCTTATTGTACACTTGAAAAGCAAATCAAACATATTAGAGACCTATAATTTGATGTAAAATCCTCTTTTTCTGTTCTACAATGTACTGGCAAATTCTATTCTATTTGGCACTTTTGAAGTTCAGACTTAAGATAAAGTTAATTTATAGAAAGAAAAAAATATGGAAAATGGAAGAGGTGCCCCAGTAATGGAGAGAAACAAATGACCTGATGTTGCAGATAGGGAAGAGAATGAAGTCTATAATGAGAGGCTACTGAACTTCAGTTTCATTGGCAAAATTCTAGAGCAGATTATTAAAAGTTTTTTTTAATAAACATCTAGAAAATGAAGTAGAAAACACAAAGTGCTAGTTTGGCTTCATTAAGAAGGTTAGCCATGTAAGACTAATATAATTTCCTTTGTTGATAGGGTTACTAGAGTGAGAAAATGAGAAAAAAATAATTGACAACCTAGTCTTCAGCAAAGCTATTGACAAAGGAGCTCATTCTCTGCAATTGACTGACTGATTATGGACGATACAGAGAGATGTGAACTAAATGATCATTCAGTTAGGTTGGTTCAGAACTGGTTGACTAACCAGACCAAAAAAAAAAATTTATTAAAAGAATCATTCCAATTCAGAGGGGGAATTCTAGTGAAGTTTCCCAGGGATTAATCCCCAATTTTTATGACTTTCCTTTGCGGCAACCTTTTCCAGGAAAAGGTTCACTGAATCTACCTTACGATTTTTATGTTCTGTTTAACATTTTTATCAATTATTTGGAATAAGGAATAGATGTCAAGCTTATCAAATTTTCAGGTGATAGAAAGTTGGAATAGTTTGTTAACAGTTTGATTGATAGCGTCAACCAAAAACTTCAACATGTTAGAATGATAGGCTAGATCCAATGAAATGAAACTTAATAGGAATAATAGGACAATTCCCCTACATTTAAGATATTAGTCAACTCAAGTATGCTACTTTTTTATTCCTTAGTTTTTCTACATGAAAAATGGAAGGATTTTATGAAAATTATGGAAAATGGAAAATTATTTGTCCACCTTAAAATACTGATATCAAAATGAGGATGTTAATAAAATATTTTGAAGTCCCCTAGCTAAAAAAATGTTTATCTCATGCTTTGGGACAGTGCTTTGAATTTCTTTATCAGGTTTCTGCATGACCAACCCTGAAGACAAGTACGACAAGATCACACCCGGGAAAAACTGTGCAGAACAGTATACTTGAGAAGAAGTACAAGTAATGAGGTAATACAAACTATAAAGAAAACCAGGCAAAGAGCCAAAGAGAGTTCATGCAGAAGGAGGCTGGAGACAATCAGCTCTCACATACACACAGTTCCAGTTCCTTCCAAATGACTAGAGAGATGGGCTTTGGCAATTTTTAAAAGTCAAAGCCAAACAAACTCCCTTCTCTTCAACTGCCTTTATAGGATGTCCCATTTTAGTCCCTGTGGGTATCATACCACTGGTAGTGCTGACATCATTTTTTCACACAGTACATATATTTATGGTTTGTGGAAACATCAATTTAATTTCTAATTAATGCAGTTTTAGGGTTATTCTCCTGTGCAACTAGAAATAGAATAATTAAAAATTAGGCCATTTCCTCCCATACTTTTGGCTTTAAGAGGCTTTGAGATTTTGGAGTAAATTTCAAAAGTCAATAAGCCAATATCACACTACTATCAAAAATATAATGAGGCCACTGGAATAAAAATGTAGACTTTGCATTACTGACAAAAAAATTAATCTGCAGATGTTATAACATAATGAGAAGTTCAGTTCTGATATGGCTATATAACTCCTCTCAAAATAGCTATCTATTATAGTGGTGTAAGCATAAAATGTTGATTTCTATGATTTTTTCATTTAATCACTTCAATAACAAAATGTGAAGAAACAGTTACATTTAATATTTTAAAGATCAGCTGACAAAGTGACCTACAGAATATGTTGCTTTGATTTAAAAAAAAAAACTACTCATTTACCTTTCATTAGTCAAAACCATCTTTGAGATTTCCATATTTTTATAATAACCTGTGATTGTCAATTTCATTCATTTAAAACATGGGATTTTTGGTTTGTTTCAAATATAACATTCAAGAATGTAATGGAGCTACAATGAGATTCATTTTACTATCTCAAAACTTGCATATGACTTGTTTGGACAATTGTAGTGGAAAGATCTATGATCTTGGAGCCAAAAGATATGAATTTGAATCTTGTCTATGACATTTTTAGCTGTCTGATTATAGGTAGGTAAGTCACTTAACTTCTAATTCTCATTTTCTTCATCTTGAAAGCAAGTATAGTAATACACTACCTTTCTAATAGGGTTGCTGTACAGAAATAGTTTATAAATCTATAAATGCTAAATAAATGCTTGTTATCATTCTATTGGTAGATAGGTGACAAAGCATTTACTAAGGACTTACAAGTGCCAGCAATTATGCTAAATAACAGAGACAAATAAAAGCAAAAATAAGTACCTTGCCTTTGAGATGATATAACTCACAAAAGGAAGCTGAAAATGCGGGGCATGGAGAGGATGAAAGAACTCATTTAGCTCCAGGTGTTATAATGTGGAAAGTTAGAATCACATCTAGGAAGACAATGAAGACTGGCTAGCACAAGGCTCCTAGGGCTTCCATTTTGGAGGCCTCAAGAGGAATTCACTAATGGGAGAAGGGGCCTATCCAGGCAAAGGTATGTTTAAAGGTAAAGAGACTCCCTCCCCTCCGAAGCACTGGGTGAGGTTCCAGGATAATGGAAATATTGTATTAAAGTTCAGAAAATCAGAAGCAGAAGGCCAGAGTTTAGCACCGTGCCTGGTTATACAGGAAGTGCTTAATAATTGTTTATTGATCAATTGATTATAAGAGGGGAAACACTTTGTTAATACTTGACAAAGGCAACTGAACAATCTGGAACCCAGGTACTTAAAGGGACATGAGTTCAGTTATCACGATCTGTTCTTTCTTTCTTTTCTTTTCTTTTTCTTTCTTTTCTTGGCAAGGCATTTGTGGTCAGTGACTTGTCCAGGGTCAAACTGCTAGTAAGTACCAAGAGTCTGAGGTCACATTTGAACTCAGGTCCTCCTGACTCCTGGGACGGTGCTCTATTGATCAGTTTTATCACAGTAAAAGATTTCTGCCTTTAAACAGGTTTCATTAGAACATTGATTTGGCCGCCTTTCAGATCAGAAGATTTGTTTTTTCATTTAGCATTTGTTTTTCTTCACTTTGTTTTAGTCTTGCACTAATAATAAGCAACTCAGGCTAATTTATTGGTAATGTCATCCTAACAAAACTATCCATTGTGAACTGCTGATTATCAGTCAGATATTTTCATCTTTATATGGATTACTTAGAAGATGAAACAAGTTTCATCTTCCTCACTCCCACCCCCATCCCTTACATAACCTCGGGGGTCCTTCTCTTTCTCTTTGTTCCTTTGTAACTCTGTAGCTCAAGTAGTCGCATTTCCTCTTTCAAGTAGTGGTTTCTTCCACAGACTATAAAAATTTCATAATAACATAATTTACATGGGAAAAAAGTATTTCTCAAAGGTGGTCCTGGAGAAAAGTTGACTCATTAAATATAATGTGTAATTGAGTTTTCAGGAACAGAAAAAAAAGCAACAAAAGCAAATGCTACTTCAGTTGTCATCTCTGTCGTGAATTCAAGGAAAAGGTCTCAATGACCCAATGGATTCCATTTTCTCTAACGTGATTTCAAACATCTTGTTAATGGCCTGAGGCATTTATACATTTCAAGGAGCTTTCTAGCCTTCTCTTAAGTTAATTCCTTCCAGAAGCTCTGTACAAGTGTGAATCATCACTTTGCAAAGAGATTTCCTCCCTTCATTCTTCCTGCCAAATGTCTAGGGCATGTCTTTCCCATTGGAACATTGCCATTTCTTCCACATGTTTGACGTAATCCTCTTACTAATTGTTTCTGTGCGTCAGATTTTGTAAAAATTCAGACAGGAAAGAAGAGCAGAGCTCAAAGACTTAAAATATAGCTACAACGAGCAGATCCCAAATTTAGAGTTGAAAAGGACCTAGAGGTCATTGAGTTAAACTACATCATTTTACAGATAAGAAAACAGAGGTCCAAAGGAGTTAAATGAGGTAACTAGTTGGCATTTCGAATAAATCGTTAGACTTGGAGTCAAGAAGACCTGAATTCAAGTCCTGTCTCAGACACTTACTAGCAATGTGACCTTGGGCAAATTACTTAACCTTTCTCTACCTCAATTTTTCACATCCACAAAATAAGGACAATAAATAGCACCTACCTCATAAGATTTTTGTGAGAATCACATAAGATAATACACGCGAAGTGTTTTGCAAAACTTAAAGTGCTATATAAATTATACTATTATTGGTAGTAGCAGTAGTAACAGCACTAGTAGTAGTAACAGTAGTAGCAGTGATGGTGGTGGTGATAGTTACTGTAGTAGTGGTAGTAATAGTAGCAGTAGTAGTAGTAGTAGTACTCCAATAGGACATAGAAAGTAAATGATAGAACCAGGATTTGACCCTAGAATTTCTGGAAAGAGCACTTACTCCTTCAGTCAGATTAGATTGTTGCCTGGCCATTTGGTTCTTAGGTGGCATCTGAAGCCCAGAAATAGAGAAAAATGTGGCTTTTTTTTGTTTGCTTTAGGGCAAAGGAGAAAGACTTCACAGAGGGCTTGTGGGAGAGATAAAAAATAAAGCCTGAATGACTCTTCTCAAGTTGGCAGAGTAGAGGAAATGCTCAGCCAACCTTCACAACATTCTCCACTAAACAACTTTAAAATAATGCCCCAAAAATCTGGAGTGGCGGAACCAATAAAAGATCAAGGTAAACTATTCCTCCAATCCAAAACAACTTAGGAGAGATCTGTGACATGGGAATGGATGTTGATCCAGAGATCACATGGATGAAAAACCAGTGGTAGAAATAGGTAGGTCGTGGTGGTGGTGGTGGTGGTGGGAAAAGAAGGAGCATCTGATTCAGGAGCCCTCAAGTTAAATAGAGTACGATGACCTGGCAACAGGTAAGAAAGAGATTATAGGAATGCCTGTGCTAACACTGAATGCAGGACTGGAAGCTGTTTGGCCCTTCAATTACCAAACAGACTTTTGGGTTGAAGGGAGAAGAGGAGCACTTCTGGTCAAGAGGGAGCAAGGGGCCCTGAGGAGCAGTATTCATTGTAATCCTAAAAAATCCTAAAAAAAGCAGATGTCCATATTGGGTGAGGACCAGAGAGTAGACTAGGAGAGCAGTGACCATACCTCTCCCCAGATCATAACACTTTAGAAGAACTTAAAACTTCCAAACTTGCAGTAGTAGTTCTGAAATTTACAGTGCAAAAAGTCTGAAGTTTGGGATGGTGCTTCCCTCTCCAACTTTAACATAAACTTAAAGTCAAAAAAATGAACAAACAGCAAAATAGAACCTGACCATAAAAAAGCTACTATGATGACAGGGAAGATGAAGACACAAAATCAGAAAAAGACAATTATATCAAAACAACTACAAGAAAAGCCTCAAAGAAAAATAAACTGAATTGGACACTAGCCCAATAAGAATTCCTGGAGGAGGTAAAACATTATTTTGAAAATCAAAGTGGTAGAAGAGAAAAGAAATGAGCAAAAAAGATAAAATTATGAAAAAGATAATTAACAGTTTGTTAAAAGAGATGCACATACACACAAAAAAAAACCTGAAGAAAGTAGTACATTGCAAATCAGAATTTCCAAATGGAAAAGAGGGTACAAAACTTCACTGATGAATATAACTCTTTAAACATCAGAATTAACTAAGTGGAAAAGGAGATATAAAACTTCACCAAAGAAAACAGTGCCTTAAAAAACTACAATTGGACAAATAGAAGCAAACATTGTGAGACACAAACAAAAATACTAATAAAACAGAGCAAAAAAAATTAAAAATAGAAAAATATAAAATTTCTCATCAACAAACCAATTGACCTGGAAAATACTTCAAGGAGAGATAACTTAAGAATTATTGGACTATCTGAAGCCATGAGCGAAGAAAGAGTCTAAAGATCATATTTCAAGAAATTATCAAGGAAAAATGTCCTGGTATCCTAGAACCAGAGACTAACATAGAAAACAAAAGAATCCAGCAACTACCACCTGAAAAAGATCCAAAAATGAAAACTCTTAGGAATACTATAGTCAACTTCCACACTCCCCAGGTCAAAGAGAAAATACTTTGAACAGCCAAAAGAAACCATTCAAATATTGTAGAGGGAGCCACAGTTAGGATCACACAAGATTTAATGACTTCCATGTTAAAGGAGTGGAAGACTTGGACCATGATATTCCAGAAGGCAAAGGAGCTAGAATTACAGCCAAGAATTACTTATCTAGCAAAACTTAGTATAATCCTTCAAGAGAAAAAAAACTGACATTTAATGAAATATTGAATTTTTGAATATTCCTGATGAAAAGACCAGAAATGAAATTTGAATTTGACATTCAAATATAAGAATCAAGGTAAACATGAAAGAGAAATCATAAAGGATTTAATATGGTTAAACTATTCATATTTTTATTTAGGGAAATGATACATGTAGTGCCTGAGACAGTTAGATGGATTCTATATAGTTCTACATAGCATGTAGGACTGAGCCAAATATGATGGGATGAAGTAAAAACTGGATATGCAAGAAAGAAGGATGCTCTGGGAGAAGGTAGGAAGTAGAGGAAGAATGAGTAAAAATATCTCACATAAAAGAAACACACAAGGAAAAGCTTTTAAGTAGAGTGGGAAATGATACAGGGCAGAGGGAGGAGTTCAAAATGCTAGAATATCACTGTCATCTTAATTTGTTCAAAGATAGAATAAAATACACACACATACACACACAAACACACTCAATGGGGTATAGAAATATATCTCACCCAAAAGAAAAGTAGGAGTAGAAGGGAATTAGATAAGAGCTGAGGGGTAAGGATGATAAAAGGTGGGGTAGGTAAAGGAAAGCAATGATCAGAAGAAAAACAGTCTTTTGAAGAGGGACAGAATTAAAAAGTTCAGGACAAGCAAAAAAATGGAGGGAAATGCAAAGCTAGCAATCATAACTGTAAATATGAATGAAATGAACTCGCCGATAAAACAAAAACTGCTAGTAGAATGAATGAGAAACCAAAATCCAACATGCTGTTTACAAGAAACATACTTAAAACAGAGAGACACATACGGAATTAAAATAACACACTAGAGGGGAATCTATTATGTTTCTAATTAAGTAGAAAAAGGCAAGAGTATCAATCATCATCTCAAACAAAACAAAAGCAAAAATTGACCTAATTTAAAAAGATAAGCAAGGAAAATACTTCTTGCTAAAAAAGAAGGACCATAAACAAGTAATGTCAATATTAAACATATGTGCACCAAATGATAAAGCATCCAAATTTTTAATGGGATATTTAAATTAATTATAGGGTGAAATAGTAAAGCTATAATAATGGGAATCTCAACTTTACTTTCTCATAGCTAAATAAATATAACTATAAAATAAAGAATTGAATGTAAGGAACTTAATAGACTTTAGAAAAGTTAAATATGATAGACTTCTGGAGAAAATTTAATGGAAACAAACATACCTTTTTCTCAGCTGCATATGGCACTTTCACAAAACTTAACCATGCATGAGGGCAAAAAACCTCACAATCATATGCAGAAAAGCAGAAATATTAAATGATATAAAATACTAAAAAGTAAATTACAGCAATATATGAAAAGCTAATAAGCTATGACTGGGTGTGATTTATACCAAGAATGTAGGGTTGGGTCAATACCAAGAAAACTATAAGCATGATAGCCTATACAATTAACAAAAATAACAAGAACATAAAAATCATATTATTATATTAATAAATGAAGAAAAAGTTGTTAACAAAGCAGAACACCCATTCCTATTAAAAAAAAAAAACTAGACGGCAGAGAAATCAATGGAACTTTTCTTAGAATGTTGTTGTTCAGTTGTTTCGATCACATCTGACTCTTTGTGACCCCATCTTGAGTTTTCTTGTAAAGATACTGGAGTATCTTCTCCAGATCATTTCACAGATGAAGAAACTGAGGCAATCAGGACTAAGTTATTTGCCCATGGTCTACCTAAGATAATTCACTTATTTAGTGCTGTAGCAATTGAACTCCTAAAGAATTATTTTATAGGGATAGAAAAAAAGTAACAAAATCCATCTGAAAGAATGAGAAGTCAAGACTATCAATGTAATCAATGAAAGAAATTATAAACTGCCTTATAAGTACCTGATTTCAAATTATATTACAAAATGGTAATCACCAAAACTATCTAGTAGTGACTAAGAAATAGAGTGGAGGACCAATGAAATAAATTATGTGCCCAATACACAGTAATAAAATGACTATAGTAACTTAGTATTAGATAAGCCCAAAGAGTCAAGCTCAGGGGGATAAGAACTCATAATAGGACAAAAGTTGCTGGGAAAACTGAGAAGCACTTTGGAAGAAACTAGGGAATAGAACATCTCACACATTATAGCAAGGTAAGGATAAAATGTATAAATGATTTAGACATGAAGAGTGATAGAAAAGTAAATTAGGGAGTATGGAAAGATGTACCTGTGACATTTATGGAGAACAGAAGAATTTATTATTAAGCAAGAGATAGAGAGACTCATGAGAAGTAAAACGCATAATATTGATTATATGAAATGAAGAAGACTGTGCAAAGAAAACCAATGTGGCCAAAATAAGAAGAAAAACTGGAACCTAGGGGGAAATTTGTATAGCAAATTTCTCTGATGAAAAATTCTCAGTTCTCAAATATATAGAGAACTGAGTCAAATTCATAAATATATGAAACATCTCCCATCTGGTAAATGATCAAAAGACATGAATATGCAGTTTTTGGAAGAAGAAATCAAAGCTATTGGCATAGTTTTTAAAAAGCTCTAAATCACTATTGATTAAAGAAATGCAAATTAAAACCACTGTGAGGTACCTCCTCACATCCATCTGATTAGGTAACATGACAGAAGAGGAAAATGACAAATGCAGGAGGGGGTATTAAAAAGTGGGATAAAAATTCACTGTTGGCACAGTGATAAATGGGTCAATCCATTCTGGAGAACAATTTGGATCTATACCCAAAGGGCTATAACACTGTACATACCCTTCTGTTGTTTGTAAGCAGTATTTTATTTTTCTAATTATGAAAGGTAGTTTCAACATTCCTTTTTATAAGATTCTGTATCTCAAATTTTTCTCCTCCTCCTCATATCCCTCCTCCCCAGAACAGTAAGCAATGTGATATAGGTTTTATACATATATATATATATATATATATTCAATCATGTGAACACATTTCCACATTAGTCATGTTGTGAAAGAAGAAATAGAACAAAAGGGAAAAGCCACAAAAAAAGTGAAAATAGTATGCTTCAATCTACATTCAGACTCCATAGTTCTTTCTCTGGATATGGATAGCATTTTCCATCCTAAGTCTTTTTTACACTGTCTTAGATCATTGTATTGATGAGAAGACTTAAGTCAATCATAGTTGATCATCGCACAATGCTGCTGTTGCTATGTAAAAAATGTTTGCTTGATTCTGCTTTCTTCACTCATCATCAGTTCATGTAAGTCTTCCCATTTTTTTTTCTGAAATGCCCCTGCTCATTATTTCTTACAGCACTATAGTATTCCATCACATTTGTATACCACAACTTGTTCAGTCATTCCCCAGTTGATAGGGATCGCTTGATTTCTAATTCTTAGACATCACAGAAAAGGCTGCTACAAATATATTTGTACACATAGATCTTTTTCCATTTTTAATGATCTCATTGGGATATAGACCTAGTAGTGATATTTCTGGGTCAAAAGGTATGCACAATACCTACAATGACCCAACAATACCGCTGTTGGGCCTAAAGAGATTTTTTTTTTAAGCAGAAGGGGGAGGATCTATATGTACAAAAATATTTATAGCAGCTCTTTTTGTGGTGACAAAGTAGAAAATGAGATGTCAATTAATTGGAGAATGACTGGACAAGTTGTGGCATATGATTGTAATAAAATACCATTGTCTTTTAAGAAATTATGAGCAGTATGATTTCAGAAATGCCAGGAAAGATGTATATGAACTGATGCAAATTAAAGTGAGCAGAACCAGGAAAACAATGTACACTGTAAGAGCAATACTGTAATGAAGATCAACTAAGAAAGGCTTATGATCTGATCAAGACAATGATCCAAGAGAATTCCAAAGAAATACTGATTAAAAAATGCTATATACCTCCAGAAAGAACTGTTGAACTCTGAGTACAGACTGAGGCATGCTTTTTTACTTTATTTTTCTTGTTTGAGTGCTTGTGTGTTTTCTTTTGTAACATGGCTAACATAAAAATATATTTTACATTATTTCAGATGACTATTCAATATCATATTGCTTGCCTTCTGAAGTGGTTGAAAAGACCAGGGAGGGAGAGAATTTGGAAGTCAAAATGTAAAAAAATATTAAATTTTCTACATGTAATTGGGATGCATTTCACAAAATAAATTAAAATATTTTATTTTAAAAGACAATGACTAAGTTAACTGGAGAAGATAAGAGGAAAATGTTTAAAAGATATCAATTATTGAAGTTTAAGAAAATGACGTATATGTGAAAGAGAACATTAGAGGAAAAGGAGAAATTATAACTCTTCTATACACTGCTAATGTTAGAACATGCATTAGACTCTCCAAAAGTCCTTTAAACGGATTTGATGGAAACAAATGTGAATTTAGATTCAGTCTCTTCAAGAAAGACCAGCAATTCTTCCATAAAAAAGTAAACACTGTTCAATAAAATCATGTCTTATACAGACTTGATAAAGACTTAAACTCTTGCCACTAGATACATTATCTTATAGTCCTTATAACTTTTAACTATAAATTAATGGATCTTTGATTCATAGGCAAGATGTGTCATAGAGAAGATGACTCCAGATTTTTCTTATTCTGAGATTGGTTTGCTATTCATTGTGCCACTTATAGTTCCCATTATGTAACATAATATTTAAGGAAATTTGAGGAGGAATATTCTTTTTTCCTATAAATTGGTAAAGAAGAGAGGGATTGCCAAGATGTCAAAATAGTTGTTTTTTAGCAATAGCTTGTCTATTTCTACCAACAGAAAGAAAGAAAGAAAGAAAGAAAGAAAGAAAGAAAGAAAGAAAGAAAGAAAGAAAGAAAGAAAGAAGAGAAAGAAAGAAGAGAAAGAGAGAAAGAAGAGAAAGAGAGAAAGAAAGAAGAAAGAAGAGAAAGAAAGAAGAGAAAGAAAGAAAGAAAGAAAGAAAGAAAGAAAGAAAGAAAGAAAGAAAGAAAGAAAGAAAGAAAGAAAGAAAGAAAGAAAGAAAGAAACAGAGAAAGAAAGAGAGAAATGCTCCTTGGATATAGTGGTTAAAAATAATGCAGTGAAAGAAATATTAAAATCTCCTTATATAAGGAAAACTTTTCATAAATACAGCCCAAACTACCTAAAGTTCTCACTCCCTTGCATTTTCCTTAGCATGTCTTGCATACTAGGTAAAACCATTGGAAAACAACCCAATAGACCTGTGTTTTATATTTTAGTTACAATGGGCTTCTTCCTGGCCCACTCATTTAAGAGACTTAGTCTGAACCCAACAAACCTTGTTAGAAGTGGAGAACACTGATCCATTTCACCCATACCCGTGAAGAAGGGAAGAAATGGTAATATAAATCTTTTTTAGAATGGTCAGCACTTTGATGACAAAAGGAAAGGAAGCAAGAAAGCTATCTCTTCACTTTTCTCTCACTGGAGTTTAAAAAAGGCAGGTACCAAAATAGAACCCCATATCCTTCAAAGAAGCTGTGTCTGACCAGGATTACTGATCTAGATGAGGACAAATGTGTACTTCCCAAAAGTATAAGGGAAACATTCCAGATAATGAAGGATGCCTGAGATATTTAAATGTCCAAGAATTTCATAAAAAGGCCAAGAAACAAAGCCTAGCTTCAAATTCAATTCCTAAGCAGATAGTTAAACATTAAGTTTCTTAAAGACAGGAAGGAGATTGAGCAAGAATTTTTTAAAAAATTACAACACAATCAATAAACACTGTACTTTCAGGGAAAGTAAACCAAAAAAAGTGAAAACTTTGAATTCTCACAAGGATTATGGAATAAGAACAAGAAACTCCAAAATGGGTCAAAAGAGAAACATGAATTATTTTAGTATTTTATTTCTTCTAATTACATGTAAAAACAATTTTCAGCATTAATTTTAAAAATTTTGAGTTCCAAATTCTATTACTTCCTCTCCATTCCCCTCATTGAGAAAGCAAGCAATTTGATACAGGTTATACAAGTATAGTTATTCAAAATATATTTCCATATTAGTCAGAAACATAGTTTTAAATGAAGAAATTGGGATTCAAACTAGTTAAGAAATCAGAGCTCTCAAAGAAAAAGTAAATAAAACAATAGAATAGAAAATTAGAATGTATGTGAAAATCTCTCCCAAGTAGTAATCAATAAAAGATAACAGATTTGAGACTAAAAAAAGGTAGAATAAAATTTGACAGATCAGGAGCAAAAAACAACTTTGAAGTAGCCCATTAATTCTATACAAGTCTCAGAAATGGACTGAAAACAAGATGTTTAGAGATAACATAAGGATCATAGTTCTCTTCCTCTTAATTAAAAAAATATTAAAGCCTGAGTTCCATACTACAGAAACAATACATAACACAGACAGAGACACACATATGTTAATTTCAGAATTTTTTTAAATATATGACAAAGGGCTGATTGACAGAATCCACACTACTTTAAAAAGAAATACACATTATACAAAGAAAAATACATAGTATTACAAAGAAATAATATGAATTTGAAATTCTAAGTCATGTAGTCTAAGTCATGAAATCCTAAAATTTTAGGATTTCAAGTCAAATAACAACCTTTGCAAGTAACCAGGAGAAAGGCTTTCAACTATGAAGGTAAGTAAATTTTAACAATTCACCTATGAGAAAATGGAAGAAAAAATGAACTATGATATTCTAAAAAAAAAATTATAATGAGATGTACAGCCAAAAGAGTATATCCTCCGAATATGATCCAAATAATCAATTTAGAGGTACTGACCTTCACAAAAGGACTAGTAGTTGAGTCACTCCTACCAAAAAAGTTAAATATGTGTAGTGCATTCAGTGTGAAAAAAAATTAAACAAAAGACACAAGGAAGTTAAATAAGCACAATCACCAAGAAAAGACTAAACAATAAATTCTCTCATGATTTTAGAACAAGGTAACTCTACTGTTTAAAATAACAAATCTACTGAGGAAAAATAAAGAACAAAGATATTATCAATGGATAGAATCTAAAGAGTTAAAGATTTAGGAGAAAATTCATTGAAAGAATGAAAAGAATTAAATCAATATTCCCACAGAAAAATATACATTTTCTTGTAAGTAGTAGTATCAGTAATACTACTACTGGAAAGAATAGGTAACATTTAAATAGCACTTACTATATGCCAGGCACTATGTTGAGCACTTCACCTTTATTATCTCATTTGATCCCGACAACAAACCAGGGAGATAAATGCTATTATTATTATTATTAATTATCATTTTACAGACAAGGAAGCTGGGACAAACAGAAGCCAATTTACTTGCAGAGGATCACATAGTTTGCAAGTGTTTAAGGCTAGATTTGAACTCAGATTGTTCAGAGTTGTAGTGCCAGTGTAATAGTTACAGCACCTACGGTGGCTATGAATATACCAGCATAGTTCGGAATCCAAATCCAAAATATAATAGACTCTCCACACAGAAGACAAAACCAACACATTTATTCAAACGCCGGAAAGCTGAATTCCAACACCAGAAAACCAAATCCATCTTAGCAACAAAGAAATCCATCATAGTAACCAAGAAATCTATCCACATTATCAGGTCATCGCACAAACAGGTCCCCCTAAGCAAGTTGCCAATTTCTCAATCACAGTCATCTGCCTGCTTTCTCTGTCCTTCCTGGCTCTGACTACTTTGACCAACTTCCTCTCAGCTCTGCTCCAGCTTCACCTCTTCCTATTCCACCCATTCAGCAAATGCCTCCCACCACATGTTCTATGTAACTCATACTTCCATGTGACCCAGATAGGTCATATGGGCCTATTATTGGATGGGAAAGATCTTCCTATTCCATTAAAAATACATCAATTCCATTAAAAACACATTAACAATACAACACTTCAGAACAGCACTCAGTCCACTGTACCACCTAGATGCCTTATATGTGGATCAATATTTGTGTTTTTTGTGGGATGGAAAAAAATATAAAACAAAACGGTTTGAATTTGGAGAGAGAAGAAAGCAAAGTAGTGCTATGAATAGAGCACTGAGCCTGGACTAAGGAAGAGCTGAGTTCAAAGTTGACCACAGATGTTTACTAGCTTTATTACTTTGTCAAGTCACTTAACCTCTGTTTGCATCAGTTTCCTTAACTATAAATTGGGATAATAATAGTACCTTCCTCCTAGGGTTCTTGTAAGGATCAAATGAGATAATCTTGTGAAGCATTTATCATGATGCCTGGCATCTATTTATTAAGTAAACTCTTAACAAACTCTTGTTTCCTTCCTTTTTCTTAGCAAAATGTAATTTCCCCCTTTATCCCTTTTAATTAGGCCTATTTTTCCTGTGACTGTGTCTGAGATCGTAATTGTTACCCCTGCCTTTTTTTTACATCACTGAAAGAATGACAGATTCTGCTCCAGCCCATTATTTTGACTGTCAGCTTTCTGCGTCAGGTATATATTTCTTTCTTAAAAACTCAAGTTGGATTCAGGTTTGTAATTCACTCCCTTATCCTCTTCCATTTTGTGAGAGAGTTCATCCCATACCAATTCACAATTATGAATACTAATTATGGATGCCAGGCATTATATTCTCTTATACTTTTCTTTCATTTTTGTTTCCCACTTTAAGGGTTTGCTTCTGACTAATCCCTTCATTAATCTCATCTCCTTCTTCCTGAAACCTTCCCTTAACTTGTTTTCCTCCTGTTTTCCCTAAGGTGTGAATGCATTTCAATACTCAACTGTGCATATGTGTATTCTTCCTACATTTGACCAGTTCAAATGAAGGGTGAGTTTCAAGTGTTATCTACTCTCTCATTCCCTCCTTCTTTATGAATAGAATTTTATTTGTGCACCTCATATATATGTGATAATTTTACCCATTCTTCCTCTAGTGGTTTTCCTAATATTGAACCAGTCCTGGATTCCCAATATAAATCCCACCTGATCAAAATATATGCTCTTTGTGAGAGATTTCTGTAATCTCTTTGCAAGTATTTTATTTAAAAATTTTCATTAAAGGTAGAACAAGATGGTGGAGAAAAGCCAGGATGACTAAACTTTCCCTGGTTTGCCTTAAAAACAATGTTAAATGAAGTTTCTAAATTGATTCTGGAGAGAATGTACCTACAAAAAGAGGGAATGAAACAATTTTCTAGCTTAAGATGACTTAGAAGGACTTCAGAAAAGGTCTGTCTCAATTCGGTAAAGGGAAACCACAACGCGGCAAGGATGGTGCCCAAGCAATCCGGGGGAGGCTCTTAGCCTAACATATCTTAATTGATATGATATCATACGATATTATATGACCTTAACTGATATATCTAACATATCTTAGTTGATATGTTGCACATATAAGCAACCAAAGGCTGAGGTTCTAGATCAGTGGACCAGTGGCACAGCAAGCCAATTGCGAGGCCTCCAGCCCCAGCACCAAGTTGCCAGTCCCAGAAACCAGGCAAAAACAGGTGCAAACAAGCCAGCCCACCCCAGCACAGTGGGCAACCCACCAGCACCTGAGACCTCAGCACACAAAACCAGTGACCAGGCCCCCAGCACAAGAAATTTAGGACAGTGCCCCCTATACCCCAAGGGAAGAACTGAACTTTAAAAGCCAAGAAATGAGCAAAAAAAATGAGTAGAAAACAAGAAGAACTTTGACCATAGAAAATTACTATGGTGACAGGGAAGATCAAAACAAAGATTCAGAAGAGGACAGCATTGTCAATATAGCTACATCTAAAACCTCACAGGGGAATATAAATTGGTCTCAAGCACAAAAAATTTTCTTGGGAGAATTTATAAAGGATTTTTAAAGTCAAATAAGAGAGGTAGAAGAAAAACTGGGGAAAGAAATGAGAGGGATGCAAGAGAGAGGCAATAGATTGCAAAAGAAAGGACAAAAATTGTTTAAAGAAAATAATTCCTTAACAAATATAATTGACCAAATGGGGAAAAATTCCACTGAAGGAAACAACTCCTTAAAAAGAAAAATTGACCAAATGGAAAGGTAGGTACAAAAGCTAACTGAAGAAAATAATTCCTTAAAACTTAGAATTGGCAAGTGGAAGCTAATGACTCAATGAGACATCAAGAATTAGTCTAACAAAATCATAAGAATGAAAAAATAGAAGAAAATGTAAAATACCTCATTGGAAAAACAACATATTTGAATAATAGTCCCAGGAGAGAAAATTAAAGAATTACAGCATTACTTGAAAGCTGGGATCAAAAAAAGAGCCTAGACAGCATATTTCAATAAATTACAAAGGAAAACTTCCCTGATATCTTAGAACCAAAAGGCAAAATAGTTGTTGAAAGAATACACCAACCATCTTGTTAAAGAGATCCCAAAATGAAAACTCTAAGGAATATTGTAGCCAAATTCCAGAGGTATCAGGTCAAGGAGAAAATATTTCACCCAACCAGAAAGAAACAATTTCAATATTGTGGAGACACCATCACAAACAGAGTGTGTGGGCATAAGTTGATTTTGATATGATGATAAAAAATTTAATTAAGGGGTGAAAATAGATTGTACTGGTAGAAGAGGAAAGGAGGAGACAGAAGTGGGTAAATTATATTGTATGAACAAGTGCAAAACATTTAATGCAGTAGAGGGAAAGAAGGGCGGGTGTGAGTATTGTTTGAATCTTACTCTCATCAAATGTGACTTAAAACGGGAATAGCATACACACTAAATTGGGTATAAAAATCAATCTTATCTTATAGGGAAGAAGGAGGAGAAAGGGGAAAGAAAATGGATGGGGTGGATAGAAGGCAGGGCAGAATGGATGGTAGAAGTAATAGGGAAAAGTGATGACAAAAAGGAAGGTAGATTGAAGAAGGTGGTGGTCAGAAGCAAAACACTGGTGAGGAGAGAAGGAGTGAAAGAAGAGAAAAAAGAATAAATAGGGAAATATAAGATATGGAGAAAGACACAGTAATCATAATTGGGAATGGGATGAACTCTCCCATAAAATGAAAGCAGAAATCAGGGTGGATTAAAAACCGTAATCCTACAATATGTTGTTTATAAGAAACGTATTTATATCAGACAGATACAAACAGAGTAAAGGTAAAAGGCTGGAGTAGAATTTATTACGCTTCAGCTAAAGAAAAAAAGTAGCTGTAGCAATCTTGATTTCAGACAAAGCAAATGCAAAAATAGAACTAATCAAAAGAGATAAAGAAGGAAACTACATCCTGCTAAAAGATACCATTGAAAATGAAGCAATATCAATCCTAAATGTATACGCACCAAGTGGTATAGCATCCAGATTCTTAGAGGAGAAGGTGAGTTGCAGGAAAAAATAGAAAATGGGGGACCTCAATCTCCACCTCTCAAAACTGGATAAATCTAACCACAAAATAAACAAGAAAGAAGTTAAGGAGGTGAATAGAAGTTTAGAAAAATTAGATATAATAAGCCTCTGGAGAAAACTGAGTGGAGATAGAAAGTATACTTTTTTCTCAGAAATATGTGGCAACTATATAAAAATTAACCATGTATTAGGGCACTGAAATCTCACAATCCAATACAGAAGGCAGAAACATTAAGTGCATCCTTTTCAGATCATGATGAAGTAACAATTACATGAAGTAAAGGGCCATGGCAAAATAGAATAAGAGTTAATAATCTAATAATTTAATCCTAACAAGTGAGTGTGTCAAATAACAAATCACAGAAACAATTTCTTCAAAGAGAATGACAATAAAAGACAACATACTCAAATTTATGGGAAGCAGCCAAAGTAGGGAGCTACATTCTTAGATAAGTTTTTGTACCTTATTCAAAGCTCTTCATTGTCTTTTCATATCTTCCACAACTCTCCATTCCTTTTCCTATATTTTTCCTAATACTCTCATTTTTAAAAACTCAGGTTGTTTTTAAAAGAAATTCTTGCTTTATATCTTACCAGGAGTCATAGGTGGACTTGTTCCCAAAAT
The DNA here is from genome assembly GCA_023548195.1 of Bettongia penicillata ogilbyi. Classification (NCBI taxonomy): domain Eukaryota; kingdom Metazoa; phylum Chordata; class Mammalia; order Diprotodontia; family Potoroidae; genus Bettongia; species Bettongia penicillata. Next base: position 1,992,816 of record JAJHZJ010000551.1, on the reverse strand, counting down.
ACGTTTTTTTTTTTTTCTTGAGGCATTGTTTATATATGTTTTAGAGTCAATAGTAAAGACTTTACTACTATGTGCCAGGCACCATGCTAAGTTCCAGGAATACAAATTAGAAAAATGCAGTCCTTGCCACCAAGGAATTTACAGTCTGATGGAGGAAGAAAATACACAAAGGACGATGAAAAGTTGAGTCAAGGAGAGAAGGAGATACTTGGTGTAAGGGCATGATGTTTGAGGAATCAAACCCAAGCAAAGGAGCTAATGACAAACTAGGTTCTGAGTCTTCTGTAAAAGGATGTCTTTGGGAGAAATTTATTTCTCTACCTTCCAGCCCTCCAATCAGAGGAGAGAAGAAACTGTGGTTGATGAGATACTGTACAATAAAATTGAATCAATCTCCAGGATGATGAAATTTCAGTTGATGAACTTATCCTGGAGAAAGTATGATGTTTGTAGAATTGAAACCAAGCAAAACAACTGATGAAAAATGAAGGACAATGAAATCATTCTTTTCTTTTGGGTTTATGTATTCAATTTCCCTATTAAACTACCATAGTTCTTTGTGGTGGGACTCTGGTTGATCATTCTTCAAGTCTACTTTTTGACTTTGGACTTTATGTCAGGGCTTACACAGGGGACTTTTCCTAAAGTAATGCCATTTGGGATAAAATCTTGTCTTCTTAGACTGAGCTCTGTAAGTTCCTAACCTAGGTTTGTGTCTATCGGGTTTTTCCTTTTGGAAGTTTCAGTAAAGTGTTTTTGGACTGGATCACAATTATCTCACTGGGAAGTTCTGCAGTTTCGAAATAACTTAACTGCAGGATCTCGTTTGATCTAGGATTTCCTCCCTCATTACTCCACTGCAGACTTCAGCCTAGTCTCGTGGTTAGAACTGAATCCTTGCTGCTGGGACCAGAGCCCACAACTATTTCTCAACCTGTTCCTCATTCAGTAAACAGTCAAGGCCCAGAATCTCTACCCAACAACTGCCTTATGCCACCCATAAGTTCAGGTTCCCTCCTCAGTCTTCTCTGTATCTATGATTCAGAACTAGGTAGTTGGTGATAGAGTTTCCTGATGGCATATCTTCCCTACACCCTGATCTAGGTCATTGATATGAGATCTGTTCTTGCCCTGATACTTCCTGGCCTAGTGCCCTGTCTCAGCTCATTCAGTTCCTGGGTAATGGAATGTTGTGCACATGACACAATCTTAGCCAGACCCTGTACCCAGCAGACTGCTCTGGCTATCTCCCTAAGCTTAATTGAGCTGGAAAAATGATCCACTGTGATTTTTTTCTTAGATTTCCCAATAACAATTTAGTCTGGCATATTTTAAAAATATTTATGGCAGAGGTATGGGGAGGGACTTCTTCCTGCTGTTCCATCATCTTTATTTTATTTCCTACATACATGATTGTATATAATTATTTACATGTTGTCTCCCTCATTACACTGTGAGCTCCATAAAAGCAATAACTATCTTTTACTTTTCAAATTTGGCCTCAGACACCTACAGGCTATGTGACCCTGGGCAAGTTACTTTATCACCATTTCCCCCAAAACCAAAAAAAGAAAAAGAAAAAATACTCCAAGCCCCTCAATATATCCAGGAACCCTAAAGGAAGATATAACCACCTTGAGAAATTGAGCTAGGAAGTACATACTACATAATAATCTAGGTGAAAAGTGAAAATAGCCTGAGCTAAGGTTGTGATTGTGTGAATGTAGAAAAAGGGATCAGATGAAAGAAAATTGTGAAGGAAAAAGCAACAAGATTTGGCAATTGATTGAAAATGTGGGGTCACAGTGAAAATTAAAGACGACATTGTAATGGGATGGATGATACTTCTTTTGGAAGTGATGGTGAAGGTCGTGATTGATTTTGTAAAAAATATAAGGAGTTCTTTTTCAGATATGTCAATTTGTCCAATTTATAGAGTTTGAGTTGAAGAAAAACCAAATATCATCTAATCCAATCTGTACTTGAACAGGAATCCACTCTAAAATACCACTGACAAGTGTTATTCTAACTTCTCTAATGATAGTCACCCTATTCTCTACCTAATGGGAGACCACCCATTCCATTTTTAAGCAGCTATAATTATTATGAACTTATACAAGTTCTAAGATCCCTTCTAGCTATGACTCTGTGGTCAACCCACTAGTTATTAAATACTAAATTTTATCACAGCACTTGTTTTTAAATCCTGCAGAAGAAAAATCAAAATTCATTATCCTGTCATTCAGAGTTTTTCACATTCTGACTCTACCTTTTTTAAAAATCAACTATTAAACTCCCCAAATCCTCTGCTCACATTAAATTGCTTACTCACCATTTCTTGAACTCATACTTCAATTCTCTGTCCCCACATTTTTGCTCCATCCACCTTTAATTGTATGTGATATCTTTTTCTCATTTTTCTTGTATGTGTTTTTGCTAATTTTCATTTTAACTCTAACAAGTTGATTCACATGAATAACAATTCTTTTCTTGCCTGTTAAATATATTCTCTTATATTTTATGGTTTTATTTTATACTTACTACATTCATCATCTACCAAATTTTTCTCAAAGAAAAATTTATCTTGATACAGAACTATGAAGTTTCTCTGTAATCTCCAAGTCTTTAACCTCTCTCATTGCTTATGCAAATCATATTTTTCCTCATCCTAACCTTTCCCACCTTTTTATTGATATCACCAAGCATCATAATGTCTGTCAATTAAATTTGGAGAGTGTTATCTGGCTCTTTGCAGAATTACTTTACCCTTTATCCTTAGAAATTGATGTTAGTGCATAAGCTGCAAAGTTTTTCATGGTACTCTTTTTTTGCCAATACTTTTCATTAGCTCTATGATAAATGATAATCAAATGTCTCATGCAAGGTTGTTTTTTTGCTGCCTTTGTTGGAGCATATGATAAAACCCATCCCAGTTCCATCTTTTATCTCTGCAAGAGTTACTTGTGAGACATTCTTCCATTTAGTTGCAGTTTCCTTTCTTTTGTCTTTGTTGATGGCAAGAATATCAAGATTGACATGGGTCATCTTCTCCAATAACATGTCCACTTGTTGGCTACTTGTCACATTTGGAGTACCTATAGTCAAATTAAAATATGTATTATTCATATTACTCTGTCATCCTTCCCACTATTGCACATTCTCACTACAGAAGTAGAAAGGGGACTACACATGTCTTCGTTTCTCTAGTTCATTGTCTTCATAGACCAAAAATATCTGTCACTAGTTGCCAGCCTATTGGTGAAGTGCTTCTTCATAGTTAGCCATGTTGGTCCTCAGAAAACACTCAGTCTATTTTGGGGATCATAGTAAGAACTTTTCTAGCACAATAGAACCCAACTAAACATATACACCACTGGCCATCAAAAACCCAGGATCACTTCCATATCATGATGAAAGATCAATGTAGAATTTTATGGAAGATAACATTTATATCTATATACAAAGACAAATAAAAATTTTAATAATAATGGTCTGATGTTATATTTACATATGAGAGAATTTAAAATACATGTAGAAATGCTGTTTATAATTTGCCCTTCAAAAACTATCAGGAAGAAAAATACATTTTATGACCTGAAATATTGTATGATATTATAGCATAGCAATAACCTTATAATATGGATACCAGAACACACAAACTTGGCCTTAGACCTTCTAATAAAATTCCAAAATCTCTCTACACTATGTACTTTATTACTATTTCATATTCTATAGTAAAATTTGTTTGGGATATCAGAGATTATGTTTTCTTCTTTTATACAGAAACTGACATTTATTCCATCACAATTTAGTAGACTGTAGGCAGCTAGGTGGCACAGTGGATCAAGTACCAGCCCTGCAGTCAGGAGGACCTGAATTCAAATCCATCCTCAGACTCATGACACTTCATGTGATACTGGGTAAATCACAACCTCAACTGTCTGGTGAAAAAGAAAAAGAAAAGAAAAAAGAATTTGATAGGTTTCAAGAACACTTGAATTTCTGGTTATCAATTTCTTCAGAGAAAGTAAGAAAATAGAATTTTTAGGTATTACACTAACCCACTTTCAAAAAAAGAAAAAGTCTGCCATCTGGCAAGAAATAGAAAGGAAAGATCTTATTGTTTAACTGAATTCAGTCATTTTTTAAAAAGCAGAATTTTGTTAATTATTTGGGCAGCAGATTCATTATATATACATGAGATTTTTTAAAAAATCTATCTGAGAAGTGTTAAGTATTAATCTAAAAATTATTTCTCCCTGTCTTCATTTTAATTTTCAAATTCTTGAGGCTTTCAAATAACTTGGGGCTTAAGATACACAACTTTACTTACTTCCTCAAGAACAAACAAGTCTTTCTCCAGTTATCTCCACCCTCAAATTAAAGATCAAATAAGGCGGAATTGGCTACTGGCAGGTAGCTGAATTGAATATCAAAACTCAACTAGTTTTCCTTAAAAAAAATACCCTAAAATAAGAGAAATGGCATCAAATGAATACATTCAAATAACATCCCAAAGTTAATTTCTATGACACAATTCATGCATAAATCATTTTTAAACGAACCATGGGAAAAATTTATAATCTCATAACTGAAGGTAAAAGATAGGCCAGTTTATTTTTTTTAAACAGGTAGTATATAATCTGCAATGCCTACATTTTCATGATTTGAACAGACAAAGTGTGCCCTATGTGTATCTGATGGTGTGTTTGGAATGAAGCCAAAACACACAGCTCTGGAGTTCTGAGGGTTAAACTTTCATATACTATCAGCCTGAATAAAACGGTGATTCATGTATGTTTTGCCCTTAAAGCAATTGAGAAATAAGAAACCCAAGTAAAGTGGGGTGGAACAAACCCATCACTGTTTGCAGAAAAGTAAAAATGTGAGGATTCATTTTTAACGGAATTCTGAAGCAGCAGAGTAAACAAATATAAACAATGACTTATTTAGGCCTTTATAAGTAAGTTTCTTCCATGCATTTTAAAACTTAGCAAAATATGAAGAAATTCTAGTTGTTTTTTTTTCAGCTAAATCTCAGAGAACTAATTAGGATTTTTTTAAAAACACTTTAGGCACTCGCTTTTTTTTTCAATAGAGGTCTGCTCTGTTAGAAATGTCTGAGTCTTTGCTTAATAACTTTTTCCCTCATGCAGCAAATGGACAGGAACTGTAGCAAACTCCAGGTGACTGACAGAAATCAAATAAATTCATCTTCCGAGCATATGCATCTATAGCTCAGAAAAATGTTGTTATTCACCAAGAAGTAACTTAAAAAATGTGTTTGATCCTCCAAGATCATTCTGATTCAGAAACACCCAAATTCAAACTGGGCAAGTATTTTCATTCTCTATTAAGCGATAATATAAAGGTCTGGGCATGATAATGAAGTGAGAAACATTTGCTGGCATAGCCGTATAGTGTAAAAATAGGAATAACCTTTGACAAGAAAAAAAACAAGCTTAGTGGAGTTACAAGAACATTTGTTTTCTGCATTGAAAAAAAAATCAGCATTACCTTAGAAACAGTCATAAAATGCTACAAACTGAAAAGCTATTTACCTTAACATCTATAAAATGGAAACTATTTCTGTAGTCTGCTGAAGGAAATGTAATCTTTTTCTCATCAACTGTGAATAACATAGTACTTGAAATAACTGGTATGTTGTAATGCTCAACTCTCCATCTAATGGCTCAAATAATTCTGCAGATTTTAAATATTATCAAATTATGTGTTATAATCACATGAAGCTTATAGCCTTCCATAGTTTAAACTAATTAGCTGTTAGGTGATACCATTTTTTCACTTGTCTTTTATGTTCCTTAGAAAAGAACACATTTTAATAAAATAACAAGTTCTATATTTTATAGTCCATATCACTCCTTTCACATTTGACTACAGTAAACCGGGCTATAATTTTGAGCTTTGCCCTTTGACCCTTAATATTGTAGCTATTGCAATGATTTTTGGCAATAGAAGCAAGTAGGTTAAAATTTTAACTTCACACTGTTAAACAGCAAAATTGACAAAGGAATGTGTCTTACTGCTGAAACATAATGGGAATCGAGCATACTGACTTCAACTATTTCAAGGATTATTAGTGTACTTACATTTGATAATAGCTCCTATGATTTTAGGCAATTTTATAAAAATATGCTATTAACAGTACAGATAAGCAGTAAGTAGAAATGTCAAATCAGCTCTATGAAATTTAGCATATACCTGTAGAAAGTAGGACTGTTGTTCAATGGCACAGTTAAATTCTTGGTTGTGGTAATAACTGCAAATTCTGATATGTTGTAATGATAAATGGGGAATCTCTGTGTGTGTGTCTGTCTCTCTGTGTGTCTCTCTGTCTCTCTTTGTCTCTCTGTCTCTCTCTTCCCTTTGTTGATCAATTGGTTATTCATGTGTCTGTCATTCTGTATGCCTACCTATCTTTATTTTGGAATTATTGGGAGAAAGAAGCATATGAAAATTAATTAAAAACTAGGGCTATGAAAACAGCATTTGTGTTTTGAGAGCTGCAGTTATTGATAAGAATAATATTAAAATTCCTTTCTTTTTTTTTGCAAGAGTAGACAGGTAGATTTTGTTTCCTCTTTCCTGAACAATTCACATAGACCTCTGAGGATATCTTTTTAGTGACAGGTCTTACTCCGTTTTAATTTTGCTTGTATGACCTTGTTTCCTGAATTGCATCTATAATTACTAAAGAACCCTTAAGAAAAATATATGTGTGTATATGTGTGTATGTATATATACATATATGTAAATATATGTATACATAATATAAATATAAATATAATATATATATGTAATTTTGATTGCCTTATTTCAGTCATCACTAAAGTGTTATTTGGTGACTGAACAGGGGGTGGAGGTGATCTTTATTTTGAAGGCTTTGCAAGTAGAGCACAAACAGTGGCATGTCCTAAGCTGGCATTGGGGCAATATACAGGTGCTTAAACTCCACCTTCACATGGGTATTATGGCCCCTATAAAGGTTGTATATGAGTTCACAGCATGAATTGTGTCCATGGACATGAGATTTAAAATATTCTGGAGGAAAACTCACAAAGAGAAAGATATCAGGTAGTGGAATCATGGAGATTAGAGAAAGGAAGAAATGTCAATTGTATACAAAGATCCCTTCTGAGAATGAGATGATAGTAATGGTGAAGGTCTGGGTTTCTATGATTATTCACTTCTTGTGTCAAGAAGCCAACCAATACAGTATGGGAAAAAAAATACATTGCATAAATGCTTGAGGGTGAGATTTTTTTGAATAGATAAGGCACCCAAACAGATTACAGAATCATGGATGTAGAGATGAAGGAGACCACAGAGGCCATTTAATTGAACTACCTCATTTTATAGATGAGGAAAGCGAGGGTAGTGTCAAAGACAGAGTTTAAATACAGGCTTTCATGACTTCAGGCCTAGCCTTGGATCAACTATGCCACCAAGAACTCAGATGAAACTTATGGGATCTGCACTGGAAAAACTATGAGTCTAGACCTGCCAATAGTGATTTTCATTTATCAGAAATCCTGCCAAGCTAATGTTGTAGAGGCTCTGAAAGTTGTGTGTGTGGTAGTGTTCAATTATTTTCAGTCATTTGTGAATCTTCATGACCCATTTGGGGTTTTCTTGGCAAGATGGTTTACCATTTCCTCCTCCAGCTTGTGAGAAAACTGAGGCAAACAGGGTTAAGTGACTTGCCCAGGGTCACACTGCTACTAAGTATCTGAAACTGGATTTGAACTCAGGTCTTCCAGAATTCAGGGCATGCTTTCTATCTACTGAGCAGTTGGCTAGTAGGTAAATATCATATTCTTTTATTTTAGCAATATGTGAAGACCATCTACTAAAGCACAGAGGGTTTGTAATCTGTCCCCATAGGAAGAACACTCATGTATATAAAATCAAAGACCTTTCAAAGTACTGAAATTAGCATGGTCAACCCAGTAGTCAACAGTGTGGTGTAGAGGTTAAATGGCAGAGTGGAAAGAACTCCTTCCTCAAATTCTGCTTCTTTTACTTGTTATCTTTATGGCATTAAGTCACTTTATATGTCTACACCTCTTAGTAGGATTAGACTCAAGTGCTAAGATCCTTATCAGTTCTGTCTGATCCATGATCATATATGGAAAACAAAGTTGAAATTAAGGCTATATAAAATACAATAGTCCAATATTACCATAGCTCACAAACTTCAAGGTTTAAAGAGCACCTTGCAGACACTATCTCATTTGGTCCTCACTAAAGATCTGGGAAGTAGGTGATATAATTATCTTTGATTTTATAGGTGAGGAAATTGGAGCTCAAAGAAGTAAATCATTTGCTCAGGGTCAGATAGCTTGTAAATAATTGAGGCAAGATTTGAACTGCAATTTTCCTAAATCCAAGTTCAGCACACTAGTCTCATTACAACATGCTGTCTTTTTATCTGAGGTTTAAAGAATTAACAATTTAAGCCATTCTCAGTTACAAACTCTGGTAACTATTGTTCTTGACTTTGCAGCCTTTGACACAAAGACAGTCTCGTCTCTCTAGGATTTCAGGACACCACAGTTTTTCTGCTTTGACTCTTAATTAGCTGATTAGAAGCTTTTCCATCTCCTTTGCTGGATCTCTGTCCAGATCATGCCCTCTAACTGTAGGCATCCCACAGGGTTCTTTCTTGAGTTCTCTCCTCTTCTCCCTCTATCTTGCTTCATTTGATGATCTCTTCATTTCCCATGGATTTAATTTTCATCTCTATACTGATGATTCTCAGATCTACTCTTCAACACTAAACTTTCTACTGACCTTTGATCTCATACCTCTATCTACCTATTAGACATCTTGTACTAGATGTCCTATAGATATCTTAAACTAAATATGTCCAAAATTTTCTTTCTTCCCAAATCCTTTCTCTACCTGAATTTTTGTATTTCAGTTGAGGGAAACATTGTCCTCCTTGTCACCGTAAATGGAAGGACCCTGACATACACAGGAGGACCTGCTATCGCAGGTTCTTTGATCTGCTTTTCTAAAAGGAAAGGCAGCTTTCAAGGAGTCAACAATCACTTTAATCAAGCGCATGTATCATTCACTTAGTTCAGAGGAAAAAGTCAGCACCTGAACTTCACAGAAAATACAAACAGAGAAATAAAGATCAACAGGCAGACCCAACTGTCTGCCCATTACATACAAACATAGTTATCAGAGAAAAGCACCTACATCTGGGTGTTCAAAGCCAGGGGGCTCCTTCATGGCTTCCCAGGATCTTCTTGGACCAAACAAACACTTCCAATGAGTAAGCCCCAAAGTAAAACCTTACCTCAGAGTACTTACACATTCTTCAGATCCAGATGGCATCACAACTTTGAGAGTTAGTGCTTCATTAACAAAAGGTGTGGACCTTCCTACAAATCTTCCCAGGTCCATTAATGGATGGAGAAGATCTTTAATCATATTATTTTATCAGAGGCACTTGATCACACTAAAACAAAAAATGCATTATCAATATAAGTCACAGAGGTTCACAACCTAGTTGTCATCTTCCAATTCTTACTGTCTCTCACCTCTAACCCCCATAACCAATCTATTGTCAAGGTCTATCAATTTCACTTTTACAACATCTTTCAAATATACCCCCTTCTCTCCTTTTATACTGACACCATTATGGTGCAGTACCTCACAAATGCACACTTGGATTACTGCTAGTTCATCTACCTATCTCAAGTCTCTCCCAACTCCAATTCATCCTCAATTTAACCACTGAAGCGATTTACCTAAAGTGCAGAACAAACTACATCACATTCCTACTGAATAAACTCCATTGGCTCCAAAATCTAATACAAAATTTCTTGCTTCACATTCAAAAATCTTCATGTCTTAGGTCCTTTCTACTTTCCCAGTCTTCTTACACCTTAGTTACCACCATATACTCTTTGATCCAGTGGCTCAAGTCTCCTTACCATTCTGTGAACAAAACATAGCATCTCTTGACTCTAGGGATTTTCTCTAGCTATCCCCTATGCCAGAAATGTTTCTCTTCCTCTCTACCTCCTGGATTCCCTGACTTTCTTTAACACCTCATTTGGCAGAGGAAGTCTTTTCCAAGCTCTCTTAATTCTAGTGACTTCTATTAATTAATTCCTGTTTTAGCTTGTTTGTATATATTTGTTTTCTCCTTCATTACATTGTGAGCTCCTTGAAAGTAAGGACTGTCTTTTGCCCTTTTTGTATCCCCTGGCATTTAGCAGACACTTAAATGTCACAAGTGATTGAAGCAGCCCGTTTCCCTTTTAGATGACTAATTATCAGGAAGATTTCTTTGCATTGAGGCTAAATCTACTTCCCTATAATTTTTACCTCAGTTACTCCTTGTTCTGCACTCTGGGTACAAGAAGTTTAACTCCCCTGACACAAACTATAACCCTTCAAATGCTTGAAGATAGCAGTTCACCTATCCCCTCCTCCTCAGTCTCTCCAAGGTTTTTCCTTTAAAAATAGCAGTGTCCACAGAAGATGGCATGTGAAATGATTTGATTTAAACGAAGGCTTGATGATACTTAGATTTATTAAAAGCTCTCTCATAAATGATGGCATCTTCTCTTGGCAGTAAGATATGCTAGAATTGGTTGATTGTCAATAAAGCAGCTAAACAACCTAGCATTTTCCATCTAGATTATTTCTTCCTCCACCTTGCTAAAAAAAAAAAAAAAACCTTCATTTTTTTCTTTCTTTTTTTTTCTTTTTGCAGAAATCCTTGGGAGACTGACACACGATGCTGACGTATCATAAAATAAAGTTGCTCTTTGAGTTAGAATAAACCATTTTGTCTATGAAAATTCAAAAATAGACTGGAGCATGTGGGAAGCACTTCTGCCATGGAATGTAAGCCTCCTTTCAAAAGTCCAAGCTACTTGAGTTTCTCTTTATAGTGAGTAATATTACTAATACTCACTATAAAAAACAAGACTATAAAAAAATAGAAATTTTAAAACTTGAATTTATGCTAAGGGCTATGAAGGTCGCTGATCCCCAAATAAACTTCCCCTGTACCCCTGTCTTAGTAACTTCAGAGAGTCTAAGAACTTAGAGCTAAAATTACAGAATGCTTCCTGTTCTGTGATTGTTTCTTTGAATGATTCAACCATGAAAAACAACCATATCTGTTCAGCAAGCATCAAGGTGTGTTCATAAACTAAAAAACAGCTCTCAACCGAGGTGCGTGTGTGTGTGTGTGTGTGTGTGTGTGTGTGTGTGCGCGTGCGTGTAACAGGAAGAGAATGAAGTCCTTTACTAATATTCACTTTTGGAACTAGTTATAAGCCCTAATTTGGGCAGTATACAAAGTTGAAAGACATTTTGAAGAATCTTTTTGAGACATTTCCCTCACAAAATTTAATTACTGTACTATTTATTTGCAATCAATTTTATAGGGTTCATTCCTATCAATGGCATCATTATAGTGTATACTGGTGGTATGAATATTTGAATTTGATATAGGAGGAAGTATGGAGTATCTTTCAATACCAAAGAACTTTATTCTTTCCGGTATAACTAGTAATACAGGATACCTCCAAAGGTTCTACCTTTATATGCTTTTTATCTTTTTAAACTTTTCCCTTTTAACCTTTTCCCCCTTTCTTGGCAATGTCATCTATTCTAGATTCTGGAATCATGCTACCTTGTAAATAAAAATTTCCCATACACAGATGATAGAGGTTGAAGCACATTATCCATAAACTTCCTTCTTGGGACTTGTTTGTTTCTGTCATAGGCTTCCATGGGAATTCTTTTAAGGTTCTAGTTCTTACCATTTCTTGAATTCATAAAACAACCTATTATTTGTTCTGATTGATTGGACAAGAAAGACACAGGCCGGCATGAGTAACTTCCTTGAGTTTTTGCCCCAATGTGGCAACTACTGGTTCCTGGGGGCAAGGAGTTTGTTCCCATTTCACTTCTCCTCTCTCCAGACTATACATTGCTCTGTTAACTGAAAAAAGAAAAGGTAGAAAAGACAAAAAGGATAAAAAAAGGCAAAAAGTTGACTTATCAGGGTTTTTTTGTAGGCTAGCAAAGGACAATTCTTCTGATAAAAATCCATGGTGTTTGCCAACCAGATTGTTTTGCAGGTAACCCCAGTACTTCAAAACTCATCAGGAGTCATCCTCTGCCTTGAAAAAGATGACAAAATTAAGTATGCCTACACTCCATGGGGCACATCCACCGGACATCCCACTGTCCTGGGATCTAATCGAACTGTCAGGGAACTTCCCTTGCATTAAGCTTATAATTTAACACATCTTTTGTCACAAGTGAGCTCTTCCTCCTTACTTTCCTAGTTCTTAAGAAAACAAATCCTTGAGGATTTGTTCATGACATCATCTGTATTAGGATGGCCACAGATGTTCATCTATCTTTTATACAATGTAATCTCATTTGTTCCAGAATAGTTTGTATCTATTCCATGTATTTTTTTGTATGACTCCTTGTTCTGAAATAATCTAGCATGACAAATATGAGACAACTGATCAACGAAAAACCCAGGTTTTGCCTGACATAACAATGGAAGTTGGTTACTCAAGAGTATAAAAAAAGAAAATTATCCTTCCTAGGTAAACCACCTTTGCGTGACTTGGTGGTGGTAGTTTGTATATTCCACCTGAAACATGGTTGGTTGGTTTCCCCCTTCAACAGGAGCCCTGGAGAGTAACTATATCCAAAAAAGCTATCACTGAAGTCCAAATAATCTTGGGACTTATGACCACTATTTCCAATTGCCATAAGTATAATACAGTAAAGTATAAGTGAAGATGCTTATGTTGGACAGTGTCTGGTGGATCTCCTCTTTGTGAAACTTATCAATGATCTCTTAATTGCAAAATCAACTTTTCTCAAATCTCTTCATTTTTTGGCCTGTCTGCAACATTTGATAGTATCTGTTATCCTCTTCTCCTAAATATTCATTCCTCTCTAGGTTTTTATGACATTTATGTCTTCTGGTTTAATTGAAATTCTACTTTCTCCATGAAATCTCATTTGATCCTACCTATAGAAAATTATATCTCCTTCCTTTGAACTTCTATACCATATTATTTCTACCTCTCTTATTTGCTCATCAGATTTTATAATACCTTTGTACCTACCTTAGCTCTTCTAGAAATCCATTGCAATGCAATAAAAAAAAAACTGACCTCAACTTCTGACACATACTGTCTCTGTGATCCTGAGCAAGTCATTCAGACAATAAATATTTATTAAGTGCCTATTAAGTGCTAGGGAAGGCAGCTCCTGCTATCAAGGGGCTCACAATCTAACTCACAAAACAACATGTAAACAACTATGTAGAAATAAGTTATCTACAGGATAAATTGGAAATAATGAGCAGAAAGAAGGTACTAGAATTAGCTGTGATCAAGAAAGACTGCCTATTGAAGGTCAGATTTTAACTTGTACCAAAAGTGAATCAGAGAAGCCAGAAAGCACAAGTGAGAAGAGAGAGAATTCCAGGTATGGGGGACAGAGGGGAAAACTCCTGGAGTTGGAAGAGGCAGTGCTTTGTGTGAGAAACAGCAATAAGGCCAGTGTCATTGGATCTCAAATATAGTAGGAGTGGGGGACCGTAAGATGTAAGAAGGCTGGAAAGGTAGGGGAAGGGTAGGCTACATAAGGTTTTGAATGTCAAACAGAGGATTTTGTATTGGATTGTAGCGATGATAGGAAGCCTCTGGAGTTTATTGAGTAGGAAGATGACATAGTCCAACCTTCACTTTAGGAAAATCACTTTAACCATGTAATAGAGGATGACTGATGTGAGCATATTAAAAAGGAAACCAACCAGCAAGTTTTTATAATAGTACAGGTTGGAGGGGGGTGAGGACCTGCACCGAGGTGGTAGCAATGTCTGAGAAATGAAGGGTTTATACACAAGAGAGGTTATGAAGGTAAAATAAATAGGCTTTGGCAGCAGATTGAACGGAGGGTGGGGCTGTTGAGAGAGAGTGATGAGTTAAGGATAATACCTAGGTTATAAGCCTGAGGGACTGGGAAGACAGTGGTGCTCTCAACAATAACAAGGAGGTTATGAAGAAAGTAAGGATTTTTCCTGAGGAGGTGAAGGAAAGATAATGAATTCAGTTTTGGGGCATGATGTGTGTAAGAAGTGTATAGGACATCCCATTTGAAATGTCCACTCAGCAGTTGGAGATGCAAGTCTGGATAGAAAAGTTAGGCTAAATGAACAGATCTGAAAATCATCAGCATGAAAATGATAATTGAGTAGGGGCTGATATGATCAGTTAGTAAAATAGTACGCAGGGAGAAGAGAAGAGCGGCCATGATGGAGCTCTGCAGGACACCAGCAACCTCAGTGCTCTAGGCAAATCTCCAAAACTATTCAGAGAAGGTAATGATCTACATTTGTGGAATGATTTCCTCATCTGGGAATTTTCTACAGTAATAAAATCACAAGGACAGTCCCTGTGCTTTTCCTATCTACTCTACTGGATCATAAGGCAAATATGGGCTTGGAATGAATAAATCTCACAAGGTAGGGCCTGGGAAATGTTTCTGGGTTGTGGAGCTGCTAAGCCTCTGTGCTTTCCCTCCACTGCTGTGGCTTACTGCTGCCATTTAGCTTGAGGCAGCAAAGTAGCAGTTTATTATGGCTGGTCACCAGCTGGGAATTTTCCCTGCTTACAGCTCAACTCTTTACTTCATTTAGGCAGTCTCTACTTACTTAAGCAAACCCATAACAACAACGGTCACACATAGGCTCCCTCGACTCATTGTTACTCCTGGGTCCTTTATTTGTTTGCCTAATTTCTGAAGAATCCTTTTATATTACAAAAGGAGAGCTTTAACCTTATCCTTACCCTTTATATGCTAGAAGTGGGGAAAGATCTCCAAAACAATTCTCCTTCATTTCTCTTAATCATATCTTTGCAGATGCAAACTTGGTAACATATTTAATCTTGGAAAATACTAAAGAAGGACATGAATACACTAACAAAATGAGTTTGAATATTAGGATTGTACTTGTTTACATAGTTTTAAAATCTCATCTATCAAAGGTGAGAGAGTTTCTTTTGAAATGAAAGTTTTCCCTGGGAAGATTTATATGAACTGATGCAAAGTGAAGTGAGTTGGGTCAGGAGGACATTGTACATAGTAACAACAATGTTGTAATGATGATCCACTGTGAAAAACTTAGTCACTGTTCAATAAAATGATCCATGACAATTCCAAAGGACTCATGATGAGAATTCTATCTACCTCCAGAGAAAGATGAACTCAGATGAACTCTGAGGGCAGATTGAAGCATATTTTTCACTTCTTTTCTTTTTTGCAACATAGCTATTATAGAAATGTTTTACATGACAAAAAAGGAATGAAGGTTTTGCACAATTGAAGTTTGACTGAGACAAATAAAACAAAATTCCAATAAATTCATCTATAAGACTTGATAAGACTCATTTATTTAAATTTAATTCTAAATAGTATCTAAGTTTCTTAAACATCAGAGCATGGAGAAGATAGCATGGTGTAGTGGGTAGAGCACCAGATTTGGGATTTGGAACATCTGGGTCCAAATCCTGCCTTGGCAATTAGTAGATAGTATGCTTTCTAAACCTCTGTAGATCACTTCTCTTTCCTAGACATTGATTTTCTCTTCTATAAGGTAAGGTGGCTGGATTAGATGACCTCTAAGGTCCTTTTACCTCCAAACCTATAACCTACAAAGGAGTATATTGATGCTTTATTAGTTAAGCATTTAATTCATTATGCTGAATTCAATTAATGATTTTGAACTGAGAACATGCTGTGTTTGTCTTTCTATCCTTGTACCTAGAAGTGCTGAGGATCTTACAAAGACAATAGAAGATAATAATGTGCACAAAATAAATTATAAATATAGAAATATATAGAGGACATTTTTTGGAATTGGAGCTGAGCTAGAAATATACAATCCAGTTGTCTGATAGAGTAATAATTGCTAGAAAATTTTAGAAAATGATGGACCTGTCACTGCTGCCATGAAATGTAGTGACTAAAAACTGAAGCTAACTCTTATTCATAGATGATAGAGCAATATCAAGTCACAAATTGTGGACATTAGTGTTCTCTACATATGAAACTGACAAAGCTGCTAACTGAACCTCATGAAATACTCCTAAGTGATGAGACCCATACAACTATGAAATATTTTCTCAAGGGAAGTAGTAGATGCCCCATCACTAGTCACTAAAAATTAGACTAGAAAAATTATAATAAAAATTACCCTCATACTCCATTCTGTTTCAAGATAGGAGAGGGAAGTAAATATAATGTGCTTGATGACTTCTCTTTGCTTAAGATATCCTATCTTAGAAGATATTAATCCATTGAGATTAGAAAAAGGAACACACAAAGTAGTAGAGTTGTCGCTTCCACATAGCAGGGAGTTAGGGGTGCCCCGCACCCCTGTCACCTGGAAAATCCAAGTAAAAATTTTCGACTCTTCCTTCATAGCAGATAAGTCTGATTTTTTTTCTTTTTCTTTTATGGGGTATTTACAATACCTCATTGTAGAATTTGGGTTAAGTATTTGATCATAGGTTCTGTGTCATCCAGTGGCTTTTGGTTGTCATCTGTGGCTTCCACAAAACTCCAAAAAGATCCCATTTAATTTCTTATGCCAACCTGTGATATATCAAAACCATGATGGGAAAAGTTGTGATATGGAGAGGACAGTAGTATATGACTGTCTACTCTGTCTTTATCTGCCAGGGATCAAGAGTGCTTTATCCTTATTTATGTTGAAAACACCACCATCTTTCTAGTCCCTCAGATTCACAATGTGGAAGTCATATCCAACTCTTCCTTTTCCATCAATTCCTTGCTCATTTTTTTCAAATTTCCCTCCAAAAAAATCTCTCACAGAACTGATACTGATTGATGTGAGAAGAACCAGGAGAACATTGCACACAGTAACAACCACAATATGCAAGGACTGATTTTCATAGATTCAGCCCTTCTCAACAATGCAAGGATCTAAAACATTTCCAAAGGACTCATGAGGGAAAATGTCATCCAAAACCAGAGAAAGAACTATGGAGTCTTAATGTAGAGCAAAGTAGACTATTTTCTTTGTTTTGTTTTGTTTCTCATGGTTTCTGCCACTCATTATAATTCTTCCATGCAACGTGACTAATGTGAAAATGTGTTTAATAGGAATGTATGCGTAGAGCCCATAGCAGATTACATACTGTCTTGGGAAAGAAGGGGGAGAAAATTTTAAACTTATGGAAGTGAATACTGAAAACTAAAAATAAATAAATTAATAAATTGGAAAAAAAATCTCTTACTTCTGTCCCCTTCTCTCCACTCAAACCTGTTGCTCCAGGGTAAGATTCTCATCACATCTCTCTTAGATTATTTCACTAACCTCCTATTCAGTCTCCTTTCCTCTGCTTCCCCTACTCCCCAGTTCATCTTCCACATAACTGCCAAATAAATGCCCCTAAAACACAAATCTGAAAATGGCATTCCTCCGCTCAAGCAGCTTCAGCGGCTTTCTATTGACTCAGGATTTAAATATAAGCTCCTCTGTTTGGCATTTAAAGTCTACAGTAGCCTAGACTTCAATCTATCTTTCTAGACCGATTTCATATTAACCCAATCCTGGATTCTATGTTCCTGACAGTTTGGTCTATTGACATTCCATCTCTCATCTCTGTGCCTTTGTCTAGTCCAGCTTCCATTCTTGTAACGCTTGTCCTCCTCACCTTTGCCTTCTTTTCAAGACTCAACTCATAAATCAGCACCTACAAAGAGACCTTCTTTACTTCTCCACTTCTTATTTCTGTCTCTCCTTACCCATTAAAATCCCTTTGTGTATACTATATGTGTTCCTCCTATTTCCTTATGTATATAAGAAAATGGTTGCCTCTTGCCCACTCTCTCAGGGTCAGGTTTACCATATTTTTCCACCATCACCACCACCACCCCCTGGGTTCATCTAAGGAGTCTTTCTTTTTTGCCTTAGACTCATTTCCTTGGGCTCAGTTCTCATTTTTAGGGACTTAATGAGTAGCAATCAGTTCCATTTAATAGCAACATTAGATTAGTTTTACAAAGAGATAATTACTTTAAATTAGAGGAAGAAAAAACAAATCATCACTTCCTGCAAAATTTCAGGGTCAGAGTCATTCATTACACAGCCTTAGTGGTTTGAGAAGTGAAAGTGGAAGGGATTGAATATACATTTTAATTTACTTCCTACATCCTGTCAGTCCTACCAAGTTCATGTCCAAAGTCTGCATTACTGTTTTCTACTTGGTTGGAGACCAGGGACCCTTACTCCTCAAGGCATTACTGACAGCCTGGCTTCAATATCCAACCTACATTCTTGAATTCCAACATCCCTGAGGCTTGTGCACAAAGGCCAGATGAGAGAGTTCACTTTCTACATCTAGAATAAAAAGACCAAAGACTCAAGTCCATTTCTCCTCGTAGAGGAGAAAGAAAAGGAGGGAGAAGAAGACCTAGAACCCTCCACCCTTACTTTATGGGTATATCAATTCTGAAGGAAGGAATCAGCTCCTCCCCCAAATGCAAATGTGATTGTATCAGACCATTCTGAAGCCAGGCACAGTTCTAGTTACCATATTTCATCCCATAATCGTCTTAGATTTCATATCAATTTTTTTTGCAAAAAATGGGATGCAACCATAATGTGAAAATTTTTAATTGTGTCAGTATTATTTAAAAATCATTTATTACTAAACTGTCTTTGGTGTAAGATCAGGATGCATGACATATTTGTGAATATATGTTAAAACTGAATAGTCCAAATAAACAGATATCATTTCTTCATGACAGTTTAAAATACGTCCCATGTCTTCATTTGCAAAATCTCATATGATACACTGCAGTCATTGATGGTATTTCATTGACATACACAAACACTTCTTCAATGATTTGTAGAAATTTGCTGTTTTAGGACTTCCAAGTGCACATCTAGATAGGTTTGTGTTTTTTTCTTATCTTTTAGTTTCCACCAGTCTTGCACCAACTTTTCACTCACTGAAAACTGCTTTTCTGCAGCTTTGTTTCTATACTGTTCAGTGAATACAATCACTTTCAGCTTGAAGCCCAAAGAATAGTTTGTATATTTACCCATAATCAGAAAAAAATGTTTCACATGTTAATACATTGCTGGTAGATGAACTGCACAGTTTAGCTAGTGCAGGAAGATGCAAGTTGTACCATATCCCATGACTTAGTTTCACCTGGCTGCCCATTCCCCTTGCCCTTATAACTCTTCGATGGGTTGAGTGACAATATGGTAAGTAATGTGGCATTCTAAACAAAACATGCAAGCCAGCTTTCAAAAATATGCTGACAATGTACATGTGCTGAGAATTCTAGGCTCAAGACTCGCAATGCATGAGAGATAAATGCATATCCATATGTCACTACATAATGTAAATACATTACTTCTATGTTTACCTTTTAAACAGTGTGAAGAATGAAATTATACCAAGTGACAATTATGCAATAGAAGATTATAAACTATTTTTTGGACTGAAAAACAAGATTCAGTGATTTATGTGGTGGTGATGCTTTTGCAGCAAAATATAGTACACAGCCAATGAAAAAATGACTGCCCCTAACCATATGGTAGACTTACACAGAATGTCATATATGTTCCAGTCCTCCAGTGTCCTGAAAGCAGGTTCTCTAGTGTCTTCCATATGGATGATGCCATTTTAGGTGGTCTGACTGTGTACTAGGTGCTCCTTCCACATTACAAATACATATGTGTCATTTTTCCCCAGAAGAATTTAAGCTTTAAGGGAACAGCGACTACTTTGTTTTATCTTTGTACGTCTGCACATAAAAGGTCCTTAATAAATGTCTAATAAATTGCTCAGTATGAAAACCAAGAACTGGTAACTCATTCTATAGTCTTACTAAAGAACTACCACATTTCCCATCTTGTCCATTTACTTTGTAATTATAACTCCTAATTAATGTACTTATATTAAGTGATGATGATCAGCCATGTTAACTGTTAAGTTCCCTGAAGAATGTCCAGGTGATTATAGTGGTGAATAATTCTTTTTTTTAGGAAAATCAAAGGTCAAAAATGAAAACCAGTTGGGAATTCATTTAGCAGAAAATATAATACAATTAAAATGACTCATTGTTTCTGGGTCTTTGCCCTGGATGAAGAAATATAAAAATGTAAGCTCAGAGTTTTGGATGACTTGTCATAATTCAAAACTCCTAATATATCATTCACAGCATATCAGAATACTTTACCATGTAACCTACTCCTGGAAGAAAAAAGTGAAAGTCTTACTAAAAAGCATAACATTCATATATTGTATGAAATTACAGTATTTTCAGGGTTCTTTTCCACCAAGAGGCTGGGAAAACAGCCTGTTATTTTCTTAAGGAAGTTATTTCACTATGTAAACATAACAGGAGTGCTGAATCCAACTGCAACCACCATGGAAGTACATATTTTCCCCATAACAGAAAAATCTATAGCACCTGCAATTGTTTAATAAAACGTCAACAAATAGCCACACATAGTTAGTAGCTGAACAGTTTCTTGGGCTTTATTTCTTAAGAAATATTTGATGTATATTGTTATTGTATTATTGTTGCTCCTTTACTTGTTTTGGAACTTATTCTTTTAAACCATCTAAGATGTAACATTTGTTCAAATTATATGAAGGACCATGTAGTCCAAACTCCTATTCAAAATAAAAGCCCAGGCAGAGCAGAGCAGAGCACAGCCCAGCACAGGTGCAGAGCACAGCCCAGAATTGGCTGGCCACTGCAAGGACAGGACTGGAGCAGGCTTCAAAGTGCCATGCCATCAGTAGCAGCTATGGGTTCCATACTCTTCAACTCACAAATGTCAAAGACAGCCTCAAAGATCAGCATGAAAACTCTTCACTTAGGTGAGAAGGGAATGTAACTGTCTAGCCCTGGCTCCAGGCAGCAGCAGCTTCAATTGTTGAAGCCCTGGCCTAAAGCCCCTGGGGGAAATGAGCAGCTGATCTGATATCAGCCCTGAGTGGGAGCACAGGGGTGAGGAGTGGTGGCTGTCATGGTGGAGCTGGTGGAGGCTCTGGAAAGGGAATCCTGCTCACAGACCAGAGTGCAGGACAGGAGAGGAATAAACTCCTCTCTCTTGATTTTGCCACCTTGGAGGAACTGAGAACTTCCAAGTCCCCAAAGTATACCCACCCTTTGATGAAGAATTCAAAAGTTAAGTATCTGGCTGGGAAAATGCCCCAAAAAGGGAAAAAGAATAAGAAAATAGAAGGTTACTTTCTTGGGGAGCAGGTGTTTCCTTCCATCCTTTCAGATGAGGAGGAACAATTTAGGTCTTCAGAGGAAGACCTATAAAGTCAAGGCTTCTGCATGCAAAACTTCCAAAACAAATATGAAATGGTCTCAGACCATGGAAGAGCTCAAAAAAGATTTTGAAAATCAAGTAAGAGAGGTGGAGGAAAAATTGGGAAGAGAAATGAGGGCAATGCAAGAAAATCATGAAAAGCAAGTCAACAGCCTGCTAAAGGAAACCCCAAAAAATGCTG
Organism: Bettongia penicillata ogilbyi; assembly: GCA_023548195.1. Lineage (NCBI taxonomy): Eukaryota > Metazoa > Chordata > Mammalia > Diprotodontia > Potoroidae > Bettongia > Bettongia penicillata. The sequence continues at coordinate 1,971,211 of JAJHZJ010000551.1, read as the reverse complement.
AAGAAATTAACATCTTTAAAAATAGGCTAACTCAAATGGTAAAAGAAGTCCAAAAAGCCAATGAAGAGAAGAACACTTTAAATAGCAGAATTAGCCAAATGGAAACAGACTTTCAAAACCTCACTGAAGAAAATAGTTCTTTAAAAATTAGAGTGGAGCATATGGAAGCTAATGACTTTATGAGAAATAAGGAAGTCATAAAACAAAAACAAAACAATGAAAATACAGAAGACAATGTGAAATATCTCACTGGAAAAACAACTGACCTGAAAATAGATCCAGGAGAGAGAATTTAAAAATTATGGGACAAACTGAAAGCTATGCCGAAAAAAAGAGCCTAGACATCATCTTCCATGAAATTATCAAGAAAAACTGAACCAGAGGGAAAAATAAATATTGAAAGAAGTCACTGATCACCTCCTGGAAAGGATCCAAAAAGAAAGATTCCTAGGAATATTCTAACCAAATTCCAGAGTTCCCAGGTCAAGGAGAAAATATTGCATGCAGCCAGAAAGAAACAATTCAAGTATTGTGGAAATGTCATAAGGACACCACAGGATCTGGCAGCTTCTACATTAAGGGATCGAAGGGCTTAGAATATGATATTCCAGAAGTCAAAGGAACTAGGATTAAAACAAAGAATCACCTACCCAGAGAAACTGAGTGTAATACTTCAAGGGAAAAAATGGTCATTCAAGGAAAGAGAGGACTTTCAAGCATTCTTGATGAAAAGACTAGAGCTGAACAAAAAAATTTGACTTTCAAACACAAGAATCAAGAGGAGGACAAAAAGGTAAACAGGAAAGAGAAACCATAAGGCACTTACTAAAGCTAAGTTGTTTACATTCCTATATGAAAAGATAATATTTGTAACTCTTGAAACATTTTTCAGTATTTGGGTAGTTGGAGGGATTATGCACATATACATAGAAGGAGGGCACAGGGTGAGAAGAATAGGAAGGGATGATATCTAAATAAATACAATTAAGGGGTGAGAGAGGAATATATTAGGAGGAGAAAGGAAGAAATGGAATGGGTCAAATTATCTCTCTAAAAAATGTAAGAAAAAGCTTTTTCAGTGGAAGGGTAAAGGGGAAGGCAAGAGGGAAAAAGTGAAGCCTACTCTCATCTCTTTTGACTTAAGGAGGGAATAACATGCACACTCAATTTGGTATGAAAATCTATCTTATACTACAACAAAGTAGGGGAGAAGGGGGCAAGTGGGGTGGGGGGATGATAGAAGGGAGGGCAAATGGGAAGAAAGAGTAATTAGAAATAAATACTTTAGGGGAAGGACAAGGTCAAAAGAGAGAATACAATAAATGGGGGGCAGGATAGGATGAAGGGACATATAGTTAGTCTTGCACAACAGAACTATTAAGGAAGTCTTTTCCAAAACTACACATATATAGCCTATATTGAATTCCTTGCCTTCTCAGTGGAGATAGGTGGGGAAGGAGGAAGGGAGATAAGTTGGAACTCAAAGTTTTAGGTATGAATGTTGAGAATTGTTTTTGTGTACAACTGGGAATTAGGAAATACAGGTAGTGGGGTATAGAAATCTATCTTGCCCTACAAGAAAAGAGAGAAGATGGGGATAAGGGAAGGGGTGGGGTATGATGGGAGATTGGGGGAAAGGGTAATCAGAATGCATGGCATTTTGGGGTGGATGGAGGGGAGAGCTGGGGAGAAAGTTTGGAACTCAAAATTTTGTGGAAATGAATGTTGAAAAGTAAAAATAAATAAATGGGGAACCAAAAAAAAAAAATAAAAGCCCAACTACTTTCTAGTATGTAGTCTAAAATGAGAAAAGAAACAATTTTCTTAATAATGACTGATATTTCTGTAGCACTTTAGAGTTTGCAATAACTTTTTCTACATTATCTCATTTTATTCTAAAATCAATTCTGTGAGCTAAATGTTATTATTAACTCCATTTTACAGATGAGGAAAAGAAAGCTCAGAATGATTAAGTGACTTGAATTTTTGTTTTATACAAAAAAGTTTACTTAGTTTCTGCCAGACCATGGCGTGTTATTCTGTTTACCAATTTGTATTCTGAATATGAAGATGTTGATTAAAACTCAGGTTGGTCTCCAAACCTTTTCTTTAAAATACATTTGAATAACTATGTGATAATTCAATAATCAAAAAGAAGAAGGTTGAGAGAATACCTCATAATGCCAGGCAACCAGAAAACTCAGTACAAAATCTTTAGGCTTTAATGTAAAGAATATTATGATACTGAATGCTACTAACCATTGGAAATAGTATCCAATGTCAGTGCATGGAATCATAAAGTCTTAGAAGTAGAAAGGACTTCACTAATCATTAATTCCAACTACACACCAAGTCCCAAGTTCTTTTACAATACTCCTAGCAAGTGATCATGTAGCCTCTGTTTTTACTGGCGATTGGCAGTTGAATATATCAGTAAGTCAAGTCAGTTAATTCTATTTTTGAAAAGTCCACATTTTTCTTAAACTTGCTTTTGAAAAGTGATGGCATCAATTTTTGTGAAGTTCTTTAAAAATAAGATATTCATATTTTTACATGTTTAAATGTCATCCTAAATAAAGATGGTATGAAAGTAAATAAAGAAGATATGAAAGGCATCCTCAAAGAATCAACTTGCCTATTATTATCTGGTTTTGTGAAATCTAGAACATGCTTATTAATCTTCTCAAAGGAAGAATTTTTGCATGGAAGAAGCACTGCATAAGTACATCAGTCTTTTACAAATGCATTGCCTTAAATAATTGTTTTTAATTATATTTTTAAACAAACTTTTTTCTATTAATTTATAGTATAATTTTAGATATTTTCTTTCATATCTGATTGCTCTTGCTATAAATAGCTCCCACCACTTTATCTTCAGGCTTTTCTACTTTCCTTCTTTCAACTTTACCCCATGTCCTAGCTCTCATACCAGTGTACTAAGTAATCAATAAAAGAAGTTGTAGTCTATGAATGAAATAGAACATTACTATTCTGTAAGAAATGATGAATATGTGGAATTTAGAGAAACATAGGAAGACTCATATGAATTGTGCATAGTGAAGTAAACAAGATCAAGAAAATAATATATACAATGACAACAGTGGAAAAGCAAAGTATAACAAAAAAAATGAAATTAAATGCTTTGAAACTATATTGCTGAAGTTTGGCCCCAAAAAAGAAATAGGGAAGCACCTCCTTCTTTGTGCCGTTGGGAGGATTATGGATGTGGAACACTGCATATAGCAGTAAATATTTTTGTTTATTTTGTTGATTCCTTTTTATCCTTTGTTTAATGTATAAAACCTTTGGGAGGGAAAAACAAAAGGAACACCATGAAAAAAATGGGTCATACAAAAACAAAAATGACATTTAATAATAAGCTAGCATTCAGATAGCACTTTAAGGTTTGGACAGTTCTTTGCAAATATTATCTCATCTTATTCTCATAACATCCTGGGAGAGAGATGTCAAGACAAACCCAGGAGCTATAGGAACACAATTACAAAACACTTCTCACAAATAAAGACCAATGTAAACCATTGGAGAAATGTTAATTGCTCTCAGGTTGGGCAAGTCAATATAATAAAAATGACAATTCTACTTAAGTTAATTTACTTATTCAGGGTAATACCCATGAGATGACCATAGAATGATTTTATAGAGTTAGAAAAAATAATGATTAATTTCATCTGGAAGGACAAAAGGTCAAGAATATCAAGGGAATCAATGGAAGAAAAAGTGAAGAAAGGCAGTCGATAAGTACCAGATTTTGAACTACATTACAAAGTGGTAATCATCAAAATTGCCAGGTGACACATTTGATAGCATGCTCAGCCTGAAGTCAGAAAGACTCAAGTTCACATTTAGCCTCAGATACTTACTATCTGTGTGACCCTGGCTAAGTCATGTAACCTCTGTTTGCCTTAATTCACTGAAGGAAGAAATGGCAAGATACTCCTGTGTTCTTTCCAAGAAAACACCAAAAAGGATCACAAAGAATCAGATACAACTGAAATAACTAAAACATAAAACAACAAAAATACTTCCCAGACTCTTGTCAGAAGACTTCTACAGATAAATGGGAAAGGCATGAATGCAGTTTGTGTCCTGGATCATTAAGTATTTGCATGAGTGAAATAAATTCAGATAAAATTAGAGAGAAAACTATCAACTAGGAGAAAAATCTCACATTAATTAACTCTGGTAAAGATTTAATATCCAAGATATATAGTGAATATATAGTACATAAAGTGAAGTATCATTCCCCATTAGATAAATTGTCAAAGGATATGAACAGTTTCTTAAAAAAAAATTACTAGCTATTGACAACCATATGAAAAAGCATTTCAAATCATTAATAATATGAAAAATGAAAAATTGAAAAAATCTCAGCCTCTACTTTGTATCTAGGTAATTGGGATGGTGATAAAAGACAGAAATAATTAATGCAGAAAAGTTCTATGGGAAAACAGGAAGAAAAATTGGTCTAGCAATTTTGGAAAGAAATTAGGAATCATGCTAAAAATGTAACTAAAATACCTATACTCTCTGACTCAGGGTTCCTGCTCACTCCAGGACAGAAATCCAAAGGTCAAGGATAAAAAAAAAGGTACCAGATACGCCAAAATATTCATTATGACATGTACATGCTTGTGTACATGTGTTAGACAAAAAATGGAAACCAAGTAGGTTCCATGTTAGTTGGGGAACAGGTAAACAAATTATGCCACCTGAAAGTACATGTGGTATATGAATATTACTTAACTGTAAAAAATAATGAATTCAAGGAATTTTGAGAAATATGAGAAGGCTTGTATGAACTAATGCAGAGTCAAGTAAGCAGAACCAGGAAAATCACATATATTTATATGTGTGCAAGTGTGTAATACAAATTGAATACAGCAATGTAAATGAAAACAACTACAAAACAAAGCTGAAAACTATGCAGTTATGATTACCAGTCTTGTTGCAGGAGAAGAGATGAGAAAATACAGCTCCCTCCCTTAGTTGGAGAAATGAGTGACTATGGATATGGAATGCCATGTATGCTCTCACATACAATCAGTCTGGTATTTGGTTTCCCTTGCTACTAAGCAGTTACTGAAATGAATTGAACACTGAACTAGATATTATTGGACAGAGATGTTTGAGAACCAATTTCTTCTTTTGTTAAAACAATAAAATCACAAATCTCCAAACACTTAACTTTCAAGTTTTTCTGGGATGAACTATTTGAGCCTAAATTGTAGACGTGTCTCTACTCGTTTCTCCTCTGGGTCTTTGGCAGTGTTGCTTTCCAGGTTTTGTATACATTTTAACTTTATCTTCTCTAAGGTATGCATCTGTCTGTGTACATTGAATTTCTTCCTCTCTTTTATGCCAACATTTTAAACTGCTTTTGTACTATTTGTCCAAGTTCGCCACATTTCCTTCATCCTTCATTTGAATGTCAACCAAACTTTCGTTTTAGTGTGTTTACATTTTCTCCTGCATTCAAAAGGTGTTCATGCTAAACTTAACAACAAAATATAAAAGCCTAAAGGGTAAACATTTCTAAAGAGATGCTTTTATGTTCATCATTCCTATTTGAAATCCCTTTGTTTTATTTGTGATGATTTGTGTTTAAATCATCCAGTTTTAAATTTGCCCATCTACATTCATTTCCAATACTATTTTCTTTCTCCTCTTCTTTCTTCCATTTCTTTTTTCTTCCTTCTTCCCTCCCTTTCTCTCTTCTTCCCTTGCTTCCTTTCTTCTTTCCTCCATTTTTCCCTCCCTCTTTTCCCCTATCCCATTCTTCCTTCTTTCCTTTCATTCTTTCTTTTTCTATGATAAAATGTAACACAAGTAATTGGACAAAATTTTTGTGAAAGGAGGCTGGAATATATAAAGATTATGCTAGAAGCCTTGTTTAAATTCCTGCAGTTAAGTAATTCTTTATATACAGTACTAATGACAAGATCAAGCTTTATTTGAACCATGGTTACAACACTGCTAGCTATAAAAGGATTCCAAGCAAAAAGTTTATTCATAAAAACTGCCAAAAATTAGAATGCAGTCTAATTCATGCTAAGTACCTGACTCAGTAAAGTACTCTTTTGGACTTCTGGCAAAGACAGGACAAAAAAGTTCCAGCCAGATCTAGAATCCAAGCACAAGGTGCAAGAGAAACTGAACAATAAAAAAGACAAGTTTAAGAAACTTGAACTTAAATGAATTTGAATAAAGATAAAATAATTTTACCTTGAAAGGGGAAATGTCACTATCACCTCTTGAGAAGTGCACCATTTAAAAATAAAAAAGTAAACACTCAAGGATGGGTTACTATAAAGGAATTTTTAAAAATAATATACTAGGGATGATATGGATTTAAAAAGGAGGAATTTATCATTTTTCCTAATTGGGTACTTCATGAGAAGAATATTTTTTAAAAATAAGCATGGAGGTAGGGGTTGTGGAAGGAAGTATCTCATCAATTTCACTGATCAGGGTCAGGCAAGAAAAAGTTAGGAAAATGTATAGTGTAAAATATCCCCAAAAAGTAAGCAATGAATAAAGCTGAAAAGAAATGTGAAGAAGAAAGGAGAACTAAGTATGTAGAGGAAAGGAAAGGCTAGTCAAAAGCAGGGGGTGAAAAAACAAAAAGCAAAAATCCTCCGACTAGGAGGAGCCTGATTGAAAAATGTAGGTAAAGATATACAGATACCAGACAGACACCCACAACCCCCACCCCCAGCCCCAGTGATCTGCATTGCTCTGCAGAAGAGAGGGGGGGAAAGAAGACTGTTCCAAATATAAATAACTAGTGCTGATTTCTTTCTCCCATTCCTGTTTTCCTTTTCATTTTGAAGAGGGGAGTGGAGACACAGGGAAACAAAGAGAGTGTTTTAATGTGATTAAAAAGATTAGAGTAGAAACTTTCATGCCTCAGCTGAATATAAAAAGTCAATGTAACAGTTATAGTTGCAGAAAAGTTTAAAACACGGAATGGCAAACTACAGCCTATGTCCCAGAAACTGTTTTTGTATCACCAGCAAGCTAAGAATTTTTTAAATCTTTTAAATAAAGTTTTGTTGCATTTTAAAATGTAAAAAAACCATTCTTAGCTTCTGGTTGGTACAAAAAACAGACAACAGACCAGATTTGACTTGTGAGCTGTAGTTTGCCAACCCCTGAACTACAGGAAAGGGAGAGAGACAGACAAAGAGACAAACACAAAGAGAGAGAGAGGCAAAGAGAGAGAGAGAGAGAGTGTAACATGGAAAGTACATTATGTTTAAAGATATTATAGATAATGAAACAACATCAATATTAAATATTTATGTATATGTAACAAATGGCATAACAACGAAATACTTAAAGGAAAAATAACTGAACAGTAGGAATAGGTATAAATAAAATGGAAACCCATTGATGATATAAATGTGTCTTTTTCAAACATAGAAAAATACAAGGAAAAAAGATTTTTAAAAGTTAAGAATCAGAATATACTATTTAATAATAAACTAACATTTAGAGAGTATTTGAGGCTTAGAAATTCTTTTCAAATATTATCTTATTTTATCCTCATAACACCCTGGGAGGTAGATGTTATTATCATAGTACTTTCAGATTTGGGAATTGTGCTTGACCTGAGTAATGAAACTAATTTTTAGCCTCCTTTCTGTTGAATCCTTGATTTGGACTTTTGTAAATGTATTAAAACGTTTCCTTCAGCAAAACTGCTGGGGAATTAGTGTTGAAGCAACTGATTGCTCCAATGAGATTTTTCTGATTTTAGGTATAATTTTTTTTTCCGACTAAAAATTTTTTCTTGTGGGGAAAAAAACAGAAATAACAACAGATGAGAAAACTGAAACTAGAGAGGGGTGATAATCCTAGAGCTCCGTAGTTAAGTAAATGTCCGAGAATGGATTAGGACTCAGATTTTCCTCACTCCTGGTCCACTGCTCTATCCATTTTAACATCTAGCAACCTCAGTCAGATACAGTATCCATTTGTCAGATACTCAATGAGAAGCAAAATAAGTATCTTTATCTCTATTTCTCTCTTTCCCTATCTGTCTATATACATAGATATATTGCATATATGTAGAAATATATATGCATTTTATATGTATGTATGTATAGATGCATATTACACGTATGTAGGCATAAAATTTCAGTTCTCAGTGGAACCTGTATAGAAACATACCTGGTCACAAGGAACTCATAGACAAAGGCAGAGAAGTATAGATATTAATAAGGGAATTTAGAATAAATATTTCAGAATTAAATGAAATTAAATAATATACTAAAAATGATTGGGTTAAATTGCAAACTTTAGAAGTAAAAATACTGAAGAAATCATAGTAATATTAGAGCAATACATAGGAGGAAATATGTATCTCTCAACCCTTATACTAACAAAGAAGAAAAGAGGCCAATGAATTGAGCACATAGGTAAAGTAACTAGAAAAAATTTCCCATTAAAAGCAAAAATAAAAATTCTTTGAACTGATGGTTATAGGGGTGGAACAGACAGATATCTACAAAGCTGTCCTTTCTGTTTCTTGCTAATTGCTTCTGTCTGACTCAGCCCTAAGTAAACTTGGTGCTTTGAGATGAGATAGGTCATCATTGGCAGACAAGCTAAAGAGCTGATTATTCAGTGAATACTTAAAAAGGAGTGACCCCAGTCTCAATGTAATTGTCTCTTCTAGTTGTGGATTTTCTCAGGATGATTTCCAGCTGTTCCCATTGTGGGAATGGAGAACTATAACTTGCCTTATCCTCCACCTTAGACCTACATACAACCAGAAACACATGGCATTTCAAGAACATACCCTACATATGAAATTCTGAGATTGAGTTCTAGTCTACCTCTTTTGTGTTTTTTCTTTCTTGATCTTAGGTAAATAAGTAATTATCTTAAGTTGGACATGCCTATGCAACTTTGTGAGCTGAAGAGGTCCAGGAGTCCTGGGTGCTTCTGGTAAGAGCTGGCTGGCAGTAATAGTAAAGAGTCTTCAGCAACCTTTCCTGTACTCTTGGAGAAGATGAACATTTGCGGGGAGAAAGGCCTGAAATCGCAGACTTGGACTTTGAGGAAATTAGTGGCATGAGCAGGAATAAAGTGAACATGACCAGAGGACCTCAGAAATTGATGATCCTGGCCTGAGACTCACCACTCTGGGGACCAGGTCCCAGGGTAGAGCATACACAAAAATATTTCTTAGTCATAAGCTAGCATTTAGATAATGTTTAAGGTTTATAAAGTGCTTTACAGATGTTATTTCATTTCATCTTCGCAACAGCTCTGAGGGACAAGTGTTATTATTAATAACCCCACTTTACAGATGAAGAAATTGAAGCTGAGACAGGTTAAGTAACTTACTTGCTCAAAATCACTGTTAGTAAGAGTCTGATTCATAATTCGAATTCAAGTCTTCCTGATTCCAAGGCCAGCACTCTATCCAGCTACTTGTCTTTCTTGAAGGTGTTTTGTTTTGTTTTTGTAGTAGCAAAGAACTGGAAGCAAGGCAGGTGACTATTGATTGAATAAAATGTGAGTATAATGGAAAAGTATTATTGCTCTATATGAATCTATGGATATCAGAAATTTAGAGAAGTTTGGGAGGATAAATATAAAATGATTCAAAGTGAAGGAATCACAACCAGAAAATTCAATTTACACAACGTCCTCAACGATGTAAGAGAAATCAACCTTAAAACACATCTGATCTTCTAATTAATCAATGAAATGATCAGTTATGATTTTTTATGACTGATAGTGAAGCATGCTTCCCTCTTTTAGATAGAGAAATGGTGGCACCTACAGACATGGAACAAGGCATATCTTTTCAGACTTTGCTAATATTTTTTGCTTTATTTTGGTTTAACTTTTATCCTTTGTGTATAGGCATATTCCATTGGCAACTGACAGAAATATATTTTTTTACATTACTAACATTGATATGATTCATTTTCTTTTTAATAAAATTAATAGTGAGAGAGTATAAAAGTTTTTTAATAGTATGATAGGAAGTAAAGAAATGAAATCCATTCCCTAAGAATATTATGCCTTATTAATAACTTAAATATTTCACATTCCAGAAACAATGAGAGAAAAAAACTGCCTTCTTCACAGAAAAAAGATCACCACCTGATATAGCTACTGATAGACCTATATTAGCTCAGAAAGGCCTTTACCTGAAAGAAGTCCTAGATCGAGATTTATATTGAGTATTAGGGCAAATCTGGGGGAAAATCTGTTAGATTTAGAAAAAAATCCCAAGTCTAGTATGTTCAATATATATCAAGTATTCTCTCTCTCACACACACACAACACACACAACATACACAATGCTTAAAACATAAAAAATTCAGGTACAAGTTAACAAAAACTTAAATGATATGGTAATCTATATGTCATATTTTACTATTCCTGGAAGCTGACACTCTAAAAATTAAAGTATGAGATATTTTAGAGGACTGCTAAAGAGAAATTTTTCCCTTACCTCAGCTCTCCACTACATAAAAAACTTCCTCAAGGTCTATGTCTTTTGGAAAGCAAGGCTGTAGCTTGGACTCATCACTACTACATACCAGGAACTTTACAAATATCTCATTTGAGCACCACAACAACCCTGCAAGGGAGGTGATGTCATTATCCCCATTTTACAGCTGAAGATGTTGAGGCAAAAAGAGGTTAAGTGACTTCCCCAGGTTTCTGTTGTTGTTCCGTTGTGCCCAGTTCTCTGTGATCTGATTTGGGCTTATTTTTGGGGGGGTTTTTGTTGTTTTTGCAAAGACACAAGTGGTTTACCATTTCCTTCTCCAGCTCATTGTTCAGCTGACGAAACTGAGGCAAACAGCCTTGCTCAGGGTCACGCAGCTATTAAGTGTCTGAAGTCTGATTTGAACTCAGATCTTCCTGACTCCATGCCAGACACTGTATCCACAGAGCCATGGGTTTTCTGAAGTTGAATAAAGGGTTATGCTAAAGTAGGAAATTGGTCAATTTATGGACCCCCACACCACTGGCCTCAATTTTTTCAGTAAAGTATGAGGCCAGGTTCTCTGATGAAAGAGAGAGTGAGTAGAGGATGATATCAGTGACTTGAGGACAGCACAGAATATTCAGAACAGCTATTGTGGAGAGTATGATCGAAAGCCAATAAAGGAAAGTAAAATGACTTATACGCAGCAGTCCAGTATTTGGGTCCCACTTCAGAATGTATGACACATTTGTAGTGATCCCAGTTAGCGCAGTTGTATGACTGCCTCCAGTCACACTAATAGCATTCCAGTAAGATATGAAGAGGGCAAATGGAGAAAGCAATTCAGAGACGGTGTTTGTAAAGAGAAGAAGAGATTTAAGAATTGAAAACATTGTATATTTGTACTCTTTAACTGTAGAGCCATTGCTTTGTAGGAAGCACAGTTTATTTACATTTATATTAATTCTGTTTGCCTCAGTTCTCTCAACTGTAAAATGAGCCAGAGAAGGAAATGAAAAACCACTCTTGTCTTTACCCCCCCAAAAAACCCTAAATGTGGTCACAGAGAATTGAACACAACAGAACAACAGCAAAGAAAATCTGCAGAAATCAATTAACCTGTTTACCTCAGTTTCTTCAGCTGTAAAGTGGGGATAACTACCTTGCAGGGTTCTTGGGATTATCAAATATTTGTAAAGTTCCTGGCACATAGTAGTCACTAAATAAATGCTTGTTTCCTTCCCCTGCCCCTTCTTTTTTTCCAGTTTCAGAAGCTAAGGTGACCCTTCTCTTTATCAATGTCCATCACTCTTCTTGGGTATTTGATCCTTTCCCCTTCAGTCTTTCCTGATGGCTTTCCTGTAATTATCCTTCCATTAGTTTTTAACATTTCCTTATCCTCTCTGTCCCTGACACTTAGAAACATGCCCAGACCTCCCCCAACTTTACAAAGGGTTTACTTGGCCCTGCCATTCTCTCAGGCTATTAATCTACACAACATTCACAACAAAACAAACAAAAAAGAAAATCTGCGTGGTTTTCCTCCATTTTCTCAACTCCCAGTCACTCCATTCTACTTAAACAGTTCTCTCTAAGGTCACTTTACCTTTTTTTCTAAATTCAAAGGTTTTATTTAAGCTTTCATCTTTCTTGACTTCTGTAACATTTGGCACTCCTGATCACCTGCTCCAGGATACTTTGTCCTTCCTGGATTTTTGTGATATTGTTTTCTCTCAATTCTTTTCCAATAGTTTTCCCTCTGTGTCTGTTTGGTCCTCCTTTGAAGGATCATCTTCTTATGTTCCACTCTTAGTTCAAGGTTGTATAGTCTAAAACTCTCTTGCAAGTCCTCTTAATTCTATATTTTCTTTCCTACTAGTTTCATAGTTTCTATTGGATTTATTATCAGCTCTACAGAAATTATGTCAAATCTACATACCCAGACCGCTGTCTCATATATTTTCATTCAGTGGACAGTTCTCATTGATTCCAACTCTTAGATCTATCTATTGTTCTCTACTTGCATCACAGTAACTGTGGTCCTGTCTTCCTCTATCTAGAATTTCCCTTCTTTGATCCATTTTCCACACAGGTACCAAACTATATTACTAAAATGCAGATCTAAACATATTGCTTCCCTGCTGAAGAAACTAATGCAAACTCATCCATTTAGCATCTAAAGATTTTCTCAAACATGAACTATGTCTCTAGTCTGATTATTCACCCCTCTCTCACACTTAAGACTCTAGCCAAACTGGTCTAATTTCATCATAAAGGCACATATTCCTTAGGCCTAGATTGTTTTCTCCATTTAACTGCCTTTCCAACACACCTTAACTTCCTTCTAGGCTTACCTCAAGCGAAACCTCCTTCAAGATTCCCTTTATTTCTATGAAGAATGTTTTATATTTATATACATTTGAGTTCTCAATGTGCCCTGCCATTTAATTAATTTTGTGTTTTCTTAATGGGATTTCTTCATGTCTTTCTCTTTGATTTTGCTTGTAGAAGTTATTTTCTCAGTTGTTTTAAAACTTTCCCAATTGGTGCATGGTTAAAGGATATAAACAGGCAATTTTTTGAAGAATAAATCAAAAAAATTTAGTCATATGAAAAAATGCTTTAAATCATTATTGATTAGAAAAATACAAATTAAAACAACCTTGAGATATCATTTTACATCTATTAGATTGGCAAAAATGATAAAAGAGAAAGGCGACAAATGCTGGAGGAAATGTGGAAAAATTTGGACATTAATTCATTGTTAGTGGAATTGTACACTGATCCAACCATTTCAGAGGGCAATCTGGTGTTATGCCCAAAGAGTTGTTAAACTGCCTGTACCTTTGACCTAGCAATATCACTACTTGGTTTATTTCTGAAGATAATTAGAGAAAAAGGAAAAGAACCTATATGTTCTAAAATGTTTATAAGAGCTCTCTTTTTGGTGGCAAAGAACTAGAAGTTACAGGGATTCCCTGGAGAATGGTTGAACAAGTTGTAGCACATGACTGTGATGGAATACCACTGTACTATAAGAAATGATGAGCTCAATAATTTTGGAAAATCATGAAAGGACTTGCTTGAAATAACAAAGAACAAAATAAGTGGAACCAAGAAAACATTGTATACAGTAACAGCAACATTGTTTCAAGAATGACTGAGGGAATAAGTTATTTTGACTATTATAAACACCCAAATTATCTATAAAAGACATATGAAGAAAGACACTACCTGCATCTAGAGAAGGTACTGATAAATAGAAGTATATATAGAATAATTTTGCATGTACATGTATACATGTATACACATACATACAGATATATACGTGTGTATGCATAGATTTCTATATAGACAAATATATTTATATATATATATATAAATAAATACTTATTTGTGTCTAATGGTAGTCATCTCTAGGGTACAGAGTTGAGGTAGGGAAGAAAAAATGCTACGTGATAATTTTGTTGTATATTTGAAAGGAATAGCAAGTTATACATAGTAGATTCGCAGTTTCATATGTAATCACCTTTTTATTGTACTGTGCTATGGAAATTAAAAACTAAAACTAAAATTAAATTAAAGCTAAAACTAAAATTTGAAAATATGAAGTTCTTTCAGCAGACCACCATACCATCTACAAACAGATATAAATTTGTCTCTGTGTAGACACTTGAGCATGTAAGTGGTGGATAGAGCACTGGTCTTGGAATTGAAGAGACTCATCTTTATGAATTCAAATCTAGCCTCAGAAACTAGCTGTGTGACCCTTGTGGGCAAGTCAGTTAGCCATGTTTGCCTCAGTTTCTTCATCTGTAAAATGAACCACATTAGAAAATGGCAAACCACTTCAGTACTTTTGCCAAGAAAACCCCAAATGATGTCATGAAGAGTCAGACATGCATGACTAAAAAAAACTGAACTAAGAAGAATGCTAATTTGACAACTTCATCTTTTCTTATTACTATAGCTAGAATTTCAAGTACTACATCAAATGATAGTTGAAACAATTTTCATCCTTGTTTTACCCATGTGCGCATCTTATTGGGGAAAGTCCTACTGTTTTTCCTTAACAAATTGTGCTTAGTCTTGCTTTGAAATAGATTATTTTGATCATATTTAAGTCCATTTATTCCTACACTATTTAGCCTTCTAACACAAATGAATGTTACAGGTTTTTTTCAAAGGCTCTCTGCCATATTACCATAATAAAGAGTTCATTTTATTATTTTTTAAAATTTTTCCTAATAGTAAGCTAGTTTCAAATTTCTGATATAAATCTAAGATGAATATAGCAAATATCTATAATACCCTCTATGGTATTTTATTTATTAGTTTACCAATACTGGTAGTTCTATTGTTTTAGTGTCTTATTTCTTTGCATTACCTCTCCTTTTTGGGGGGTTCAGGACTATGTTTACTCAGGTACATAGAAAGTGTTCTTTCTCTGTCTTTGAAAACAGTTTGTATATTTCAAGAGTTGTTTATTCTTTTAATGTCAGAATGATTTCACTTATATAAACCAGATGTGCTTTTCATTTTTTTTTATTTTGGACTTCATTTATAATTTGCTCAATTTATCTATCCAAAATCAAAGTGTTTATAGTCTCTATTTTCTGTTCAAGTGTTTGGAGTATTTATTATTTTTGTATTCACCCATGTAAGTTTCCAATCTTCCTCCAATTACTGTGAATTCTCATCTCATTTTTTAATTTTTGCACTATTCTCACTGTATTTCTCTCTAAACACTGTACTCACTCAAGTTTCTGTGGTGCTGAAGCTTTAAAGGAAAGAGAAGCACTGAATTCATTCATCATTTATTTCTCTCTTTTGTTAATATGTAATTAGAATAAATTTCCTCTTAAAATTGTTTTAACTTTGTGCCACACATTTTGGTATGCTGTCTTGCTGTTAAAATTGTCATTGTTCTTATCAACAATGATAATGACAGCTAGCATTTTAATGGAGTTGTAAGCCTCCCAAAGCTTAATATGTTATCTCATTTGGTAAGTATTTTTATGCTTTACTTATTATTTATATTATTTATATCTTTGTTCTACTCTTTATTTGAAATTAAATTATTTAATCTCCATTTCCATTTAAATCTTTTATGCATATTTCCTGATTCTATGATATAGTCTATAAAAATTATTTTATATTTCCCTATGTTTTCATGTGCTTATGAGGTCTTCACGCTCAGGCACATAGTTAATTTTTGTTACAGTGCAGAAAAGATCTAACTAGTATTAAACCTAATAGAAATACCATGCTATGTGATTTTTATATGTTATAATCCTGTTTATACATTCTAGTGTTAGGCTAGATTTTTAAATAGATGCTTGATATAGCATTGTGACCCAAAAGTCCTTAAAAGCTTTTAGAGTGAAGACTTTCCCATGGAAGGGAAAAGTATGAATACCACCTAAATATCCCCTATCTGATGTGTGTTTGGGAAGAGAGTAAATAAGACAGATCTTCCTGGGAAACCTTGGTTTTCTAATTAGCAAAGGATAAAGCTGCCAGAAAGTTTGACTTCTAGTCCTAGAAATCAGTGGAGAGTTATTAAATGATGATTAGAACTAACCAGGAGAGAAGATACTTGAAAATGAGGAAATGGAGATTTTACTCCATGCTATGGCACTAACTAATTATGTAACCCAAGGCAAATCATTTGTTTTCCATCTGAACAACTAAAATAATACTTCAAATCAAATTATGGAGTGGTAGAGCCAGCAAAAAGTAGGGGTAAGATTTTTTCCTGGTCTAAGAAAATTTAAGAGCTAAGCAGGAGAAGTCTATAATGCAAGGGTAGAATCTATCTCAATAGCTGTGACATTAGCTACTGTGATAGCAGCTCCATGAACTCTCAGCCCAGAAACAGGGACAAAAACAGACAGTTGCTTAGAAAGAGACTACAGAAGACTTTTGCTGGCACTGGGTAACAACTGGGGTCAGTCACAGGGAAGGAGGGCCCTCGTACTAAGGCCCAAAGAAGCATATGTGAGCAGAAGCAGTTGCAGGGGCTGGGAGTAAAGACCAGAGCTCAGACAAGAACAGCAGTGACAACATCTCTGCCAGGATAACACCACCTTGGAAAAACCAAAAAATTTGAAGAACAAGCAGAGCAAGCTCTGAAAAGAGCAGCACAGAAACATCTGGGATGGTACTTCCTCAACCTGAAGTGAGTGGAGCCCAACTTGAGCACAAAGTTCAGAGTCAAGAAACGGGCTGAAAAAATGAGAAAACAACAAAAGAATTTCATTATGAAAAGGTGCAACAGTTTCAGGGAAGACCAAGACACAAACTCAGAATATGATAACAAAGTGAAAACAGCTGCAAAAAAAACCTCAAAGAAAAATAATAATTGAACCTAACCCTATAAGAATTCCTGGAAGTGTTAAAGAAAGAGATAAAACTATAGAGAAAAAATATGAGCAATGCAAGAAAATTATGGAAAGAGAATTAAACTTTGGTAAAAGAAGCACAAAAAAATACTGAAGAAAATAATACCTTAAAAAAAGAATTAGCAAAATGAAGAAAAGAACTCCCAAAAAAGCATAATAGGTCAAATGAGAAAACAGGTTGAAAAGCACACTGAGGAAAATTATTCCTGAAAAATGAGAATTGAGGAAATGGAAGCTAATGACTCTATGAAACATCAAGAAACAATAAAAGTCAAAAGAAAAAGAAAATAGAAAAAAAAGTGAAATATCTCATTTAAAAACTGACCTGGAAAATAAATCAAGAAGAAATCATATAAGAATTATGGGACATGACAAATTCTAGAGCAACAGAAACCACAAAACAACAGGATAAAAGAGATTTTTCAGCCCAAGACAATGTGGAAGGCTAACAGGAAAGGTCTATCACACCAGGCTCAGAGTGAAGCACAGTCCACACTTGACCACGCAGTGAGGCAGAGACAGGACTGTAACAGGCTTCAGGGTGGAATCCTGGATAGCAGCTGTGGTTCTGAGATTTCTCAACCCACAAATGCCAAAGATAGCTTCAAATGTCAGTGAGAAAACTCTTTCACCTGGGTGAGAAGGGAGCAGGGTCCAGCCCCAGCCTTGGGCCCAGGGCAGTGGAAGTCATTGTGGCACAGAGTACATTTTTGGAGCATTCCACCTAAAGACTCTGAGGGAACTGAACCAATGATCTGAATCTCAACATTGAGTGGCAATCCTGGGGTGAGGAGGAGTGCTGACTGATGGAGGCTCTGGAGAGGGAATTCTACTCACAGATCTTGGACAGAAAAGCTGGTGGTTGCTCCCAGACCAGAGTGCAGGCCAGGAGAGGAGTAAACTCTTCCTTGATTGTGCCACCTTGAAGGAACTGAGAACTTACAGAGCCTCTGAGTATACTCTCCACTTGATAAAGGACTCAAAAGTCAAATAGCTTTCCCCAAAAAGGGAAAAAATAAGACTATAGAAGGTTACTTTTTTGGTGAACATGTATTTTCTTCCATCCTTTCAGATGAGGAGGAACAACTTAGGTCTTCAGGAAGACCTAAAAGTCAAGGTTTCTGCATGCAAAACCTCCAAAATTATTATGGAGTGGTCTCAGATCATGGAAGAGCTCAAAAAGGATTTTGAAAATCAAGTAAGACAGGTGGAGGAGAAATTGGAAAGAGAAATGAGAGCAATGCAAGAAAATCATGAAAAACCAGTCAACAGCATGCTAAAGGAGACACAAAGGAATGTTGAAGAAAATAGCACCTTTAAAAATAGACTAACTGAAATGGCAAAAGAGGCCCAAAAAGTCAATGAGGAGAAGAATACTTTAAAAGGCAGAATTAGCCAAATGGAAAAGGAGAAAGCAAGAAATTGCAAAACAAAACCAAAAGAATGAAAAAATAAAAGACTATGTGAAACATCTCATTGGAAAAACAACTGATTTAGAAAACAGATCCAGGAGAAACAATGTAAAAAGTATGGGACTACCTGAAAGCCATGATCCAAAAAAGAATCTAGACATTACCTTTCATGAAATTATCAAGGAAAAGTGCCCTGATATGCTAGAAGCAGAGGGCAAAATAAATATTGAAAAAATTCACCAATCACCTCCTGAAAGAGATCCAAAAAGAAAAACTCTTAGGAATATTGTAGCCAGATTTCAGAGTTCCCAAGGTCAAGGAGAAAATATTGCAAGCAACCAGAAAGAAACAATTCAAGTGTTGTGGAAATGCAAACAGGATAACACACGATCTAGCAGCTTCTACACTAAGGGATTGAAGGGCTTGGAATATGATATTCCAGATGTCAAAGGAGCTAGGATTAAAACCAAGAATCACCTACACAGCAAAACTGAGTATTATACTTCAGGGGGAAAATTATAATTCAATGAAATAGAGAACTTTCAAGTATTCTTGATGAAAAGACCAGAAATTAATAGAAAATTTGATTTTCAAACACAAGAATCAAGAGAAGCATGAAAAGGTAAACAGAATAGAGAAATCACAAGGGATTTTCTGAAGTTGAACTGTTTACATTCCTATATAGAAAGATAATATTTCTAATTCTTGAGACTTTTCTCAACATTTGGGTAGTTGGAGGGATTATACACACACACACACACACACACACACACACACACACACGTTTATACATATATATATATATGGAGAGAGAGACAGACAGACGGACAGACAGACAGAGAGAGCACAGGGTGACTTGAATAAGAAGGGATGATATCAAAAAAAATAAAATTAAGGGATGAGAGTGGAATATATTGGGAGGAGAGAGAAGTGTATTGGGGCAAATTTCTCTCATAAAAAAGGAAAGAAAAAATTTTTTCAATGGAGGAGAAAAGGGAGGAGGTGAGAGGGGAAAAATGAAACTTACTCTCATCACATATGGCTTAAGGAGGGAATAACATGCTCACTCAGTTTGGTATGAAAATGTATCTTACACTACCGGAAAGTAGGGGAGAAGGGGACAAGTGGAGTGGGGGATGATAGAAGGGAGGGCAAATGGGAGGAGGGAGTAATTAGAAATACTTTAAAGGAGGGACAAGGTCAAAAGAGAGAATAGAATAAATGGGGGGCAAGATAGGATGGAGGGACATACAGTTAGTCTTACATAACAGGACTATTATGGAAGTCTTTTCCAAAACTACACATATATACCCTATATTGAATTGCTTGCCTTCTCAGTGGGAATGGGTGGGAAAGGAGGAAGGGAGATAAGTTGGAACTCAAAGTTTTAGGAACAAATGTTGAGAATTGTTTTTGCATACAACTGGGAAATAAGAAATACAGGTAATGGGGTATAGAAATCTATCTTGCCCTACAAGAAAAGAGAGAAGATGGGGATAAGGGAAGTGAGGGGTGTGATAGAAGGGAGGGCATATTGAGGGAAGGGGTAATAAGAATGCAAGGCATTAAGGGGGTGGGGAGAGGAAAGAGGTGGGGAGAAAATTTGGAACTCAAAATTTTGTGGAAATGAATATTGAAAAGTAAAAATAAATAAACATTTAAAAAATTCTTTTAAAAAAAAGACAAACCACTTAATTTTTCTCATTCTAAGTTTTTTTTAATCTGTGAATTGAGATACTTGCCCTAAATGATCTTTCTCTTATAATTCTGAAATTCTTTTATTTCTCTTGTTTTTCCATGTGTCACAGCACTGGATTCAGCTTAATTCACTCCCCACACCAACTTGCTCCTATAATTAGACCTCATTCTAAAATAGTCTTTAAATGTCAGCCTCAATTTTCTGTCGGCAAATTTTCTATGCTTATCTTGTTTCTTTGCCTTCATATATTTTATCAACATAGCCATACCACTTAACATGTTTTTCTTCTGTTTCTAATAGTGACTTATGTTTGACTTCATATCATCTTAGCTTTTCCTTCCTTATTCAAGCTTTCCTATTTTTTTCCAAATACTTTGGATTTCGTATTCTACAAAAATCCTCTTCTGATGTATCACCACAGTAAAGGATTGAATCTAAGTTTTTAAAGATTATGCCAGTGTAGGAAATTTTCTGAAAGATTCTAACCAGATGAAAAGATTTTTTAGCAAGGTCCCAGAAAAGAATTCTTCCTGTTCTTTGAGGATCAATCTATCAAATTACAGAGTTGCAACTCTGATGGAGTCTTTGGTCATGGTTACTCATGAAAGAATGAAAACTACAAAATGACCTTGTCACATACAATCTCTTTATACTTCCTCAGTGGTGATGGAAAAGGAAAGGGGTAATATTTTGGTTGTCTATAAAAGTTCGTTGAACTACTGGCACTCTAACACATTTGTCCAAAGGAAAAACAGATTTGGCCCTAAACCACGTTGATATTGCTAACCTCACTATGAGTAAAATAAGAAGATATGAAAGACCTGCAGGTAAAATGGAAAGATGGCTACAGTTCAACTCAAAGCAGTGAAATGAAAGAGATGGTTTCATTGTGTGATTAAAGAAAAAAATATATTTATGTTGATGCTTTGTCAACCTGTATCTCTACCTCCCCTAAAGACAGGGAAATCCTTGAATCACCATCACTCATAGCTATTAAACCTACATCATCCAAACTCTGAATGAAATTCCTCTCTCAGACCGTATAGCCTTATACTTTCATCTCTCTGTCTCACTCTTCCTAAACTGATTTTTTTTTCTTTTGTGGTGACCATAGTCACTCCATCTCTCCTTGGTTTTCTGCTTCTTTTAGTCTTCCTCTGCCTTCACTTCTTTGCCACCTTATTATGCCTTGTCAAATACCCACTCTGAATTATTTCCACCATCCACTTTTTCTGTTCTTAATTTAATGAGAGAGGCCACTGGGTGGCACATTGGATTGAGTGCTGGTCTTGGAGTGAGAAAGACCTGAGTTCAAAAGTCTTCCACACTTAACTAGCTGTGTAACCCTTGACAAGTCACTTAACCTCTCCATGCCTCAGTTTCCTTACCTCTAAAATGGGACTGACAATTATATTTCATTCCCAGGGCTGTTGCAAAGATAAAATAAGCTGTTTGTAAAGCACTTGCAAATCTTAAAACACTATACAAATATAAGCCATTATTATTAATATATATTGAATACTAATGGAGGAAGTTATACAACTGTACTCACTCCTGAGCCAGCTCTGTGTCATCCTGCTTCTAAGCAGAGATTGGATATGAAACATTTGTAGTGACCATGTCATGCTAATTCTCCTTTTCTCAAAGAGCTTTAAGCAGTTCCCTATCACCTCCAGGAAAGATACAAAATCCTGTCAGCTTTTTAAAGGTCTTTACAATCTGGCACCAGTCTACCTTTCCACAGATTTCACATTACTCCCCCTAATACACACTACATTCCAGCCAAAGTGGCTTACTTGTTGTTCCCTGTATATGACCTTCCAACCTCTCCCTCTCTGCCTCTGTACAGGCTGTCCCCTGTGCCTGGAATACTCTCCCTTCAATCAACAAGTGTTTATAAAATATGTGCCAGGCACTGGGCAGTTAGCTAGGAATACAAGTTCAAAGAATAAAACAATCCCTACTTACAAAATAAGATTCTTGTTTCAGGGAGAAACTTGAGGTGATTAAAATTTCCTAAAGGTAATTCAGCAGAATTCCTCCTCCTCTTCACTTTTGATAAGATCTTATTGTTCATTTGCAGTGTCTGTCCAAGGTAGCACTCTGATGGATGGTTTGTGTACACTATACAATCAACTTACCTTTTCCTGTGTAGATAGTCAGGTAAAAATCTTTTAAAAGGTTATGAATTTCAGAAGGCTCTGAAATTAAGGAATCATGACAATCATTCACAAATAGTATCCAGAAAACCTCATCCCCTGAAAAGAATAACAATATTTTCCCCTTTATGTAAGTAAGGACTGAGACACTGACAGGTTAAGCAGCTTGCCCACAGGCACCACCTAGTAGATAGATGTCTAAGCCAAGGATTGACTCTGACTCCACTATTCTCTTCATTTTAAACCAAGTTGAAAGAAAGAGTAAAGATAAGAAAAAATTTCTTCTGACCTACATTAGATTCTGTCAATTCTAGGAAACAGGAAATGTATTTTAAAAAATAAGACATGGAATCATTATTTCTTAGAAAAGTATAAGGTAAAATAATCACCTTAAAAGAGGTCAAAAGGGCTTAGAAACCACCTCTGACAGCCAATATTTTATGTTCTTATCAAGTGGAGAGAGGTAGCAACCAAAGGCAACACTGGTTTGGAGTATAAGTTCATGTGTAAAACATCAAGGAAAAAGATGGCTGAAGATAAGATGTGTTATAGCCTCAAAAGAAAGGGAAAAATGAGCCAGGAGAAAACTCAAAATATGACTATTCTATTTCCCCTCAAATCTCCCCTCTTCTGAACTTCCTTATCTATCTTGAGAGTACCCCTATTCTCATGCTGATGGTGCAGTATGACTGGTACAGGACCTCTGTTTTCTTGGTGTTGATTGTCAGGTCAAAATTAGCACAGGCAGCACATCCATACTCTGCTATATCTCGGTCTCAGAGGTTGTGTTGAGTGCAAAATCATCTTCAAAGAAAGCGTCGCACACCAACTCCCCTTCTACTTCAGCCTTTGCTGGTAGTTTTTTCAAGTTAAGTAATTTACCATCAGTATGGAAGCTGAACTTGATGCTTTTTTTATCCTGGTTGAAGGAATCTGACATCACAGAAAATAGTATGCTGAAGGGTATGGGAGTAACACACAATTCTTTCACTTCATTGCTATCTAGGAAAGAACAAGAGCATCATCATTCGTGCAGAACCCATGCAAAAATGCCATCATGGAAACACTGGTCACAGTAAATGGAGAAATTTTGAATGCTGCAAATAAGTTCACTTACCTCGGCAGTATGTTCTCTAGGGCTGTCCACATAGATAAGACTGAAATACATGTTGCCAGAGCTATCTCAGTGTTTGGGAAGCTTTGAAAGCGTGTGGAAAAGAAGAGGTATCAAGTTGCATACCAAACTGGAGCTTTACAAAGTTATTGTGCTAAACTATACTGTTGGATGACTGTGAAACCTGGAAAGTCTATCAGAACCATGGTCCCTCAGATGCTCTCTAGAGCTGAACTTCCAAGCATTCAAACTATAGACTGGCCACATAGTCTGAATGCCAAATGCATGTTTACCCAAAAGACTATTTTATAGAGAAATCACTCAATGTAAGAGTTCACATGGTGGTCAGAAGAGTAGGATCTTTGTTTGACCATGGCTTTCAGTTAGTCTAATAATTCTTAAATTATCTCTCCTCAATCTATTTTCCATGTCAAGTGTTTTTCCAAAGAGATATTTCACATTTTCCTCAATTTTTTCATTCTTTTGATTTTGTTTTATTGCTTCTTAATATTTTGTGGAGTTATGAGCTTCAACTTCCAATTCTAATTTTTTAGGAATTATTTTCATTAAGTTTTTGTACCTCCTTTTCCATATGATTAACTTTACTTTTTAAGGAGTTTTTTCTTCAGTGAATTTTTGTACATCTTTTCCTGTTTGGCCAATTCTGCTTTTAAGGACTTCTCTTCGCTGGTTTTTCATGCTTCTTTTACTATTTGTCCTGTTCTGTTTTTTAAGGTGTTATTTTCTTCATTATTTTTTGTTCATCCCTTACCAAACTGTTAACTCTTTTTTTCATGATCTTCTTGTAGCACTCTCATTTCTTTTCCCAATTTTTCCTATACTTCTCTAATTTGATTTTAAAAATTTTTTTTGAGCTCTTTCAAGAATTCTTTTTGGTTTAAAACCAATTTAAATTTTTCTTTGAGGCTTTGGATGTAGGAGGCCTTTGTCTTCTTCTGAGTTTATGTTTTGATATTCCTTGTAACCATAGTAACTTTCTATAACTACAATTTTTTGTTGTTTGGTCATTTTCCCAGTCAATTTCTTGACTTTTAGCTTTGTAGTAAAGTTTCATTCTGCTACTGGACTAGAGATGAAACTGTCCCAAGCTTCAGGAGTTTTTGTGTTGCTGTTTTCAGAGGTAGGTCTGGGGATCTGTCAGCTTTCAGTTCTTCCAAGGTGGTGTCATCTAAGGAGAAATATGTTTTCCACTCTCTTCGTCTATGCTCTGAACTGTGAGCAACCACAAACATTATTTTCTGTCCTAGAACTGTGACCAGGGTCCCTACCTCCCTGAAGTTGTAAACTCTGCTATGCTAGTATTCCTTCTCTCCCTGGGACTATGATCCTGATCCATGTATGGCTAATGCAACAGAGTCCTACACCTAGTGCTAGCAAAGGGATCCCTAAAATCACCTGAACAATTATCTAACCCCCTTACCATCTGTGGACTGAGAGCCCTGGCCAAAGCTGTTTCTACTGCTAATTCAGTCACCCTCCCAAGGCCTGCTGCTGATTTACTCAGGTTCAACCTGTGGAGACTATCTCCTCATAGTCATGCAAAACTGAGAGGCAAGGAGACTACAAGATTTTCCTGCATTTATTATTTGCTGATAAAAATACAGGTAGTTTATAAAGTAGCCTTTTTTTTGAGGAGAACCTTTAAGGCTCTAATATTTTTATTAATGAGGAACACCCTTAAAACTATATGATCTTTATTTTGATACCACAGGATTCCTTGATGCAATAACCAAGATAGCTTTATTCAATAATCTAATTATCACTATGAAGTGAGGCATAAAATAAGAAGAAATATGCTTTCTCTTGCTACATGACCAACATCTTTATATAATTGTTTTATGGCATTCTTTACATTGTTTCTTGGTCATTCTTTATTTTGAATACTACAGGAATGTGGCATTATTCTGCCTACCATGACCCTTTGAATTATATTCAATTTCAAATCTTTGGAACCAAAAGTACTTCACATTGTAGCCATATACATAAATCAAAAGAGTAGGTCTTTAGTGCTTGCTTCAGCAGCACACATACTAAAATTGGAACAATACAGAGAAGATTAGCATGGCCCCTGAACAAAGATGACATGCAAATTCATGAAGCATTTCATATTTAAAAAAAAAGAATGAATGAACCTTTAATATTGACTTTTGGTTTTTTTTGAAGAAACCTGAGATCTTTAAAAGAAATTTGTAGTTTCTAGGGTAGATTCCATCTTTCTCCCCTCCACCTGTTTAACTCTAGATCCATGGAATCATGTTTTATTTTTTTATTATGAACTTGACAAACATCAACAAACATGATCATGTCCAAAGAAGAACAGAAAAAGAGGATTGCACATAAAACTGTGTTTCTCTATGAAGTTTATTGTTTGTTTTTATACATTTAGCATGTTAATTCTGTTCTTACCTTTGTCTCTTTCTGAATTTTCTGCTCTCTTATTTGTGGAAATCTCTATCATTATGGCTCTTTCCTCTATTAACTCTCTGCATCTCCCCCCTAAACCCTTCCGTTTAATAAATAATTAAAATTAAGCAAAATAAATCCACACTCTGGCTGTGTCTGAAGATGTTTGTCTCATTCTGCATTTCTAGTCCATCACTGTGTTGTCAATTGAGAACATCATCAGTATTTGAAAGTCATGGTTGGTTATTGCATTGATCAGAATTCTTAAGTCTTTCAAAGTTGTGTGTTCATTTACAATGTTTTAATCATTGCATAAATTATTCTTCTAATTATACTTATTTCACACTTCAAAGAAGTATCCTCAGATTTCTTTAAATATCCCTCCAATTTCCTTCTAATGTTCTCATCAAATATGCCTTCAAAGGCTATATATATTATTCTCATAAAGGTGATTAGTTGATATTTATCAATATTTTCCCAGTTACATCTTTGGAGAGATGGAGTTTTGATGCTTTTTCACATATTGACCATTATCCCATCACTTGAATCCCTTGATAAATATCAAAGTCCTCAATGTCCTCAAAATTGTGTCACCTATAAGCACAAAAAACTATCTGTGTAATCTTGATTCAGTCCAGCTATTTTTCCATCATTGCCTTTTTTCCCAGGCTGTTTCCAATTTCTCAAGAAACACATTTGGGATTGTAATATTAGAGTCCAAACATGGTTTATATATCAATCTTAAGAGTGAAATTTATTATACAGATATTCGCAAATATTTTTCCCATCCAACAAACAGGATATCTGGTTGATATTTTCCTTCTGATTGCATTCTTAAATGTACTTGAAATGACTTTGCTTAGTTGAGTCTGACCAATCTTCTTTTAAATTTATCTTTTTTCATTACTTCTCCCTATTTTATGAGGCAAACCACTCAGGACTTCTTTCTTGGCAAAATTTTACAAAGTTCATATGGTAAACTGGTTCTAGAAGGCAAGTTCCTTATAAATAAGGACCATTTCTTTTGTGTCTTTATATCCCTATTACATAATGTCTGGTGTAATAAATGATTACTGTTATTAATAAACATTTACTACGCATCTACTTTGTATCAGGCAAAGTGGTAAGTACTAAAGATACAAAAAGAGACAACAGTCCCTAACCTCAAGGAACTTACAATCTAATGAGAGAGATAACATGCAAATATATAAGAAGTAAATAGGAAATAATTAAAAGAGAGAAAGCACTGGAACTAAGAAGAATTAGGGAAGACTTTCTGTACGATGTGGGTTTTTAGTTGGAATCAAAAGAAGCCAGGGAAGTGAGGAGTTGGAGTGGAGAAGGAAGAGTGTTCCAGGCATGGGGGACAGCCAGAGAGAATGCTTGGAGCCAAGCAGTCTTCTTCATGGAAAAGCCAAGAGGTCAGTGTCACTGGATCAAAGAATACACATTGCAGAGTGAGGTTAAGGAGACTAGGAAGGGGCTAGGTTATGAAGGGCCTCGTATGCCAAATAGAGAATTTTGTATTTGCCTCTGAAGGCAACAGAAAGCCAATGGAGTTTATTGGAGCAGGGGAAGGGAGTTTGAAATGATCAGACCTGAATTTTAGGAAAACCAATTTAGTGGCTGAATGGAGAATGGATTGCAGTGGGGAGAAACTTCAAGCAGTCAGACCAATCAGCAGTCTACTGCAGTAATCAAGGTATTAGGTGAGGACCTACACTAGAGTGGGGACAGCATCAGAGGAGAGATGGGGCTATATTAGAAAGATGTTGCAAAGGCGAAATTGGCAGACCTTGGCAACAGCATGGATATGGGGCGGGGGGGGAGGGGGAAGAGTCCCATAGGGCTGAGAGATGATGAGAAATACAACATGACTCCTAGAGCATGAGCTTGAGGGACTGGAAGGATGGTGTTTCCCTCTACAGTAATAGGGAAGGTAAGAAAGTTGGAGGTTTTAGAGGGAAACATAATGAGTTCTGTCTACATGTCTACTGGACATCCATTTTGAGTTTCTGAAAGGCAGTTGGAGATGTGAGATTGGAGGTCAGCAGAGAGTGTCCTCAGCACAGAGATAGTAATTAAATCCACAGAAGACGATGAGATCACCAAGTGAAATAATATAGAGGGAGAAGAGTGTCCTTAGGACAGAACCCTGAGGGACACCTACCTGGATGAGGATCCAGCAAAAGAGACAAAAAGGGAACAATGAAATAGGTAGGAGGAAATCCAGGAGAGGCTAGTGTCCTGAAAACCTGAAAATCAAGGAGGAGAAAGTTATCAGTGGTGTCCAAGACTGCCAAGAGGTCAAGGGAAATGAAGACTGAAAAACATCCAATAGATTTGGCTACTTCATAGCTCCCAATCTGGTATGGAGATAAAGCGTTCAATAGTCATTGCAGTCCTTTTATTATTCTTCTTATAGCAATTTATATACATTTGATGAACTTCAAGAAATTGTCGTATTCAGTTTTTATGTACTTTTCTTCATGCACTCCCCATTTTTCAGTGTCAATAACTTATTTAAGTAGGTCACATTAGAGTGGCTTTATTTGCATATCACATAATCTTTCTCATTTAAATTTTTTCTTCTAATTGTGTATTAATTTTCCTCTAATAAGTCAATGAATTTGGCGGTACAGTAAACAGTATACTACACCTGGATTCAGAAAGACCTGAGTTCAAATACAGCCTCAGACACCAGCTGTTTGACTGTGAACAAATCACTTAAGCTCTGCCTGCTTCATTTTCCTCAACTGTAAAATGGTTATACACTGAAGGTTGTTGTAAGGATCGAATGAGATAATATTTGTAAAGAGCTTAACACAGTGCCTGGCACATAATAAGCACTGAATAAATGCTGGTTTTCTTCCTTCCTCCTATAAACTCTAGCTATTCTTATTGCCTTAATATGTTTTAATTATTCTTCTTTTACTTTGCTGTCAATTCCCAAGTATCTCTTCCCTTTAATAGACCCTTCTCCTATAATGAAATATAATTGCATATATTGAGTAAAACAAACCAATTTCATGCCATCTTTACATCTTGAGTCTCAATTCCAGAATTAGGATCATAGATCTAAGAGCTGGAAAGTCCTTAGTAGCCATCTACTTCATCTGCTTCCACAAATAGAGAAACTGAGGTCCAGAGACTTGAAGTGACATCCGACGATAAAAAAGAGATAAGGGGCCAAATCAGAATTCCAACCCAGGTCCTCTCATTCACCCTATAACATACGTCCACAACATACCTGCTGACTTTTCTGCAATATGTAGGAAAAATTGACCCTAGATAAAATCAGTACTCTCAACTCCCTGCCCCATGCCATGTGATTATTTAGAAAAATTTGTATAGATATATGTAAGTCTGAGGAAAGACATTTAAATACCAATTCCCTCTTACATATGAGGAATATCCATGACCTTTGTCTGCGTTTCAGACACTGTCAAGAATACACAAACATATTCCAAAAATCACTTATCCTTTTTTCAATACATTCACTCAAACACACCAGTGAAAAATATTTATCTTGATTTTACGTCAGCAGTATACACATTTCAAAAAGCTGGCTCCACTATTATATCCTTTCTTATATATACACAGTATTAATCTTTATAGTGTCTCTGCTCTACATACTAATCCTAATATTTAAAGATACAAAGGAAACATTCTTATATCCTTAAAATGCTTTTTGAAACTAAAACTTGTAATCAAGCTTTAAACAAAAAACAAAAAACCTTATATTGAGTCTTTGCAAAGTGTTTTCTTTGCCAATGAGCCATGTCAACTCTTGCTCCAAGAGCGTGTACTTCCACCAAGACTCTGCATCTACTTGAGAGAATGATTGTATTATCTTCATGGTACTGTTTGGAGAATAAGGGCTTTGTTCTCACATTTAGGTTGAGAAAGGCACTAGGTAAGTACATTCCTACTGGAGAAAATGAGCCCTAAGTGTTTCAACTCTCTGAGATATGCTCCACCTAGAACACACTCTCACTCAAATTGAAATGTTTCTGTTTTGGAAGAGGGACCAAGAGATTAACAGAGGGTAGGAATAGTGTCAAAACTTGATTGTGAATGGCTTTTCCTCTCAAAGCACATACCCATGCTAAATCTCGCTTCATTTCCATGCAAAATGGTCCTGTTCTGGAATAGTTGTTCGTGTTGAACTTCAGTGAACAGTGGTGCTGTACCTGTTGTTCTGAGATATAATTTCCCACCCACTGCACAATCTTTCCTCTGAGACTGTAGGTAAGAGAGAAGGTTCCCATACACAATGTAAGAGTTAGGCTGACTGTTTAAAAGAGTTAGGGAGTGGGGATTGGGAAAGGGCAATGTCCCCTAATTGTCAAGAATAAACTTCCAATATGGAAAAATGACCTAAGTGTCAGCTGGCCATTTTCCCATTCTTAGAAGGATTTGCTTATAATGATCAAACACCAAGAGGAAATTAATGTTTAAATTATTTTCCTTAGACCTGCATGTGTCTACAAATTTTTTTAAATAAATTCTTGGGAGTAAGTATGAAATGAGGATTACGTGTAGGCTTTCTTACAAGTAGGCTTTCTTCTGCATAACTTTTCATATATTTTGCAACATCTACATCAATGCCTCCCAGGTATATAATTGGAGTAGGAGCAGCCTGTTGCAGTAGTATTGGTTGCTCCTTTGAAATTTATAGAAGATTTACAAATTTTTTATTTGATTTTCTTGCTTATCACAAATGAGTTTTATATGGGGCCTCCTCAGTATAATGAGATAGCAAATTGTAATAGATCTTTTGGTTCTTCTATGAGGCAAGGTAGTAGCTTTTTTTGGGAGGTAGTGTAATATCTAGAGCCCTAGCCTTAGGACCAGGAAGACTAGGGTTCAGGTCTAGCTGCAGCCATTTATTAGTACTCACATAACTGTGGGTAAGTTGTTTAATTTCTTTTAGTCTCATTTTCATAACATGTAAAATGGAGTTATATTAATAGTACCTACTTCAGAGGGGTTTTTTGAGGATCAGATGAGAAAATATGTTTATGCACTTTGCGAATCTTAAAGGGCCATAGAAATGTTAGCTATTTGTTATTATTTCTACGTTTTTCATCTACTCAAACTCTCCTTGAGTCAAGTTTATACTTGGCAAAAATCTTGCTAACTTCAGATCAGTCAATAAATATTACAGCCAAGTAAACTACAAAGTTAAGATAGAAACATCCCAATCCCTAAGTTGATCTTGAAACATGTAAGGGAGTGGCAGTCAGAGGCCTATTCAGCCATACTTTTTATGTCTTTAGTGCACATATTATAAAATTGGAAGAGTTAATTTCACTCACATATCACTTATTAATTCTGTGATGGCAAGTGAGGAAAAATTGTCACTTCCCTACTCAATAAACTACTGGTTCTTTGTTGCCTGTAAGGTGAAATATAGATTTTTTTTTGGCTGACTTTTAAGTCATTCTCAACTTGGACCTCACCTACTTATCTAGGATCATCATCTATTACTCCCTTTTACTCCCTAGGTTCCCATTAAAATTGGCCTTCCGGTTGTTTCTGACACTCAAGAGTCCGTCACTCATCTCTGTGTCCTTGTACAGGAATCCTTCCCCTTTCTTAGAATCACCTCCCTCCTCACCTCCAGATCTTGGAATGCTTTAATTGCTTCACTATTTAGCTCAAGTACCATCTTCTACTTTCCTGATGGTGATTGGTGCTCCACCCCCCAAAAAATTACTTTTTTAAATTTTGTATTTATTCTCAATATGTTGCAAAGAAGGTACTGAACTGCCTAGGTAAAGAACATTTCCTTACCTGGGAATTCCCAACACTAACAAAATTATATGACAATCCCTATTCCTCTATCCCTTTCCATATATACTTATGTGTGTAAATAATGCTCCCCTACAGAACATAAGCTCCTTAAGAACAGAGACTATTTCTTTTTTTATGTCTCCTCAACACCTAGCACAGTGCCTGGCATAAAGTAGGAACCTAATTGTTAATTGACTAGGGTATGGATAGAAAAATAACATGGAGAAAGTTCTGATTAGTAGTAATAGCTGAGATTGATATAATCCTGTAGCATTAACAAGCATTTTTACATGTTTCATCTCCTTTGTGCCTTTTGGAACACAAGTTCTAAATTAATTTCTGCCTAAATACTTTCTGGTTTTCCCAGAGGTTTTTACTAAATTGGTAAAAACTTCCTCAGGTAGTTTGTATTCTTGAGTTTATCATGCGTGA
This sequence comes from Bettongia penicillata ogilbyi, assembly GCA_023548195.1. Taxonomy (NCBI): domain Eukaryota; kingdom Metazoa; phylum Chordata; class Mammalia; order Diprotodontia; family Potoroidae; genus Bettongia; species Bettongia penicillata. Next base: position 1,939,288 of record JAJHZJ010000551.1, on the reverse strand, counting down.
GTGTACTGCCTTGCTAATGTACATCTTCATTTCCCACCTGGTTGTAATCCTCTGGACTTCATCATGCCAGGCCAGGTACTCCCCCCTCCCTACCTCCATTTTTTCAGTTTCTTTTTATGTGTTATCTTCCTTTGCTAGTTGTGAACTCCATGAGGATAGGAATTATCTTTTTGCCTTTCTTTGTATCCCAGCACTTGGCATAGTACACAGTAGGTAATTAATAAATGAGTATTGACTACTTGTCTGGTTGACCTCTTTTCTATTTCTTCCCCAGGATAGTTAAAATATGGTGATACTCTTACTCTCTTTATCCTTCATTATTTCCCTTGAAATTCTTGACCTTTTCTTCTTCCAAATGCATTTTGTTTTTATTCTGTCTCATTCTACATGACACTTCTTTGTAAATTTTTGATTCATTTTAAACTTAAATAGCCAAGATGGCGGAGTGAGAGCAACAACTCACCTAAGCTCTCAGACAAACTCCTTCAGGTACCTCTGAAAGGAGAATCTGACCAAATTTTGGAGGTGCGCAATCCAGTGGGAGACAGACTGTGATGGATTCGGAGCTCAGGTTGAACTGGAAGGTCCATGGGAAGGATCTGTTCCGGGGGGTGAGCCCACAGCGCACAGCACAGCACAGCCAGTGCAGTGGAGCAGAAGGGACCCGAGAAACCTGAGTGGTGGGTGGAACCAGAGGAGCAGCACCGAGGGCAGGAGACAAGCCAAATGGAGTCAGTGAGAGCTGCCGAGCACCAAATATCAGCGCAGCAGCTCCTGAGACCTTCAGCCCGAAGATCAAACTTCGGTAAGTCACCTACTTGAACTTCCAGAAGCCAGGATGGCAGAGTGATCAGTAAATGCTCTCTCCTCTCCCCTTGATGACCATGAAAGAACAATAGAATATTTCCCCAGAAAAATCCCAGATCAGCAGAAGGAGTCCAATAGTCTCATAACACCTGAGATAAGGAAAATAACTAGGGGGAATTCCTCCTACTGTGCTAGAGGCAAACCAGAAGGACAGAGGACCCAGGGCAGAGAAAACTCACACTAGGACCCAGGCAAGCCTCAGCGCCAGGAGAGGAGCCCCAGGAGTGGTGGGAACATGCATTAGCATCTAGGCATGCCTCAGCTGTTCAGGGGAATCAGAAAGACAATAGGGCAGCTGGAATCACCGGCCCCTGAGCCTACCTTTGCCTCAGTTCAGCTGAGGAGATCTCCTGTGACCAGACCACTCCTCCCCGACACTTAACAAGCTAAACCCAGGGCTGATCGGGGAAACACCAAACAAAAACCTGCTTTTAGCTTTTTCACGCATCAGCTCAGCAAAAAGTTCTCTAGCTTCTGACTGAAAGAACCAGAAGCCACAACACTCAATCAACATCATGAAAAAGAAAAAGCAGAGGACCGAAAGAACCATAAAATCTTTCTATGGGAATAAGGACCAAAACACAAACACCAAAGAGGTCAGAGCTGAGACTGTACTTCATCTGAAACTTCAGAAGGGACTATGAACTGCTCAAAAGCATAAGCAGCTCTCCTGGAACAGCTGAAGAAGGAAATAGAAGATAAACTGGCTAATGATCTTAAAATTATTAAGAAAGAATTCACTGATGAGAACATCTCTTTGAAAAGGAAAATTGAACAAATGGAAAAAGAAGTTCAAAAATTAACTGGAGAAAATAACTTCCTAAAAGGGCAAATGGAAAAGGAAGTACAAAAATTAAATGAAGAAAATAACTTCCTAAAAGGGCAAATGGAAAAGGAAGTACAAAAATTAACTGGAGAAAATAGCTTCTTAAAAAGAAAAATTGGAGAGATGGAAAAGGAGATGCAAAAGTTAACAGAACAAAGCAATTTGATAAAGATTAGAATTGGGCAAGTAGAAACTAATGACTCAATGAGACAACAAGAATAGTCAAACAAAATCTAAAGAATGAAAAGATAGAAGAAAATGTAAAATATCTAATTGGAAAAACAACTGACCTGGAAAATAGATCCAGAAGAGAAAACTTAAGAATTATTGGCCTGCCAGAAACCCATGATGGAGAAAAGAGCCTGGACAATATCTTCCAGGAAATCATCAAGGAAAACTGCCCAGAAGTGCTAGATTCAGAGGGCAAAATAGTCATCAAAAGAATCCACCGTTCCCCTCCTGAAAGGGATTCCAAACTCAAACCCCAAGAAACATAGTTGCCAAGTTCCAGAGCTATCAAGTGAAGGAGAAAATATTACAAGCAGCCAGAAAGAAACAATTTAAATATCAAGGAGATACAATCAGGATTACAGAGGACCTTGCAGCTTCTATGTTAAAAGATCAAAAGAATTGGAACCCAATAATCCATAAGGCAAAGGAGTTGGGACTACAACCAAGGATCAACTACCCAGCAAAGTTCAGCATAACATTTCAGGCAAGGAGAAAGGCATTCAACAAAGTAAGGGATTTCCAGAGCTTCCTGACCAAAACGCCAGAACTTAATAGACAATTCGATCTTCAAATGCAGGTCTCAAGAGAATCATAAAAAGGTAAACAGTGGGGGGGGGAACAAATTGTTACTCAATTAGGGCAAATTGTTTACCTCCCTATAAGGGAAGATGATACCTGTTAATCTTGAGAATTGTGTGGCTATTAAGAAATATAAAAGGGATATGCATAGGGGGAAAGGGTATAAGGTAAATGATATCATGATAAAAAATATGATTTAAGTATGAGAAGGGATTGTAATAGGAGGTATGAAAAGGAGGAAGCAGAAAATGGCAAATTTCATCACAAGAAGTACAAAATCATAGTAGAGGGAAAGAGGGGAGGGAGATGAGCACTGTGTGAGAGGTACTCTCATCTGATTTGTTTAAAGGATGGAACAATAAACTTAAGTAGATAATCCTAACTAGCCCTATAAGCAGTATGAGAGGAAGGGGGAAGAAAGGGGAGGGAAGCTAAAAGGGAGGGAAGAAGCAATAAGAGTAAAGGGGAGTTAAAGGGAGGGGGGCTAAAAGAAGGAGGGGAAGGCGGCAGGAGGAGGTGGTGAAAAGTGAATACTATTGAGGAGGGGAAGGGAGACAGGAGAGCTAAAAGCACAAATGGTGGGAAAGAAGATGGAGGGAAATACACAGATTGTAATCATAACTGTGAATGTGAATGGAATGAATTCTCCCATAAAATGGAGACAGATAGCAGAATGGATTAAAAGCCATAATCCAACAATATGCTTCTTACAAGAAACACATTTGAAACATGGGGATACACATAGGATAAAGGTCAAAGGATGGAGCAGAATATGTTGTACTTCAGCTGATATAAGAAAGGCAGGAGTAGCAATCCTAATCTCAGACAAAGCAAAAGCAGAAATAGATCTAATCAAAAGGGATAAGGATGGAAACTATATCCTCCTAAAAGGCACCATAGACAATGAAGCAATATCATTACTAAACATGCATGCTCCAAGTGGTATAGCATCCAGATTCTTAGAGGAGAGGATGGGGGAGTTGATGGAAGAAATTGACAGCAAAACTATACTAGTGGGGGACTTCAACCTCTCTCTTTCTGAACTTGATAAATCTAACCTCAAAATAAACAAGAAAGAGGTTAAGGCGGTAAATAAAATTCTAGATAAGGTAGATATGATAGATCTTTGGAGAAAATTGAATGGGAATAGAAAGAAATATACCTTTTTCTCATCAGTACATGGAACATTTCCAAAAATTGACCATGTACTAGGACATAAAAATCTCACAATCCAATGCAGAAAGGCAGAGATAATCAATGCATCCTTCTCAGATCAAAATGCAATAAAAATTATATGTAATAAAAGGCCATGGAAAGATAAAGCAAAAATCAATTGGAAACTAAGTAATCTAATCCTAAAGAAGGAATGGGTTAAGGAAGAAATCATAGAAACAATCAACAACTTCATTCAAGAGAATGACAATAATGAGACCAAATAAGACCAATAAGATACCAAATCTTATGGGATACTGCAAAAGCAATTCTTAGAGGAAGTTTTATATCTTTGAATGCCTACATAAATAAAATAGAGAAAGAGGAGATCAATGACTTGGGCATGCAGCTGAAAAAGCTAGAAAAAGAACAAATTGAAAATCCCCAAGAAAATACCAAATTAGAAATACTGAAAACCAAAGGAGAGATTAATAAAATTGAAATTAAGAAAAACTATTGAATTAATAAATAAAACCAATAGTTGGTTTTATGAAAAAAACTAATAAAATTGATAAACCTTTGTTCAATTTGATTAAAAAAAAGAAAGAAGAAAATCATGTTACTAACATTAAAAATGAAAGGGGTGAACTCACCTCCAATGAGGAGGAAATTAAAACAATAATTAGAAATTGCTTTGCCCAACTTTATGCCCCCAAATTCGATAATCTAAATGAGATGGATGAATATTTTAAAAAATACAAATTGCCCAGATTAACAGAAGAGGAAGTTGAATACTTAAACAATCCCATCTCAGAAAAAGAAATTGAACAAGTCTTCAATGCCTGACACCGTACACAAGAATAAAGTCCAAATGGGTACATGATTTAGGTATAAAGATTGATACCATCAATAAACTGGAGAAGCAAGGAATAGTGTATTTATCAGATTTATGGAGTGGGGAAGAATTTTTTTCTAAAGAAATGATAGAAAGCATTATGAAATGCAAGATGGATAATTTTGATTACTTTAAACTGAAAAGTTTTTGTACAACCAAACCCAATGCAACCAAAATTCGGAGAGATGTAGTATGTTGGGGAAAAAATTTTACAGCTAAGCTCAGGGATAAAGGCCTCATTTCTAGACTATATAGAGAACTGACTCAAATATATAACTATACAAATCATTCCCCAATTGAAAAATGGTCAAAGGAAATGAACAGGCAATTTTCAGGGGAAGAAATTAAAGATATCTATAATCATATGAAAAAGTGCTCTAAATCACTATTGATTAGAGAGATGCAAATCAAAACAACTCTGAGGTACCACATCACACCTATAAGGTTGGCAAACATGACAGAACAAGAAAATGATAAATGCTGGAGAGAATGTGGGAGAGTTGGAGCACTAATTCATTGTTGGTGGAGCTGTGAGATCATCCAACCATTCTGGAGAACGGTTTGGAACTATGCCCAAAGGGCTACAAAAATGTGCGTATCCTTTGACCCAGCAATATTACTACTAGGATTGTATCCCCAAGAGATTATAAAAATGGGAAAGGGTCTCACATGTACAAAAATATTTATAGCAGCACTCTTTGTGGTAGCCAAGAACTGGAAGTCAAGGGGATTCCCATCAATTGGGGAATGGCTGAATAAATTATGATATATGAATATAATGGAGTACTATTGTGCCATAAGAAATGATGAACAAGAAGACTTCAGGGAGGCCTGGAAGGACTTATATGATCTGATGCTGAGCGAAAGGAGCAGAACCAGGAGAACTTTGTGCACAGCAATGACCACATTGTGCGAGAGTTTTTTCTGGTAGACTTGGAACTTTGTAATAACATAAGAAATTACTGAGAAAAAAAAAATCCCAATGTCAGTTTTCTAAGGCAAAATGCCTTCCACACTCAGAGAAAGAAATATGGAAGTCATTCGCAGAATGTAGCAGATCATGTTTGTGTGTGGGGGGGTTTTAGTGCATTGTATTTTGATTTCTTATATGATTTCTTCCATTTATTTTACTGCGACTACATTGCACGACTATAGTGAAAATGTGCTCAATAGGAAAGTATATGTAGAACCCATACAGAATTGTATGCTGTGATGGGGAGGGAGGGGAGTAGTGGGGGGAAGGTGTGGGGGGGATAAAATCTTAATTTTAAGGAAGTGATTGTGGAACATTAAAAAAAATAAAATAAAAATTTAAAAAAAGATTCTACATAACTAGAGAAGTATCTGTTTTAATAAAAAAAAAACTTAAATATAAAAGGAGAAAAAGAAAAAAAGAACATTCCTATGTATGCAGTAGAACACAGGAGAAAATTCAACATAAAACAAGAAATTTCCACTTCAAAAAAATCTATATAAGAAATACTATACATCATTTTCGAAGTTACCCAGCTTTTCTTTATTTCCTTCTAGGATTTCTTTTTTTTTTCTGCCCACCCTAAAGAAGACTACAATTAAACACAAATATGTGTGTGTGTGTGTCTGTGTGCACACGTACACAGATATTTATAAAAATACACATATATACACTCCTATACATACATGTAAAACCATATTGTGCATATTTCTGCTTGTTTTCTCTTTCTCTGGAGGTGGATAACATCTTCCTTCATGGGTCCAAATCTTTTCATGCTTTTCTAAATCAACTAGCTCTTCATTTCCTATGCCACAATAGTATTCCAACCCATTTACATCTTGTCTGAGAGACTGTCTATGAAAATTTCTTGTCGATTTTCTGCATTCCTTCTGTTCTTGGCTACATTGGTTTTATTTACACAAGAAATTTTAAATTTAAAATAATTGAAATTCATTTTACACTTCAACAAAACTCTCAACTTACAATATAGTTTAAAGTCTGCTCTCACATTATAATATAGTTTGAAGTCTGTCTGGTTGTTTTAAATGATCTAAAGCAATATTGCATAATATTGGTGACTGTAATTTTCCTAATTTTCTCTTTTAATTAAAACTATTTTAACTTTAACTTTATCTGAGATCATGATTATTACCCTTTCCTTACATAATAAATTCTACTCTAGTCCTTTATTTTATCTTGGTGTGTATCTCTCATTTTTATTTTTCTAAAAGCACCATATTTATTGAATTCAAATTTTTAGTCTGTTGTCCCTTTCTGTTATATGGATAAATTAATTCCATTCACACTCTAATATATAATTATTTGTTGCATATTTCCCTCCTTCTTATTTTTCCTCCATATCCTTCTCACTCCATTTACCCTATCCCTCCTCTTTCCTCTAATTTACTTCTGCCCCCTACTTTGCCCTCCTATTTCTTAACCTACCTATCCCTTGAAGAGCCCCTCCCTTCTCTTCTCCCCCAATCTATCCCTTAGCCCTCTTATTTCTTTCTGGATTCAGATAACTTTTATACACTTCGCAATGTATATGCATCCCCTTTCGTCTTTTTAAGTTATTCCAAAACTCTGTCAGGTATTGGGATCATTTGATACTTCTCAGTGGAAAGGAGTGGCTTTCTTAGCTCAGTTGAGATCTTTCTCAGAATATGAATTCAGATCTTCTCTATCCCCATAGTAGTATAATGGGACTCTTTCTCTTTTGCTTACTCATTTTATCTTTATTTTATTTTTAGCAGCTATTAATATAATCAAATTCTAATTCTATGGTATGGGATATGATGCTCCAAGCCTCAAGAACTTCTTACCATTATTTTCTGGGTTCCATCCCAATGCTCTGTAAAGACAACCATGCTATCATACCCAGAATGGCTACTGCCACAGGATCTTTCATCTGCTTTACTAGGAAAGATAGCTGTTTAAGGGCTCAGTAATCTTTTTTAATTACATTCACTAGTTCTGGGGGAAAGTAAGCACCCTGAATGTCAGAGAAAATAGAAGCAGAGAAATAAAGACCTACAGACAGATCTCTACAGCCTGAATCAGAGAAATATTGCTATATACTTTACATGCACCCCTGGATCAAGAGAGTCTTTTCATCTGAGCATCTGGGGGTCTAAACATATGGTCACTCAGAATTTCCACCAGGGAGTCACAAAATCCTTCCCATAAGCGAGCCCCCAAAACAAAATCTCACCTGAGAGCATACATACATCAGAGCCAAAGGTTATTACAACCCTCATGACTCAGTGCCTAATTAGAAATTAGCAAAAGGTGTGAACCTTCCTACAAGCAAACTTCCCCTTAAGGCAAGTGGACAGGGAAGATCTTAAATCCCATTAACTTTACATGTTGTATCTTGGGCACTTCTCTCCACTCCTGGGCCTCGGCTAGAACCCAGAGTCACACTGCCCTTCAAATGCTCTTGCTCCCTGTGGTCCCTCTGGCGGCTACAAACTACAAGTATCCCCTCTGCCCTGGAACCTAAAGCAGAGATTTTGTTCTCCTACAATTGCCTACAGCCAGCAAGGTCCCCACTCCTTTGCTACTGCACTCACCAGTCATATGCTAGCTCTTTCTCCCCTAGAGGCAGAGTCAGGAACCAGGTCAGCACAACTGTGATTGCCATCTTTCATCAAGGGAAGGTCATTCAATCTTCTCCAACTCAGTTGTCTGACCTCCTCCACCAAACTGTCTAGGAGGTACTTCTTCCCAATTCCAGTTTGCCCCAGGGCTTATCATTTGTTGATTCTGCCCTTTGGAGGTATTTGCATTTCACTTAGGCCCAACCTCTGTCCCAGGAAGCCAAGTCTTCCTGGGGTCTTCTAAGGTTGTCTTAGGAGGACAATTGCTTTGTCCCAGCTCCTCTTTATTTATGCTGCTCTACTTTTTCTCTGAGATGATATTTTGTCTTTTTTTATAAAGGAAATTTGGAGAGTTAAAAGATTTCTGACCTGCTCTGCCATCTTCCCAGAATTCTCTCAAAAGTAATCTTTGATAGTTTAATTGGTATTATATTAAATCTGTAGGTAATAACATCTCTTTCTTATTGGTATAATCTAGACCAGGGGTGGGCAACCTGCAGCCTCAAGGCTATATGTGGCTTTCCAGGTCCTTAAGCATGGCCCTTTGATTGAATCCAAACTTCATAGACTAAATCCTCTTAATAAAAGGATTTGCTCTGTAAAACTTGGATTAAGGCAAAATGCTACAGCCAAGGACCTAGAAGGCCACATGTGGTCTGAAGGCTGTAAGTCTCCCACCCCTGGTTTAGATACAAACAAAAGATTTCTCTCCAGTTGCTTGTCTTCTCTAGTTTCTGCAAAGAGTGTTTCATATTTGTGTTTCTATAAATCCTGTAAGATAGATTTACTCTCGGGTGTTTTATGTATTTTTTTGTGTTCATTTTGAGTGGGATTCCTCTTTCTCCTAGTTTTAATTACCAGTATACAGGAAGACCAATGATTTTTTTTATGAATTTATTCTGTAACTGTCACTTTCTCTCAAATCTTCCCGACATCTTGAGTATACCAATAGAGAATTCAGGCAAGGTATCAATAAACAATAGGTTAAACAATAACCAGCAGGTCATCTCTCAGCGTTGCCATGTGACCTACCCATGTTCTAGCTCTATGATCTTTTTCTTTGATGCTGCTATTTACACCACTTCTGATGCATACCTCTTTGTTTGTGATGTGTTGAAATATGCTCACACCCACATGGTCTATTGAATCATGAGCAATATGGGCCCAGTATGTGGTGGTCACTACTACTATTGCCATTCAGGCATAAGTTTTATGATGAATGCTATTATCTTCTTGTTTTAGTGGTTTTAACAATGAATAAGGAAAGGAAATTAATGCCTTATAGATTAGGGGGAAAAAAAAGCATCATTAACTATGCAAGATCTGTCCCATGGGATCTTGAAACGGCATCAAGAAACAGCAGTAACTATAATGGAGAAGCAAGCTTTTTTTTTTCAAATTGGCGCTGAGAATTACTAACCATTGTAATGCAAGGATGTCTATCAAAGAGTCAGTTGTTTCTTGATCTGGAACTGTCTCTGTCATGCTTTACTGTCCACTGGGAGGTTGAAATCTATTCACAGGAGTGAATAATAATAAATAAAATTATGTGCTCCATGACAGCACTTTCACAGCGTGAAAGCATTCATATTTTGTCTATTTCATGCACAATTGTAATTTGCTCACTTAATAGTGCCATCTGTGCAAAAGTATTTTCACCAAGTGAGCTGATGAAATTTCTCTTTATGGTTTTTTCTGTTATATATCAATCTGTTGCATTAAAGAACATAACGGCAAATAACTTGCTCCACTGCGATCTCTGTCAAATTGATTTTTCTGATAGTTATAAGGAGGGTCAGCCTGTTTTTCATTGCCTCCCTATTTCTTTGATTCTTAGATGCATGACACTGACCATAGCCTAATTCATCAACTTTTCATAGTTCCTCCAAAACCTTTTTAGATATTATTGCATGATAAATCTTTTTTTCAATATCACCTTGTCAATCATTATTCTCCTTTGTTATTGCCCCCCTAATCAACACAGCCTAAAAAAAGGCTTCCATGAGGGCTTCTTCATCTCATGGAACCTTTCTCAAATTATGTGAAAAGTCTCTTTAAATATACAGTTGTTATACAAAGGGGAAAAAATGAGACTGGTGACTGAGCTTAAATCCAATAAGCCAAACGAACCAATGGATGAATGTAATAATTATTTTATTCTCCACTAAGTAACAATGAACATTAAGCTTTTGAGAAGAAAGTGGTAACGTATGTTGAGATATACTGTCATCTTGAAATGAGGATGGATTCCCATTATGACTAGTGCCAGATGGAAAAGGCCAATCACACAACCTGAAAGAGTAGGCAATCATCAATTAGGGGCCACTAGGTGGTACAGTGGATACAATGGAATTTACTAGCTGAGGTATGTACTAGCCTTGTAATCCTTGACAAGTAGCAACTTCTCTGAGTCATTTTCCTTATCGGCAAAATAAGGGGGGTTGGGCTTGAATGGTCTCTGAGATCCCTTCCAAATCTAAATCTAGGATTTTTTTAATTAGAATCCTTTTGGTGAGATGGAAGATGGGGAGAGAGGAAATAAACACATAATGCCTACTATGTGGCAGGCATTATGCTTAGTGGTTTATAAAAAGTATCTCACTTGATCCTCACAATAACCCTTTGAGGTAGATGCTGCTATTATTCCCATTATAGAATGGTGAAAATTGAGGCAAACAGAGGTTGGATGACTTGTCCAGGTCCACACAGTTAGTATCTACGGCTGGATTTGAACTCAGGGCTTCCTACCTCTGACACCAGATAGGTGGTATAGTGACCAGAGTGTCAGACTGACATCTTATCTTCCTGAGCTCAAATCTGGCCTCACACACTAGCTATTCACCCTGGGCAAGTCACTTCACTCTGTTTGCCTCAGTTTCCTCATCTGTTAAATGAGTTAGGAGAAGGAAATGGCAAGTTACTCCAGTACCTTTGCCAAGAAAACCCCAATTGTTATCAGGAAGAGTTGAACACAACTAAGCAACTTCTTGAGCCTAGGCCGAGCATTCTATCCAGTGTGTCACCTAGCTGCTTAAAACTAAGATAATTGGGCTTTACCATCTGCCCTGCCACTGTACCCTAAGTTCCACTGGACTTTACCACATGCCCTAAAATTACACCTTCCAAATATCTCAAGTAATATTGCCTCTCCTACTAAAACACTCTAAGGACCCAAGGACTTGCTATCTACCCTGCAGCTGTGACCTTAGGAACACTAGACCCTTACATCTACCCTTCAGCTGGGTCCTCCTATATAGCTCCATCAATCATGTGAGCTCCTTGAAAGCAGAGACTATCTCTATTTCACAACAAGTATATCACTTGAAACATATTAAGTCTTTATTAAGTGATTTTTTCATACATTCCAAAAGCCTAGACTTACTGATCAGTATAGATCAATATAGATTATTCAAGCAAATAATAGAAACCATGAAATGTATAACTGTCAAAGCTTGCAAAAACTTGACACTCACCCAGCAAGACATGATTTGGTAGCTAGAATCATACACCAGATGCTCACTATCTTTAATAAACTATGAGACAACAAATCCCTGTACTACAAATACAGGTTTCAAAATATCTTTCATAATTCAGCAAATATATTTTACTGGAATTGAAGCATTTTCCCAGACAAAATTGCTGCCCACAATATCTGGACGCAACATTAATCCATAAAAATTTAAGAGCGATGTTTTTAATACATGTTGCCATGTCAAATACTCATAATTGCCAAGTTAAATGGAATGAAAAGTTTTCAAAATATAGACGCCTAAGCAGAAGAAACCAAAACTGTGTGAGAACAGAATGAGGTACATATCCTCCCCGTGGGCTCGTCTGCTACTGGACTTGTTCTGAAGATGAATTCAATGAACCTACAGAAGATGAGCTGACATCAAAATACCTTTATTTGGTTTCAAAAAGTAGTTATTTTTGCCCTCTATTGCTATAGTCTGAAGAATTTTCATTAAATAAAAAATAATAACTGGATATCATTTGTCTTGGGACTTTTTTACTTAAAAATTATGAGATTAGAATTATTTTTAGCAATAATAATAATGATAATCACATTTATTTCATGCTTTGTGATTTATAAAACACTTCTCTCCTAGCAAGCTTGTGAGATAAGTAGCTCAAGGCTTATGACTACTCTTTTTGATGATGAATGAACTGAGGAATCCTCAAGACTTATCCAAGGTCATGCAACTAGTAAGTGTCAGTGATGGGATTTGAACTTTGTTCTCTTCACTCCATTTCCAGAACTCTTTTCATTACTTTTGGGTACAAGATCGTGACTTAAGACTGTGAATATTCAGAGGATACATCTACTAGCAAATCTCTATTCTTAAAGCAGGTAATAACTGTGTCCAGCAATGTTATGATTTAACAATGGTCTTTACATAGTGGAAACCATATGCCTAGAAGCAAATAGGGCCTTCCTTGAAGAAATTCAATCATGTTCGTTTTGCTATGACCTCTCTCTATCACCAAAAAGATACTTAGGGACCACATGTCTGATTCCCTTGACCATATCTATTAAAACTCATCAATACAACATGTATCTCTATGTCTAGAATCTTTGATGGTTTCATTATGATCAAGTTGACACCAAATATTACAAGATACAATTTATATTTAATTGGACACAAAAGTGTACTGGGAGGTTTTAGGGGTGGAAAGGAGAAGTTGCTTTCATTTGTAGTGGGGAAAAGAAGAGATTCAATAAAGAGTTAGTGATTGAAGCAGACGGAGAAAATATGACTAATAATGGAGAGAAGGAGACATTGTCTTCAATTTGGTTTTTGCTATATATCTAACAAAGACAATGATCTTTGGACTAAAAAGAGTAGGACAAAATGGTACTCCAAATCAAAGGTAAGTAGGAAAGTAATTCTTCCTATAAATACCTGTATATAATTGTTACATGATTTATTTTAATTATCCTCCCCAAAATGAAATCCAGAGGATTACAACCATGTGGGAAATAAAGAATGGACTATGTCAGATTAGCATGGCAGTACACTTGTGCTTCATAAACTCAAGAATGCTAAAAACATGAGATGCAGGGAAGGTGCCAACCTGAATGAGTAGAGGTAGTTTCCTTAGCTGGAAATCTTCTATACCAATAAAATCACAGGTCTAGTCCCTAACCCTAAGTTTCAGTTTATCTAGATGTTGAGTAGGAAAATTCTTTGATCCTATGCTGAGAAGCCAGTGCAAGATTGAGAATGGTAATATGGAGAGGGGGGTTAAAAGCATTTGATAAATTATTATTTTAAAGGAATAAATTTGCACAACAAAACTTGAATTGACCCATTCCGTAGCATACTTGGAAGTAATATATAAAATAGAAGACTAGAAAGTGCATTGGGGCATCAAAACTGATGTAGCTCAAATTTCAAGTGCCACCTGGTGGCTTATACAGACATAGTACTCTATAGGGGTTGCTTCAAGTGATACCCCAATGTAGAAAGCATGTGCCACATGACCCAAATGTTTATAAAAAAAACTGATCTGAAATGTTTGTTGGAATTTAAATTGCATTGAGCTAAATCATCCAAGTCTTTTGTCCTTTATGCTTCAGAACAATGATACCAACAGGAGTTACTATCTGTGTCTGTCCTGATGGCTAAATAGTCCAATAATTTTGGCAAATGTATGGCTCTTTGTGTTATAACTTACTTAATTTTAATGATCAGAAGGTCCTAGAATAAGATTATCCTTATTGTTATGTATTTAAAGGAAACCCTTCTGATTTTGATGTATATGGAAGATCTCTATATTTTTAATTAATTAATTTAATTAACTCCATCTACCAAATATTTTTCTTATGTTGTAATAATAGTAAAATGTTAATAAAGAATAGAGCATTGGATATAGAGTTTTAAAAATCTATCTTTGATTCATGTCATACTTCCTAGCTATATGACCATGAGCAAATCACTAACCTCCTTGAATTGCAGTTTCCTTAGCTGTAAGATAGGGATAATACTTGTACATGAATCACAGTTTTATTGTGAGAAAAGTACTTTGTACACCAAAAAAGTGAGCTATTATTATTGGGTCTAGTTGGCAACTCATTCATTAATATCAAAACTTATTCATTTATGACAACACTTTTCAGAATACTAAACATTCCAAATAAAAAAAAACCATTGCATACAGTATAGAGGACCATCCACACATTTGGTTACTTGGTGCTCTCTAATGAAGTCTCCTAATCTAGTGTTGTCAATCATTACTACCTTGGAAGCATTTATTTTAACCCCCCTTTTTTTTATTCTTTTATATTCCTTGAGAATTCTGCAATTGTCCATTCTGTGTGTGTGTGGCCAGATCAATGGAGTGCTGTTGCCGTGAACAACACTTTGATGTGGGTAGAATGGCTGAATTCCAAGATTTTATTGCTGGCGGTCCTGTAATGTCATTTAATATTCAGTACCTGAACCTCAGCACAATGTAATCTGTGAATAAGACCAGCTGTAGAACTTGACTATCTATAGGGATTTCTTCCAGTTGGACTCTGCAGGATATTTTCCATGACAGTTGTGACAGTTAGGTGAGTGTATGCCTGTTTATGCTTCTTGTGTTCTTGCTTAATATTTGTACAAATAAATGCATTTTTATACAAAGTTATCTATGACTGCATATGTTATAAAGTCCTCTGTAATTTAATATATGTATGGGAGACACCTTGTTTGAAAAGAGCTTTTTAAGATTTCACTTTCTTATACCAAGCCAAAAATTTTGTTAAAAAATTCAGCCAAAAAGATGTAACAGTGTCATCAATTTTCTACTCCTGTCAAATTGTGTGATTTAAATGAAGATGTAGTACACTGTAGAAAATTGTCTGCAAAATCTAGTCTGATCCTTTCTTGCATTAAGATAGCTATCATGAAGATTCTTAAAAGATGAAAGTTAGTATATGGAGTGCCAGAATTAGTATCCCGTCTCCAATCTTCATCTTCACAAAAGCTCTCTTCCTTTCCTGGACTGCATTCCTTCCTTCCCCTCCAAATCTTGGGATCTTTAGCTTCCTTCAGACTCAGCTTAGGTAGCACCTCTTACTTAAAGCCTTTGCTACTGTGCCCATTGTTAAACTCAAACTAACCTGTATTTATCTGGCTATATGTTGAATACCCCCTAGTAGACTATAGATTCTTTGTGAGTAGGTCATTGAATTATTTGGAGATGGTAAATTATGAAAATTTTTTTAAAAATTTTAAAGGCAAGTACAAAATTTTTCTTATCATTGTTCAGCCCCCTTTTACTTTTTTGACTTCCATTCTAGCCATTGGTCTCATACTCCTCTAACCAAAATTTGAACTTCTACACTGGGATCTCAATATTGGATGTGTGAACTATCTTGCCTTAAACATAGGCCACCAAGGCATTCATGACAATTTCTAAACCAAGCTACTATAATATAAACACCTTGCCTTTTTCCAACTCTGTGTTAGCTTCCTTAATATAATATAAATGTATTAAGGGCAAAAACTGCAATTTTTGCTAGTATCTATATTACCATCACTCAGCACAGTACCTACAGCATAGTAAAGGCTTAATGGATGCTTTTAATAAGTTTATACATTCTGTAGGGATGGTAACCACATCAGAAAAGGACATAGAAATTATTAAGAATCACACAATTTTGAACCCATATAAAAACTTTGAGTCAATAGATGTTACTCTAAATATGATGAATAAGAGAATGCATTACTGGTGAAATTGAATCTTGTCATTTTGATATTTTTGTTATAAATGTAACAAGAATAAGGAAAGAAGTTGTAGTTAAATGGCAGGATGCCTCACAAGCTCTCTGTGAAGAGGCAAAAAAAGAAGGTGTAGGTCTCAATTCATCTCAAATGACAGTGTACATGATAAGGATCTGTAAAAAGTCCACCATGGAAATAATTACACTTTTTATAAAATCCATCTATTGCAAAGGATGAAGAAGCATGCAAATTCCATAAATTATTTTATAAGATTTTAGAAGATCCTAACAAAATAAACATATGCTTTGATACTCGAGGATTTCAGTGCAAAGATGAGCACAAGACAAGATGGTTGAAAAATATATTGGGATATATAGTTCAAGGAGTTAAAGAGACACCAAACTCATGGATTGCACAAAAAACAAACCTTACACGTTTACATAATGAATACTTCATTCAAGAATAGACTTAGTAGTGGACCTAAAATTTCATTGATTTAAAGAACTTCCAAGTAAAGCAACTCCCTTTACCAATGCAGTTCTGCATTTTATCTGCTCTTGTAGACTTAGAGTTGCCTAGTGTACTGAGAGGTTAAGGTCATATACCTAGTGTGTGACAGAAGTGGGCCAGAGATCTCCCTGCCTTTAAGACTCCTTCTGTATTCATTCCGACACATACTGCCTCTCTTTTTCCAGAAAAAAAAATATTAGGTATGGAAAGCAGAAAATCACATCATGATTGGCTATATTTTAACAGAAAGGAAATGACAACAGGAATTATTGCTGAGCTAACTGAGTATATAGTCAAATCATTGGATTTTTTGAACAAAAATCAAAATTTGTACAATTTGGATTAAAAAGTGAAATAGTTATTGCATTTATTTATGCAATAAGACAACTCTATCCTAACCTATTTTAATGTTAATGAAACTATTAACAACATTGACCAAATATTATACACCAAATAAGTAAAATATCCAAAACCATGTGATCATCTCAATGGGTATAGAAAAAAAGGCCTCGATAAAATACAACATTCTTTTATGCTAAAAACTCTACAAAGTATTGACATAGAGGGACCCTTTTGATGTCATATCTGAGATCAAGAACAAGCATCAAATACAACTGGGATATTCTAGCATCCTTTTCAATAAATATAAGCATAAAGTATGGATGCCTACTCTCCCCATTATCATTTCATATAATACCAAAAATGTTAACAGTAACAATAAGACAAGGGAAAGGAATTAAAGAAGGCAAAGAGGAGATAAAACTGTCCTTATTGACTAATGATGTGATGGCTTATTTAGAAAATCATAGAGAACTTTTTAAAAGGCACTTATTAATTGAGATAATAGCTTCAGCAAAATTGCAGGCTACAAAATAAATCCTCAAAAACATTAGCATACTAGCATGATAATAAAACACAAAAAACAATAATGAAAAGTGAAATCCTATTCCAAATAACTACAAAATGCATAAAATACCTGGGAATCTTTCTACCAAATGCACACAAAAGATTTGTACAAATTCATTTACAAAGTTCTTCTTAAAGAAATAAAAACAACTTAAACAGCTGAAAGAATATTCCATTCTCATGCTTGGGCCATGCAAATACAATAAAAATGACAATACTACCAAAGTTATTTTGCACTTTTAATGCTATATCAATTAAATTACTAAAGGGACACTTTAAAGAACTTGAAAAAGTATTAAAAATTTATTTGGAAAATAAAAGACCTAGACTATCAATGGAAAGAAGTAGGTACAAAGGGGAAGTAGCACTTCCTGACCTCAAAATCAACTTACCTTAGTTAAAAATAGAGAAGCAAATCAATAAAACAGACTAGATGAGAGGGAATGAGAAATAATAGAGCTCAATAACCCAGTGTTTGATAGAACAGAAAGCATAAATTACCTAGAAAAATTTGTGAAAATTTCTGGGAAAACTGGAAAGTGGTCGACAGAAATTAAGCTTAGATCAACCCCTTATACCATATCACACAATATATTCTAAATGGGTATGCAATTTTCATATTATAAGATTACACAATAAAAAAAAATTTCATGAGAAACAGACCATATACCTCTCACAGCTATGGGTAAGAGATGTATTATTCTAAAATAAATAAGAAGCAATTGCAAAAGATAAATTAGATAACAATAATTACTTGAAACTAAAGTTCTGCTTAGATAAGAGTAGCACATCTATGATAAGAATGGGAGTGGTTGAATTGCGGGAAAATATCTTTGTCTCAAATTTTGCTGACAAGGATTTGGTGAGCTACAGAGAAAGAGAGAGAGACAGAGAGACAGAGACAGAGAGAGTCAGAGAGAGAGAGAGAAAGATGGAGACAGAGGCCCTAATTAATAAGTTATCAAAGAATAGAAACAAATAGTTCTCAAAAGAACTGCAAAGTATACTACAAATCTAATAAGAGAAATACAATTCCAAACAAACTTGAGGCAAACACGACCAAAAAAGTTATAATAATCAGTTTTTAAGGGGGTACAGAATGATAGACACACATACATTGTAAAGGGAGCTATGAAATGGTAAACCATTTTAGAAACCAATTTGGAATTATGCAAAAAAGATTAGTAAAATATCCGTACCTTTAATACCAGACACTCCATTTCTGAGTTTATACCCAAAAGAAGCCATTGTTAAAAAATAAAGTGTCTATGTAGTCCAAAATATTTTAACAGCACTTTTTGTGATAGTGAAGAATTGCAAATAATTAATGATAGTTCTCCCTGTAATCATCCAATATTCTTTTCCATAGCATTTTAAAAACACATTTATATTCTAAACTAGTGTTGTCTTTGGCTACTAAATCACTTCACTTAGCAAGTACATCTAGTGTTTCCCAAGTAAAGTGAGTTTTTGGTCCTTTGGGCTCCATATTGTTGATTTACATGTGTTTAAATGTCTAATTTGTGTCAATGTCTAATTTTAGTGTCATTAACATTTCTTTTCTTTAGTGTCATTAACATCTTCTGTTTCTTATATCCTCATAAGTATTTCAAGTATTCTCCTGTCAGGTCCCAGGGAACCATCCAATATAACAAATAGTATTTTTTGCAGACTGGATAAACAAATTGTGGTACATGAATGCAACAGAATATTACATTGCTGTAAGAAATTATCTGTGTGGGAGAAAGAGCCAAGATGGTGGTATAGAATCATGGACCCACCAGAACTCTCCCCACAAACCACTCAAAAACCCTGGAAAAAAATGAGTGTAAATAAATTCTAGAGGAGCAGAAGCCACAAAAGGACAGACTGAAGCAAATTTTTCAGCCCAAGACAATCTGGAAGATCTACAGGAAGGTCCATTACACTGGAGTAGGAGAGAAGTGCAGTTCAAGATGGGCCACATGGCTAGAGCTACAGGAAGCCTTAAAGGACAGAATTGCTGGTGGCTGCTGTGGTTTCCAGACATCTCAAAGTCTACCAAAAGGATTTTTGAAGGTCAGTGGGTCTCTCATCTGGCTGAGAGGAGAGGCTAGTCTGTCCCTAGCCCTAGTCCCAGGACAGTGGCAGCCACTGCTGAAGCACAGGCTTCTTCTGAAACCTTACACTTAACAAAGAGATCAAAAGTCAAGGAATTGGATGGGAAACTGAGCAAACAGAGGGGGAAGAAACAAACTATAGATTTTTACTTTCTCTGGGAAGAGGTATTTTTTACATCATTGGTGATGAGAAAAATCAAAACACACAACCAGAAGAAGATAACAAAGCCAAAGCTCCTGCATCCAAAGCCTCCAAGAAAAATATGAATTGGTCTCAGGCCAAGGAAGAGCTCAAAAGAGATTTTGAAAATCAAGTAAGAGAAGTAGAGGGAAAACTGGGAAGAGAAATGAGAGTGATGAAAGAAAATCATGAGAAATGAGTCAACAGCTTGCTAAGAGAAACCAAAAAATATTGAAGAAAAGAATGGCTTTAAAAATAGGCTAACTCAAATGGCAAAAGAAGTCCAAAAAGCCAATGAGGAGAAGAATGTCTTTAAAAGCAGATTGGGCCAAATAGAAAAAGAGGTTCAAAAACTCACTGAAAAAATTCCTTAAAAATTAGAATGTAGTAAATGGAAGCTATTGGTTTTATTAGAAATCAAGAAATTATCAAACAAAACCAAAAGAATGAAAAAATGGAAGACAATGTGAAGTATCTCACTGGAAAAACAACTGACCTGGAAAATAGACCTAGGAGAGATAATTTTAAAATTATTAGACTACTTGAAAGTAATGATCAAAAAAAGCCTAGACATAATCTTTCATGAAATTATCAAGGAAAACTTCCTAGATATTCTAGAACCAGAGGGTAAAATAGAAATGGAAAAAAATCGCCTCCTAAGAGAGATCGCAAAAGGAAAACTTCTAGGAATACTGTAACCAAATTCCAGTCTAGGTCAAGGAGAAAATATTACAAGCAGCCAGAAAGAAACAATTCAAGTATTGTGGAAATACAATTAGAATAACACAAGATTTAGCAGCTTCTACACTAAAGAATCAGAGGGTTTGGAATATGATATTCCAGAGGCTAAAGGAGATAGAATTAAAACCAAGAGTCACCTACCCAGCAATACTGAGTATAATACTTCAGGGAGAATAAATGGAACTTCAATGAAATAGAAGACTTCCAAGCATTCTTGTTGAAAGGACTAGAACCAAATAGGAAATTTGACTTTCAAATACATCAAGAGAAGCATGAAAAGGTAAACAGGAAAGAAAAACCATAAGGTATTTATTAAAGTTGAAGTGTTTACATGATGGAAAGATGATATTTGTAAATCATGAGACCTTTCTCAGTATTAGGATAGTTGGAGGGTATATGTCTGTGCGTATACATATGTATATATGTATATGCATATATATGTTTGTATAGAGGGGGAACAGGGTGAGGTAAATATAAAGGGATGATATCTATTAAAGAAAATTGAGTGTTGAGAGGAATGTAATAGGAGAAAGAGAAAGGAAGAGGTAGAATGTAGCAAATCATCTCACATAAAAGAGGCAAGAAAGAGCTTTTGCAGTGGAGAGGAAGATGAGAGTGAATAAATGAGCCTTCCTTTCATCAGATTTGACTTCAAGAGGGAATAACATACACATTCAATTGTGTATAGAAGTTTATCTTATCCTACAGGAAAGTGGGAAGAAGGGAATAAAGAAAGGGGATGGTGAAATAGAAGTGACAGCAGTTTGGAGGAAGGGGTAATTCGAAGTAAACCTTTGGTAAAAGGACAAGTCAAAGGACAGAATGGAATAAATGGAGGGCAGGACAGGATAGAGGGAAGTAGAGCTAGTCTTTCACAACATGACTTTTATGGAAATGTTTTGCAAGACTACACATGTGTAACCTATATTGAATTACTTGCCTTCTCAATGATGGTAGATAAGGAGGGGGAAAGAGAGAGAGTGTGGAACTCAAAGCTTTAAAAATGAATGTTTAAAAATGCTTTTATATGCAACTAAGAAATAAGATATATAGGCAATAGGGTACAGAAATCTATCTTAACCTACAGAAAAAATAGAAGGGAAGGGAATGGGGGCTGACAGAAGGGAGGGCAGATTGGAGAAAAGGGAAATCAGAATACAAGTTTTCCTGGAGTAGGGGATGAGGGAAGATGGGAAGATAATTTGAAATTCAAAATTTTGTGGAAGTGAATGTTGAAAACTGAAAATTAATAAATTTATTTAAAAAAAGAAATTATCTGTGTAATGAACACAGAGAAGCCTGGGAAAATTCACATGAACTAACACAGAGTAAAGTAAACAGAGCCAAGAACACAATATGTTTCTTCACAATATGTTGTTCAGTTATGTTAAACTCTTCATTACTCTATTTGAGATTTTCTTGGAAAAGCTATGGAGTGGTTTGCCATTTCCTTCTGCAGCTCATTTTACAGATGGGGAACTGAGGCAAACAGGATTAAGGAACTTGCCGAGGATCTCACAGCTAGTAAATATCTGAAACCAGATTTGAAGATGTGAAGACTCACGAAGATGCATCTTCCTGATTCCTAGAGACAGTATTCTATCCACTGTGACACCTATTTACCCAAGCAAACAATATATATGACTACAACAATGCAAATGGAGAAAAAGCTACACACCAAAAACTCCAAAGTAAATGTAATATAATATAATAAAATTATAAAGATCAAAAAGGACTCAAATGAAGAGATATGAAAGGATACCCCCAAACCTTTTTTGGCCTAGTAGATATAGTGCTGAACCAAGAATCTGGAATTCAAATTCCATTTTTGACATTTATATAAAATTTATAGGGACTGAGAAACCTTATCCCAACTTCTCAATATCACAGGCAACTCGAGCACCTAAGCAAAACTACATCTCTTTCTTAGATACTGAGAGTATATTCACTCAAGTAAAAAGAATGTTCTTTCCAGTGAAAACAGCCAGTGATACAATTAATAACAATTAGTTTTATAAAGAATATTTACTAAATGGATATAGTATGATTGCAAATATGAAAATCCTTTTCCCTATCCAGAGATAAGAAACCTGTAACCTCAAGGTCACATGTAACTTTTTAAGTCCCTAGGGGCAACCTTTTGACTGAGTTCAAGTTTTACAGAACAAATCCTTTTATTAAGTAGATTTGTTCTCTAACATTTGGATTCCATCAAAAGGGCCACACATCAGAACCTAGAGGACCACATGTGACCACAGGTTCCCCACCCCTTCACTATCTTGATCACTAGGGAGTGTGGGCTCAAACTTAAAGCAGTTTGCCCATGGCATCCACACTACCAAGTTCATTTCCAAATGTTGCATAACTTATGGAAAAGTTACTGCCATTTTATCTTGGTCAAATTTATTCCATTTCCAACTTGGTCAAACAGACATTTGCTCCTTGACAGCCATTGATCTCTGTAAAATATTGTATAGGCTTCACCTCCCAGATCTCTGACAACAACACCCTCACAATCTCTCAAAACTCATGAAGTTGCAATTTAGTCAAAAACTTACCAATGAGTAAGAAAAGACAAGTTCAAGGAGGCAAATTACAAAAGTCAATATCCACTATTACATGTAAGTCTGAGAAGATTAAGGTAATGGAGTCTTTCTCCCTACTCAGAGGTTTACAACATATCTTCCCTTGTTCTCATCTAGGAAGGAAAGAAGGGAAACTTGTCCAGTTAATGTCTTTCGTAAGCATGTTCCATTTCTGGCTTAGTAGTCGACAGAAAGTTTCTTCCTTTATCAAGTAGTTAACAGACTGGAAAACTAATAATTTCGCATGTTATGAAGCTCACATGGGGACTTTATCAGCCAACTATGCTGCACGTGCTCACGAGAACTTAGCTTGGCCAGTCCTCCAGTCTGTGATTTTGGACAAGTAGCTTCACTTCTTTTAATCTCAGTTTCCTCATCTTTCAAAACAGTAGGGTTAGACCATGCATCCTCCAAATTCCCTTCTAGCTCTAAAGCTATGGTTCTATAATTTGGTAGAGCAAAAGGCTCTTCTCCAACAAGGTGTTTCCCATACATGTCAAAATTTTACAAGAGTTTTTCGAAAAATTCAACAATAAGGATAAACTTGTTTAATGACCCTATGACCATTAACATCAAACACGACATAAGACCAGCAGATAGCCATTTGCCAAAGACACTTGTCAGAGTTGCAGAGAAGACCCAGCACAGAGTCCATGTCAAAAAGGGATTCCTAGGAGATGGTGAAATCTTCCAGTTGTTCCGGTTTGCAGATGACATTGTACAGGTTGTATCAAGCCCCAAAATACTGCACAGTCTCCTAAATGAACTTCATGATATGCCAAGAGAGTATAGCCTAACTATCCAAGTAGAAAAAAAATCTAAATAAAAAATGACTATAGTCCAGACTATGATATGCAGTTGGATGGAAAGTCATTGAAAGCATTCACACTGGTCTACTTGCTTTTCCTCAAATACATCACAGCATCTCTCATCTCTGTGACTTTGTATTGGTTATTCCCTACACTTAGAACATTTTCCTTATTTACCTCCTTACTTAAATCAAGACTTCAAGATTCATCTCAAATGCTACTTTCTACCAGAGGCATTTCTTGGTCCACTAAACTGTTAAAGTCATTTCTGATAGGATTATCTTCCACTTATTCCTTTTGTATCTCATATAATTGTAAATATGTTATAACTATTATTTATACATATATAATTTGTATATACATATAAATATGTGCACACAAATATCATATATATTTATAAAATGCTATAACTTATTTATAACCATTAGAATATAAGGTCTATGAGATCAGAGACTGTTTTTTGTCTTTCTTTGTATCATCGACATTTAGCTAATCCTTAAGATATAGTGAGTGCTTAATAAATGATTGCTGATTAATTGATGGGTTTTGGATAGTTTTTGGGTGAGGTATGAATTTGTGATTGCATCAGTACAAAAAGGTCTTAAAGAAATAACTTTCTCTGCCAGTGCAGACTGGCACTTTTTCAGCAATTTATGACATTGTTATGTTGGGGTCTAAGTACATTGTGTCTGACTGGTCCTGATCAGACCATTGTAAGCTCTAAAGTTTCTGCTACAGGTCAGGCACGGATAGTTCATATCAATATTTGGAGTGGAGATATCTCTAAATGAGTGCATCTCACATTTATTTTGAACTACTGCAATTCTGCTTTATTCACAGACCGTAGTCCTTCTCTGATGTGGTTATACCACACTGGGTGGTCCTGTGCCAGTGTTTCCCAAGTCTTCCAGTCAATTATAAATTTCTTAAGAGAGACATGGAGAATGTCCTTGAATTGTTTCTTCTGACCTCAGTGTGAGCACTTGCCTTGTTTGAGCCCCCCCAAAAAAAAAATAGACTTTTAGGCAAACATACATTTGGTATTTGAAAAATGTGGCCGGTCCATCGGATTTGTGCTCTCTGAAGCAGGTTTTGAATGCTTAGCAAGTCAGCTGGAGAAAGAATCTCAGTGTCTGGTACCTTATCTTCCCTTATCTTCAGAATCTTCCTAAGACAATTAATATGGAAGCAGTTCAGTTTCCTGGCAGGGCACTGATATACTGTCCAGGTCTCACAGGCATCCAACAATGAGGTCAGCACAACGGCTTTGTAGACCTTCAGTTTTGTACGCAGTCCAAAACCTCTTCTCTCCCACACTTTCCTTTGGAACCTCCTGAACGCTGAGCTAGTTTTGGCAACACTTGCATCAACATCCTCATCTATATGTACATCCCTGGAAAATGTATTGCCAAAGTGAGTGAATTTATCCACAGCCTTCAGGATTTCTCCATTTGCTGTAACCAGTGGTTCCACCTGGGTGGTGTGGTGCTAGCTGGTGGAGAGCCTCTGTTTTCTTAGTGTCAACTGTCAGGTCAAAATTAGTACAAGCAGCATACTCTGTTGCATCTCAATCTCAGAGTGCACTGAATGCACAAAGTACATCTCAGATGGTGCATTGAATGCACCATCATCTGTGAACAAAGATTTGCACACCAACTCTATTTCTACCTTAGTCTTGTCTTATAGTTTTTTCAAATTAATAATTTATTTTCAGTGCAATAGCTGACCTTGATGCCATTTTCAATCCATTGAAGGTGTTTGACAATATTGGGGAAAACACCTTGCTAAAAAGCATGGGAGTAAGCACACAGCCCTTCACTTTATTGGTGACTAGGAAGGAGTGAGAGCATTGTCCATTATCCAGAACTCAGACAAGCATGCCATCATGGAAGTGGTATATGATATTAATGAACTTTTTCAGGCAACCAAATTTTGCCATGATCTTCCATAAGGCTTTATGACTTATAGTATCAAAGGCCTTGGTCAGACTGACAAACATCGTATATATAGACCTCTGTTATGCTTCTGGCATTTCTCCTGGAGTTGTTGAGTAGCAAATGACATTCTGACCATTTTTTGACCCTTTCTGAAATCACACTGGCCCTCTAATAGAGGACCATCTTCCTGGTGAAGGATTAGTCTACTAAGGAGAAACTCTAGAAAACATCTTGCCATAAATGACGAAGAGAGATTGTGATTGTGGAAGGACAAACTATTTCCTTGTTCCTTATGAAGATGGACAATGAAGGCATCCTTGAACCACTGGAGGCTAACTTCCTCTTGTCATATAACCCAGAAGATTTTAGCCAGTTTTGGTATAAGCAGTGGACTCCCTGTCTTGTAGATCTCTGCTGGAATAGAATCAGCCCTAGGCATTTTGCCACATAAGAGGAACCTAATGACATTCAAAAACATCTTCTTTACTTGGAATTTAGACTAGAATGGAACAGACTTCAACCTGAAGTGGCTTCAGCATTGGTTGATGATGATCTGTGGAGAACACTATGGAAGCATTCAACCTATTTCTCCAGGTTCATGCCATTATCACCAATTAACAAGGCTCCATTAGCACCGAGTAGTTGAGATGTAATTTACCATAGTTTCTTGGCCCATAAGTAGCCTTCAGATAATTATAAAAAGTACTTTGTATTGTTACTATCAGTGTCAAATTGAATTTATCTGCCCTCTTATTGAGTCAAGAATCCTGCATCTCTCTAAGCTTGACTTACACTTTATTTTTGATGGAATTAAACACTGCCTTCTTAAAGACAGATGAATTATCCTCCTGTTAAGCTGCATGCAATTGTCATTTTTCACTCAGCAGCTTCTGTCAAACCAAACTTGATGTTTGCAAGAGTTCTGGCCCAGATGAGTAAATGTGATGCTGTACACCAAATCTCTGAAATCTACCCCCTTCTTTTCTGCCCCACTGTTGCCAACCATGTGCAACCACATTACCAACAAACTGTTTACACATGGAGAAGCGCTCTAATTTGTTGACATTGTCTTTTGGTAATCATCTTGCCTTGGGGTCACCACTTTTGTAGAGCATAAGTCCATGATGAGTCCAGCAGTGTGAGCCCCACATCACCATCACTCTCACAGCTTGTGTCCTCTCCTTACAATAACTTAGTCTATTAAATGCCAATGTTGGCTGCAAGGATGAATCCACAAAGTTTTATTGCATTTAGGTAAACATAAGACAGTGTTGATGATGAGAAGGTCATGAGACACCCAAGTAAGTGAGCATTGCTATAACTGTTCCTGACTCCACTCCTCCCAAGGACTCCCTGCTACGTCTGATAGTCTGTGCCTATTCTGGTTTTAAAGTCACCCAGAATTATAGGCTTATCGTCTTTCAGCACATTTATGATGAAGGTCTTCAGGTCCTTATAAGTTTTTTATTTGACCTCATCAGAGTTTGTCATGGTGGGAGTATATATACTGATATGGTGGCATGGTTCTTTCCTACAATTGCCCTGTCATGAGCCTGTCATTCACTCCTTTGGGGAGGCGTGCAAACTTGTTGGCCAGATCCATTTTGATTGTGAAACCTACACCAGCTTCACTGCATTCCCCATCACTAAAGTCACTCCGGAAAAATGTGTAAACATCTTTGATTTCATTAAGCTGACCTTCATTTGCCAGACATTTCACTCTGGAGTACCATTTGGATGAGGTATCTACTGAGTTCTCTCACAGAAGGAGGTATTCATTCTTCAGGTCTAGTAGATTTCATATTGTCCATAAGTGGGTGCACATTCTATGTACCAATGACGAGTGAAATCATTTATTGTAGAGCTTAATAAACATTAACATTTAATATTATTATTGCTTTACACCTTTGATTATTTTGTTCTGTACTGTTGTTTTTTCCTCTTCTTTTAAATCAGCACTTGGTTTTTTCAGTTCATTTTATTTATGCTAATTTGATAAGTCTCTTCCTATACAAGCTTCACTGTCCTTGTTAGTCTGCCCTACGACAAGTTTCTTTACTTTTATTATTATTCTGTTTTTTCTTTCTGTTTTTTTTAATTTCTTCCTTCCTTCCTCCCTCCCTTCCTCTCTTCTTTCTGTCTTGCTTCTCTTTTGGCATTCATTATGCAATTCTTGTATTTCAAATCTGTTCATCATTGTTTCACTTCTTTAGAGAGACTATCATAAGTGAAATTTTTTATTTAATTTTAAAATTATGCATTATGATCTCTAAGTTCTAACATTTATATTCATTTCTAATTTCTTCTTTTATGAATTTTCTCTTTCAAACCATTCTGCTGTTTATTGGTATTGTTCCATGCTCTCTTGAAAGTCCAAAAGTTGTTTCTTTGTTTTGGGGAGGGAGGGGACTTCCCACCAAGCACCGGTTGCTTTCTTTTTCCTGACAATATTTGTTATGAGAGTCTTTGTCTTCTACGAAGATTTATGACCCATTCTTCCTTGTAGATTTAGGATCCTCTCTGTTGATATATCTACTTGTGCTCTATTCTTTCTTTTTCTTGAGGGATACTCTCTTTAAATATTTGGTCTTTCAGGCTCTGGGAGAAGAGATATTACGCACTTTATTGATCTTTATTGATCCTTCTCCTGGCCCCTTTGTTGTTAAGCATGTACCTATGACTGCCTTAGTTTTCTCTTGTGAGGAAATAAAGAATTAAATGGCCTGGGTTCCTACCCTAAGTACATTGTATTGAGTTATAATTGACTCCAGATTTATTTCAGTCTTCTTTAAGAAAGCTTTAAGCTTGGGGAAGCTATAGATGCTGTACCCTATCCCCAATTCTTTCCTAGCTCTTCCTCCATTTCTTCTTGTGACTGTATTGAATCAATATCTGCAGCTTTTTACAGGGTGGTGGGAGGTCAGAGAGGGTTTTTCTGGCAGTTTTATGGGGCAGGATTCAGTAATGTAGGACTGGTCCCCAGTCAGAAGGCAGCATATGTTTAACTGGGCAGAATCAGTGTCTACTACTTGTTGATGGTAGTGTAATGGCAGTTTTTTCAACTGTAAGAAAGGTGAGCTTGGGCAAAAACCTGTGATTTACCTTGAATCCCAATTGTGGGCACATGGAGGGAGGCTGGTGCTGAATATTTTAGGGATTAGAGTTTGCTTTTGTCGATTCATAAGGAGTTCATATTATCAGAGCTCTCCATCTTGTTGATTCATCTTTAACTATTCTACCTTTGGTATCTTATTCTCTCTTTTTTTAAGGGTTAGAAAGTTAAAGGTTTAAAAAAAGTTAAAGTTAAATTGAAGATGGCTATATTGCCATCTTGCTGGTCATGTAATCATCAGTTACTGAAACCGAAGGGAGTTTAAGATGGAATGATTATATTTGTATATTGGAATTTTGGATACTAAAGTCAAAAGACTGCTTTCTTCCAAACTGGACTATAAAATCTTTAAGATGAAGAAGAGGTATAGTCAGAAGTGTAGCAACCAAGGCATTTACCTTGTATCAGAGTCAAGCAGTATAATTAGGTATATAGAACATGGTTACTGAAGTGCCAAAATCCAGGTTTATTCCCTTACAGTAATGGGCATATTAAGGAGAACTATTAAGGAGAGCTCTATCAAGAATCTTGCTGTAAATGACTAAGAGAGAGATTGTGGCAGGACAACTTATATCCTTTTGCTTTATAGAGGTGGACGATGAAGGCATCCTTGAAACACTGGAGGATAACCTCCTATTGTCATATAACCCAGAAGACTTCAGTCAGCTTTGGTATGAGCAGTGGACCCCTTGCTTCATAGATCGCTGCTGGAAAAAAAATCAGCCCTTGTGCCAAATGACATTCAAAACCTCTTCTTTACTTGGATTCCATGACCAATAATGGGTGATCTGGGTAGACAAAATAAGCTGCTTTGTAGAAACACTGTCAATGGCTGGCTGTGGTCTGAGCACTTTGCCTTAGTTTTATGACATCTTTTGGAGCTGGGCCATCCACTTCCTATGTGCTGAAATCCCACTGGCATCTAAGCTGGTTTGTTTCTGTCCAAAATTAGATATGCAGTGGAACTTCCCAAATGGTTTCCCTCTCTACCCTTCCTCGTGGCAAGCTGTTTATCACTCCTGGGCACACATCCTCCTTTCCAAGGGGTCTGTCACATTCCATCCCAATTTGGCTCATACATTAACTCTGCATTTTCTCTTGGTAGATTTTCCTTAATGCAAATGAATATATGAAATTCCATTTTCTGCTCCTTGTGACAGCTTTGCTACCTTGTGAGAACTCTATTATCATTTCATTGATGAAACAAAAATGCCAGGGCTTTAGATAGTTTCAAAAGTCTCACTGAAATTCTACATGAAAGCATGTAGATTGCCTGAGGAGAGACAAACCAGCCTAGAAGAGGCTAAAAGGATGGAACACAACATGTTAAGTGCCTATCTTGAGTAAAAATAATTTGCACTTCTAGTAAAGTTTTAGTTACCAGAAAAGACAGAATTTGATAGCTTTCATTCTATTTAAATCCATTAAGACCACACATTACACATATTAAGTGTATAGCTTCTGTTGTTGTTCAGTCAAGACATGGCTCACATGAAACCTACTTTTCCCATGCTCCAGACACTGACTTGATATCATTCTTATGATCAGCACTGAGGTAAAAGGTGAAAGCGATCACCAAGACCCAGTGGAAAAAGTATTAGACTGAATGCTCTCAAGAGATTTCATTGCTTTTGTTTAAAATCAGTAGCACTCACCCAGTGATGCATAAAGTATTTAATGAAAGCTGTTCATTAATCCAGATCTCTGATTTTAGTTCCATCAGCTCATGACACCGCTTATATTGTTCCTGACCCACCTCCACCCACAAGTCATATTTATGTAAGTTACACCATTCCTTAGGTTTTTTTATTTTTTTGTTATCTGTAATTCACAAATCTCTGTGCCTCTTGATGTTCTAATTTACAAGAGATAGATGGATTCTTATGAAGGTCGTGGGAAGGGTGGTCAGGATGGCAAAATATTCCCTGATAAAAGCTGTACCCAAGAGATATAAATAGATGAGTTTTCAGGACAGCCAGCTTCATGCTAAATTGGGAATCATGTAACATTTACAACCTATCTCAATGCAAACAAATACTGTGCCAAAGTGTAGCTAAAAAAGACAGTGCCTTTGGAGTTCACCATATGGGATGCTAGGATTAATGGCCAAATAAAGGTCCAAGGCTAACTTTCCTTGTTAGCCTGGGAAATGGCTTCCTGATTTCCTGTTCACCCAGACAGTGCAGCTGTAAAAGGCACAAAAACTCCTCTTGAGATCATTCTTTCTTACTTTATCCCTAAATTGGTAGAATTTAAATGAAATTATTTTGAAAAGGGTTTAAATCATTTACTAATGATTATACATTTGTAGAAGTTCAATTGGATCCCCTGGGGAAAGTAACAATTGGCTAAAATGATCAAATAGTACTGTTTAGTGCTTGAAGAACCTTTTGAATGGGTTGTAATAATTCCTAATATTCTATATGTAGAGATGATAATTTTTAATTCTAAGATTTTTACTGTAATATTTTAACTAACATTTTAGCTGTAACATTTAACGGTAATATTTTCACTGTAATTCAGTTCCATTTAACACATGTTTATTAAGTTCTTCATGTTAGGTACTTGGAGGGCAAAAACATGAAGGAAAATTGTTCCTGCTCTTAGTTTACGTTCTAGTAAGGGAACATACTATATGTTCTGGTACATAGTAGGCAGTTAATAATTACTTGCTGGATTTATATACAGACCAAGTTCAAGAAGGATATTGCACTATCTCCTGGGAAGATTCAGAAAGGCAGCATCTAACCTGTGATTGAAAGGAAACTAGGAATTCTATGTGGTAACCATTTCGGTCACAAGAGATTCACCATCTGTACAAAAGAAAGAACAGAGGCAGAAGATGTACAACTCTCTTTTTTTAGGAAACTGTTCCAGTACCAATCAATCTACCTTTGCATAAAATTTATATTGTATTGTAACTTTTGTAACACTTATTAGGCAGAAATTTCACAATATGCTATAGTTGGGAAACAGATGCTTTGAACTAAGCTATTTAGTGACCATGTTTTCCCAACATTATTTTAATATCATTCAAAGATTTGGACTATAACAGATGGAGTATATGAGCGACAGTCAGAATGATGGAGTTTCAAAGCCTGCCTCTGATACTTACTAGATCATTACTAAATCATTTAACTTTTGTGAAACCCAATTAATTCTCCACATTTTACCTATTCAGTAGTAGGTACATTACCATCTGTTTTGGTGAAGGGAGTTAACACACCTACAAAAACATTTCCTTGATGTACTAGATCAATGCTTTATTGGGGAATTTTGTACAAATGGAATCCTAGTATTACTTTGATAAATTTGTGTTCCATTTGATAGAGGTATTCCCTCCAATTTATCTCAAGCACTGTGGGTAAAACACTATGCTAGGTACTAGAGATACAAATTCAAAGAAAATAAATAGCTCCTTCCCCGTACCCAAAAAAAGCCATATGCTATCAGAAGGAAGGGAGTAATGAACATTTAAACAGACATATAAAATATAATTTTAGAAGGGAAAAATCAGTAACAGCTAAAGGGATCTTGATGTGTAAGGGATAGGAAATGGCACATAAATTGAGCCTTGAGGAAAACTTAGGATGTGTAGTGGAGATAATGGCATGATATGAACCCTCAGTTCAATTGAGAACAGGGTACAACAGAAGCCCAGGGATATCACAAGACTAATGATAGGAAAGTTGCCAGAGGTGGTGGGTAAGGGCAGAGGGTGGGGCTAGTCTAGGGAAAAGTTCACCTAGTGTATAATTACTGAGGGGAGTATGGGAGAGGAAGCTTTCCTTTGGTAGCTTCTAACTCAAATTTAAACTGATTCTTTCTACAACTAGGCCCTAGTCTCAGTTGATTTTAAACTACTAAACACCTGAAAGTGCCCTGTTCAAGTTAAATTTCTGCCTGGCTCTCCTCATTAGTTGTATGGACTTGACTACTGTTAACAGTAAGTACCCCAACATATGGGAGGCAGGGGGGAAGCCTGCTATCACAGGTTCTTAGATCTTCATTCATAATAGGAAAGGAAACTTTTGAGGGGTAAACAATCACTTTAATCAAGCACATGTATCATTCTTGTACATATATCATTCACCTAGTTCAGAGGAATCAGTACCCTGAACTTCCAAGAAAATACAGAGAAATCAAAAGTCAACAGGCATGACTTCCCCTGCCTGAATTCAACAGACAGTACAACCATATGACCATAGTTACCAGAGAGGGAAGCATTGATATCTGGGTTTTCAAAGCCAGCTTCCTAGAGTCCTTGTCTGGCATTCAAACCTTCTTGGAAAAAGTAAGCCACGAAGTAAAACTTCACCCTCAAAGTATTTATACCTTTTTAGAGCCAGAGGTCATAAACCTCTAACTCAGTACCTCAATGGAAAAAACAAAAGGTACTTGGGACCCCCCCACTACAAAACAGCTCTCACAATCAAGCTTCCCACAATGGGTATGCCCATCAATGTGTGGGAAAGATCTTCTTTAATCACGTTATTCAATCAGAGGCACTTTTAGTAAAACAAAACCAGCAAAAGATCCTAATTTGATCATCATCACAACTATTTAGCCTCTGTGCTTCAGTTTCCTCATCTGCCAAAGGAAATGAACAAAATTATTTCTAAAGTCTTATAAAACTAAATCTCTAGAAGAAGGCACTTGGAATGTTAGAGGTAACCTTGGGAAGAATTTGTGGGAAGACATGGACTGTTATCTCTCAGAATGACAGCACATAGATGGGTTTCAGTTTTCACTGGTAAAATGCACTTCCACATCAGTTAGTTCTCTGCCCTTTCAAAAATAGTATCAGAACAAGCTCATATCACTCAACTTTGAAACTTTTGATTTTCCTCTAGTCCCAACCATGTTGATAGGTTACGACTAAAGATCCAGGAGCTAAGCAATGCAATAAATGAAAATAACTATAAATCTTGTTAGCCTCAATACCCGGTCAGGGGACCAGGTCATCCATCATTGGCAAGATATAATAGCATTTACTTGGTAGAAAATGATAAGGCCTCATTCTCTGCCAAAAAAGGAATCCATTTGGTCAAGGTTAAAGACACCTTAGCAAGAGAGGAAAACCAGGGTTCCCTGACCCTCTCAGCTTTATCTAAAAATATTCTGATTTTTCTCAATGGTTAGAAGAAGGGTAAGGGAGAAAGCTAAGAGAGAGCCAGGATATGGAAGAAAAAAAGAAGGAAAGATAAGGGGAAGGTCAGAGGGAGAGAAGAGGACAAAGGAGAAGAAAAGGGATAGAAAGAGGAGTAGAAGAGGATGGAGAAAGAGAAGGAACAGAAGAAAAGGAAAAAGGAATGAATGGAGGTGAGTGGGATAACTTTTCAATCCCATGCCTTCACTCTTAGTGCAGAGAATTTGCTCCTCCATACAAAAAATATAAGGAAATGCTGTTGTATGTTTTTTGTGTTGATGGTATCCATTGTCTTTGTTCTTGATGCAGTAAAGAAGAGCCCAGAACCTCTGCAGCCAATTAAGCCTCCATTAATTATAATAAGCATTAAATTTTATTTGTTAAACCATCTTCGACATTATTTAAATAAGCTTCATTTTCAAGGGTATTCAATCTGTACTGTACTAATCTATAATATTGACTGGTTTATTGTTATTAAGTTGGTTCATTCATGTTTGACTCTTCATGTTCCCCATTTGGTATTTTGTTGGCAAAGATATTGGAGTGGTTTGCCATTTCCTTCTCCAGTTCATTTTATAGATGAGAAAACTGAAGTAAACATGGTTAAGTGACTTGCCCCGGGTCATATAGGTAATAAATGTCTGAGGCCAGATTTAAACTCAGGTCTTCATGACTCCAAGCTCAGTGCTCTATCCTCTATGCCACCTAGCTACCACCCAAGATTTAGTGGAGTTTTTGCCAACATTAAGCATGCTGAGATCTTTTGGTTTTTCCTACTGCTTCAATTAATTTCTTTTCACAAAGTTCCTTATGGGCCTTCAGTTTTTTGAAGAAGAATCAGACATAAAGGGTGGGGTTCGGGTACTTTGTCAGTTGCTTGACACATTGATATGACTTACTTTGTCCTCTCTGCCCAGGATATCTACTGCTGAGAAAATAGAAACTCTGCCTGAATAAGTAGGCCATTTCTAAAATAAGCCTGAGAAGAGATGAGAGGAGGGAAAATAAGACAAGAGTAGGGGAGGAAAGCAGAGAGGAGGGCAGGAAGGGGAGCAATGAGGAGTAAAAGGAAGAAAAGGAGAGGAAGGGAGTAGAGAAGATTGAAATGAAGAGGAAGGGAGAGAAAAGGAGGGTAGGAAAGGGATCAAGGAAGGAAAATGTCATGGTGTACCTCTTCCTGCTGGAAGTTTTGAAGACTTTGAAGATTCACCCTCTCCTAACTGCAGTTGTTAAAAGTTTTTGTTTTTTGTTTTTTTTTTTTCAAAAAGAGTCAGTTGTAAAGAAAGATGTCTAGCTTGTAGAACTGATATGATTTGAGCTCTTCCAGACCTTTGGTAAAACCTACCTTATTCATGGGAACATAGCCAGCAACTTCCAGATCACTAAACAACCGCGTCCCAGTGGAGAGGAGAAAGTACTATAGAAACAGCTGGGGACACAAAGGATAGAACCTGAGCCTAAAATCAGGAAGACCTGAGTTCAAATGTGACCTCAGATAGTAACTTAACTTCTATTTGCTTCAACTTCCTCAGGGTGAAGGTCAAATGAAATAATATTTGCAAAAAGCACTTATCACAGCACATAGTAGATACTAGATAAAAATACTTAATCCATTCCTCCTATACTTGCTTCATTCATTACTCCTAGGTTGAAAGTCATCTTGAAATAGCATCTTAACTACTAGACCTTGGATTGTCAACACCTTAGACTTTTGAATGAAAAGGGGGAAGGGGCCAAAGAGGAGAATCTTCACCGTGGTACGTGGCTGTGTCTGCTTCATTTTATTGCTTAATATTGCCATGCTTTTTCTGACTGAATTCATTCTTCTGATTTACTATTAAAGTCAAAATCATTTGATAACAATAGCAAAAGCCATTTCCTGTCTGGATGGGGGCTAAGCAAATGTACAGTATGTTGGATATTAAAAAGAGCCTCTAGAGAATAACAGACAAAAGAACTTTTATTATTTTTTGCAGCCCTATTGGATTTCCTCATCCAAATGAACTCCTGAAGATTTTTTTAATCTTCTCTAGATTATAATTGAAAGGGTTTTTTGTTTTGTTTTTCTACTGAAACTCTTCCAGATCAGGGCAGGTAATTTTTCACTCAATCTCTAATTCTATGGTACATAAAGTGACAATTTGGTGTGTACAGTATTTTGTCTGCTATTGCAATAGTTATTGTTGTTCCATTCCATATTCCATTGTGATGGAAATTGGGCTAAAATAATCACCTAGCCAAACAAATGTTGCAAAGTTACGTATAAGCTAAAGGGGATTAAAAACTTAATAAAGACTATTAATTTTAGCAGTTTCTCATGTACTGCCCCCCAATACTCAAAAAGAATAAGAGAACAGTGTCTACACACTATCAGTTCCTTGATGGAATAGTATGTACCAGCATCCCTAAAGAGAGAAAATTTGAATAAAAATATGAAAATTAATTACTAGATACCTCATTAAGGACATCAAGTTGGCACAAAAGTTGAAAACAGTGGTGTCCAACTCAAATAGAAACACATCCCTGCAGGTTGTTTGCTGATATAGAAAACCACAAATTAACATTATCTATGTTGTATTGCACTTTTATCTGGTTCCAGCTACACTTGAGAGTTTTACCAGTGAGTTTGACATCTCCAGTAAAGTATTCCTAGGAAGAGAAGGTTGCACTAGAGATGCTACAAGATGTTTGCTAGGAGGGAAGACAACACCTACACTGATAGCATCAGCTGGAAATGGAAAGTAGATTTGCCTCTGGAAACACAAAAGGAGCAACTCTGAAATGTTAGGATACTTTTCCAGGGAGCTTCCATGTCTAAAGATTCATTGGAGTTCTAGATAGGACACATCACTGATGTAAGTCATTGGCAGAGGGCTGATACAGAGAAATGAAAGAGTTGAATGGGAAACCTCCAAGGAATTTCAATTATTCTTATACATGCCCTGAAAATGCAATGAGCCAACATCATACTATTTAAATACTTGCAAAGTCTGCTCATGAAAAAGCATATATTGAATAACAATCTTAAGTGTAGTCTAACAATACTTTTAAACATAAGAGAGGAGTTCTCTGAATTTCTGTCAGTGTGTGTAAAAGATTATTTCAAAGATTGGTGATAGTAAATATCAGAGTAAATTTATAGTAGGTGAGCAGTGTTGGAGCACGACACAAACCTATGGGAATGCTTGAATGAAGAGGAGATTAGGTTGGATATAATTACTTTGAATAGTGAAGTCTTCCAGGAAATATGAGTAGACAGAAATCTCTGATGAGCAAAACTATATTGGCTAAATCTTAGATATTTTCTCATATATTGTCCACTTAAGCAAACTAAGAACCATTTCAGGTCACCTGAATTCAAAAATCTGGTGAGAAATGCAACAGGGAAGGGTTAGACCTAAAGTTAAATCATCTCATTTCAGAAAAAGCAGGAACAGCATATAGCCAGAGAAGTAGTCATACATTTATGTATAATATATGTAAATTTATCACATATAATTATACTTGTATATCTAATGTAATATATATGCATTAGATGATCATGTAGTGTTCAGATTGCTTCAAAGGAGAAATAGATATTAGTTTCTCTAAAGCTGGATTTGGGGGCAGCTATATATGTTAGTGTCCAACAGGATCAAGAGCATGAAAGGATCACTGAACCTTCTACCTCTTGGGAAGATTCAGAGAAATTCAATTTTTGTGATTTTCAAGGGCCTGAAAAATGTACTACATGACAAAGAAATTCAATAAGAAGACCTAAAGGCACCAATTACCAAGGAAAGGAGTCATTATTTGATAAAAACTGCTGGGAAAATTGGACAGAAATCAGGTGGAAATTAGGTTTAGAGTGACAACTCACATAATACTCCAAGCTAAGTTCCAAATAGATGTTTGACCTAGACATAACAGGTCACATCATAACAAATTGGAGAAACAAGGAAGAAATTAACTTTCAGGTCTACAGATGGAGAAGTCATTCTTGCTGGACAAGAAATAGAGAAAATCTCACAAGATAAAATGGATAATTTTGACTATCATAAAATTAAAATGCTACCGCATAAACAAATTGAATGTAGTAAAAATTGGAAAGAAAATGAATGTGAAAAAAAATTTCTAGCATTTCCCTGTTAAAGGTTTTATAATGAATATATGTAAGGTATGTATCAAATTTATAAGACTAAGAGCCATTCCACAGTAGATAAATGACTAACAGATCCTAATAGGAATTTATCAGGACAATAATTTCTAATTAATAACAATCATATAAAAATACTTTAAATCAAAAATAATTAGAGAAATGCAACTTAAAGCAACTTTATTGTTCTACCTCATGCACATCAGCCTGACAAAGATGACAATGTAGGAAATTACAAATATTAGAGGGACTGCAGAAAAAATAGGCACATTAGTGAACTATTGATAGACTTGAAAACTGGTTTAACCTTTCTAGAAAGTTATTTGGAATTATGTTTCTAAAGTTATTAGAATGCATACAGTCTTTAACCTATATATGTCACTTCATAGACACCATATGCAAAAAAAAATTAAGAGGAAAAGGATAAGTATACATTTAAGCATTTATAGCAATTTTTTTCATAATAGCCCAAAACTGGAAATTTAAGGGTTATCATTCTATTGAGGAATGCCTAAAGAAATTGTATAATATGAATGAAATGGAATATTGTCATGCCACAATTATGAAGTGGTCAGTTTCAGAGGAAACTAGGAAAACCTCTGTGGACTGATGCAAAGTGAAGTAAGTAGAACTAGAAGTGTGTGTGTGTGTGTGTGTGTGTGTGTGTGTGTGTGCGTGTGTGTGTGTGTGTGTGCGCAATAACACTTCAGAAAAAGAAGTTTGAAAAACTTGAGAATTCTAATCAAAACAATAATAAACCATGAGTCAAAAAGAATGAAGATGAAACATGTCACTCCTCTCCTGAGAGAGAAGTGATAAACGTGAAGATGCAAAAAGGCATATACCTTTTCAGACATGAACTATGTGTAAATTTATTTTGCTGGACTCTGCAGCCATGTAAGAGCTTTATTTATTTTTTAACTTACTCTGTAGGGTGGCAGGGGAGTGGCAGGAAGCACAGATTAATAAAAGAAAACAGCAAAGGATATCTGTGCTCTGGTATGTTCCTTTTGTTTCAGCATAATTTACTGCTGCACAGTGATATTGTTCTGAATTAAAATTCAATCACTGAACCACAAAGTAAAAGAAGGAGAAAAACACACTGCAATCATCTTTTACTAAAAATAAAATAGAATTTCAGTGCAGTGAAATAGAATACGATTGCTATCACTGCTGCTGTTATTGAGAATGAATGGGAATATTAATTGAAGAAAATTTGTTAGGTATGCAGGATTTCAAGAGGACATCATTTGTATATTTATATTACCATATTGCTGACATATATGCCATATAATAAGATTTCATTTTCTTTGAAGGACTGTTCAGTCACTGACCAAATTTACTCATGATGCTCCAAGGATAACAGGTATGTAGCCAGATAATTCTCTTTATTAGAATCCACAGAATGCATAATTTTATATGTTGTTCATGATTTGTGTGTTATGCATTCTGTTCTATACATTTTTGTGATTGCTGAATGCAGTTATATTGTGGATAGTATTTTACATACTCTTGTTCAGAATAATTAAAGTTACTCTATCATGTCATAATAAATGCTTAAAATATATGTGTACAGAAGAATATTTGGGATTTTTAAAATGAATATTCAGAACAAGGCAGGAGAAGAGATATGGAAGAAGTAAGGGAGAAGGGAAGGGGTTTATAGACTTTAAGATTTCTCATATTCTTCTACTAAGATCAAGTACCTACCATTGTGACTTATGGAATTAATATAGTTCAAAATCTTCCAGACCCTGGGCAAGTTTAACCACTTGCAGAGGAGTAATAGCCCCATGTAGAACAACAGAGGTCTCTAGTTCAAGATCCCACTCATGTTCTTCTAATAATGAATAAGCCGTACCCCTACTTCATCCATTTCCCTAGTCTGAAAGTTTCCCTCTGATAGTAGCATGGCAGGAGGCCTCTGGATCCACAGAACCCTAGAACTTGGAATCATCAGAGTCAGAGTTAAAGGCAAGAGAACATTAGCCATTAGAGATTGTTTCATTTTATGTAACAGACTACCACATATCAATATTATTGTGCTCATCCCAACTTAACCTAATTGATTTTGATTTCCTATGCTACAAGGTCCAAATTAATAATATCAAAATCAAAGAAGAGAAATTTTCCAGGTGGGAGAGTAGTTGATTCAATGTAGAGAAACTTGAATTCAGGGACCTGAGTAGGGTTTCTGAAAGGGAGGAATGGAAGCAAAAAAGGAAGATCATATATAGATTACCAAACAACATATAACACATAGAAATTAGAGGACATTTAGAGGCCATTTAGTGTAACTCCATCAAATTGCATCAAAATCATTGTGAAAGGTTTCCCATGCTCAGGTTTCCTGACATTACTTACCAAAATAATGACCAAGGGTGTTGTTCTGATGACATCTTTTACATTCAATTTTCTGTAAGTTATTAGTAAGACATAGAAAGAATACACAGACCATTTAAAGAAAATATTAAGATAGAAGACCAAATTTGGCTTTGTTAATGTGTGTTTTCCCTTATGAGTACAGGATGTAGATTTGAAAATGACTACCACGGTTATCAGAATTACTCAGACCTAAGAATAGCCATATCATGTGAAAGACCCAAAGGCATCTCCAAATGAACAGTGTCTGCCTGACTCACAAGACAGTCAAATGGCATTATTTAGATAGATGTAAAATATCATGTCATTACACATTACTGGCACACATTATTTTCCTCAGTTGATGTGGTGTTATCTCTTCACTGTGACATAATGTGGAGGGTACAAATAACTAAAGTTAAATATCTAGCTCATTATATTTGTTTATATAAGATTCAGTTCTATTTAACAAGCATTTATTAAGCTGTTGTTATTTTCACAGCACTCTGGTGTGATTGAA
The DNA here is from genome assembly GCA_023548195.1 of Bettongia penicillata ogilbyi. Taxonomy (NCBI): domain Eukaryota; kingdom Metazoa; phylum Chordata; class Mammalia; order Diprotodontia; family Potoroidae; genus Bettongia; species Bettongia penicillata. The sequence continues at coordinate 1,898,405 of JAJHZJ010000551.1, read as the reverse complement.
GCAAAGGTAAATAAGTCCCTATAAGGCAGTTTACAATCTAGAAAGATGAGTACAATAAATCCACAACTCTCATATAGAATGGAACTTTAAAAATACAAAGTATATTGTGAAGTCAAAAGCAAAAATATTAACAATTCAGAGAAATCAAAAAGTTATGTGAAAGAGTTTGCATTTGAGATGTCTTAAAGATTGTTTAATATTTCAACAGAAAGGGTAAGAGAAACTCTAGGGGAAGGGAATGATGTGAACAAAGGTAAGAAAGTGCAGAATGGAAGAAATCTAGAATTCACATGTAAAGGAAAACAATATGAGATAAAGCTGAAAAGACGGTACAGCACTAAACGGTGATATTGTTCCATTGTTCTAATTCTATTAAGACTCTTCATTATCCCATTTCAGGTTTTCTTGCCAAAGGTACTGGAGTGTTTTGCCATTTTCTTCTACAACTCATTTCACAGATGAGAAAGCTAAGGCAAACAGGGTTAAGTAACTTGCCCAGAATCACACAGCCAGTAAGTATCTGAGGTAGAATTTGAACTCAGGTCTTCCTGACTCCAGGCCCAGTGCTCTATCCAATGCAGCACTAGATTGTAGTTTTTAACACAGAGCAAGAAAGACTTATACTTTGTTCTATGGTGAATCATTGATGGTTTTTTTTAACATACAAGTGACCCAATGAGACCTATGTGTTAGAGCTAGTATTCTGATTCTACTTTATATAGTGTGTTGGAATTTGGGGGTGGAAAAGACAGATCATTCATAGATATATGATAGATAGATAGATGATAGATAGATAGATAGATAGATAGATAGATAGATAGATAGATAGATAGATGAAAGGATATCATTAATCATTTAGTCTGTGTCAGAAAATGTTCCAAGTGCTAGCATACAAACAAGAAGCAAACATAATCCCTGTTCTCATGGAGCTTATATTCATTCTAACCCATAAACGAGAACTTTGAGGAGATGGTGTAAGCTATATGGTATGGAATAGCTGGTAGAGGCCTACAGCTGAACCAACAAGGCTGAATATCTCAAAGTCCAAGATGGCTCCACAGGTAGTATCCATTCTCAGATGTAAAGGGAAACAATGAACTTAATGGAGTCAAGCACCAAAATGGAGATGTCCTGAAATTGTGGTGGAGTCTTGAAACCAGGCAAAATAAGAGCAAAACTGAGGGCTTCATAGTTGAAATCCATTCTCAAGTAACGATAAAGAAGAGACAAAGACCCAAGTGGAGTCTAATGCAGATGATATGACTGGAGATCTCTGGGAAGTATATTAGGAAACTATTGTAAACAATAAGGACTTGGACCAAACCAAACATGGTTTGGAATGGATAAAAATCCGCATAGAACTTTGAAACTGAGATACTCTTATTGGGAGATCCACTCTGCAAGTTAGTGCAATATTATGAGGACGTGTCCAGGATAATTCCATTTTGGATTCCCTAGTACTATACATATATGGTAAGGCTCTCAATTGGTATCAAGTCCAATTTGCATTTTACAAATGAGGAGAAGGAGGCCTAAAAAGATTAAGTTACTTGTCCAAAGTTACACAGATAGCAAGTATAAGAGGCAGAATCTGAATTGGTATTCTCCAATTCCAGAGCCATTATAAGCTGTAGGAACCCATTGGAGGAGATTATTTGTTTGTTTTCCTTTTTTTCAGGTTTCTATCAGGCAGTCAGAATTTCCAATATGTTTCCCTTACAGGTCAGATCAGTAATTTTAAGTTAACAAAACTCTTGGCTTAAGTACTAACACATATTATTGTATACATTATGAGCATGAGTTAGAAAGAATCATATTGATTTCTAAAATACATAGAGAACTGAGTCCAGTGCATAAGAATATGTCATTCCCCAATTGACAAATGGTCAAAGGATATGAACAGGCAGTTTTCAGAGGAAGAAATTAAATTTATCTATAGTCATATGAAAAAATGCTCTAAGTCACTATTGATTAGAGAGATGCAAATAAAAATAACTCTGAGGTACCACATAACATCTATCAGATTGGCTGACATGACAAAACAGGAAGATGATAAATGTTGGAAAAGATGTGGAAGAGCTGGAACACTAATTCATTGTTGGTGGAGCTGCGAGCTGATCCAACCATTCTGGAGAGCAATTTGGAACTGTCCGCAAAGGGCTACAAAAATGTGCACACTCTTTGACCCAGCAATATTGCTTCAAGGACTGTATCCCCAAGAGATCATAAAAATGGAAAAGGGTCCCACATGTACAGAAATATTTATAGCAGCTCTCACTGAGGTGGCCAAAAACTGGAAATCAGAGGGATGTCCATCATTTGGGGAATGGCCAAACAAGTTGTGGCATATGAATGTAATGGAACACTATTGTGCTATAAGAAATGGCAAACATTAAGACTTCAGAGAGACCTAAAAAGGCTTATATGAACTGATGCTGAGTGAAAGGAGCAGAACCAGGAGAACATTATACACAGCAACAACCACAGTGTGTGAGGAATTTTTCTGGTACACTTAGTCCTTCATAGCAATGCAAGGACCTAAAAAATTTGAGGTGGGCTTTTGAGGCAAAACGTTTTCCACATACAGAGAAAAAACTATGGAATTGGATCACAGAATGAAGCAGGCCATTTTCTTTTGTGTTAGGTTTTGTTTTGTTTTATGGTTTCTCCCTTTCATTTTAATTCTTCTACTCAATATGAGTAAAGTGAAATTGTATTTAATAGGAAAGTATGTGTAGAATTTTATGAACTTCTACAATAAATTTGTGTGTGTGTGTGTGCATGTGTGTGTGTGTGTGTGCTTCAGACTGAACAGGATCCATGTGATGGCAACTCTCGCCACTCTTTCTTCTATGTTAATGTTTTCTTTTACTATAAGAATACTATACCAACTGTAAGAATAGTAAGTTCCTTTTCCTTCTTCCTTATTTTCCCCTTACTATAGTCTTTTTTTCCTTCCCTGCGTTTTCCCTTAAGACCATCAAAACAGCCCAAAACTACTCTCATGACCTGTTTTTGGCACTCTTGTTTCCTCTTGTGACATTTGAAGAGAGAGTGATTCTAAATGAATACTTGCTTCTCTTGCACCATTGGAATGTTAGCAAGTTGCCATTATGTGTCCCTTCCAATTTCTCAAGTATCTTACTTATCTAGATTTCTCTTGAGTTTTATCTTTGCATTCAGAGTTTTTGCTCAGCTTTTTCACTAGAATACTTGAAAGTTTTCTGTTAAAGATTCATTTTCATAGGCAACCATTTTTTTGTTATAAGCCTTTTCTTTGAACTGTGTCCATTGGCTGAAAAAAAATTAATAGACCCATGGACTTTAAAGATATGATTTTGAGGGAATATGGGCATACAGAATATCATGAAACTTAGGCAATATTATCTGAAGAGACTCCATTGTGCAAGTTTTGGATTCACTGCTACATTGGTACCCAGCAGAGTTTAGCATTTCAGATTTTGAAATTATAAAATAGTCATAATACTTTTTTAAAAAAATAAGCTTTTAAAATGGACTATGGCCAAAAAATAAATAAATGTTTGGGTTCATTATCTTCCTTCTTAGAGTACACCTTTTAAGTTTATGAGACCACCTAATTTATCTTTTATATCTCCCACAAGAAACGAATCCCCTTGAATATGAGCAGTACTTAGTAAAATTTGTTGAATGGACAAATGAATAAATAAACAGTTGAATGTTATATCATATTACACTAGAAGAAAGCCAATTATCTGTTTCTTTTTTTAAGTGTGGTTACGCCTGAATGACAGTTATGACTGTTTAAAAATCCCTATAGAGTAATAAAATGCCCACAATTTGAAAGGGAATTTTTTTCTTCCTCCGTTGGCAAACCACATACAAGTTTCAGGACCATACACAACAATGATGACCACAGGACTGTTGGTCTATACCCATGAGAAAAAAAAAAAACAACTAAGAGAATCCATAGACTCCTGTGGGAGATCCACTTAGCCTGTCAGATCTTTTGGACACATTTTGAAGATTCCTTCCTGATAACTGTCACAAACCATTATGTAGGAACCTTAACAGAATCAGTTAAGTTTAGATCCTGGTAAAGACACCAGGATCCTCCAGGATAGTTTGAAATCCAGAATGGATTCCAAATTGCACTCCCTGTAACTTAATCCAATTCAGAAGTAGGAATCTTTCATTTTCTTCTAAATGGAACAAATTCCAAAATCAATGTACAAGAGCATAGCACCTAGGAGTAAGGATAGAATTTTCTTGTTAACACTTTGAACTATCATATTCATGTTATTAGGTTTCTGAATACCCTTGCAGGTCCAAACTAATCTGTCCCATGATCTGAAAACTAGAATGTTATTTTATACAACTCTTAGAGGACAATCAGCTATTACCCTTATGCCTATTACAACATATAAGTTTAATGTGGACAATATAGAGTAATTAAACTCATACTTGATATGGAAGAATGATTTCTTGCTTATGACATATACTGGTTGTGTGACCCTGAGTAAATCAATTCACATCTCAGTTCTTTAGGTAACTTTCTAAGACTATAGGTGACAGAGTATGTATGCATGCATTGTTAGAAGGAGTTTCTTCACAGGGAAGTATCCCATACCAAAGAAGTCACAGGTCTAGTTCCTATTGTCTATCTATCTATCCATATATCTATTATATATCTGTGATCTATCCATCTAAAGCATATTTTATATTACAGATATATGTATATGTGTGTATTGTATCTACCTAAGACTCTGTTAGCTTCCTTGGTTGATGCAACCTCATCATGTGAAGCACACTAGGGAAATTGATTCTGGTAGAATTGTGACAATATATATGGGATGTACCTTGGAGAGACTGTGAAGCATGTATAGATATTTCATAACTAATTCTGGTTTACCAGCTATACATAGAAGAGGCTGATTGGTTTTCAATGCATTTGAAAAGGCTTGTCAAAATGGGCAAATGTCTATTTCTTTCAGCTGGGTTAGGTTGAGACCACATGGAAAGGGAAGAAGCCTTTGAGCCTTCTCCACTCTGAAACTATGTGAAATAGATCTTGGTCCTTGGCCTTTTTGTTTATTCTTTTCCATCTGAGTGAAAGGGAATAAGGGAATGGAATTCTAAATTTTAGGAGTTTGAAAGGTCAGGAGGGTAAGTCACAGGAATCTGGGAGTTGGAATCGGGACAGGTTTTACAGCCAATGAAGTATCATTACCTCAAGGAGTCAGGAGTGATCTTTAGGCACAACTTTTGAGATCCCAGACCAGTGAAAATACCAATTTGGCAGTCATGTCACATTGAGACACGAACTTAATGAGCCCAACCTCATGTAGGAACTAAAGGAAGTTTTGAATCTATTCTTCTAGAGACTGAGGTAGAGCAGAGGAATATATGCCCCAGAGATAATGGGGAAAGTGTTGATATGGGCTTTTTCTTGCTATGTCTTTAAATTAAGTACAATTTTATAAAAGCTAATTGATATTCAGTGGTTAAATGTAACTGAATGTGTTACTCACTGGTCCCCTTAATAATGGAAAAAGCATAGCCAATAGGAATTTGAGCCAATCACAGTAGGGAAGAGGTACCCTAGACTCCTCAGAGCAATCAAGAACATCGAGGAGTTTATGTAGCAAGCCTAGCCCTGGGAAGATGTGCCAGAACACACACACACACGTATATTTTTTTTGTGTGTATATATATATGTATATATACATATATATACATATATATGTATGTATATATGTATGTATGTATTATGTATGTGTTTGTATATGCTGTCCTCTACATAATATCTATATGATATACAAATATTCCCTCAAGTCTATTGACACTACTTCCAATCAGAGGTCCAAAAACGAAGATGTTTTAATATCATGAGGCCTCTACTTATAACATTGTTGTCCGGTTTTCTGAAGCTGATTCCTGTTGTACAATTATGACAAAAACTGGATTTCCTGGGAATTCAGTAATCACCAAAACAGGCCCTAGCAGTGGCCACTCGTTTTGACACTTCTATGAAAGAAGTCCATTGATCTGAGTTGCATGAAAATTATGTGGATAAATTCACTAGTCAAAGTGGGTGCAAGAATGCCATAAGAATATGGGAGCAAGAAGCCTTCACCGAGGGACTTTAACAATTCAGAGCCTTTTTCAGAGACATTATATATCACTGGAAGTAATTCCAGTCTGGACATGTTAGGCAATCCAGCTGAAGATAAAATGTTGCAATTGCATTTATTTTTCAAATGTAAAAGCACAAATTCACTGGAGACTCAGACTGATTGAGGAAACATTTCTACTCAGGGAAGAGGAAACTGTTTCCTACTGTGCATGATTTAATGTATCACCTGAGATAAAAGAACCTCTAGCATTTCTCCAAGAATCAAGGTGATTTAGCCAGATATTAAGCAATAGTAACAGTTTAAAATATTCCTCAAAATCTCACCTTTCATGCTCCCCAGCATATAAAGCCACAGGATCCCCAAACACAATACTTTTAAATGCCATCTTTATATTTAATTTATGCATGGATAAGTGAATTAAATTATTCAGTAGGAAATCTCAGCACATTTCTTCTGAGTGGAAATTGCTCAGTCGAAAGTCATTTGCTTCTCATTGGATTCTCATCTAATACAAAATCAAGTACAGCAAGATGAATTTATAGAAAGAGCAACTGATGTATTTTTTCTTGTTTTTAACTGATTTGTGTGTATATCTACAGGCCTGATCACAATTAATTATGTCTCTTGGAAATACATAAATATCTTCTGACAGTCTGATATTCAATCCCTAGGGCTCAGGAGAAAACTTCAATTGTAAACAAGATAAAATAGGCACTGGTTGAATTGTTGACATAAGAGAGACCTCTGTCTGGCATATACAATATCAACAGGATTTAAATTTCCACCAAATAACTACTTCAGCCTATTTCAGTTTGTTGTTTTGCAAAACTGTAGGTTACCCAAAGGGCAATGGGAAAACGTATGGTGTTTCTAAGTATGTAAGCAAAAGTGATTTTCCTTAAGCATAAAACTCTCTTACACAATAAACTACAGTGGCTTCCTACCAGCTCTAGAATCAAACATAAATTCTGTTTAGCTTCTAAAGCCCTATACAATCTCACTCTAATTTATCTTTCTAACCTCATTGCACATTACTCATCCTCTAGCTCTCTGATATCCAGTCAAACTTGCCTTCTCTATGCTCATCCATCTCTAATCTCCAAGAGTTTCTATTGGCTGTGCCTGAAATTCCTTCCTTCGTTACCTTTGTCTCACAGAATCCTTTTCTGTCTTCAAGGTGGAGTTCATGAACTGCCTTCTAAGTGAAGATTTTCCTGATTCACTTTATTGCTAGTACTCTCCCTTTCAGACTTCCTTGTATCTATCTATTGTATTGATTCTGCATGTAGTTAGGTACACCCTTGTTAGATCCCTCTTTAAAATTAAGTTTCTTGTGAGTAGTGATAGTTTCATTTATTTTATTTTTCTTGTCCAGTGACTCACACAATGCATGGCACATAGTAGGTGCTTCATAAATTCTTGTTAACTAAATGATTAACTGATACCAACACTAATTCATGTCCAAGCTGTGGAATAAGATGTAACATAATGGATCAGTCATCTAGTAAGAATGAGGGATAACAGTGGACATCCAAGGTACTAGACTAAAAACCAAGAGCTGTTAAAAAATCCAAAGAGAGACCTTCAACATATGGTTTTGTAACAGATTTGCACAGAAGTTGTGGACTTCTTGCAAGTAAAGAATTTCATTGGTAGAAAAAGTATCTGTATCAACAAAGTCAAGGATTCAGTAAAGTATGAAAGAGAGGAAGTTGTTAACAGTCACCTAGCCAAAAAAAGAAAAATAAAATTTATAATATTTTCAATTTCTGGCCATATCTGCAATATGTTAAAATATTTATATAAAAATTAGAGACTTTGTCCATCTGCTTTCCTGCAGATTTTAAAATATATCATGAAATATTCTACACTACTAACTAAAAAGAAGATCTTTCACATCTCTAGAGGATTCTAGAGTTAAATGTTTGTTATTTATCAGTCTTCAAATATTGCAATGAAATGTATGCCCCCTTAAAAATTAATTCTGAATTTTTATTGTTTACATTAGTAAGGGCATTAGCTTTCATTGGTAAAGGAATATAGGAGAGAGGGTAAACAATTCCCAAAAGTACTAATTTTATACTAATTAGTCTGACACTCAGCACATTACTGGATTATAAAAAGAGTGATTCATTATGTTTTCTTTGGTTTTCTAATGCTACTGCCAAGTGATCGTTTTTCCTTTAAATTTTCTGACTCAGTGTATTTTTTTTAATATGCTGCTTTGTAATGGGGATATGTCAGGTTGACCTGATAAAACAGTCATTCACTACTCTGTGTAAACACCATTGTTTTGAGAATATAAACATAAAGTGTAATAGGATGTCCGCAATGACTACTGGGAAAAAACCTGAATTATTCTCCAACAATTATGATAGGTATAATAAGACATCTTGTATTCTTAATATGCCAATAATAAATAATCAGTTAAAAATATTTGTTGTTCTTTCTAGAGCACTTCAATATTTCTATGAATTTATTATCTTATCAATATTTTGCCAATAATATATATTGCATTTGATCCATAGCTTTTCATCTTGTCTGATTTTTGTTCATGTTTTCTCATTAATTTTACAAAGAGGATCTCTAACCAATGTATTGCAGATCCTTCTATAAGTGTTTTTGTATTTCATGAGTACCAAAGCAGCTCTTGGACTATCAGTTAACCATCACTTTCATTACAAGACTGGTCCATAAGACTGGAAGAAGTCGTGGAGGCTCATACAAGATGAGCAATCATTATTGTGATTTTATCTCTTGCCACTTTTCTGTATAAATAACACCAGAAATAGTCTTTAACCTACTTGTATTGATTTATCATACATCTTTCCATTGCTTTTGGGTTCCTCTATAATATTAATTCTTCAGAAATTCAGAATTCATAACACATGTAACACTAATAAACATTGTTAAAAGATGATTTATGCAATTAGCTTGTAAGATATTTTTCATCTTTTAATTTTCAGAGTCATATTTTCAAAATTTGATGGTTACTTTTCAGGATTGAAGAATTATTTTCTCCAAAATGGTCAAAATTTCTACTTCAAAGAAACTTACATTGCTGTGCTTATTTCAATCCCTTCTCTACTCTAAATATAAATGCACACACACACACACACATACACATCTAAAAATATATACAAAGAGACCACACAAAAACTTACTGTCATGAAGCTGTGGCTACATCAAGTCTAAGTGAAAAGTGAGAATGCTTGTGAAAAAGTGCTTTTAAAATTACAGTGTTATATAAATACAGGTTTCCCTATTTCTTCATATATTCACTAATATTAAAATAATTATATCCAACAAATCTTTATTAAGTAACTCCTGTATGCTGGACATTATGCCCAGATAAAACAAATAATCCCAGTCCTCAAGGAGCTTAAATTATTCTGGGGAGGAAACAACACATACACAGATTTGTAAATATAAAGTAAATACAGAGTTAATTAGAAGAGATGGATGAGGAAAATTCCAATATAAAAAGTGACACTTTAACTAAGTCTCAAAAGGAGCTAAGAATTCCAAGAGGCATATGGAAAGAGGACATTTCAGTCATGAAGGACAGAGGCTGAAGAAAGAATTTTGTCTTTGTACAATACCAAGTAGAGTAGAATGACTAGAAAATGCATTATATGAGAAAGAGAAATATTAAATCAATCTGGGTAAATAAGTTGGAATCAGAGTGTGAAGGTTTTCAGAAAGTGGAGTTGATATTTTATACTATATGCAACAAAGATCAAATGAAATTTCTCGGACAGAAACACGATATTGCTACATTTGTACTTTAGAAGTATCAATTTGGTAGCTGTGTGTAAAACGAATTTGACAGGAGAGAGACTATTAAAGAAAACTATTGAAATATTCCAGGAGAGATGAAGAGGCCAAGTTCCATTTTGGATCTGCTGAGTTTAAGATATTAATGGGTTAGACATCCAGGAAAGAGATAAAGCCTGGATATGTAAATCTAGAAATTGAAATGGAAATAGTATGTAAATGGAGATAAAAAATTAAAGTAATTGAAATCATGGAAGCTTGTAAGGTAATGAAAAGGCTATATATATAAAGAAAAGGCCCTAGAAAAGAGCCCTGGAGAAGACTTCAGGTATATGGGGTGGAACATGAATGATGATCTAGTCAAGGTGACTGAGGAATGCTTAAAGGATAGGAAGAGAATTTGACATGCCATAAAAACCCAAGGAGGAATACACACACACGCACACACACACACACACACACACACACACACACACACATATTTGTCAAATACTGCAGAAGAATCAAAAAGGATAAATATTGAGAAACTGCCATTGAATTTTGCTATTAAGAGATTAGTGGTAACCTTGGAAAGAAGTCATTTGTTTTTATGGTGAGTTGAAAATAATAATTTAAGTACATCAATGAAGTCTAAAACAAAAGAATTTTCAGGTTATGCTATTCTTTTTAATTTAATAAATCAGAAATTTTTATTAATAACCACTTCTCAATTCTCCTAATTTCATAACTAATTAAAATTTTTCTATAACTGAATATTTGTGGTAACGGAAGGCAACTGAATGATGGACTTTTCCCTTTCCATCTGAATGCTTAGATACAAACACAAAAAAAAGCCAAATCATGCAACTTACTTTCATGTTTACATAATTGTGCCTATTTCTTTTCTTGCTAATGAACTGATTTTCAATTGAATGACTTAATTGACCTTAATAGTGGTGTTTTTGTGAGGCTGATCTTTTTAAAGTTTTGTTCTTTGCCCATTTTTAAGAGTTAATTTGAAAATAACTTCAAAAAATAGTCAAGGTATAAAAGTAAAGGATATTATCTTATAAACTCATGATCAAAAGAGAAAATGGGCTGAGTACATGGAGAGAGTGAGGAGTCATTGATGAAGAGGCCATATACTCCACTGATATTGTCACCATATCATAGGAACTCAAAGATGGCCACTGGACATTAGGTAGATGCCCTATGGTTAACTTACAGAGGAAGTAGACAAGATTTCATAGTATAGAGGGCACAAATTATCACTCCCATAGGAGGGAATATTCATCTTGACAAGCTTACACGTCCATTTGAATACTGAACTCATAGGGCCATCAATAATAAAAGTCAATAACAAGGGACTCTAACTGGAAAAAAATTGTTGCTCCTAAGTTGTGCTTCTAAGATAATATAGAATCATTCATAGATAGATAGATAGATAGATAGATAGATAGATAGATAGATAGATAGATAGATAGATAGATAGATAGATAGATAAAAGAACAAGCAAACAGGTACTGCTGCCCTGGCAGATAGTATCCGTTTTATTTTTCAGAGGCAGAATAGCTATGTAAAAGACAACAGGTAATATTTACAGAAGATCTACATCTGGTCATCATTTAGAAACTTAGTCATTATCATCCAAAGAAACATGAACATCATTTTCTTACATATAGTTTTATCAACTATTTATCTCCAAATGTAAATATCCAACAGGTAGTTGGTGATTAGGAAGTGGCTCTCATGGGAGAAACAAAGGCTAGATAAACACATCTGGGAAGTTCCTATGCGGAGATGATAATTGTACCTGTGAGAGCTGATTATATCACCAAATAAGAGAATAGAGAGAAAAAGAGGGCCGAAGACAGAGATCAGGCTGGGGAACCTAAAGTAGAGAGGATCAAGCAGAAGAGACTGAGAAGTTAACAAACAGCTAAAATGACCCACGAAATAGGCAAGTATCATTAAAATACTACTGCAAAGAAATGACAGATTGAAGATTATATTAATAATCAAGCGTAAGCAAAGGACAAAAAATTGGCAAAGCAACATTCCTATTCCTACTGAGATCCTTCTTAGTCACACTACAACGTAAAACTATTAATTAATCAGATCTGACAAGAAGTTAGTCAAATATATTAACATTTATAAAGAGTATTTGAAAAATAGTTTTACATCCAATATTATTAAAGATGAACCTTAAGAACTCTTTTAAATTCTTTTTATGAGACAAATAAAGTTCTAAGAAGACAGGGAGGAAGGGATCAATCAATGGGAACTAGATACAAATGTCACTAATGAATACTGATTCACACTTTAATAAATGAATAACAAATTTATTATAATAACAAATAAATAGCAAAATTTATTCACTATGACCAAGTAGTATTTTTACCAAGAATGCAAGGATTCAACTTTAGGAAAATCATGACCACAGTCCCATTAAAAGAGAAGAAGTTTGATATAGTAAATGAAGAGACAGCCTCAGAGTTAAGAGCTATCTACAACTCCTGTCTCTAGAACATACAAAGTTGTGCTAACCTTGGCAAGTCTTTAACTTCTCAGTACCCTGAGGCAATTTTGTAAGACTATAAATTACAAATGAGAGCATAAAGAGGCTCAGTAAAGAGAATTTCATTAACTGGTTTCCTGTATCAATGAAATCTCAAATCTGATTTTCTACTGCCTCTCAATCATTAAAAAAAAAGCCCAAGATCAAAAAACTATTTCAATACACACAAGGAAACCCATTTTATTTGGCATAATTCCAGCAATAGTGGCAATCATAACATGAGAAGAATATGAAATTAAAGTCATGAACATTTTTAAAGAGGAAGAAAAATTATCCCTATTGTAATATGATAAGATAGTTGCTTTAGGAGAGAGTGAGAGAGAGACAGAGACAGAGACAGAGAGAAAGAGAATTAGTAACGGAATCAAAATCAATAGTTAAGATAAAGAGGGAAACTAAGAAAAAATTTGCATCAAATATCTGTACTAATGGCCTGATATCCAAGATATATATAGTGAATTAACATAAATATGTAAAACCAAATGCATAAATAGTAAATATATAAGCAAATAGCTCTCAAAAATTAAACTAGCACAATTCTAGGAGTGGAATCAAGATGGGAGAGTAGAGGAAGCATCAGCCAATTTCTCCCAACATTTCCCTCCAAATACCTTTAACACCTAAAATTGAATTTTGGAGTAACAGAGCCAACAGAGTCAGGTAGATATGTTCTTCCAGCCAAGAAGAGATCTGTGACATGAGAGTAGAGGCTGGCCCAGAGCTTTTGTGGATGCAGCACCATTGATGGGACTAGGGGGATAAAAACAGAATCCGGAGCAGCTTCAGGACCTCTCAAGCTAGAGATGCTAAGGGGACTTGGCAGTGGGTCAGAAAGTGATTGCAGGGGACCACTATGCTAGTACTGGATGCACAACTCAACACTTTGGCAAATCTATTGTCTATACCCATTTCTGGGTCATAGTTCCAGTGCAAAAAGGAACACTTTTGGTCATGAGAGAGTGTAAGACCTGAGGAGCAATGTCGCTATTGGTTATAAGGATTCAGGACCCTGAGGAACAGTATTGTTTTGTGACCCCGAGGGAATAGGGGGCCCAGAGGAGATGTATCATTTCTGATTCCAAGGGGGCAGGGACCCTGAGAAGCAGTATTGAATTAGGAGCCATTTCTTGACCCTCCCTGTAGCAGAGTGCAAATTAGGAGAGCAATGAACACCTCTGTCCAAATCGCACCACCTTGGAAGCACCAAAGCTTCCAAACCCCACAATGAGTTCTGAGTTGTTACTGTTGTTAGTATTTTGTGTTCAAAGATGACCAATAACATTAGAAGAGTAATGTCTTGACTTGTAAGTGAACTGGATTTAGGTGATACTGAGCTGTGCAAAGTCATGAGCTTCACTCTGTCCTCCAGGGTTATCAGAATCCAGTGACAAGACATAGATCAGGACAACTGCACATGGCCCCAGATACAGTGGGAGTCTTGGCCTTTTTGAGCAAGGTCTTTCCCAGGTCTTAGTTTGTCTGAGATAACACCTAATCAGTGATTAAAGGTTAGGTAAGAATTGAGGTAAAAATTGGCCTACTTTGTCTACACAAAAGAATTGATCCAGGAGAGGAAGAGCCTAAGAGTTTTTGGTCAAAACAGAAAAAATTTGCATTCACTCTAAGCCATCAAAACCTAAATGATGAGAAGTGGGGCCTGGGTTAGGCCCTATTATTGGCCAATCAGGGAAAGCCAGGGTGATTTGGGTTTAAAGGCATAATAAAGTAGCTCCACTGGAATCCCAGTCTGATTTAGCAGAGTTATATTTCAAGAAATCACAAATGAAAACTACATGAGACAAAAAAGCAAATTGTCCTAGTTGTTTTTAATATACAATTTATTAATTTTTCAGTTCTTTACTTTCACTTCCACAAGAATTTGAATTCAAAATTTTCTCTCCATCTCTCTCCAAACCCCACCCCAGGACAGTATGCACCCCATCCACCCCTTCAGCCAGTCTGTCCTGCCTTCTATTACCTATCCTTCTTCCATCCCCCTTTCCCTCTATTATCCTGTAGAGCAAAATAGATTTCCATACTTCATTTCCTGATAAAACAACAAAAAGTTACATGTTAAAACAATTTTTAATATTCATTCTTAAAGCTTTGAGTTCCATATTCTTCCTCTCCCTCCCCACCCACCCTCACTGAGAAAACAAACAGTTCATACATGTGTGACTACAAAGCACTTCATAATAGTTATGTTGTAAAAGACTAACCACATTTCCCTCTGTCCTCTCCAGCCCTTCATTTATTCCATTCTCTCTTTTGACCTGTCCTCCCACAACAGTGTTTGCTTCTGATTATCCCTTTCCCCAATTTGCTCTCCCTTCTATTATCTTCCCTCTCCTATCCCCTTCCCCCTTGCTTTTATGCAGGGTAAAGTAGATTTCCATATCCAATTGAGTGTGTGTTATTCCCTCCTTAAGTCAAATCCCATGAGAGTAAGGCTCAATTATTTACTTTCATCTACCCTCTCTCCCCCTCCATTGTAGAAGCCCTTTCTTCCCTCTTGTATGTGAAATGATTTGCTACATTATATCTCTCCATTTCTCTTATTCCTAGCACATTCAATTCAACAGTAAATTTTATTTTTTTTAGGCATTCTCCCTTCACATTCAGTTTACCCTGTGCCCTGTGTGTGTGTGTGTGTGTATGCAACGTAAATACAATGTGTATGTGTGTATGTGATACACACACACATACACATTGTATTTACATTGTCCTAGTTTTAGGGGGGAAATGATAGGATAAATATATAGAGAAGAAAAAACATGTCCCCAAGATATCTTGCAAAGTATAAGTAATAAAAATTTATATTCCTTTGAACAGAGCTTGCAAACGTAAAGGTATGACTCCCCACCTTGGCAGAGGAAGAGAAGGAGGAGGAGGAAGGAAATATCAGCATTGCCCAACTGAAACTGGTCAGTTAGGTTACCAGTGGAGGGGGGCAACTACTCCTACTCACAGATTGTTTTCCATCCTTTGTTCTCAAAGAGGACCAATGACTTCAGGAAGATGATGTCTTAACTTGCAAGTGAATTGGGTTAGTGAGGCATGGTTATTCAAAAGCATCAGACTCATTTCCTTCTTCAGAGTCATCAGAGTCCAGTGGCAAGACATAGGTGAGAACAAGTGGCAACTGCCCTGTATGCTGTGGGGACCTTGCCTTTTTAATATAAGGTCTTTCTCAGATTTCGGTTTGTCTGAGGCAACACTCATTCAGTGATTTAAGGCTAGGTAAGAATTGAGGCAGAAGATGACCCTACTTTACCTTCACAAAGGAATCAGGGAGGGGAAACATCCTCAGTTTTTCTGGCCAGAACAGAAACAACTAGCTGAGAAAATAGTAGCATAAAAGACTTGACGTTTGAGACAATTCCCTCCACACTACCTCCCCTTTTCCCAGGCCAAGAACAGAGCCTAATTTTAATATAAAGTTCAAAATCAAGAAATAGGGTGGGAAAATGAGCAAAAAGCAAAAAAAAGTCTGACATAAGCTACTGTGGTGACTGAGATGAAGACACAAATTCAGAAAAAGACAATGAGTCAAAACAGCTACAAGTAAAATCTCAAAGAATTATTTTTAGAGCTAAAGAAAATAATGACGAAATTCATCTGGAAAAACAAAAGGTCAAGAATGTCAAGGGAATAAAATTTGTGAAGAAAGGCAGCCCAGCAGAAACTGATTTCAAACTAAACTAAAAAGTGATAAAATGCAAAACAATCTGGCACTAAGAATAGAGCAGTGGATTAATGGAATAGATTAGGTATACAATACACAGTAGTAAACCACCACAGTAATCTAGTGTTTGATAAACCCAAAGATCACAGAACTTTTGGAACAAGAACTCACCATTTGACAAAAATTACTGGGAAACTGAAAAGCAGTTTGTAAGCAACTAGAATTAGATCAATATCTCACACTGTAAGCCAAGCTAAGGTCAAAATGAATAAATGATTTAGATATAAAAGATCACATCATAAATAAGTTAGGGATTCATGGGAAAAATGTACCTGTCAGATCTATGCATAAGGGAAGTATTTATGACCAAACAAGAGATAGAGATTACAGAAAGTAAAACAGATAATTTTGATTACATGAAATTTAAAAGCTTTTACACAAGCAAAATTAATGCAGCCAAAATTAGAAAGAAAATAGGAAACTGGGGGGAAATTTTTACATCATTTCTTTGGTTAAGGCCTCATTTCTCAAAAATATAGGGAACTGAGTCAAACTCATGAAAATAAGAGCCATTCCCCCATTGATAAATTGTCAAAGGATGTGAACAGGAAGTTTCAAAAGAAGAAATCAAGGATATCAATAATCATATAAAATTATCTAAATAACTACTGATTAGAGAAATATAAATTAAAACAACTCTGATATCACCTCACAGCTATCAGCTTGGCTAACATGATTAAAAAGGAAATGACAAATGTTGAAGGGGACATGGAAAAGTTAGAACACTAATGTACTGTTAGTAGAGTTGTAAATTAATCCAAACATTCCTGGAACAATTTAGAACTATGCCCAAAGGGTTATAAAACTATGAATATCCTTTGATGAAGCAATACTATGAATAGGTATCTATCCCAAAGAGATTTGCACACTTAACATTGCTAATTTACTATTTATTTGTCATTCACTAAGTTACTATTGTTGTTTCCCTCAATCCTACTTCCCCCCCGCACTTTATTCTTTTATTTCTCTTCTTATACCTTAAAAGTGTTTTGATTCTGACTACTCCCACCTCAAATTAGCAGCTCCCTTCTATCAACTCCTTCCCCACCTCTACTCTCTTATTCTCTTCCCTCTACTTTCCAGTAGGGAAACCAATTAATAGCCAGTTAATAACCAATTACCAATAACCAATAACCAATTAATTGTGTATGCTATTCCCTCCTTAAGCCAAACCTTATGACAGTAAGGTTCACACATTCCCTCTCCCTTCCCCCCTCTTCCCCTCCACTGTAAAACCTTCTCCTTCCCTCTTTTATGTGAGATAATTTATTTCATTCTACCTCTCCCTTTCTCCTTCTCCCAAAACATTCCTCTGTCACCCCTTAATTTTATGTTTTAGATTATTTTTTAGATATTATTTTAGATTATTTCTTAGATATCATCCCTTCCTTTTCAACTCACTATGTGCCCTCTGTCTACATATGTGTGCCACACACACACACACACACACACACACACACACACATATTGCCTCCAACTATCCTAATACTGAGAAAGGTCTCCTTCCTGTAGGAATGTAAACATTTCAGCTTTAATAAGTCTCTTATGATTTCTATTGCCTGTTTACCTTTTCATGCTTCCCTTGAGTTTTGTATTTGAAAGTCAGATTTTCTATTCAGCTCTTGTCTTTTCACCAAGAATGCTTGAAAGTCTTCTATTTCATTGAATATACATTTTTTTCCCCTGAAAAATTATACTTAGTTTTGCTGGATAGGTGATTTTTGGTTGTACTCCTAGCTCCTTTGCCCTCAAAAATATCATATTCTAAGCCATCTGATCCTTTAGTGTAGAAGCTGCTACATCTTGTGCTGTCCTGACTATGGCTCCATCAAAATTGAATTGTTTCTTTCTGACCACTTATAATATTTTCTTCTTGACCTGTCTGCTATTTTATCATTCTTTTGGTTTTATTTTATAATTTCTTGATTTTTCATAAAGTCATTAGCTTCTGTCTGCTCCATTCTAATTTTTATGGAATTCTTTTCTTCAGTGAGTTTTTGGACCTCCTTTTCCACTTGGCCAATTCTGCTTTTTAAGGCATTCTTCTCCTCATTGGCTTTTTGGATTTCTTTTGCCGTTTGGGCTAGTCTATTTTTAAGGTGTTATTTTCTTCAGCATTTTTGAGTCCCCTTTAGCAAGTAGTTGACTTGGTTTTCATGATTTTCTTTCATCACTCTCATTTCTCTTCCCAATTTTTCCTCTACACCTCTTACTTGATTTTCAAAATCTTTTTCAAAATTTTTGAGCTCTTCCATGACCTGCGACCAATTCATATTTTTCTTTGAAGCTTTGACTTTGTTGAATTCTTCTATTTGTATATTTTGGTCTTCCTTGTCACCAAAGCAAGATTCTATAGTCTCATTCTTAGCTCTTTGTCATGGTCGTTCTCTGCCTCCAATGGGGGTGGAGTGGTGTACTCTCAGTCACTCAATCTCTGTGCAATCCATGGACCTAGAGTTCCAGAAATAGCCTGTGCCATTGCCCTTGCTGCTACTGCTGCTATGTCTGCTACAGACTCCTCCACCCCCTCCAATATTCTGGAGCTGGGGCAGAAACACTTTACTCTCTCACACAGATCCATCAGGTTTTTTTTCCACTGACCTTTCAATTTGTCTTCATGGTTTTGGGGTTGTGAAGTCTGGAAACTGCCACAGGTGGCAGAAATTCAGTCCCCCCCAAGGCCTGCTCAGGTCCCTTCTGTGCCAGTGTGGCCCATGCTGAACTGCACTCTACTCCTAGCCCAGTGCAATAGACTCTTTCTGTCAACCTTGCAGGCTATCTTGTCCTGCAGATTTGCTTCATCCCATCATCTATGGGTTTTGCAGCTCTAGAATTTGTTTAGAGTTATTTTTATAGGTATTTGTCTGGGTTTGGGGGAAAATCTCTAGCAAGTCCCTGCTTTTACTCTATCATCTTGGTTCCACCCCCTAAATTATAATTTTTAAGGAATCATTTTCTTCTTTGAGGTTTTGGACCTCCTTTTCCATTTTTCCAGCTCTACTTTTTAAAGAACTTTTTTTTTCTCCAGTGAATTTTTGAGCCACTTTTTCTTTTTGGCCAATTCTGCTTTTTAAGGCATTCTTCTCTTCATTGGCTTTTTTAACTTCTTTTACCATTTAGTCTACTCTGTTTTTTAAGGTGTTATTTTAGTCAGTCTTTTTTGTGTCTCCTTTACCAAGCTGTTGACTCTTTTTTTCATTATTTTCTTGCATCATTCACATTTCTCTTCCCAATTTTTCCTCTACCTCCCTTATTTGATTTTTGAAATCCTTTTTGAGCTCTTCCATGGCTCAAGATTAATTCATATTTTTCTTGGAAGCTTTGGATGTAGGAAGTTTGACTTTGCTAACTTTTTCTCTGTGCAGTTTGATCTTCTTTGTCACCATAGTAACTTTCCATGGTCAGAATTTTTTTGCTGTTGTTTGCTCATTTTCCCAGCCTATTACTTGATTTTTAACTCTTTGTTAAAGTGGACCCAGCTTTCAGGGTGGAAGGTACATTGTCCCAACCTTCAGGGGTTTCATGCAGTTGTTTTCAGAGAACATTCTAGGGAACTGTTAAGTTTTGATTTATTCCAAGAAGGTGTGATCTAAGGAGAGGTATTTACTACTCTCCCGGCCTGTGCTGTGGTGTATGTGTGACCACAAGCACTCTTTTCTTCCTTGGGATATGAGAAAGGTCCCCATAAGCTCTTCTATGCTAGTGGTCCTCATCACCCTAGGACTGCTACCTATATCTGAGTGTGGGCAAAGTAACAGAATCCTGCCCCTAGTTCCAGCAAAGAGACTCCTGTAATCCCTTTTGACCAGTTGTTTGGACCCCTTACTACTTGTAGGCTGAGAGCTCTGAAAGCAGCCACTGCTGCTGCTAATTCAGTGACTCCCAATGCCTGCTCCCTATTTGTTGAGGCCTGGTTTGTGCTTGCACAGCCTGTTCTGGACTTTCCTGCTGACCTTCTTAGTTGTTTTTGGCATCTGTGGGCTGAAATATCTGGAAATCACCAATGCTGCCAGTGATTCAGTCACCCTTAGGCCTGCTCCTGTTTTGGAGGTGCAATAGACTTTACTACTGACCCTCTAAGTTGTCTTGGACTAGAAAATTGTTTCACTCCATCCTTTTGTGGATTCTGCCACTTCAGAATTTTTTTAGAGTCATTATTTAAAGGTATTTGGAGGAGTTCAGGGAGAGCTTAGGAGAGTCTCCACCTTTACTCCAATATCTTGGCTCTACCTTCCTCATTTGATTTTCACAATAACTCTGTGGACGTAGGTGCTATTACTATTCCCATTTTACAGATGAGAAAACTGAGGAACCCAGAGGTTAAATGGCTTGCACATTGTCCCATGGTGAGTAAGTGTCTGAGGTCATATTTGAAATCAGGGCTTCCTGACTCCAAGCCCTCTCTCCACCAGGCTGCCTAGCTGCCCCAAAGGAAGATAATACATAAAAGAAAACTGAAAAATGGGTTGGTGCAGGAAGGGTGGCAAACTGATATCCAATATGTGGACCACATGGTATGGAGATTGTCAGGAAATGGCATGGAGTCCTGCTTCCCAAAGAGATCATTTTAAAGTTCACTTATCAGAGCTGAGTACCCGAGAGGTAGAGTCCAAGACAAAAGTATGGAAGAGAGAAAAATGAGAGTTGGTGAATTGCTTTGCTTTTTTTCAGTCATGTCTGACTTTTCAGCACCCCATTTGGGAGTTTTTTTGCAAAGATACTGGAATAGTTTGCCATTTCCTTCTCAAGTTCATTTTACAGATGAGGACCTGTGAGAAATAGCTAAAGTGATTTGTCCAGAGTCACCCAACTAGTAAGTGTCTGAGTCAGATTTGAACTCAAGAAGATGAGTCTTCCTGGCTCCAGGCCCAAGGCTCTATGGCACCACCAAGGTATCCTGGTTAGTGAATAGGCAGCAAAATGAGCAGAGTTGGTGGGGAAGTGTTATGGAGGACCAGTTCATAGGAGGACAAGTGAAATTTCATCAGTGTTGGGTTTGGGGTTTTTTCAGTCCTTTGAAATTGATCATTAAGAGATCGGTTTCCTCATGTGTAAAATGGGGACAATGATGCCTTTGCTATCTACCTCACAGGATTGCTGTAAGATTAAAATAATGTATCTAATGTATGTAAAACACTTCAAATAAATATCAGCAATTACCAAAGATAGATAAATAATGTATTGATAACTTCTGTGTGTAGAGCACTGACTGGCAGTACTGGAGTACTTGAAGAGAGGGGATAGGGAAATGAGAGGAAACATGAAAAAGCTGAAAATTATGTCAAATCATCCAGCATATTCAGAATTCTCACATCTCCTTTACACATCAAATAGTACATGGAATCAGCAATTCAGATGACATCAGTAACTGAAGTAGAAGTCTTTCATGTTGTTTCACTTTATAAACAAAGATGTACATATATAGAGCATTCACTTTCAAAAAGGAGACCTTTGTAAAATTTTCTTGCCAGAAGCAGACTTTTACCACTGTCTCCATTTACAGTTTCAAATACTTGGAAAACAGTTGCAAAAAAATACGATGATCCTAAACAGACACTTAAAAATACACTTTTTCATTCAATAACTTCTGATAATAAAGTTCTATTGTATATTCCATATTAACTTTAAATGTACTATGTATAATGCAGGTGCACTACAATCTGAAAGTCAACATAAAAGGCTAACTACAAATTAACTTTGACATTGGCATTGTTAGAGGGAATTCCTATTTCATTCCTAAATAGTAGTTATTCATTGATTGGCTGTCTTGTTGAATGTATACATTACATATAACCATCAGGGTCTTTAATAACATTTTTGCACTGAAAAATCAAAGCTTATCAAAAATGCTCAAGTAGCACCTCCCATGTCATGAGAAATACTATGTAAAACTCCACCTAGGATCAATTAAAATTATGTCTGTTACTGTGTTAGTGTCATAGTACATTTCAGTCACAGTTCCTATGGATGCCAATATAATATGCAAATTCAAATTTAAAAAAAAATGATCAAATATCTACTACATGCAAGGCTCTGTGCTTGGGTCTGGCAATCCAAGGATGGAAAATGACATAAAGTGCAACCCAAATTCTGACACAGATATGTTACAAGTAGACCATGACGGAATCAAAGGAGAGATAAAGGGCTCTAGGCAAACTTTTAAACAGATAAAGCACTTTCAGCTGAATCAATCAGGGAAACCTTGATGGAGAAAGTGGAACCTAGACTGAGCCTTAGAGGCAAAGTATAATTTTAGTAAGTGAGGATAAGGATATGCCAAAACAAACCCAGAGAGTATAGAAACATAATTACAAAACACTTTTCACACACATAAAGTCAGATCTCAATAACAGAAAAAACATCAGTTGCTTGTGGGTAGGCCAAGCTAATATGATAAAAATTACAGTTCTACCTAAATTAATTTGTTTATTCAGGGCCATACCAATAAAACTACTGAAAGCTTTTATATAGCTAGAAAAAATAATATCAAAATTTATCTGGAAGAATGAAAGGTCCAGAATATCAAGGGAATTAATGAAAAGAAAAGCTAGAGAAGGTAACCTAACCAGATCTTAAATCGTATAAAACAGCAATCATCAGTTAGAAACGCAAGCTACAGTAGTCAATAACTAGCAGTCTACTGTTTGATAAACCCAAGGACTCTAGCTTCTGGAATAAGAACTCATTGTTTGACAAAAACTGCTGGGAAAACTGGAAAATAGTGTGACAGAAAATGGGCATAGACCAATGCCTGACACCATATACCAGAATAAAGTTCAAATGGGTACATGATCTAGGGGAAAAAAAGCTGATATTATAAAAAAAAATTGGGGGAGCAATAAATAGTTTATTTTTCAGATTTATGGAGAACGAAGGGATTTATGACCGAACAAGAGATAGAGAACATTATGAAATGCAAAATGGATAATTTTGTTTACATCAAATTGAAATTTTTTTTGCACAAACAAAGCCAAAGCAACCAAGATTAGGAGGGAAACAGAAAACTGGGAAAGAATTTTGACAACTAGTGTCTGTAACGAAGGCCTCATTTCTAAAATATAGAGAGAACTGAGTCAAATTTATAAGAATACAAGTCATTTCCCAATTCATAAATGGCCAAAGGATATGAACAGGCAGTTTTCAGAGGAAGAAATTAAAACTATCTATAATCATATGAAAAAATTCTCTAAATCATTATTGATTAAAGAGATGCAAATCAAAACAGGTCTGAGGTACCACATCACACCTCTCAGATTGGCTAACATGATAAAACAAGGAAATGATAAATGTTGGAGAGCATGTGGGAGAGTTAGAACACTAATTCATTGTTGGTAGAGCTATGCACTGATCCAACTATTCTGGAGAGCAATTTGGAACTGTGCCCAAAAAACTATAAAAGTGTGCATATCCTTTGACCCAGTAATACTACTTCCAGGGCTGTATCCCAAAGAGATCATAAAAATGGGGAAAGGACTCACAAAAAATATTTATAACAGCTCTCTTTGTGGTGGCCAAGAACTGGACATTGGGGTGATGCCCATCAATTGGGGAATGGCTGAACAAGTTGTGGCATATGAATGTAATGGAATGCTATTGTGCTATAAGAAATGATGAAAAGGAGGACTTTAGAAAAACCTGTAAAGATCTGTATGAACTGAGACTGAGTGAAATGATCAGAGCTAGGAGAACATTATACACAGTAACAGCCACAGTATGTGTGAATTGCTTGTGATATACTTTGCCCTTCTCAACAATACAATGACCCAAAACATTTCCAAAGGACTCATAACGCAAAATGCCCTCCACATCCAGAGAAATTACGGAGTCAGAGCACAGAATGAAGCCAACTATTTTCACCTTTGTTATGCTTTTTTTTATTTGGTTTTTCTCATGGTTTCTACCATTCACTTTAATTCTTTTGTGCAACATAACTAATGTGAAAATGTGCTTAATAGCAATGTATGTGTAGAGCCCATATAAGATTGCATACTGTCTTGGCGAGGGAGGGCAGAGGAAGGGGGAGAAAAATTGAAACTTAGGGAAGTGATTGTTGAAAACTGAAAACAAATAAGTTAATAAATTTGAGGGAAAAAACAATGTGCTTCAGGTCAGAGCACCAGATGACAACTGCATGGAGGTATAGGCAGCATACAGAAATCAGGCAATAGCTAGCAGTATAGTTTGTGGGAAGCAGGTTAACAGAAAGTAATCAATATTTGTCTAATTTAATGGAAAGAAAAGGAGGCAACTGAGGTCATTATGCAGATAGCTGAAGCTAAAACATAATTAGTAGAAGTAACCAAAGAGTTGGGGGTAATAAGGTAATTTTTTCATTTGATTTATCTGCTTCTATTTTCCATTGTGTAATCATAATTTATTATTTTTGTCACTTCTCATTGTGATCACTCACATGACAGAAAGCATAGACACAAAATCATAAATTTTTGGAATATATTTCAATTTTCATTAGTAATTTTAGTAAGCTTTGTATTTTTAAGTGACAAAAAGGGTAGAATGCTGGGTCTAAAGTCAAGAAGACATGAGTTCGAATCTAGTCTCTGCCACTTACTAGCTATGTGACCCTGGACAAGTCACTTATCCCTTCTTTGTCTCAGTTTCCTCAAATATAAAATAAGGCTAAGAGTACCTATCTGTCAAAGTTGTTGAGAGGATCAAATGAAATAATATTTCTAAAGCACTTAGCAAAGTGTCTGGCACAGATTATTCACTACACAAATACTACAAATTATTATTATTATTTTATTTTATATGATTATAGTATTAGAGCTGACAAGTATATTTTAAATAAGACATTCATGTCCTTGTTATTGTAGATAAGAGAACATGAAAGTTGTGATAATAAAATTAAATTTTCACTACAGTTGAAATTCAATCTCTTGCTTAAATTATATAAAGCAGACAGGAAACCAACGTCATTCAGTGATCAGAATTCAACATCTGCTAAGTTTTCCTGCAAGAGATAGGCTAGCACTGAGAAAAGCAGCTGCAGTTCTGAGAAATTCTAGCTGGGAGAATTCTTGCTGTTATTGTTAACATTTTGAATAGAAGAACAAAAAAAAGTAACCAAGTTATCTATTTAGAATGAGTTAATACAAAATTTCCTTTGTGGGGCAAAAACTTTATTTTTCAAGAAGAGAAATCTTTTTTTTTAAGGGCATACCTTTAATATTTCAATTTTAATTGAAAAGCATCATTTGTTTTGATTCCTTCATCTGACCACACTGCAAAAATAAGCAGAAAAACTAAACCTTTTAACAAATTTTCGAAAGCAAGCAAAATAAATTTCCATATTGATCAAGTCCAAATGGTCAGTGTACTTTTGAAAATGAATATCAGATTTAGAAACTATGCCTATTCTTAAATTTTAAAAGTAAACTATGCTTGAAAATTTCTTTGATAAGTAGAGATAAAATAACATTTCAGTATATGACTGTTTTCTTTCATTTTCCAATCCAAAAAGAATCTTCCCAGATGAAAGAACAGAGATGGGTAGAAGCTTATAAGAGAAACAGCAAGAGTCTAGAGAAGTGGAGGGATTAGTTCAGTCTCTCCTGTTGGACACTCTTGTGTGAATTTCTCTCCTGTTAACTAGTTCTCTCTCTCTCTGTCTCTCTCTCTGTCTGTCTCTCTCTCTCTGTCTGTCTGTCTCTCTGTCTGTCTGTCTCTCTCTGTCTGTCTGTCTGTCTCTCTCTGTCTGTCTGTCTCTCTCTCTATATATATATGTAAAATATATCCATATAGATAACTTATTTATTATATATTATATATGGATAAACATATACTAATGTATAAATTGTATACATAATTTCTTTCCAGTATATATAAATTATATGACATATACAAATACATAAATGCTATTTATATTATTGAAACAGGCAGAGAAAGAGAGGTGTTCAATACAAAATCAGCATGCCCCCTACCAGTGAGCCACATCAAAAATAATGGTCATTTAAAAAAAAATTATGTATTTTATTTTTAATTTATGAAATAAATTTTAACTGTATGCTGTGCATCTCTGATGCTGATGGTCATATATTTAGAGAAAATTCCCTCATCTTTAATCTTCCTATACCAATAAAATCATAGATCAGTCCTCTATCCCTATCTCAATATGCTTTTAAAATCAATGATATTTTCATTGCCCTTGTAACTTGAGGTATTGGACACTGAGGGTAGGGTAGGGATGAGGACAGCAACTAGATCTGTGATTTCCTGATATGAAAGAAAGTAAGGTCTAGATGAGAAAGATTCCTTTACCCATAAAGCCCAGTACCTTCTCTGTAATTTATTATCTTAGAGAATCTCCAAGACCTAGAATAAGCAGAGGTTAAATGGCTTGCCCAGGGTCACGTAGCCAGTATGTGTCAAAGGCAGGAATTGAACACCAGTCTTCCTGGCTCCACGGCTGGCTTTCTCTCTACTATACCACACTGCTTGTACAAAGGTAACATTTACAAATGCAAATTTATATTATAATACAATACTCAATGGTATACATAGTATATGTTAAAATGATCAGTTTCCAGAAAATTATTTTCTATTATAATGAGTAGATGATTCTTCATGATGAAAGAAAATTCAGTATTTCTCCAGAATAGGTTTTCCTGGAAAAACTATTGTGTCATAAAATAATAAGCTTGCGGTCAGGGGAGGAGCCAAGATGGCGGAGTAGAAAGACACACATATGCTAGCTCCGAATCCTCAGCCCATAAAATACCTGTAAAGAAGAACTCCCAACAAATTCTGGAGCAGTGGAAGCCACACAACAACAGAGTGGAGGAGATTTCTGTTCCAGAGAGACCACAAAAACCGACACCAAAGGTCCATCACCCACAGGACTGGAGCAGAGCCCAGCCCAGCCCTGGCCATGCAGTTCCAAGAGGAACAGATCCAAGCAGGCTTCAGGGATGGAATCTCCAGCAGCCACACACTTCCCTACACCCACAAGAGCAAAGGTCAGTGAGAGAACCTATTTGGCTGGCCAAGAGGGGAGAGGGGTGTTTCCATAACTCAGGCCATCTCGGGAGGCAGCAGTGGAGGCAGCAGTGGACAGGAGCTCCCAAAGCAGACAGGAGCTTGGATCCATTGTTGAAGATCTCCACATAAACCCCCTGAGGGAACTGAGCCCCTGGTGGTGGCCCTGCCCCCACCCAAGTAGCTGAACTTAATCTCACACTGAATAGCAGCCCTGTCCCACCAAAAGCCCTGAGGCTGGAAAGCAGCATTTGAATCTCAGACTTCAAGCACTAGCTGGGCAGATCTGGAGGTGAGGTGGGTGTGGAAAGGAATCTCAGAAGTCAAGTAACTGGCTGGAAAAATGCCCAGAAAAGGGAAAAAAAATAAGACCATAGAAGGTTACTTTCTTGGTGAGCAGATATATCTTCCCTTCCTTTCTGATGAGGAAGAACAATGCTTACCATCAGGGAAAGACATAGAAGTTAAGGCTTCTGTATCCCAAACATCCAAAATAGATATTCAATGGGCTCAGGCCATGGAAGAGCTCAAAAAGGATTTTGAAAATCAAGTTAGACAGGTGGAGGAAAAACTGGGAAGAGAAATGAGAGAGACACAAGAAAAGTATGAAAAGCAGGTCAACACCTTGCTAAAGGAGACCCAAAAAAATGCTGAAGAAAATAACACCTTGAAAAATAGGCTAAATCAATTGGCAAAAGAGGTACAAAAAGCCAATGAGGAGAAGAATGCTTTAAAAAGGAGAATTAGCCAAATGGAAAAGGAGGCCCAAAAGCTCACTGAAGAAAATACTTCTTTCAAAATTAGAATGGAATAGATAGAGGCTAATGACTTTCTGAGAAACCAAGAAATCACAAAACAAAACCAAAAGAATGAAAAAATGGAAGATAATGTGAAATATCTAATTGGAAAAACAACTGACCTGGGAAATAGATCCAGGAGAGACAATTTTTGGGACTACCTGAAAGCCATGATCAAAAAAAGAGCCTAAACACCATCTTTTATGAAATTATCAAGGAAAACTGCCCTGAGATTCTAGAACCAGAGGGCAAAATAAGTATTCAAGGAATCCATCAATCACCTCCTGAAAGAGATCCAAAAAGAGAAACTCCTAGGAACATTGTGGCCAAATTCCAGAATTCCCAGGTCAAGGAGAAAATCTTGCAAGCAGCTAGAAAGAAACAGTTCCAGTATTGTGGAAATACAATCAGGATAACACAAGATCTAGCAGCTTCTACATTAAGGGATCGAAGGGTGTGGAATAGGATATTCCAGAAGTCAAAAGAACTAGGACTCAAACCAAGAATCACCTACTGAGCAAAACTGAGTATAATACTTCAGGGGAAAATATGGTCTTTCAATGAAATTGAGGACTTTCAAGCATTCTTGATGAAAAGACCAGAGCTGAAAAGAAAATTTGACTTTCAAACACAAAATGAGAAGAAGCATGAAAAAGTAAACAGCAAAGAGAAGTCATAAGGGACTTACTAAAGTTGAACTGTTTACATTCCTACATGGAAAGACAATATTTGTAGCTCTTAAAACTTTTCAGTATCTGGGTAGTTGGTGGGATTACACACACACACACATATACACACACACACACACACACACACACACACCGCATATACACATGCACGTACACACAGAGACTGAGAGCACACAGTGAATTGAATAGGATGGGATCATATGTTAAAAGAAATTAAGGTAAATGGTGAGAGAGAAATGCAGTGGGAGGAAAGAGGGTGAAATGGAATGGGGTAAATTATATCTCATTCAAGAGGCAAGTAGGAGACTTTAGTGGGGGGATAAAGAGGAGAGCTGAGAAAAAAACAAGAAGTTTACCCTCATCACATTCGACTAAAGGAAGGAATAAAATGCACACTCATTTTGCTGTGAAAACCTATCTTACAATACAGGAAAGTGGGGGAGAAGGAGATAAGCAGGGTGGGGGGGATGATGGAAGGGAGGGCAATGGGAGGAGGGAGCAATTTGAAGTCAACACTCAGGGAGGGACAGGATCAAAAGACAGAATAGAAACAATGGGGGGCAGGATAGGATGGAGGGAAATATAGTTAGTCTCACACAACACAACTATTATGGAAGTCATTTGCAAAACTACACAGATAGGGCCTATATTGAATTGCCTGCCTTCCCAAAGGAAATGGGTGGGGAGGGAGGGATGGGGAGAAGTTGGAACTCAAAGTTTTAGGAACAACTGTTTAGTATTGCTCTTGCTACTAGGAAATAAGAAATACAGTCAATGGGGAATAGAAAGTTATCTGGCCCTACAGGACAAAAGAGAAGATGGGGACAAGGGAAGGGAGGGATGATAGAAGAGAGGGCAGATTGGTGATAGGGGAAATTAAAATGCTCGGTGTATTGGGGTGGAGGGAGGTGACAAATGGGGAGAAAATTTGGAACTCAAAATTTTGTGAAAATCAATGTAAAAAGTTAAATAAATAAATTTATTAAAATTAAAAAAACATAAACTTGCCACTAAATAATATATAGACATTACTACTTGTTCCATGCCAATGATTCCTGCAAATTTGATAGCCCATCTTCTTAGGAAGATCTGACATATAATGCTTTCTAAACCATGTTATTCTGTGAGATGAAATGGTCCTCATTGAATAGTGCTTTAAGTTTGTGAAGCCCATTACACACATTGTCTCATTTCTTCTCATACCGGTGCTATGAGGTAGGTGCTATTACTATTCTCATTTTATAGATCTAGGAACTAAGGATCAGAGAGGCTGTGTCTTGCCTGGTATCATACCAATGATATCATACCTGAGGGGCTGTGTCAAGTCAGCAAGCATTAAGCATTTGTATAAGCACCTACTATGTGCAAGACACTGCACAGAGCTCTAGAAATACAAAGAAAATCAAAAATGGTCTCTGGCCTCAAGGCTCTCTCCATCAGATAGAGGGAGAAAGGAGTAAAAGAGCTATATAAAACAAGATATAAGCAGGATAAATTGGAAATAGTCTCAGAGCAAAGGCACCAACATTAAACCAGACCATCCTAAGACTAAGTCCAGAGTTTGATTCCCCCCCTCCTCCAACACATTTCTTTTCCACGGAATTAAAGCCTTTGAAATTGCTACTCTGGAAAGTGCTCTATATTACTCTAAAAGACAAAATATTTTTGGTTGTCAACAAGGAATATAAACCCTAAGTATTTCTTACTGGAAATGTACTTTCTCCTAAAGAACCTGCAAATCAAGCTAAAGTCAGGATAACACTCTTTTTTCCATTCCTTCTTCAATATTTCAGTGGGTCTGTGATCTCTCTGATGTGTTCATTCCCTTCATCAATGCAAATTGCAACCTATCTATATGTTCCCATCTTATGCATTTCTTATCCATATTCTTTCACAGGTCTTCTAAAAAGAAATCATTCACCCAGTTGGGGGGAGGTCTTTTCCTAAGTTTTTTTTACATTATTACATTTCAATGCAACCAGTACAAATCTCAGGGTGGTTTTATTTTTTTCCCCTACTTATTTTTTTCCTGTACATGACCGGTCAGACACAGAAAAAAAAAACTACAGACCAGTTTCTCTGATTAATATTGATGCAAAAAAATGTAATTTTCTGGTCATATATTTCCTCCATGGTATATCTTAGTCTTTTTCTTCCATATACTGGCAGTCACCATTGGAAATATGCTTCCTCCAATGTTTGTTTATCATTACCTCTCCACTGACTTCTCACTTGTGTGACACTAACACAAGCCTTCACAAAATGAGCAAGTTAAATTCTGTGGTTTCATTAAAATGTAGATTTGTAGACCTGTTTTCATAGTAGAAGAATATCCATGTATTTGTGATTCTATGGAATCTATATTCTGTGGAATTCTAATTCTGTGAGAAACTACATGAGGACTTCCAAGGGTTGAACCAGGAGGACAGAATAAAGGAAACACTCAGCCGACTTCTCCTCAAACCTTCCCCTAAAAAACAACTTTAAAATAATGTCTCCAATCAAATTCTGGAGTGCCAAAATCAACAAAGGTCAGGATGAGACATTCCACCCAAGAGAACTTACAAGATTGGAATGAAAAATCTTTACACAAAGGTAGGGGGTCGCCTTAAGCTTAAGACAATGCCCTTTCCTACCCCATGCAGGAAGAGGAATCCAACTACAACATAAATTCAGAGTCAAGAAATAGGCTGGGAAAATGAACAAACAAAAAGAATCTGACCATAAAAAGCTACTGTGGTGACATAAAAGATCAAAACACAAGCTCAGAAGATAATAAAGTCAAAATATGTACAAGCAAAGTATCAAAAAAAAATGTGAATTAGACACAAGTCAAACAAGAATTCCTAGAAGAAATAAATGATTTTCAAAATCAAGAAATAATAAATGATTTTCAAAATCAATAAGAAAAAAGGAAAGCTAGTGAAAAAATATGAAAATACAAACAGCTTGGTAAAAGAGGCATGAAAAAATACTGAAGAAAATAATACCATACATGCTGGACAAAAGTGGGAGGAATCACAAGATGATAACACACACACACACACACACACACACACACACACACACACACTTTCCCCTCTCAGAGTTAGATACATCTAATAATAGATGAGAAAGAAATTGAGGAGATGAATAGAACCTTGGAAAAGTTAGATATACTAGATTTCTGGAGAAAATTGAATGGAACATAACATAATACATTAAATTTAATAAAGGGCCATGAAGGCATAGATTAAAAAATGAAATAATCTAACAAATAATCTAAAGAACAAGTGGGTAAAAGAACAAATCAGGGAAACAATCAGTTATTTCATTAAAGGAAATGACAACAATGAGACAACATTCCAAAATTTGTGGGATGCAGCCAAAGCAGTAAAATAGAGAAAGAGTATACAATTTTTGGGAAAAAAATTTAAAATCCCCAACTAAATAGCAAAATGAAAATTCTGAAAATCAAATGAGAGATTAATAAAATTGAAAGTAAAAAATATTTAACTAATAAATGAAAGTAGGAGCTTGCTTACAAAATAATTATACAACTGATAAACTATTGTTTAATTTGAATTTAAGAAGAAAGCCAAATTGCCACTATCAAAAATGAAAATAACTAATGCAACAGCAATTAAGGAAAAGTAAAGCAATTATTAAGCATTGTTTTGCCCAATTATGTGCCAGTAAAACTGATAATCTAAATGAAATGAATAAATATTTACAAAAATATAAATTGCCCAGATTTACAGAAAGGGGAATAGAATATTTAAATAATCCTACCTTAGAAAAAGATATTGACCAAGCTATCAAAGAACATCCTATGAAAAATCTCATGAACAAGATAGATTTACAAGTTAATTCTATCAAACATTTAAGGAACAATTAATCCTAATGCTATATAAACTATTCTGGAAAAAAAAAGATAAAGAAATCTTACCAAATTCTTTTTATAATAGAAGTATGATTTTTTTTCATGCCTAAACCAGGGAAGCAAAAAAAAAAAACCACAGAGAAAAATAACTATAGACCAGTTTCCCTAATTAATATTGATGCAAAAAATTAAATAAAATTATAGCAAAGGGATTACATCTATATATAAAAAAAAAATGCAACACTATGATCAGGAGGGGTTTACACCAGGAATTCAGAGTTAGTTCAATACTGGAAAAGCTATTAGCATAACTAATTCTATCAATAACAAAAGTCATATTATTATATCAACATACACAGAAGAGACTTGAGAAAATACAGCATCCCATTCCCATAAAAAAAAAAACCCTAGAAAACATAGGAATCAATGGAGCTTTCCTTAAAATGCTAAGTAATGTCTATCTAAAACCATCAACAAACATTATCTGTAATGGAGATAAGGTAGAGACTTTCTCCATGATATAAATTATGAAGCAAGATTGCTCATTACCACCACTATTGTTTATTATTGTATTAGAAATACTATCCATAGTAATAAGATAAGCAAAAAAAATAAGAACAAAAATAAGCAGTGAGGAAAGAAACTACCACTCTTTGCAGATGATACAACGGTATGTTTCAAGAATCAACTAAGACAGGGGGATAATTTAGAACTCACAATTTTTAAAAATTAGTGTAAGATAATTTTTCATACAATTAGAAAATATTTAATGAAAAAACATAGCATTATATGTATTAAAAAAAGACACAGTATTATATGACGAACTTGCTGACATCAGATAGTGTTTCATTTTTTATATTGATATTCCCAAAACTTAACATGGTTCTATGATGCGTAATATATGCTTAATCAATGCTTGTTGATCAGTGAATTGATTGGTTTTGCTTAGATGTTTTAAAGGATGGAATTAGAGTAAGGAATGGCACTGGAGACAAAGTGACCTTGGAGCTGGAAAGATTTGGGTTCAAGTCCCTACCTGTGACATAGACTAGCCATGTGACTATGAGCAAGTAAAACCTCTCAGTAGCCCAAGCAGCTCTAAGATTATAAATTATAAATGAGATGGCATTCGACATTGATGAAGAGAATTTTTGTACAAGAATTATCCTAAACTGACAAAATCAAAGGTCATGAACGTCCTCAACTTCACCCCACTCATAGAAAAATGACTTATTCAAAGTAAGGCATAAAATTTATCTCTGGAGATAAAAATATTTGATTATTCAGGAAGTTTGTGTCTACATAAGAGTTATAACTAATTGGTGCTTTTATAGTAATTAATATAAAAAATAATAGATCAAGATTAAATTTCATATTTTTATGTATTTGTAGATTTCATCCATACAGATAAGTACTAAGGATGGTGGAGTCTTGAGATGATTGGGGTTTTCAAACTGATTAGCTTAAATGTACGAAGCAACACATAGAAAATCTTGCAGAAAAAAGCAGCATATAAAGATTGAAGAGTCATAAAAACAGGGTTAGATATAGGGACTGGACTTTTGATTTCATTGGTATGGGGAATTCCCAGGTGAGGAAATTCTTACCAATGAAAGTCAATACCTTTTCTTTGGCACTTACCATCTTAGATAGTTGCCTAAAGAACTCTCAGGGTTAAATGACTTGACCAAGATCACGCAATTAGAATGTGTCAGAAGCAAGAATGAAACCCAAGTCTTCCTGGCTTTGAAGCCAGCTCTCTATCCACTAAACCATACTGCCTCTCATGTTCTTCTAATATGCCAAATATACTCCAAAGTGATGTCCTCTTTAAATAAACATCTTGCTGCAAGAATGGCAAAGAATTTCAAGCTAACTAATTTTTACTAGTCCCATTTTATATATGAAAAAATTGAAGCACAGAAATGTTGAATAATGTGCCTACTTTTGTGAACGGGCAAAGGCAATAGCAGTTCCAGGACCAGAACCCACAAGTCCTAAATCATATTTCCTAAATGATTACAAAACCCTGTTCCAGGCAGTTTCCTGTTTAATCGTTACTGTTCTTTATTTTAGATTGTTTTGGAAACACTTCTCATGTTTTCAATGATTTACCGTCTCTGAAAATTAGATGCAGTCATTAGAATATGTTTTATACCAGTATATTTTTCTGTCAACAAGGATAAAATCCGGACAAACTCCCCTCCCACTGAATATAATTTAAGTAAAGAGCGAAGCATGGGTGCAAAGAATAACACATTCTTCTTTCGAGGTTGAGCTGACCGTGAATTCTAATATTATCTAACAAAGAACACGTGCTAGTAACGTGTTTCTTTCTTCTTCAGAAAGTAAACATTCAGTTAGCACCAAAATAAGGGATCTTATTGGGAAAATATACATACTTTCATAACAAAGAACAAAACAAGAATGATGTTGCCAAGCAAAACCCTGAGCAAAATATGCTTTCAATTCTCCTGTTTAGAAAGGGCTGCAAATTCTTTTCTATGGAATTACTTCATCACCGAGGTGTTGAACTTTAAGACAGCTTTATCCAACATAAACTCATGAATCTGTCTTCCAAACAGAGGAAAATGAAATGTCTCTTGACGAATGACTTAGGACTATAGACTCTAAGACCAGGCACCTACTATTAACAAAGAATAAAATATAAATCAGAAGCCAACTACATCCTTAAAACATTTCTACATATTTATTTTTCAAAATTAATAAAGCAGTTCAATTATCAAAATTATTCAGAGCAATCTAACTGTGAGAACTTGGAACAGCAAAAAGGGATGCTCAATAATGATTGGTTTAATTGAAAGTATCTACCATGTAATAATTAAGGAAAACTAAGTTCAGTTTAATCCTTTTCAATGTTAAATCTGAGATAATTATGAAGATGTTCATTTTAGCCCTACGTGTTGGGAATGAACAAAAAACACAGCAGAAAAAAAAATCTATCTTTATTGAGACTAGATTTCTTGTCATTTTGTCGATTATCTACATAACTCCCCATGGTAAAATCTGAAATGATTTCATAAGGAACAAGTAATTGTTCTTTACGAACAATTTAAGAACCAAAAGAAAGCAATTTTTCTCTTAAAGAAAAGTAGTTCCTAAAAAATAAAAGCAATCTGCACTCATTGTTTCCATTTCTTCTCTTCCCACTCTACTCTGTTCCCAAAGCAGGACAACTAGAGATTGTCCATTGGGTTTTTATCATGATAGCAACTATTTCACTTTAGGATTGGTTGGAGGAGCAGGATGTGTTTAACCCTGAAAAGAGAAGATTTAGGGGGAACATACCACTGTCAAGTATTTGATGGACTGTCATGTTGGAGGATTCAACTTGTTCAGTTTAGCTCTGGAAGACAGACCCGGAGAACATGAGTGAGAGCCGGAATTGAGCTTGACATAAGAAGAGGAGTGGGGAAATTCCTTGCAATTGGCTGTGTGCAAAAAATGACATGGACCGTCTCATTGAGCAGCACTTTTCTTCTTAGAGCTTTTGAAGGAAAGAATGCATGACATACCAAAGCTAAGGCCTTTTTCATGAATCACATGGAGCTAGAAGCAATCAGAAACACACTAACAATTCTTGCACATGCAATCAGCCAGGAACAGGCAAGGAATCTGGGCATTCTCTTATTATAATGGTGCAGATTTGAGTGTATCATGGAGAACTCAGGGCTACAGGTGTGCTGTAGAGTGCTCCTTCTGCTCTGTACTTTGAGTCTACTATGTAGCAAATACTGCTTTCTGTCCCTATATTTCTTATAAGGAGAGCACAGGAATATGAGTGGGAAGGACAAGAGGCATTTTCTTCCTTAAACCCTACAGCCACTCCCATATTGATGGTGGATACTCAACTAGATAAGTTGGTGTCTGTCTCTTCAACTCTGGGAGGAATTGGAGTGACTACTTACTACAGCCTGTATGTGTTCTGGAATTCCATCTACAATATCCTCAAAAAGTATTTATTCAGCCTTTTCATATATTCATTATTGGATTTTTCTTACTCTCCTTTCCCTATTTCTCTCTCTGGTAATCCCTGCACCTCAACAAAATAAGAAAGGAACAGAAGCAAATGCAACCAGTTAGTTTTTCTACCTGTTAGCAATTATGGTAAAGTCCAGAAGGATTTTGAACATTTTATTATTTTATAACATGTCCTTCATTGCCTGAGAGTCTTCTCTAACTCTACTGTAGGGGGAAAATGTTGAGGGAGCCAGAACTACTTAAACAATTTTCTTGTCCTTGCTTAGTTTCTATACTTAGTTTCCATACTTGTTGCTGTGCTCAACTCAACAGAAATAATGAGACATTAAGTAACCATTACACAAAAATTTCTAGGCAAAAAGCATATAGATAGCCAGCTAAAATTTTAGTTTTAAAAGTTTTCTTGATGACTGTCAGTTTAGGGCAATCATCTAAATCCTTGAACAGTAAAGTTGCACAATGGGTAGAGTCCCAGGTCTGAAGTCAGGAAGACTCCTGAGTTCAGATCTGGCCTCAGACACTATTTGTGTGATCCTGGGCAAGTCACTTAACCTTGTTTGCCTCAATTCTTCATCTCTAAAAATGAGCTAGAGAAGGAAATTGCAAACCACTCCAGGATCTTAGCCAAGTCTCAAATGTGGTCACAAAGACCCAGACACAACTCAACAGCCCAACTCTTATTCATATCTAAAACATTTATGCTCTTACATTTTTTCCTTCTTTTAAAATGTTTATCATCTAAAAGGAAAGGAAATATAGATTACCAAATTGGAACAATTTTTAGACATGAGGTTTTCCAACACAACTAATGATTACTCAGAACAAACAAAATTTGTAAGACCACAGTGTGCTATGCTTTGGGATGAGTTAGTATGCCAAAGTAGTTCATAATTAATATCCCAGGCTGTAGGTTGGCATTGAAATTGAGCTTAGCCATGCCTCTTTCCTCTTACATGGCTTCTGCTTTGTTAATTCAACTGTCTCTATGGTATTATTTTAGATGATTAAGAATTACTCATTTTATTGAATTTTCAGAGATTTACTATTGAGAAAAAATTAGTTGGGGACAGAAATGCTTACAAGTAAAGAGCAAGCGGAAAGAGCTAAAGTAAAGAGCAAGCAGTAGTCAGAAAAGAAAGTCTTCAAATGAATGATGATGTTTTCCAATTTGAAATACTAAATTAAGCATGTTGAGACAGGGCAGCTCCTGTCTTCCAAAAGCATCCTATTCTGGCAGACACAGTCCAATAGACTTCAAAGGAAACAAAAGAAATAATGACCTAGCTCATCTCTTTGCCAGGGTCCTATCTCCTAAGTCTGTATAATGATTTTATCCACCTAGCTCACAGTAGAAATGGTACTTAGAACATCCTTGACTCTTTGGCCTCGATTTGAGTTCTAAGATATTTACTAGAAAATTGAGGGGGAGAAATTACAGACGGTTTCTCATATGAAGTCATGATATCTCAAATAGAGAACTTTGTCAAATTTATAAGAATATAAGCCACTTACCAATTGATAAATGGTGAAAGGACATGAACAGGCAGTTTGAGGAAGAAATTAAAGCTATCTATAGTCATAGGAAAAAAGAAACTAAATCATTATTGATTAGAAAAATGCAAACTAAAACAACTTTAAGATATCATCTGACATCTATCAGATTGGCTAAAATGATAGAAAGGAAAAGTGACAAATATTGGAGGGGATATGGAAAAATTGAGACATTAATATACTATTGGTAGAACTGTGAACTGATCCAACCATTTTGGAGAACAATCTGAAGAATTGCCAAAGAGTTATAAAAAATATGTATACCCTTTGACCCAGCAATATCACTCTTTGATCTGCTTCACAAAGCAATCAGGGGAAAAGGAAAAGAACCTATATATTCTAAAATATTTATAGGAGCTCTCCTGGTAGTGGCAAATAACTGGAAATTGAGAGAATGCCCATCAATTGGGAAATGACTAAGTTGTGGTATATGTTTGTGAAGGAATATTACTGTGCTGTATGAAATAATGATTCTGGAGCTTAATGTTATGAGAATAAGGGCACTGAATGTAGGAGATGTCACTGTTGATAATCTTTTTTTGAAGTAGAGACTTTGTATAGAATCTCCTCCATGTCAATAGCTAACATCTTTAATGTGTACACATATCTCTGTTTTATGCCTTTTTTGACATTCTACAGATGACATAAAAGCTGTGATTCTTAGACTTTTCTAACTGCTTTCCTATCATTCTTTCAATATCAATCAACATTTATTAAACACCTTCTACATTACTAGGCACTGCACAAAAGGAGATAGGAACAGCACAAGACCTGACAAAATTTTATTCTCATCACATTATATAAGTATGAGGGGGGAAATGGGATCTATAAAGATTAGTAATTAGATAAAAGGAGAATGGCTAGGGCTTATTACAGGGGTGGGGAACCTGTAACCTCAAGGCCACATGTGGCCCTCTAGGTCCTCAAGTGTGGTCCTTTTACTGAATTCAAACTTCACAGAACAAATCCCCTTAATAGAAGAATCTATTCTCTAAAACTTGAACTCAGTCAAAAAGTCAGACCCAAAGACCTAGAAGGCTACATGTGACCTCGAGGTCACAGTTTCCCCAACCCTGGTTCATGAGAAGACCAAATGAAGAGGAATAAGAAGACAGACTGAGATTGTGTATTGTCACTGGTGAACTGGAGGACACAGTCAAATTTCCACTGGGCAGACTTTATAAGTATAAAGGGGAAGTAACAGGAATCTATGGAACAAGCTTTCTCTAGAAAAATGAGAACAAATATTTTAGAGACATCAAGTCATAAATGATTTAGAAGTGAAAAGAAAGACCATGATTTAATGGTCCAAAATTTCAGTTTCTCTAAAAATGAGAAATTTGTAAATGGTAAGAGAGTAAAAGAACATGTTATAATTGGACTAGAGTAAGGAAAATCTGTGTTTAAGTCCCACCTCTGATATTTACTTGTTGTGTGAATGTAGTAAGTTACTTAAACTCTCTGAGCCTCAGGCAGCTCATTGAGATTTATCTCTGAAATTATAGAGGAAGACCATTTGCAATTAAATTCCATATCCTTCACATATTGTGGTCCAATCAGTTTGGCTTGTATTTTCCTTTGATCTAGGCTTTATTCGGTGTTTGCTCTCTGACAGAATAGAAATAATAATAATAGCTAACATTTATATAGTACCTACTATGTGTCAGGTACTATGCTAAAGGCTTTACAATATCATCTCATTTGATTTTCACAACAACCCTGGGAGATAGGTGTTATTAACATCCCCATTAAGATCTTGAGTGACTTGCCCAGAGTCACACAGCAAATAAGTATCTGAGACTGGATTTGAATTCCAGTCTTCCAGACTACACATCCTTTGCTCTATGTATTGTACCATTGACAAAAGAGGTAAAAGGCCACCATGGTAAGTTGTCAACAGTATTTATTAATCCTCAACTATGTACCAAGCACTGTACTAACTGCTAGGAATACAAAGAAAGGGGGGAAAGTATCTGCTCACAAACTAATTAGGGGGAAAAAACATGTGAACAACTACACAGAAACAAGATAGATACAGAATAATTTGGAGATAATCTCTGAAGGAGGGCACCAGTATTAAAGGATCCATTAAAGAGGATGAAATTTTAGCTGAGACTTGAAAGACTCCAAGGAAGCTAGGAGGAAGAGGTAAGGAGGTCAACAGGAATGCAATTCCAGGCATGGGGGATGGCTAGTGAAAATGCAAAGTTGGGAGATAGAATGTCTTCTTCAAGGACAGAGTCACTAGATCAGAGTATGAGGAGGGGAGTAAGATATAAGCAGACTGAAAAAGTGAGAAGGGGCCAAGTTTTAAAAGGCATTAAAAGTCAAACAGAGGATTTGATATTTGATCCTGGAGGCAATAGAGAATTAATAGCATTCTAAAACAGAAATAATCTTAAACACCCAGTGGTTAACCATAAACAATACAGTCTAATTATATACTCCCCTTAACTATTGTCAAAGAGTTATTTGCCACTGACTACAACTTTTCTAGAGTAAAAATCACCACAAAGTATTTCTTGTCCTTGAAATTTAACATTTTTTGGGGGGTGGAGCCAAGATGGCAGAGTAGAAAGACTCACATATGCTAGCTCCAAACCCACAGCCCATATATTTCCTGCAAGAAGAACTCCCCACGAATTCTGGAGCACTGCAAGGTGCACAGAAACACAGTGGAAAAGATCTCTGTTCCAGAGAGCCCTGGAGAGCTGTCCCCAGGGTCCGTCGTGCCCCAGAAAGTGGAGCCCACCCCTGTGCTGCCCTAGCGGGCGGCCCCAGAGGAGCAGATCAGAGCAGGCTTCAGGGATGGAATCTCCGGCAGCCACGGAGGTCCCTCTGCCCAAAAACGCTACAGGTCAGTGAGAGAGACATCTGGGCTGGTCAAGAGGGGAGCAGGATGTCTCCATGGCTCGGGCGCCCTGGGGAGACAGCAGCAGAGGGAGTGGCAGAGGCAGCAGCAGAGGCAGCGGCAGAGGCAGCGGCAGCAGCCCCCGGGACTCCCCGAGCAGGCAGGCAGAAGTTCAGGGCCATTATCAAAGGTCTCTGCATAAACCCCCTGAGGGAACGGAGCCTGGGAGGTGGCTCTGCCCCCATCCCAGCACCAGAACTTAAGCTCACATTGAATAGCAGCCATGCCTGCCACAGAAAGCCCATTTGAATCTCAGATTCCAAGCACTAGCTGGGCGGATCTAGGTGGGGGTGGACAGGAATCTCAGAAATCAAGTAACTGGCTGGGAAAATGCCCAGAAAAAGGAAGCAAAATAAGACCATACAGAGCTACTTTGATGAGGTACGGATGTTCCCGCCTTTCAATTCTGATGACAAGGAAATATTTTTACCATCAGGGAAAGACATGGAGGTCAGGGCCTCTGTATCCCAGACATCCAAGGTGGATTTCCGGTGGCCTCAGGCCATGGAAGAGCTCAAAAAAGATTTTGAAAAGCAAGTTAGACAGGTGGAGGAAAAACTGGGAAGAGAAATGAGAGAGATGCAAGAAAAGCATGAAAAAATGGGTCAATACCTTGCTAAAGGAGACCCAAAAAAATGCTGAAGAAAATAACACCTTGAAAAATAAGCTAACTCAATTGGCAAAAGAGGTTCAAAAAGCCAATGAGGAGAAGAATGCTTTCAAAAGCAGAATTAGCCAAATGGAAAAAGAGGTTCAAAAGCTCACTGAAGAAAATAGTTCTCTCAAAATTAGAATGGAACAGATGGAGTCTAATGACTTTCTGAGAAACCAAGAAATCACCAAACAAAACCAAAAGAATGAAAAAATGGAAGATAATGTGAAATATCTCATGGGAAAAACAACTGATCTGGAAAATAGATCCAGGAGAGACAATTTAAAAATCATGGGACTACCTAAAAGTCATGATCAAAAAAAGAGCCTAGACATCATCTTCCATGAAATTATCGAGGAAAACTGCCCTGACATTCTACAACCAGAGGGCAAAATAAGTATTGAAAGAATCCATCGATCACCATCTGAAAGAGATCCAAAAAGAGAAACTCCTAGGAACATTGTGGTCAAATTCCAGAATCTCCAGGTCAAGGAGAAAATACTGCAAGCAGTTAAAAAGAAACAATTCCAGTATTGTGGAAATACAATCAGGATAACTCAAGATCTAGCGGCTTCTACATTAAGGGATCCAAGGGCATGGAATAGGATATTCCAGAAGTCAAAGGAACTAGGACTCAAACCAAGAATCACCTACCCAGCAAAACTGAGTATAATACTTCAGGGGAAAATACGGTCTTTCAATGAAATGAGGACTTTCAAGCATTCTTGATGAAAAGACCAGAGCTGAAAAGAAAATTTGACTTTCAAACACAAGAATGAGAAGAAGCATGAAAAAGTAAACAGCAAAGAGAAGTCAGAAGGGACTTACCAAAAGTGAGCTGTTTACATTCCTACATGGAAAGACAATATTTGTAACTCTTAAAACTTTTCAGTATCTGGGTAGTTGGTAGGACCACACACACACACACACACACACACACACATGTACACTCATGCATGCACACACATACACACATGCACACACATACAGAGACAGAGAGCACAGAGTGAAATGAATAGGATGGGACCATATCTTAAAAGAAATTAAGGTAAATGGTGAGAGAGAAATGCAGTGGGAGGAAAGAGGGTGAAATGGAATGGGGTAAATTATATCTCATGCAAGAGGCAAGCAGGAGACTTTTTAGTGGAGGGAAAAAGAGGAGAGCTGAGAAAAAACATGAAATTTACCCTCATCACATTCGACTAAAGGAAGGAATAAAATGCACACTCATTTTGCTATGAAAACCTATCTTACAATACAGGAAAGTGGGGGAGAAGGAGAAAAGCAGGGTTGGGGGGATGATGGAAGGGAGGGCAATGGGAGGAGGGAGCAATTTGAAGTCAACACTCAGGGAGGGACAGGATCAAAAGACAGAATAGAAACAATGGGGGGCAGGATAGGATGGAGGGAAATATAGTTAGTCTTACACAACACAACTATTATGGAAGTCATTTGCAAAACTATACAGATAGGGCCTATATTGAATTGCCTGCCTTTCCAAAGGGAATGGGTGGGGAGGGAGGGATGGGGAGAAGTTGGAACTCAAAGTTTTAGGAACAACTGTTTAGTATTGCTCTTGCTACTAGGAAATAAGAAATACAGTCAATGGGGAATTGAAAGTCATCTGGCCCTACAGGACAAAAGAGAAGATAGGGACAAGAGAAGGGAGGGATGACAGAAGAGAGGGCAGATTGGAGATAGGGAAAATTAGATTGCTTGGTGTATTGGTGTGGGGGGAGGGGATAAAAGGGGAGAAAATTTGGAACCCAAAATTTTGTGAAAATGAATGTAAAAAGTTAAATAAATTTTTATTAAAAAGAAGCAATTTAACATTTTTGTTATCGGTTCTTGTCATATATTCATTGGCCATAACATTTGGGTTAGTTCTGAAGATACATATAACCTCAGTATAGGGATGCTCTCATTAACTTGTCAAATATAGAGCCATTTGCTAAATCTTTGACTGTCTGACATCTTTTCAAAGTAAAGA
Source organism: Bettongia penicillata ogilbyi (assembly GCA_023548195.1). NCBI lineage: Eukaryota > Metazoa > Chordata > Mammalia > Diprotodontia > Potoroidae > Bettongia > Bettongia penicillata. The sequence goes on along the minus strand of JAJHZJ010000551.1, from coordinate 1,854,761 downwards.
GTTTTAGGCTAATTTTTGAAATATATATTCAGTTTTTCAGGTTTGCTTACACACAAAGCAAGGGATTGCCTTTGAAATATGAATTTGGGTATTTAGGATGCCCCCAAATTAAATGTTTGTTTAAATATATTGAAGGTTTATTTTGAAAACATTTGACACATGCTATCTGCAAAGAATATAAAAAAGATAAGGTTCCTTTACATTATAAATGTCTCTTTGCTTCTTTAAATAGCATTTAAGTTCAAACACCTTTTTTTTAATTTCTGTTTACAAAGTGCAAACATCCGTCTAAAAACTCGCACAATATCTCAGAGACTATGTTTTTGTAGGCAGAGTGAAATATATAGATGATACGTTATTTTTATTGGATTATAATAGGCAACCAACCTGAATTATGAAAAATTTTAAAACAACACTTTTACACCGAAATAATAGTGGCATTATTGCTTTACTTATGTCAGGCATTCTGACCTCTTTGATTTACTTAAAGATTCGGATAAATAGAAAAATATTTATATTAAATCAGTCATCAAATCCTATTGGTTCCTCCTTCTCAAATGCTTTATATCCGTTCATCACTTTTCCTTCCCACCAGTTTAAACCTAGAGCATCTCATACCTGGATTCCTATTATAGTCTGATAATTGAACTCTTTGCTTCCATTTTTTTTCTCTCACTACTTAATACCACACTCTTTTTGAAATGAATATATGACCTTAATGTGCTTATCTTTCATCTTCCAAATGAAGCAATAAGTTCCATGAAGGTAGGTAACTATACCATCTTGTTTTCATTACTCACAGTGCTAGCAAAAGAGTAAGAAATGAGGCAGAAGATGATTTCTTTGACCTAACAAAAAAAATTAATCTGGGAGGGGAAGACACTCAAGGTTTCTGCCAAAGCAGAAACCCTTGCTATTTACATTCACTCTGAACCAATCAGGGTCCAGATAATGACCAAGTAGGGGTTGGCCTAGGACCTATTGTTGACCAGTCAATGAAAGCCAGGGTGATTTGGGCTTAAGGCATTTTCTGTAAGAGAGAGATATAGTAGAGAAACCTTGAGATATCTTGGGAGACTTTAGCAATCAAATTTACATTCCTTTGGGCAGAACACCCTCAGGTATGTGAACCAAGGGAAAGGAAGGGAAGGCAAGGAAGGAAGGAAGGAAGGAAGGAAGGAAGGAAGGAAGGAAGGAAGGAAGGAAGGAAGGAAGGAAGGAAGGAAGGAAGGAAGGAAGGAAGGAAGGAAGGAAGGAAGGAAGGAAGGAAGGACAGTGTTAGGTGCTGGAGGTATTACAAAGTCCCTACTCTCAAGGAATTTACAATCTAATAACTACATAAAATGAAACATTTTCATAATACTTTATACAACACATTGATTCTCTTTACCAGTGAAATTTGTAGCCTTTCTATGTCCTTTTCATCTTTCATATACAACTTATCTATAAAAAAGAGGAAGAACTCAAACGTTCTTATTTTATAAGGTATCAATGTGTAATTCAAATTGGTCATCTGTTGTCTCTCATTGTAGACACCCGATAGATCCACTTTCTTTTCCAGTTATATCTTTAATTCAATTTTTATTCCACTTCTTAATGGTCATTGGTAACAAGTTACATTTTGCTGATACCCATCATATATTTTCATATCATGCTTTAAGTCATTTTAATTTTTAGTTATCTGAGATTTAAAAGTTCTGTGATGTACAGTCATATGACTCCAATTAGGAGTCATGAGCTTAAATGGATCCATGATCTAGCTACTATACCTTGCTCTAGGTCTTTTCATAGCTCAAGGATGTCAGTAGAGCACTTAAGTTAGTCATTTATTATCCTTTGGTTTTGCTACATGACTGATCCATCTTTTTAAATATATATATATAATTATTATTATACATTTCCTCAGTTGTATTAGTTACGACACTATACTCATGCCCAACATGGATCCTTATCAACATGAATCGATATGTATTGATTCTTGGGTCAGCTACAGTTTTATTTTATTAGAGATAGTAGTGATCTAAGATTCATGATCATAGAATATTACTAAGAAGATACTTAGGTTGAAAAAATGAATCTTTTGTTGCAGTTCTCAAAATTTTTTTTTGCAATTTCTAGACTTCAATCTTACCTGTTCTTTTTCTACTATTTAATTTTGGGCTCAATGCATTGTCACTCTTCTTTGTATGTTCCAAACATGTATTCTGATGCAATAACTCCAACTATATGTTGTAAACTGAAAAATAGGCATTTTTCATCCATTTCATTTTTCCTTTATGCTATCAGACCAATCTCTTTTGAATTACTATAGATCTCAAAAAAGAAATTCTAGTTGCTATGAGGCTTGATTTAATCAGCACAAGATCATCCATAAAGGTGCATCTTGGGGAATTTAAGAAGTGTTTAAGAAGTGAGAACTTTTAGTAATCATTGATTCTTTTTAGGATAATTAAAACCACTATATATGATATCCTCAATGCATTCCAGACTGACTACCACACAAATTATGGCAATATGCTTAAAATTTTAATAAGAAACAAAAAAAAGATTTAAATGTCTTGTTTTCTAAAACAAAGTTAGCCATCAGGATAGCCATATATATGTTCATCTATAAATACTTGAAAAGTTTTGTCATTCTTCTTGAACAAAATAGTAAACAAGTCAATTATCTGCAAATTCTGAACATGTTTTCTAAAGAATTATGTCAATGCACTACAATAGTTTTTCATATTAAGGATAATTTTGAAATGCTACATAATTACACTTAGTGTCAAATATCAGTAAACACATCAATTGAATCCAATTAAGCAAATATTATGATGTGTGCTTTCATGGGTGTGAGGGATAAGAGACACAAAAATAAAAAAACCTCTGTCATCAAGAAGTTTATATTCAAGCAAGTGAAGAGCTTTGCAAACTTCAAACTACTCCATAAGAGCTGGTTGTTATTATTACTTGGTAAATACAACATCTACATGGACATGAAAATACAAGACAATGCAAGAAGCACTAACAAGTGGTAAAATCAACAAAGTCTTCATCAGATCCAAAAGAACAAATTCACACAATGGGTACAACTACTTAAATAAAGTCAGCATGGACAGGACAAAATTCTGCTCAAATACAAAACATTTTTATAAAGATCAAAATTTTTATCAAATATCAAAAACATGAAATATTAAGTACCATTTGTCAAAGATGCTAAATAATTGATGAAATAACTATTTTTCAGGGAATGTGCTTTGTAAGAAGGTTTACTGAGGGTTTGTTGGATATCTGTCAAAACAAAATATGCCAGTAAATTAGAAGGAAAAATTTCACGTGTGAATACCACAATCTTTAACTGAGCATTGAAAGAAAAGATGTTATTTAATCTAAGCATGGAGGGCAATCATTCTGAATATACAGAGATGGGAAATTGTATACAGTAAGTCAGCCAGTTTGTCTGGAATTCAAAGTATGTGAAGACAAGGAATAGGAAGGAATAGGAAATCTCCAGAAGTGTAGATCAGAATGAGATCACGAAAGTCTGGAAATGCCTAGCTAAGTACTTAATCCTAGAGGAGCCACTTAGTTTCTCAGCACTTGTGCAGAGGCATGAAGGTGGGAGATGAGGAACAGATAGTAGATCTTTCCCAACTTTATTCAGTAGGCTATTTATTAGTCTTCATTATTTTAGGTGTTAGGAATGAAACTGAAAAGGAAATAATTCACTCAGGGAGCTTACATTATATACATGTGCACATATATACATATATGTTGTGCACATATATACATATATATATACACACACACACAAAAGTATTTCAAGCAGGCTCTGGGAGGATTAAGATGGGCTTCATGTAGGAGGAACCATTTGAATTGAGCCAAGAAGGGAACTTGGTATTTAAAGGGGTGGAAGTAAGGAAGACGAGCATTCCAGACATGGGAGTCATGGGAATTGGAGTAGGAAATCTATGCAAAACCATGAAGGAAGATGTATTGTCCTATATGGAGAATATCAAACAGGCCAGATTAGCTAAAATGTAAAACAAGATAAGGTAATGTGAAAAATCAGGCTGGAAGGATAGATTGAAAGGTTGGGATGGTCTAAAAACACTAAATAGAGTAGTTTGCATTTCATTTTGGAGACAACAGGATGCCACCTTGAGCAGGGGATTGGCATGGTGAGAGTGCTTAAGGAACATCAATTTAGCAGGTCAGCAGTAGACAGATTAGAGAGGGAAGAAACTGGTTATAAAGAGACCAATAAAGGAGTCATCACAATTATCTAGGTAGGAAACAATGAAGACCTGAATAAGGGTGTGACAAATGAAGGTGTCACAAATACTGTGAATGGAGAGAAGGGGATGGATGTGAAAGATGTTGAGGAGGCAGAATCAACAAGACTGATTAGATAGTAAACCTGAATGGTAGAGAAAAGTAGAGTTTGCCTTCTAGGTTGTGAGTTGTAATGACCAGAAAATAAAAATGCCCTTGACAAAAATAGAGACTTTAGGAGGTGAAGTGGGTTAAGGGGAGAGGATGATGAATTCTGTTTTGGACAAGTTTGAGGTAACGCTTGGACATTCAGGTGGAAATGTCCAGTAGGCATTTGGAAATGTGGAACCAAAATATTTACTGAGCCTAAATAATCATCTATTTATTAGGAAAATGAAACCCAAAGAGGGTTAAAGAACTCATCTAAGTCCTTTTCTGGGCTTTGGCTAGAAAATGGCAAGAGAAAGTGACAAGAGATGTGATTACAGGAGAAGATTGTGGCCGTCAGAAATGAAGAGGTCTCTAAGACAGATTGATGGCAGAGACACTCCTTGCAAGAATCCTCATTGGATCCTTGATGGGCTAGCCAAGGCTAGAGTAATAAGAATCGGTGCTAGCTGAATCAGAGAAAATATTAACCTCCATGAGTTCTAGTTCACCATCAATCCTGAATGCCATGCACCGAACTGAACTAAAATCTTGAGTCCACATTTTTCTGTATCTTTATAAAGAGTATTCTGTACTGGCACATTAATTTAGTGCTGACAGGGCGCTCTTTTGCTGAATTCCTGGGGAATGGCTGGGGGAATCAAACAATTTCAAACTGCAAGGGAATTCACGAGCAACGTTCTTGAAATCCAACCTCATCTGCAGAGAAAGTTCTGATTTCCTTGTCAACTTTGATCCCAGAATCTAACCAAAGAAATGAGTTTTCTGGGCAACACCAGCATTGAGGACTAGCTCACAGGTAACCTCAAGTCAGAGTATGCTCAACTTTAATAGTTTGGGGATTGAAACTTCTAGAAAAAGAAATTTCCTGAACAATATTGCCTCGTAGAGAGAAGGGGGGATTGTTTGTGTGATTTCTATAGCCAAAAGGCAAAATCCATAACATAAATGGCAAAACATAGCACTCCAAAAAGAAACAGACTGACCATGTTGGGTTGATTTCCAGGATAAATTTAGCCTGAAGGACAATAAATGGATAGCAGAGAGAGGCTTGTGTGGTCAATCAATATAAAGTTATGACTTTACAGGTGAGGAAATGAAAGCTGAGATGCTAAGTGACTTTGATCAATGTTACGCACATAGAGTAACAAAAGTGGTATTTGAGCATAGAGCCTCCCTATCCAAGTTCAGTACACTTTCCATTGTACCATTAAATCATATCTAGTTTGTGTGAGGCTAGAATACCGAGGTGGCAGGTGAGGAGGAGAGATGGTCCTGGCATGGACTTATTCATTTTATAATTCATTTTATAATAAACCCTAAGGTCATTTCACAAATTTTCCATTTCCTGGCACCCCTCTTATTGAACCCACAGGTTCAGAAATTTTATTCCAAAGTCAACTCTGTCCTAAAATAACAATAGATAATAGACATATTATTTTATTAGTATATGGAACTCCCAGAAAAGGAAATTTCCTCTACTAATTCAGGTCAACACCCTCTCTATAATTTATAGTCTTAAGAAGATTCAGATTTAAGTTCAATTCTAAAAGAAATAAAATCTAGTAAATTAGCATTCTCTTCCTCAGTTTGCTTTTTCAATTTCCCCTGGTCAGCACAGCTTTAGGCTGCAGAAAACCCCTTTTCTCTCCTTTACCTAATTCACTGCTCAAACTAGGATTGTGTCTGAGCTGTTTGCCAATGGCTTTCTAAAATTATTCCCTAAAGCAAACACTTAAATATCTTTGTACAAAATGAATATAGAGAGAAGGACTAGGTCTGAGATTTCATGATATAAGGACTTCTGGATGACTAACTGTCAATTCAGGTCAATTTCTTTTTCTAGAAGTTCCAATCCCCAATTGGGGATTTTGACCTAAATTGATAGTTACTCATCCAGAAGTCCCTTATATCATGAAATCTCAGATCTAGTCCTTCTCTCTATATTCATTTTGTACAAAGATATAATTTATAATCTTGGAGAGTTGTCAAGATCACTGAGTAATTAAGTGACTTGCCCAGAATAAATTACACAATGAATGACATAAACATAATTCAAATGTATGCATGTATCATATGCATGCGTCCATCACTCATATATGTGTATGTAAATACAACACAATTTTATAAGGAGAATAAACAACTGGCAAGAATCAAGGAAACCTTTATGAAAGATATGATTCCTGTATGTAGATTATGATTCTAGGGGATATATTTTAAAGATGGGGGCCCATCTGTCACAAGACCTAAAGAGAAAAAACAGCGAACAATCTAGTTTAGTTGGAATGGCAAGTGGGTAAGAAGGAATAATACGATATTTCTGGGCATGTAGGTAGGAATCAGAAGGTTGAGGTCTTTAAATGTCAGATGGAAGAGTTTCTTGACTTACTTCAGTTTCTCCCAGGTTTATATGAACTCAGTCTCCAAGGAAGAAAGGAGAAAAACAAGCATATAATACAACTATATGCCAGGCACTATGCTAGTCACGTTGCAAATATTATCTCATTTGATTCTTAGAACAACCCTGGAGAGCTGACACTATTATTATGCTGATTTTACATTTAAGGAAAGTGAGGCAAACAGCATGTACACACTATTAAATATCCTAAGGACGGACTGGAACTCAGACCTTCCTGTATCCAAGCCTAGCTCTCTATCCACTGTGCCATCTGGCTGCGTAAAGCATGAAACTAAGATTTATCAAGTTAGTATTAAGATATTAAGGGTTTTGGAATATGAACCTTCATCTGAGTTTAATTCCCTACTCTACAATTCCTAAAAATTCTTTAATAATCCATATGTTGGAGAAAAATGCAAAGTGACATAAAAAGACCCTTCAAATGTTAAAGCATAATTCAGAAACCCGGATGTTTATGCAAACATTTTAGTTTTGCTAAATATTTGCCAAAACAAGTAGAAATGAGGTACTTTCTTCTGTCTTTCAGATTTAATTTCTCTTTTTTGGATACAATCTGCTTATAGCATGACCCAAAGTATATGGATAGGCTGGAATGGAATCTATTACGCTTTAGGTGATTCACAAAAAGGCAGAAGTAGCAATCCTGCTTTCAGACAAAACAAAAGCAAAAATAGATCTAATTAAATGAGATTAGCAGGGAAACTACATTTTGCTAAAAGGTGTCATAGATGATGAAACAATACCAGTACTAACATATATGTACCACATAGCATAGCATGCTAATTCTTAAAAATTAAATGAGTTAGAGGAGTAAATAGACAGTAAAGGGGAACCTCAACTTCCCCCTCTCAGAATTAGACACATATAATGAAATTAAATATGAAAGTAGTTAAGGAGATGAATAGAATTTTAGAAAAGTTATATATTAGAGCTCCCTGAAGAAAACTGAATGGAAATAGAAAGGATTATAACTTTTGGTCAGCTAAACATAGAACCTTCAAAAAAACTGATCATGTGTTAGGCCATAAAAACAACACAAACAAATTCAGGAAAGCAGAAATAATAAATTCATCCTTTTCAAAATATAATAAAATAAATTTAGATTTAATAAAGAGTTGTGCAAAAATAAATTTAAAATTAATTGAAACAGAATAATCTAATCCTAAGAATGAGTGGATCAAAGAATAAATCATAGAAACAACAGATAAATTAATTAGAGAGAATGAAAACAAGACAACATATAAAAATTTATGGGATGCACCAAAGCAATACGTAGCAGAAAATTTACATCTCTAAATGTATACATCAATAAAACAGAGAAAGAGAACCCAATAAATTGGGCATATAATTTTTAAAAATAGAAAAGGAATAAATTTAAAATTCCTATTTAAATACTAAATTGGAAATCCTGAAAATCAAAGGAGAGAGTAAAAAGTTGAAATCAAAGAAAAACATTGAGCCAATAAATAAAATTAGGAAATGGTGTCATTTAAAAAATAAATTGATAAACCATTGATTAATTAGATTTTAAAAAGAAAGAAGAAAGCCAAACTGCCAGTATCAAAAATGAAAAGTGTGAATTCACCAGCAAGTAAAAGGAAATTAAAGCAATTATGGGGTACTATTTTGCCCAAATATATGCCAATAAATCTGACAATCTAAGTGAAATGGATTAATATTTATGAAAAGGTAAATTACCCAAATAAACAGAAGAGGAAATAGAATACTTAAATAATTTAGAAAAAGAAATGGAAGAAACAATCAGTGAGACTCCTTAAGAAAAGATCTCCAGGACCAGATAAATCCACAAGTAAATCCAATCAAACATTTAAAAAACAATGAATTCCAATATGATATAAACTATTTGGGGAAACAGGCAAAGAAGGAACAAAATAATTTTATGACACAAATAGAGCTTTGAAACCTAAACCAGGAAAAAAAGGAAAAGAAACCATGCATCAATTTCTCTAATCTATGCAAAAATTTCAAATAAAATGCTAGCAAGGAGATTATAATAGTATATCACTATTACAATATTATAATATCATAATAGTATATCACTGATTACACACTTTGACTAGGTGGGATTTATACCAGGAATGCAGGCTGGTTCAATAATAGGGAAACTATCAGCATAATTGACCCAATTGTATCAATAACAAAAGCAACAGAAATTAAGTAACTAAGAGCAGAGGTGATACAAGGATGTTTATTTTCATCACTGTTGTTCAATATTTTACTAGAAATGTGAATGATGGCAGTAAGACAAGAAAAAATTGAAGAAATTAGAATAGTCAATGAGGGAGCAAAACTATCACTCTTTGATGAGAACATGATAGTGCACTTACAAAAATCTAGAGAATTAACTAAAAAACTACTTGAAACAATCAACAATTTTAGTAAAGCTGTGGGATATAAAATAAACTCACAGAAATCATCATCCATGTATTATCAACAAAGTCCAGCAGGAAGAGCTATAAAGAGAAATTCTAGCCATTGCAACTGCAGATAATAAAAAATACTTCACAGTATACCTGACAAGAAAAACCCAAGAACTATATGAACACAATACAAGACACTTTTCACATAAATAAAGCCAGATCTAAACAATTGGAGGATTATTAATTGTTTATGCGTAGACTGATCCAATATTTTTTAAAAAATGACAATTCTACCTAAATTTATTTATTCGGTGCCATATCAATCAGACTACCACAGAATAATTTCATAGAGCTAGAAAAAATAATAATAATTATCTGGAAAAATAAAATGCCAAGAATATCAAAGAAAACATTGACAAATGTGAAAGAAGGTAGACTAGCAGATTTCAAACTGTATTTCAAAATGATAATCATCAAAACAATCTGCTACTGGCTAAGAAATAGAGTAGTAGATCAGTGGAATAGATTAGGTACACAATACATGGCAGTAAATAACAGGATAATCTAGTATTTAATAAGCACAAAGATCCAAACTTTGGAGACAAGAACAATTTGGCAAAAATAACTGGGAAAACTGGAAAACAGTTTGGAAGCAACTAGGTATATACCAACACCTCATACTGTATACCCAGATAAGGTCAAAATGGAAACATAATTTAGACAAAAAAGGGGATATTATAAGCAGATTAGACAATGTAACAGTAAGCACCCCAACATATACAGGGGAATCTATCACAAATCTGCATTCACAAAAGGAAAGGCAACTTTTGAGGGGCTGACAATTGCTTTAATCAAGCAAATGTATCATTCCTTTAACCCAACACATATATCATTCACTTAGTTCAAGGGAGTCAGCACCTTGAACTTCAAAGAAAATACAGAGAAATCAAAAAGTCAACATACATGGCTTCCTCTGCCTGACTATAATTCAGCAAACAGGTCCAACTGTCTGACCATAGTTACCACAGAGAGAAGCACTGACATCTGGATTTTCAAAGCTGGGGGACTCCTTAAAGTGGCTTCCCAGAGTCTGGCACTCAAATCTTCTTTAAAAACTAAGCCCCAAAGTAAAACTTACCCTCTGAGTATTTATACCTTTTTTAGAGCCACAGAACTCTCTGACCCAGTGCCTCAAGAGACAAAAACAAAAGGTACTTGGGACCCTCCTACAAAACAACTCCCATAATCAAGCTTCCCACAATAGGCAGGCCCATCAATGGGTGGGAAAAATCCTCCTTAATCACATTATGCAATCAGAGGCACTTATAGCAAAACAAAAAAGAGCAAAAGATCCTAATTTGATTGCCATTTCAAGAGAACATGGAAAAATTTACTTGTCACTTCTATGGATAAAGGAAGAATTTATGATCAAGCAAAAATGCATCATTGGAAGTAAAATGGATACTTCTGATTACACAGAATTAAAAATTAAAAAGGTTTTTCACAAAGACCAATGTAGCCAAGATTTTCTAATCTTGGAAACTGGGGGGTGGGGGGAGAGAGAATTTGCAATATCTTTCTCTTATGAAGGCTTCACTTCTCAAATGTATAGAGAAATGAATCAAACTTATAAGAACATAAATTGTTCTCTAATTGATGGATATTCATAAGATATGTACAGGCAGAAGAAATCAAAGTTATCAATAGCCATGAGAAAAAAATGCTCTAAACTCACTCCAAATTAAGGAAATAAAAGGTAAAACAACTCTGAGATACCACCTCACACCTATCAGATTGAATAATATGACAGAAAAGGAAAATGAGAAATGTTGGAGAGAACATGGAGAAATTGGAACACTAAATGCACTTTTGATAGAGTTGTAAACTGAGACAACCACTCTGTAGAACAATGTGAACTTGGCCCAAAGGGCTATAAAATTGTGCATAACCCTTTACTCAACAATACATCCAACAGGTTAATATCCCAAAGAGATCAAAGAAAAAGGAAAAGTATCCATATGTACAAAAATATTTAGAGCAACTCTTTTTGTGTTGGCAAAGAATTGGACATTGAGAGAATGCCCATGTAGCAGCAAACACTCTAACACATCCAGGAGGACCTGTTGGCACAGGTTCTTGATCTGTTTTTCTAACAAAAGCAACTTTAAAGGAGTCAACAATCTACTTTAATTACATTCACCAACAGAGAAAACACAAACAGAGAAATAAAGACGAACAGACAGAACTTCCAACTGTCTGACCATTATGTACATACATAGTTACTAGAAAGAGAAACACCAACATCTGGGTTTTCCAAGATGGGGGGGAGCCACAGAGAGTGCAGGGGAGGGAGGGAAGAGTCTTTAAGGGCCACCAAGAGTCTCATCTGGCACACAAATCTTCTTCCAAAGAATAAGCCCCAAATCAAAACCTCACTTCAGAGTACATATCGACTCTTCAGAGCCAGAGGGTATCACAGCTTCTCAAAGCCTAATTGTTATTGTCTCAATAACAGTTAGCAAAAGGTGTGGGCCTTTCTATAAAAAAATTCTCCCCTGATCAAGCTTCCCTTAATGGAATTCACCTGAGATCTATTAATGGGGGTGGCGCCATTTCCTGTCATCCTGATGAATATCTGGTCATTGGATCCAGAAGGCTCAGGAGGAGAAAGTGAAGCTGGTGACTATGCTCAGCCCTCCCTCATTCAAAACAAAGTCAAGTGCAAGTCATGTCATCATTTCTCTGATGTCATGGTCTTCTTTAAAAATGAAAGATGAACACAACAACCATAATTAATGCATGGGAGAAGATCATAAACTCTTACATAACGAGCCTCCCCTAATCAGGCAACTCTCATTAACATTACAGCCCATCAATTGGGGAATGACTGTACAAGTTGTAGTATATGATTGCTATAGAGTACTACTGTTCTATAAGAAATGACTAGCAGTATTCTTTCAGAAAAACCTGGAAAGACTTTTATGAACTGATGCAAAGTAAAGTGGGAACAACCAGGAGAACATTGTACACAGTAACAACAATATTTTAAGGATGATCAATTATGAATGGCTTAGCTATTCTGATCAATAGAATGATCCCAGACAACTCTGAAGAACTTAGGATGACAAATGCTGTTCATCTCCTGAGAAAGAACTAATAGAATCTGAATGCAAATTGAAGCAAATAATCTTTCATGCTATTTTTCTTACTTTTTTTTCAATATAGTTAACATGAAAATATTCTTAGCATGATTTCACATGTATAAATGATATTAAATTTCTTACCTTCTCACTGGGTGGGGGAGGGTTGAAAGAATTGGAGAGAATTCAAAACACATAAAAAAATTTTAAGTGAATGTTAAAAATAAATATTTTAAAGTATATTTAGAAATCACAGATGTGATAAATTATGGAAAAAATGAAATTTGGTTATTTTATTCGAATTCTTCTTTATTTAAAAAAAAGAATATGGAGCTTATATGTAATACTGAAAAGACACTGTGTGTCAGAAAAGCAGAAATTCAATTCCAGCCCTGCCAGGACATAGCTATATGACCATGGATGGATCACTTCCTTTCTGAGTCTCCACTTCCTCATACTGAAAATTAAGTATCCCATTCAGCTTTAATAGTCTGCCTTTCTGTGACCTGGTTAAGTAATTATTAGGAGCTGGTTCAGTGACTTCTGGAAGGTGATCTTCAGTGGAGTGCCCCAGGGACCTGTGTGTGGGCATGTGCTATTTAAATATTTTGTTATTGACTTAGATAAAGTCATAAATGTCATGCTCATCAAATTTTCAGATGATACGGAGCTGGGAGGGATAGCTAATATGCTGAATGACAAAGTTAGGATTCAGAAAACTTTTGACAGGCTAAAGCATTGAACTGAATTTAATGAGATGACAATAGGTATTAACATAAATTGTGACACGAGTTAGAAAAAGTAACTTCACATATACAACATGAGGGAAGTGTGGCTAGACAGCGGTTCATCTGATACAGATCTAAGGGTTTCAATTGACTGCAGTTTTGCCACAAGCAATTAAACAGCGGGTTCCCCCTGACTGCCCCAGGGATCTGTGCTTGAGCCTTTCAAGCAAAATGGGACTAGCACTCATTGAATCTTTACAGAGAGAATTATTTTTCAGGTATGGGCCAAAACTATGAACACTGAGGTCTCTTCTAATCAAAAAAGACTGCAAATTTTTTTTTATTGAAAGTAGAAATAGGGGGAGACTAGCAAAGGCAGCCAAGTAGGACAAAGCGTATAAATCAGATCTTTCATACAACTACTCTAACAAAGATCTAAAAAAGACACCAGACCAAGGAAAAACAAAGTGAGTCATTTTCTATCCCAGAAAGGGGACAAATAAAGGTCTCTTGACATGAGGGATGGGTCTAGTCTGTAAGACCATATGCAGAACATTCCATGCCAGGAACTGAAGTGGGAGCTATGGCAATGAACTAGGTAAAGGAGTTATTTAAAATTCATCAGGGACAAAGCCTAAAGCAGTGCAAGGAGTAATAACAGGAACTGCCTGGCAATTGTGTCATTCTGATGCCAGAATTGAGTCATAGATCCATTGTGGACCGAAGCATGACTGACCTGTAGCTGCATATCAATTTAAGGAGCAGACTGGGCTTGATCTGAGGCTGTGTAATGGGCAAAGAACAGAAAGACAAGAGTAGCAATTATGTGGCTCTAACCCTGAAACAGCGTCTTGAGTTAAGTGTTGAGTCAGTCCTGGCACCTGCAACTGAGCAACCAGAGCAGGAAACACAGACTAATGGGGAGCTTCCAAGTTTCATTCCAAATCTGTAGAACCTCTTAGTTAATTCACAGGACTTTGAGCAGAGCAATCTACTACAACTCTGAACAGGGACAAGTCTGCAGCTTTGTCACTCAGAACCAAACATAAGTCAGGAACCTGTGATGCTTAGACAAGAAACGCAGCAATCAGAATTCACCCTAGATTGGACTGTTTGGGACACATTGAAAGTTTTCAGATCAGCAGCCTAAGCTACCCCTGATAACTCCTGAGGAACACAGCATTCAGAATCTGAAGAAATTTCTTGCTTCATTTCTCCTAGGAATTTTGTTTGACTTCATAGTCCAAGCTGTGATTTATTTGAGGTTTACTTGTAGATGTTATGGAATCATTCTTTTCTTTGGGGGGGGGGGGGGTGTTGAGCAATGACTCTGTGATAACTCTTCATCATAGAAACCTTTTTATTTCGGTTGTTTATTTACTCACTTTTCTATTTTTACTTTCCAAACTGGGATTTTGTGTTAGGGACAGGTTCTGCATACTCCCAAAAGGAATGTATATTTGATCTGGATTTGCATTTTTAGGAGTCCTGTTGCCACTTTCTTCAGATTCTGAATGCTATATTCCTCAGGAACTATGAAGTCAAACAAAATTCCTAGGAGAAATGAAGCAAGAAATATTTTTGTTGTGGTGGTTTGGTTGGTTTTTAGTAATTAAAGTGATGGTATTAATGAAGCAAGAGCATTAGAGAAGTGATTTGGAAAAGAAATGAAGGTTTTAGAGGAAATATTTGGTAGAAGAATTAATAATTTAGGACAAGATAAAAATTTTTATGCAAGTAACAGATTCCTTGAAGATAAGAATAAACCAAACAAAAATTAATGATTCCCTGAGACAACAAGAAATATAGAAAGAAATGTAATATTTTTTTAAAGAGACCTAGAAACAAAGTCATGAAAAAAGAATTTAATAATCATTGAACTACCTGAACAAAGGCATGACCAACAAAAAGGTTTAGGCATCATATTTTTTAAATCATTAAATGAAACTGAATCTGTGCAAGAATATATATTAAAACCAGAGGGCAAAATGGGAAATAGTGGTCAGTTATTTCCTAAAAGAAATCTCAAAACAAAAACTCCCAGGAACATCAGAGCTAAAATCTAGATCATCTGGATCAAAGAAAAAGTGCTGCAAGCAGTCAGGAATAGAGGGGTGGGGAGAGAGGAGAGAGAAAGAAAGAGAAAAAGAGAGAGACAGAGGGACAGAGGGACAGAGAGAGAGTTCAATACTATAGTCAGGTCACAGAAGATTTAGCAGCCACCATTGAAAAGAAGCCAAGGGGAAGCCAGGTAAAGCAGTATTGGGCCTGGAATCAGAAGACTTATATTCATGAGTTCAAATCTGGCCTCAGACATGTATTAGCTGTATGACCCTGAGCAAACCACTTCATCGTATTTGCCTCAGTTTCTCATCTGTTAAAGGGGCTAGAAAAGGAAATAGCAAATGAATCCAGTATCTTTGCCACAAAAACCCTAAATGGGATCATGAAGACTCAGACATGACTGAAATAAACTGAACAATAGCAGCAGCAAAAGGAAAAAATAAGAGAGAGGGTAGATCTGTGGAGGGATTAGCTATAATCAAAACAAACTCTACTTCATGGGGCATACTGTGAAGATGAAGAAACAATGAGAGAGAGGAAGGAAGGAAGGAAGGAAGGAAGGAAGGAAGGAAGGAAGGAAGGAAGGAAGGAAGGAAGGAAGGAAGGAAGGAAATCATGATCAGGGTCTGGGCAAGGAAAAGAGAAGAGGGGTAATGGCGAAAAACAGATTACATTAAGAGTAGGGCACTGGTCCTGTGCACACTCCTTGCATACCATCCTTGTCTTTTTTTGTAAAGACCATGCAGAGAACAAAGAGAAAGAAAGTTATAAAAGACTAAGGCAGAAAAAAATTCACAGTGAACTTTCAGAATTGTAAATGTGAATGGAATTAACTCACCCAGAAAATGGAAGAGAACGGTAGAGTAAATTAGAATATAGACTACAAAAGTGTCATTTACATTTAAAAATATGAAACCAAAAATTCGCAGAGTCAAATAAAGGATTGAAACAAAATCTATTATTCTTCAGCTGTACTCAAAAAAAAAAAATAGAGGTAGACATGACAATAACAAAAAATAGACCTTATTAAAAGAGATAAACAGAGAAATATATGATTGTAAAAGGTACCAGAGACAATGAATTAATATAAATATTTGACAGATGTGCTCTGAATGGCATTAAGTCTAAATACTTAAAAGAAAGATTGAACAAGTTGGAGGAAATATATAAGAAAGCCATAATAGGAGGGGCCCTCAATATAGCCCCATATTAGAGATTTGTCAGTGGAATAGATGGGATACACATAGCATAAAAAAGCAAATAAACATATTAGTCTAGTATTAATTAAAATCAAAGACCTGAGTGAAGGACTGGAGCAAGAACTCATTATTTACAAAACCCATCTTGGGAAACGTAGAATACAACCTGGCAGAAATTTGGTATAGATCCATATCTCACACTGTATAGCAAAATAGTTCCGAATGGATACATTATTTAGACATAAAGAGAATAGAGAAGGTAGGAAGAAATTGCCTTTTAGATCAATTGATAGAGAACAATTCATAACAAGGAATAGATAGAATCAGAAAAAATAAAAAGGAATATTTTGGTTACATAAAATTAAAGTGTTTCATAAACAAAATCAATGTAGCTAAAATTAGAATGGAAACATTACTGTGGGAAAAATCTTTGTAAGAAGTTTCACTGAAAAATGCCTCATTTCCAAAATATATAAGTAACTGATTAAAAGTTGTTATGCCATAAAAAGTGATGAAAGTTGTGGTTTCAAATAAATTTGGGAAGATTTGTAAGAAATGATACAGAATGAATTTAGCACAACCAAAAGGACAATTTATAACAACACTGTAAAAAAAGTGAGATACATAAAAACTCTTCTCAATCAATACATTGCTACCCACCTTCTATGAACTTCTATGAACTAAATATGCAGAATGAGACGCATTTTTGGACATGAACAGTGTCATTTTGTTTTTTGCTTGATTATGCTTATTTGTTACAATGGTTCTGTTTTTATGTTGGGTCTTTTTTTTCTTAATCTGGGGGAAGAAGTGATGTGTAAGAACATAAATGCTTGTTAATTTAAAAAATAATTCATGATTTGACTAACAACATCATAAAGACAAACAAGATTCAAAAACATAAGAATTCTTACCAATGCAATGACCAATAATGAAGCATGTTCCACCTCCTGAGAGATAGGTGATAAATTCACCTGTGAGTTCAGGATGAGACAAAATTATTTTGGATCTGGATAATGTAGGAATTTATTTTGCTTAACTATGCAACCTTACAATAGCTTTGTTTTTCTTTTTATCAGTGGAGGGGATGGGAAGGGAAGAAAAATGTTTCTTAATTGAAAAAAAATAAAATGAATTTTTAAAAAAGAAAAAATATGAAAGTTTATGGAGACATGTAAAAAACATTCCTAGGAATACAGTGATATATGAACAAAATCCATGAGACTCAATAGCAAGATATTCTCTACCATCAATTAGTTTATGATACTAGGCAAATCTTGGTGGTGTAGTGCATAGACTGTTGGACTTGGAATCAGAAAATCCTGAGTTCAAATGTGACCTTAAATACTAACCAATTATATGACTCTGGGAAAGTCACTTAACTTGCCCATTTTCTAAATCTCCTCTGTGCCTGTCTCCTCATCTGTAAAATGGAGATAATAATAGCATCTACTTCCTAGGATTGCTGTGAAAATAAGATGAGATATACTTGTAAAGTGCTTTGTAAATTTTAAACTCAAAATCAACTTTACTAATGTTACATAATTTAACCTCTGTGAATAGTTTTCTCACTTGTAAAATGAGAGATTTAAGTAAGATGATTTCTAAATTTCCACCGAATTCTCTCCTTCTACAATTCTAAGTAGAGAAAGTCCCTACATGAAGACTTGTCTGATTTCCACCTTACTCACACACACCCCACCCCCCCAGTTTTTGTTCTCTCTTACTGAAAACTTTGGAAATGAAATACATTCTTTTCTCCTTGCTTATCCAAATGCTTTGACGTGAATTAAGGAAAGAAGGCCAAAAATGTTCTGCTTTATTGAAAGGGCATATTTTTCAGTTACTTTCCTGATCTGATCAAAACAGAAGGATATAGCATAAAGAATAAACAATAGTGATCCAATAGCTTCTGGAAGTGTTTTGTCAAGAACTAAAAAATCACTAAAAACATACAAAACATCAGGCATTAGGGAAATGGGAAGTAAAATCAGGGCATAAAGATAAAGGGATGCTGAAAAACAATCACAACAAAATACTAGGAAGGCATTAATAACCAAAATACTAGGAAGGCATTAATAACCAATAAGGCAACAGGGGAAGGGAAGTTTGTTGTTTTGTTCTCATAGCAAAAAAGCAAACTTTTTTAACCAGAAACTGGAGAACCAACATTTTGCAATTGTGTCTTTCTCCCCGGTTTCCATGATATTTTTACTCTAAAATTAAGTGTGGGAAGAATTGTCAGTCCTTTGACCTTGGTCCACTGTCACATTTGGAAATTTCGTTAATCTTCAACATTCTCACCCTCAGTTAATAAGAAAAAAATTCCACAGTAACCATGGGAAAATCAGCTGAATTCTTGATCTATTCACACTTTTTCATTTCTTTCTTCACATTCTTTAAAAATTTCACTTAGCACCAAAAAAGAAAAAAAATACTTTATTAATAATTGCTAGGATTTATATAGCTCTTTAAGATTTATAAAGCACTTTACAAATAGTATTTCATTTTAACCTCACAACAACCCAGAAAATATCTGCAGATTTTGCAAATGAGGAAACTATTATGCAAATGAGGAAACTAAGGGAGATAAATGACTTGCTGGGGGTCATGCAGCTCCAAGGACACACTTGAACTCACGTCTTCTCAAGTCCAGGTTCAATGCACTAGTCACTAGACAAGCTAGTGTCCTCCATTTCTACAGCTGTTAATTTGTATTTAACAGTTAACTGCATTGAAATCTTGCGTGTGTATGCCAAAATATTTGTGAGATAAAGATGTAGAGGGAAAGAAAAGGTTTAAAAAAATCAAATTCATAAATACGGGACTATAGACTAGAGAGAGTTAATCACTCTGTTTTCTATTCAAGTCATACCCCATCTAGAGTTTTGTGTACTAAACTAGAAACCACACTTTAAGGATGTAGATAAACTGAAGATTCTCCAAGAGAAGATCACTAAGATGGTAAATGACTTGAAGTCCATGTCATGCTAAGTTGAAGGAATACTGATACTTAGCTTGTAGAAGAAAATATTCAAGGGAACATAATTTCTGTCTTCAAATATCTGAAGGACTATCACACAGAAGAAGCATAAGACTTGTTCTTTTTGCCCTTGGTGGTTAGAAATTGCAAAATAGTGAGTTTAGATTTCATTTCGGGGGGATGTTTGCTAACAGTCACAGCCATGGAGAGATGGAATGGCTTGCCATTCTTTGTAGGTCTAAGCAGAGGCTGGATGACCCCTTGTGAGGTGTGTGATACTGTGGGTTCTAGGGTTGGACTAGCTGGCTGCTGAGGTCCCTTCTCACTGCCAAATTCTGTGGCTTTGTAAAGGAACTGATTCGCCAAGTGATTGAAAGATGATCCTTATATATACTAAATATTTCCTTTCCTTTACATTTCAAATTAGAATTTAAGCCCTTTTGCTGTAGTTTCTTCCTGAGGAGTTAGAAGTACATTGGAACCTCTAATAAACACCTTTCTCCTTTACACAATAAATCTTTAGTCAAAACCCAGAATAAAAAAAAATGGAAAAGCAACAAAGAAGAAGAAAGAAAAAGTTAAATCAAAAGAAATAGGGAAATAAATGCTGACTTTTTTCCTTCACTTACCCACCCAGAGAGGAGCAGTAGAGGTGTTCTATAATTTAGTTTTGGGGAGTAGAGATATAAATTTGACTGGAGTATACAGTACACAGAGGGTAGTAACACATGATGAAGCTGTCCTGGAACCCTCTTCTTTGCTCTCCACATTATCTGACTTGGTAACCTCAGCTCCCATCAATCATCTCTATGGCAGAAGACTCCCCGATTTACATATCCATCCCTAATCTCTCTTTTAGGCTGCAATCCCATATCAACAACCACCTATTGGAAATTTTAAAATGGATTTCCCATAGAAATACCTCAACATGTTCAAAATAATGATCTCTCCCCTACCCCAAACCATTTCTCTTCCAGGCTTCCCTATTATTGTCAAGGGTATCACCCAGGGTAGCAACCTTTAATTCATCTTCAATCTCACATATCCAAATAATTATCAAATCTTATTATTTTTACACCATAATATCTGACCCCTTCTCATTACTTATATCGCAAATTCCTTATTGAGGCCCTCATCATTCCTTTTCTTAACTATTGAAATAGCTTCATATTTATTCTTCCTGACTCAAGCCTCTCTCCTGTCTAATTCTTCTTCCCCAAAGCTGACAAACATATTTTCCAAGCATAGACCAGACCATAACACCCCCACTCCACTACTCCAAATACTTGGGTGACTCACTATTACCTGTAGGATCAAATTTAAAATCCTCTGCTTGGTATTTGTATTTCTGTACAAGCTGCCTTGGGAGATGGAAGAGTTATAAGCTCACCCAGTAGTGTCAGGGGGATGGGGAAGAATATTTGTCCCTGAATATATGTGTAGAGTAGAGATGAAGAGAGATAGACATGGATATACAGGTAGAGATATAGAACTAGAAAGAGAGAGGAGACAGTCACACAGAAGAAAGAACAGAAAGACAGACATACAGAGATGGTTCTGTACATCTCACTGATGTAGGTGTTCCTTCCAAATAGTCAAATCACAATCTATCCATTTCT
Organism: Bettongia penicillata ogilbyi; assembly: GCA_023548195.1. NCBI lineage: Eukaryota > Metazoa > Chordata > Mammalia > Diprotodontia > Potoroidae > Bettongia > Bettongia penicillata. The sequence goes on along the minus strand of JAJHZJ010000551.1, from coordinate 1,833,800 downwards.
GTCTCTCTGACACGATTCTTATCTCTGCTTTCTATGCATTTTCCACAAGAGATCTATCCAATGTACTGGGATTTCCTTGCTTTCTCATGGAATTGTAAAGATGTCAGGGGAGCACTCAGGCTATGCCTTGATAATCCTTAATTATTGTCTCATATCTAGCCCATTTCCTTTCTACTCATACATTTCCTACTTTCCTTCATAATCCCTTGACTGTCACGTATTGCAGATTACTTACAGTCATCATGTTCTTTTCTATAGTCCTCTGAGTGATACTAATTCTTCTGTCAATTGTCCCCAATTTACAGTTTCCTTTCATATCCAAGCCAAATTGATTTTGCCTTAATTTCATGTAGTAAAAAGTGTTTATTTTGTCTTTTGCAATCACTTACATTGTTTGATTAAATATTCCCCTCTTTTATGATCATTTTTACGTTTCGGTCAAATACTGATTTGAAGAAAATTATAAAATCTCAATCAGTCAACAAATTAACATTTATTAAGTGCCTACTATATTCCAGGCACAGGTTATGGTGTAAAATACTGGTCTAAACCTATTTTTTCACAAACTGCTTTCTATTTTCTCCAGCAATTTTTGCTTAATAGAGAATTTTGTATCAAGAAGTTTATACTCTTAGGTTTTATTGAACATTGGATTAGTTTAACAAGTTAGATGAATTGGATCATCTAGTCTGTTACACTAACAACTTTTCTATTTTTTAACCAAATAGTTTTTTATAATTATTTTAAAATATAGCTTGGGATCTGATTAGGTAGGTTTACTTCATACTTGCACATTTTTATTACTTCCTTTGAAAGCCTATTTTATTCTTCCAAGTGAATTTTATTATTTTGTCTAGTTCTATAAAATAACCATAGATAATTTTATTAGCATAGGAACAAATTTATGAACTAACAGTTAACATCTTTTGCTTTATAACATTAGAATGGCCCAACCATGAACAATGATTTTAACTCCTATTATGCCTCCTTTGAAAAGTATTTTATAATCATATATGCATGACTTCAGGGCATCATATAGTTTGACTCCTAATTGTTTTTAAATCGTGTCATTTTGAATGTCATTTCTGCTTTTTCTGGTATTTATTATTCTTCTATAAAAACGCTAATGACTTTTGCATATCTATTTGGTATACAGCTACTTTATTGGCATTAATCATCATCTCCATTTGCTTCTATTCTTTCTCTAGGGTTTTCTAAGTAAACCATCCTGATGACAGCAAATAGTAATATCTCTTCTTTATTCTGCTTATTCCCTTAATGTCTTTTTTTTGTTGGTATCACTAACATTTTTTAAATTATGTCAAATAATATTAGGGAAAGTAAACATCCTTGTTTTGTTATTGGATTTATTGGGAAAACTCCTAACATTCTTTCACTGAAAATGGTGTTATGGGTTTCGCTTTAGACACATACTTTTAAAGCCTATTACATACCAGAAGTCAAAAGTAAATGAAGAGTTATGGAAACAAAAAAAAACTGTAATAGAGGAATGATAGTGATGTGAGAGAGGGGGAGACAGGGAATTCAATTATCAAAATATGAATTATTTGCCTCAGTAATTCCACTTTTCAAAATAGTGCTGAAAAAAGAAAATATTTTCCTAGATTTCACTTTAAACATCAAAGAGGAAATGATTATTGAAATAGATGGGGATATTCCCTTACAGAGTTCATAACAGAGAAGAGGAAAGTTCGACATAGTACAAAAACATGTTCTAGATTTTAGGAGAGCAGATTTTGAAGTGATTTAAAATGTGTGTGTATGTGTGTGTGCAGGGCAAATGGCTTAAAATTCTATATGTGAAGTTAGGTCTAGAGCAGGAGTTACTAATCTGGAGTCTGTGACCTTTTTAATATATATTTTGATAGCTATATTTCAATATGGTTAGTTTCTTTTGAAATACTGTATATTTTATGCATTATAAAACTTTCTGAGAAGGTATCCATAGACTTCATCAAACTTCCAAAGGGCACGCACACACACACACACAAAGAATCTGCATTAATAGGAGAGGAAATTCTAAAGAATGAAATTTCCAAGACACAGACGTGACTCAAATGAGGGAAAATATCAGTCACTAAAAGGATTTTACTAGCTGTGTAATCCTGGTCAAGTCACTTAACCTCTGTCAATTTCCTCAACTATAGAATGAGGATAATAACAGCACCTCCTTCCATTGTGACGACCAAATGATATAATATTTGTAAAGTATTTAGTAAAGTAACTGGTACCCAGTAACTGATTAATAAATGCATATTTTCTTCCTCCCAAACAGAAAGTCTGCTCTAATTAGGGGATTTTTGTTACACCTTCTGAATCATATATAAAAGTATCAAGTTTCCTCACTAGAAGCAGGAAAGATCCCAGCTTTGGACTTGGCCAGGTCTCCTCAGCCCCCCAACTTTGACCAGAGACGAATCTTGCAAACTTCATAGTGTAGAGGATTTTTAACTTCCTGTATCATCAGCACCCTATCATCATATCCCTGGCACAACAGCAAATGGTAGCAATGTCTACATCAGAACACAAAGACAAACTGAACTTAAGAGTCTACAAGGAGGCCAGCAAAGAAACTATATGATATCTAAGGGTAACTTCCTAAGTACCCTAGAAATGGAAGAAAAGTATTTTCAGGAACTGGAGCTAGGACATGTGCTTTCTAAGTTGGACTTCATTTACCTCTGTACCTACTTGTTATCTCATTTGCAAAACTTAAAATGCTATATAAAATATGGTTATTGTTGTTGCTTATAGGATAGTATGTCACAGATATTTTGGAAATGTTTTATACCATTTTATACCAATTAAATAATTAAGGTTGCTCAACCAGTATATGTCAGAAACATTACTTGAACTTAGCCCTTCCCATCTGTGAAGCTAGTTTACAATCTTCTATGCCATACTGCCTCTCTGATGATGGTGACGGAGCAGAGAAATTCTTAGTATGCTTAGATTTCAATAAAACAGTTGGCAAAATCTCTAATATTTTACTTGTGGGCAAGATAGAGATAGGCTGGAAGACGATTAAGAATATTCAAAACTAGTTGAATGAGTGTACACAAAGAGTGGTCATTAAAACCTTAGTACAGGCACTTAAGAAACATTTGTGAACTTGATTGTGTAATTGGCAGTTTGGTGGGAAATCTGAGAATGGAGTAACCCAGAGGTCTGTCCTTGATCCTGAGTTTTTTAACATATTTATTGATTACTTGGATGTATGCTGTAAGTTCAATGAAGGTCAATATTGTGACAGAGCAAACAAAAAGGGTAAAATGACCCTAAGCTGCATAATGGAAGATATAGTGTCCAGAATTATGAAAGAGATTGTTAGTCTGTTCTGTACCCTCATCCCATCAAATCTGGGCCATTACATCCTTGGTGACACATTTTATTTTATTTTTAATGATATTTTTCCCCAGTTACATGTAAAGACAATTTTTAACATTCATTTTAAAAATTTGAGTTGAAATTTTCTCTCTCTGTCCTTCTCTTCTTCCTTTCCCCGGGACAAAAAGCAATTTGATATAGGTTATACATGTTCAATCATGTAAAATATATTATGGTATTAGTGGTATTGCAAAAAAAAAAATTACACAGGCCCTAAGGGGGGAAAAAAAGAGAAAAAGTGAAAAAAAGTTTCAATTTGTTATCAGACTCCATCAGTTTTTTTCTCTACAGGTAGGTAGATTTTATTAACATGAGTACTTTGGAATTATCTTGGATCATTGTTTCCTGAGAATGGCTAAGACAGTCATTCACAGTTGATCCTTGTACAGTATTACCGTTACTGAGTACAATATTCTCCTGGTTCTGCTCACTTCACTTTGCATCAGTTCATGTAATTGTTTCCAGATTTTTCTGAAATCTGTCTGCTCATCATTTCTTATAAGACAATGATATTCCATTGCATTCAATACTATATTCCCTAATTTATGGGCATCCCCTCAATTTCTAATTCTTTGCTTCCACAAAAAAATTCTGCTATAAGTATTTTTGTACAAACAGGTCCTTTCCCCCTTTTAAAAAATCTCTTTGGGATGTAGAACCTGTCATGGTCTTGCTAGATCAAATGGTATGCACAGTTTGGTTACCTTTGGGCATAATTTGAAATTGTTCTCCTTGAATGGTTGGATCAGTTCCCAACTTCATCAACAGTACATTAGTGTCCCAATTTTCCCGCATCCCCTCCAACATTTATTATATTCCTTTTCCTCAAATCTGATAGATGTGAGGTGGTACTTCAGAGTTGTTTTAATTTGCATTTCTCTAATTACTAATGTTTTGGAGCATTTTTAACATAGATAGCTTTGATTGCTTTATCCGAAAACTGCCTTTTTATATCCTTTGAACATTTATCAGTTAGGGAGTGATTTATATTCTTATAAATTTTAATCAACTCTTTAATCAATTCTTTACTATTTGAGAAATGAGGCCTTTATCAGAGATACTTGCTGTAAATTTTTTTTTCCAGCTTTCTGCTTCCTTTCTAATCCTGGTTGCCTCAGTTTTGTTTATGCAAAAATTTTTAACTTAACATAAAAAAAATTGTGCATTTTACATTTAGTAATGCTCTCTATCTCTTGTTTGGTCATAAATTCTTCTCTCCTTCATGGTCTTCTTTGCTCTCCTAATTTGCTTATGGTATCTCCCTTTAAATCATGTACCTATTTTGATCTTCTCTTTGTATACCATGTAAGATATTGACCTATACCTAGTTTCTGCCATAATATTTCCAGTTTTCCCAGTAGTTTTTGCCAAACAGTGAATTCTTGTCCCAAAAGCTGGAGTTCTGAAACATTAGAATACTCTGGTCATTTACCATTGTGACTTATGTACCTCATCTATTCCACTGATCCACCACTCTATTTCTTAGCCAGTACTAGATAGTTTTGATGGTTACCATATTATAATACAGTTGAGATCTGGTACTGCTAGGCTTGGTACCACATTTTAGGAAATCTACTGACAAAATGGGGCATGACTAGAAGAAAGAAATCGATGTGGTGGGTGGACAGAGACTGTGCCATATAAGGATTACTTCTAGAGAAGAGTTTCCCTTGAGAAAAGAAGACGTAAGGAGGACATAGGGGCAACTAGATTGTCTGGTGAATAGTACATTAAACATGAAGTCAGGAGGACCTGAGTTCAAATCTGGCCTTAGACACTAGCTGTGTGATTCTTGGAAATTCACTTACCCCCATTTGCCTCAGTTTCCTCATCTTTAAAATGAGATGGAGAAGGAAATGGCAAACAAATCCAGTATCTTTGCCAAGAAAACCCCACATAGACTCAGAAAGAGTTGGACACAACAGAAAGAACAGGACAATAACAATGATGAGAACTAGGCTCTTTTTGCATGGTCATCCTTGTAGCACCAAAGCAATAGTCATAGCACCTACAGCAGCCATGAATATCCTGGCGCAATTCTGAATCATGAAGTACAACAGACTCTCCACGTGGAAGACAGAACCAAAACATTTATTCATACACCAAAAAGCCAAATCCATCAGAGTAACAAAAATCTATACATAATAACAATGTAGAAAACACCACCATCCCCAAGCTTTCCCCTGCTAGGCTTCTCGCAAACCAGCTCCCTTAAACAAATCACAAATGAGCTCTTTTGCTCACACTAGCCAGCTGTTGGCTTGCCTGTATGCTTCCTAGCTCTGCCTAGACTCTGACAAATTTCTTCTCAGCTCTGCTCTAGCTCTACCTCTTCCTGTTCCACCCATTCAGTAAATTCCTCCCGCCACAGACTCCACATGACCCAGAATTCCATGTGACTTAGACAGGTCACATGAGCCTATTAATGAATGGGAAAGATCTTCCCATTTCAATTACTATTGAAATCCTGGACAATAGAACTAATAACAACTGTCAGAAAGTACAAAGAAACTTTTTTCAGCTCAGTGTAAAAGAAACCTTTTCTAATGACTAGAGCTACACAAAAATATGTTCAACAGTGTCCAGAATTAATACATTCTTTTGATGTTGACGTTTTCAAGGAGAGAATGGAAAACAACTTGTCAGGGATATTAGAGTATGGCATGGACCACATTAGAGATGAAAAACTCAAATAGAAACCCTTTTGGGGCTGCATAGTGACTTGAAAAACCATCAGTTAACATTGTCTATGTTGCATTACATTTTTATTTGCTATCTTAAATATTTCCAAATTATATTTTAATCTAGCTCACATTGAGTTCTGTGGGTAGTTCAAGTTTGATTCCTTTCAACTAGATGATTGCTGAAGGTCATTTCAACTCTTAGCAGGTTTAGTTGAGTCAAGAACCAAAAAAAAACTTCACATTTGTCCAAGGCAAGATATAAAATCTGAGAGAAATACATTCAGTCATCCCTCAACATTTGTGGGTTTCACACTCAAAGTTTTATTTTTTAAAGATTGGTCATCCACAATTAAATGGGGATTTTTGGAGATTTGCAGTATTCTCTGAAAAATCCAGGTGATACCTGTATGTAAAGAAAACCAAAAAAATTTTGTAAGTCTTAAATGCATAAATATTGTACATTATTTTGTTGCACACTACTATAAGTACCTATACATAAATTTTATTTGGTAAACAATCAAGTTTTGTTAAATGTTTCAGTGTACTAAAGAACTCTTTAGCATTCCACATTCTTTTGGGCGATGCCTCCTATCAGTCTTTCTGCCATCCAGTCTCAGTCACATGATTGTCTCCCACTACGATTATTGATCTTGCACTTTTCCTAGGAGAAGGAAACCTGTTTTTTTTAATTACTCTTTTTTTTTTCAAAAAGCTGGGAGAATTACTTTTTGTCTTGTATGATTTTTATTTTTGATTTCATGAAATATAGTTCTAGGAAGACAGGTTTTAAAGCTACTTGACGCCACCTTTAAACCCAATTCACTCTTGCTTTCACTGAATGGCCAAAAACAGTCCAGCCCAAGCCCCTGTGGCTCATTATTTAGATTTCGATGGCTTAAAATGAATGTAAATAGCAATCGTTTTCTCTTCTGCTTCCCCTTGAAAATTGCTCTCTTTGTGATGATAAAATGAGCCATCTTTTGTCTCAACTCTAACCCATTTCTTAGTCATTAAATGGCATGGCTTCAGACAAACTGAAACCTGGAAAAGATCTTAATTTAGCAAGACCCAGGTCACCCACAGTATCCTGGGCCGTCTCCAGTTGTTTGGACTTTTGTCTTACCACTGGACTTCGATGACTTTCGAGAAGGGTAAGGTTGACCACAGTTCTGTCCCATTTATGTCTAGTTCATGTACAAATCAAGACATTACCCCCGTGACGTCATTGGTCCTCTTCCAGAATAAAGAATAAACGGTAGCAGCAGCTACACTGGTGCCTGCAAAGACTCTGCATAGTGTGGGAGTTTACTCTGGTATGGAAACTACAATATTTTTATGAGTGCAATATGCTGTTTTACTTTTTTTTGTATTGAATAAATATGATCAGAATTATTTTTTAAAAAAAGGTTTGGGGTAGACCTTAAGAGTTATTTGTAATTTTTCACATTTTCAGGGATTCTGTACCTCAACCTTTGCAAATATCTATGGACAACTATATAAAGTCATACAATTAACCTTTAAAAATCAATTGCACAAATACTACATGGGAAAACCTTAGCTTAATAGTAGTGCACATGAAAAATACTTGGGAGCATTAGTCAATTTCAAGCATGATTTGAAACAAACCAAAAAAAAGCTAAGGCAATATAAATATACTTTAATAGAAATATAACGTATAGATGAAGTTAACAGTTCTACTTCACCCTGTGCAATCAGACCACACTTAGAATATCATATCCATGAGTTGTATCCATGGAAATGCAATTTAAAGAGGAATATTTCCCAACTTAAATACTTAGGGGTGGGTTAGGAGGCGTTCACTCTGACAACGAGCTCCATACACTATATCATATGAGGAATGACTGAAGGAATTAGAGACATTTTTCCTAAAAAGAAGATCTAGAAAGAACATAATAGCTGATATCAAATATATGAAGCACTATCTTATGGAAGAGGTAGCAAACTTATCCTGTGATACTCCAGAAAACAGAACTGGGGCCAGTGAATGAATGTATAAGGAGGCAGATGTAAGTAGGGGCACTGTAAGTAGGAATAAGACAGAACAAATGCCGAGTAGGATTTTGCATTCATTTATTTTCCTCTTTGCCCTTCAACCACACCCCTCTTGACCCATGAAAACTATTGCCATCAGACAGAATGTTGAAACATAAAAGGGATACAAACATCTAATTCCTGCATGTTTGTCCTCTGAGAACAAGTCCCGTCTGACGCCAGTTCATACTGTTCCAAGCTATAATACATCTGGGTAGGACAGGTGACCTTTGTGTTGTTATACCCCACTTTGACCCAAACAATACCTGATTGTTGGAAGGGGAATAATTTTCCCACTCTAATTGGGAAGACTGGCAGGCTGGGTCAGCTCCTAGCTCCAGGTCACAAATATTGTTTGGGACTCCTCTGAATACACTTCTTTTTGAGCCACCTTGTACTAATTTGACGGTGCTGCCTAAAGATTATTGCTTTTTACATAAGGCTTCTTTGTTTTCTGTTTCACAGTTTTATAATATCTAACATCAAAAATATGCCTTAGTGTCAGCCAGAAAGTCTAGGAAATTGTGTCTATATTAGGGTTTTGACAAAGTTTTCATTGTAACAGAGTGTAAATATCGTGTTGGGATAATAAGATCTGGGATATAGGAGAAAGTGTGAAGACTATGGAGTGTTTTTTTTCTCCCAGATCTACCAGAAATGAAGTAATATCACCCAATATGAAGAATCCTTTTTTGTAAACTCATGCCAAGGTCTGCCTACCAAATGGCTTTTGTTGGAACAGAGGCAAGTCTGTACTGCCTTCAACATTGGCAAGTTAAGTAAAAGGAAACACAACAATGTTATCTAAAACATACAAAGGGCATGAACTGATAGAGATAATGTCAAATAGATGAAGTGAATAATCTTGAAAAGATATTGTTTAAGACAAATGTTGGGGTTTTGTTTTGGTTTGTTTTTTGGTCTACGCAACCAATGATGAAATTCGGTGTTGACTTACCACTTCCTAACTATTTTTTATTTCCTGTTTTCCCCCTTAATACTAATAGTTGAAATATAAGCATAAATTTAAAAGAAGAAAAAGTTGGTTCTAGTCTTACTCAATATATATTTAGTTCAAGTACAAATGGTAAAAAATTGCCAGGAGATTTTAAACTTAAAGAAAAAAAATTATGGAGTGTTTTTTTTGATTTGTTTATCTTTTGGGGGAGGGGAGGTATATTGAGCTAAATAATATGATAAAGGAGCTCATTTTCCTAATCAGTTCTACAATCTTTCCAATAATTTTTAGTGGCTATGAAAACCATTGAAATCATGTTATACTAATCCTGTCTCCTCTACATAAGCCTCAGTTTGACTTTATTTTAGTCATTTAGACAGGATTATTTACTCATTTGGAGAGAATTCTCTGCCTCAGTTTTCTGTTCTGAGAGATAGTCATGGTCAGAAAAACAGAAAGACAGAAGGAACTTTAAGAGTCACATGAAAAATCACTTAATTAAATTTCTCTGGGCCTACATTTTCAACTTTGTAAAATGATTGGATCTATGCTTCCTGGTTTTGCTTAATTTACTTTGCATCAATTTCTGCAAATCTTTCCATACTTCTATGTATACATCATTTTTATTTCTTCCTACTACATAATAATGTCCCATTATACTCAAAAATCGCAACTTGTTTTAGCTATTTCCAGACTGACAAATATCTTTTCTGTATCTATTTAGAATATATGCTCTGAGATAATTCCAAAAAGTATAGTCAATAGCCATCTAGATGTCTCTGTCTTTAAAGGAGAAGAACAGTGTGGGAGGGAGGCATTCACTTTACTTCAAGAATTACAACCACAGCTTTTCTATTTTGTTTACTTCAAATAGGCCCAGAAAGACTGGTTCTACCAGATAAGTGATATTAAGATGACTTCAGGTCAAAATGAATAGATTTAATTTTATAATCTTATCTAATTCATTAATGCTGTGTGAGTTTGCCTTGGGCTTAATATTTAGAACACCAACATATAAAACCATTTCAAGTTTATCCCTTTCCTTACACTAGGTTTATCTGCAGGCTCTGCAGACCCCTAAAGAGAGACTAGTTTTAACTTTCAATTCATGATTTCTGCTTTCCTGACTAAGAGTGTTGCCCAGAGGCATCATCCCTTCTCTCATACTCAATCCTATTCTGCAATAAAGATAAACCCTTAACTTCTTCCTTCATACAATATTATAAATAAAATATTCACATACCCACAAACACATACTAACCTTTGTTAATTCTTGGCTTTATCATTTTTTTGTCTAAAAGTCTAAAAACTTTGTGAGATAGCAAATCCAGATAATGTGAAGTTGAAATAACTAACCTAAGGAATTTGGCTATATCACAGAATTATGGGATGTTAGAGTTGGAAAGTAGCTTAGAGACTATCCTAGTTCATCTGCTCATCTGACATAGGAGAAAATGGGTCCAAAAAGAGAAAGTAACTTGCCAACAGATACAGTGAGAATGCTACAGAACCTAGATAGAATGCAGGTGTCTTAAATCCTCCTTCACTGATCTTTGCAACATAAACTATGTCCTTGCACACTATATTAACTCATAAAAGTTATTTCACTTTAAATTTTAATACTAACACTTTTCCATTAGTATTTTTTTCTTAATGTCCACAAAGTATGATGATTCATGATGGAATATGTTAGGGAAGGGCTTAATTTAAATTGGAACTCTAATAGTTCAGGTTCCATGTCATAATTAAATGAGATATTTGGAGGGTATTAAACAGTTAACAAGTTTTCTTTGCAATAGTAAAGGAAATACATTAAACCAGAATACATCATTACTTCACTTGGGGAAATGTGAACCCTTCTATTCTATATGGAAATGTCAGCAGGGGACAGTGGGGTGACATATAGTCTTGGGACATATGCCAAATCTGAAGGGCCTCATTCCTTATGGTTGTGTCTTTTTATATCCTTGGATGACCAGGAAGTCATGTCTAGAGTAGCAATAAGGGAACTTTTAGTTCCCTGATCTAATCATGTCCCAGGGACAAATTTTTCTCTTTTTAGTTAAAAAAACGAGCCAAACCACATTTCAGAGAGAGAAAGGAGCCCTAGTAGATGGTGATGCTATCAGAAAATCTATTATGGCTTTTTCAAAAGCTATACTAACAAAGTACAAGCCCTGGCAGATTCTGCCAGGTTGAAAAGATTTCAATCCCAGTACCAGCAATAGACTGTCTGCTTTCTGAGAACCATCCTCACTAACTACAGAGAGTTTCATCTCACAAATATACACACAGGCACACACACACAAACACACACACACACACACACAATAGCTGCTTGGAGATGGATTGTTTGGCCCCATTGGTAACACAAGAAACAAATAAAAAATATAAATGACCCTTAATTTTGTGTGACCCTCTTCCTTCCCTGAAGTACTGATGTTATTAGTGAGGGAAAGGAAGGCAGAATAAGTGAGTCAACAGTCAGCAAGCACTTATCAAACACTATATGCCAGTCACTGCACTAAGTGTAAGAGATATTAACAAAAAAAAAGGAAGCAAAATAATCTGAGATGGAGCCAAGATGGCAGAGTAAAAAGATGGACCTACTCTAGTTCTGCTCCCATAAAATACCTGTAAAAATGACTCTAAACAAAATCTAGGGTGGCAAAAGCCACAAAACAACAGTGAAAGAGATTCTCAGCCCAAAACAGGAAGGCTAACAGGAAAGGTCTCCCACACCAGGTTCAGAGAGGAGCATAGCCCCACATGGGCAAGGCACCAAGGAAAGGACTTAAAGCATCCTTTAGGGTGTGGAATCACAGTTAGCAGCTGTGATTCCCAGATTTTTCTACCCACAAACCCCAAAGACAGCTTCAAAGGTCAGTGAGAAAGTTCTTTCACCTGGGTGAGAGGGGAGCATAGCCTGGCCCCAGACCCAGCCCCAGCGGGGCAGCAGCCACTTTTGGAGTCCTCTGCCTAAAGACCCTGGGGGAATCTACCGACTGATCTAGGTCTCAGCCCTGAGTGCCAGTTCTAGGGTGAGGAGGAGTGCTGGCGTGGTAGAACTGGTAATGGTTGTGGAGAGGGAATCCTACTCGCAGTCACAGGGCAGAAAGGAATGCTTCTGGTTGCTCAGAGACCAGAGTGTAGACCAGGAGAAGAGTAAACTCCTCTCCCTTTATTGTGCCACCTTGGAGGAACTGAGAACTTACAGGTCCTTAGAGTATACCCACCACTTCACGAAGGACTCAAAAGTCAAGTAACTGACTGGGAAAATGCCCAAAAAATGGGGGGAAATAAAGCTATAGAAGGTTGCTTTCTTGATGAACAGGTATTTTCTTCCATCCTTTCCAATGAGGGAGAACAAAGATACCATCAGAGGAAGATATCAAAGTCATCAAGGCTTCTACATCCAAAACCTCTAAAAAAAATATGCAGTGATCTCAGATCATGGAAGAGCTCAAAAAGGATCTGGAAAATCAAGTAAGAGGTGGAGGAAAAAATGGGAAGAGAAATGAGAATAATGCAAGAAAATCATGAAAAGTGAGTCAACAGCTTGATTGAGGAGATCCAAAAAATGCTGAATAAAATACACCTTTAAAAATAGAATAACCCAAATGGCCAAAGAGGTCCAAAAGTCAATGAGGAGAAGAATGCTTTAAAAAGCAGAATTAGTCAAATGGAAAAGGAGGTTCAAGAGCTAACTGAAGAAAATAGTTCTTTAAAAATTAGAATGGAGCATATTGAAGCTTATGACTTTATGAGAAACTAAGAAATTATAAAACAAAACCAAAAGAGTGAAAAAATAGAAGAAAATGTGTAATATCTCATTGGAAAAACAACTGACCTGGAAAATAGATCCAGGAGAGACAATTTAAAAATTATGGGACTACCTGAAAGCCATGATCAAAAAAAGAGCCTAGACATCATCTTTCATGAAATTATCAAGGAAAACTGCCCTGATATTCTACAACCAGAGGGCAAAATAAGTATTGAAGGAATCCATCGATCACCGCCTGAAAGAGATCCAAAAAGAGAAACTCCTAGGAACATTGTGGCCAAATTCCAGAATTCCCAGGTCAAGGAGAAAATATTGCAAGCAGCTAGAAAGAAACAATTCCAGTATTGTGGAAATACAATCAGGATAACACAAGATCTAGCAGCTTCTACATTAAGGGATCGAAGGGCCTGGAATAGGATATTCCAGAAGTCAAAGGAACTAGGACTCAAACCAAGAATCACCTACCCAGCAAAACTGAGTATAATACTTCAGGGGAAAAAATGGTGTTTCAATGAAATTGAGGACTTTCAAGCATTCTTGATGAAAAGACCAGAGCTGAAAAGAAAATTTGGCTTTCAAACACAAGAATGAGAAGAAGCATGAAAAAGTAAACAGCAAAGAGAAGTCAGAAGGGACTTACTAAAGTTGAAGTGTTTACATTCCTACATGGAAAGACAATATTTGTAGCTCTTGAAACTTTTCAGTATCTGGGTAGTTGGTGGGATTACACACACACACACACACACATACACACACACACATACATGCATGTGCGCACACATACACACATGTGTGTACACACAGAGACAGAGAGCACAGAGTGAATTGAATAGGATGGGATCATATTTTTTAAAAAATTAAGGTAAATGTATAAGAGAAATGTACTGGGAGGCGAGAGGGTGAAATGGAATGGGGCAAATTATCTCTCATAGAAGAGGCAAGCAGGAGAATTTTTAGTGGAGGGAAAAAGAGGAGAGCTGAGAAAAAAACATGAAGTTTACCCTCATCACATTCGACTAAAGGAAGGAACAAAATGCACACTCATTTTGGTATGAAAACCTATCTTACAATACAGGAAAGTGGGGGAGAAGGGGATAAGCAGGGTAGGGGGGATGAGGGAAGGGAGGGCAATGGGAGGAGGGAACAATTTGAAGTCAACATTCAGGGAGGGACAAGATCAAAAGAGAGAATAGAAGCAATGGGGGGCAGGATAGGATGGAGGGAAATATAGTTAGTCTTACACAACATGACTATTATCAAAGTCATTTGCAAAACTACACAGATATGGCCTATATTGAACTGCCTGCCTTCCCAAAGGGAATGGGTGGGGAGGGAGGGATGGGGAGAAGTTGGAACTCAAAGTTTTAGGAACAACTCTTTAGTATTGTTCTTGCTACTAGGAAATAAGAAATACAGTTAATGGGGAATAGAAAGTTATCTGGCCCTACAGGACAAAAGAGAAGATGGGGACAAGAGAAGGGAGGGATGATAGAAGAGAGGGAAGACTGGTGATAGGGGAAATTAGAATGCTCAGCTTATTGGTGTGGGTGGAGGAGACAAATGAGGAGAAAATTTGGAACCCAAAATTTTGTGAAAATGAATGTAAAAAGTTAAATAAATAAATTTATATTAAAATGAAAAAAAACCTTGAGTGAAGAACATACCCAAGAAGAAATAATGACCAACAGTAGCAAATGCTGCAGAGACATCAAGAAGGATGAAAACTGAGAAAAGACCACAGAACTTGGCAGAAGTCACCGGAGAGATCAGTTTAGGCTGAATGATGAGGTTGAATGCCAGACAGCAGAAAGCATAGAAGAAAGTCAGCAGAAGGAAAGTGGAAGCACAAAGTGTATACAACTTTCTCAAGTAGTTCATATGAGAAGAAGAAAAATATATGGAATGATAGGATCAAGTAAGGGTGTTTTTAAGGATATGAAGATATGAGTGTGTTTGTAGATATCAGGGAAGGAGCCAATAGAAAGAGACTGAGGATAGAGTTGGAGGAGAGTAGGGAGGACAATCTTCTAGAGAAGATTGGGAGACAGTGCGATCAGAGTGCATGAAAAGAGGCTTATCTTGGGAAAGAGAAGAACAACCTCTTCACATGAGACCAGAATGAAGGAATTAGTGAGAGGGAAGGAAAAGCCCTGGACAGCTTGAGGAGAAATGCTAATGTTTGAAAAAGCGAGGTGATATGAAAAGTGAGAAGTAGGATAGTGCAATCATCAATGAAAAATAAAATATTTGCCTTGAATCTGAGTCACGACTTTGACAATCTGTAAAATTTAATGGTGGCTATGTTCGATGAAGATCCTTATGCAATTGCCAGTGAACATACTGAAAAAGCAGAATTATTTTGCTCTTTACATTCTCACTATAAATTAAGACAGAAGGAAGCTGTAGTTAAATGGAAAGGTGGTTAGCAGATGCTTTATGGAAAGACAAATAAAAAAGTTGGTTTATTGCATGTTTGAAAGTCATAAGAATCATGATTTCATTAAACATTTGGTCATGTCATATTCAGTACTCAAAATAATTATTCACCAAAAATCCATCATGAAAAAATTCCTGTGGATTTATAAGCAGTTTCCTGCAGATCGTGAAAATGTTGAGAAATTATAAACTACATTAGACCTTCCAAATTAAAACAACATTCACTCTATAAATTTCAATGCAAGGCTGGACATAAATAAGGGCCTAGAAAAATATGCTTGAAAACACAGTTTAAAAGTAAGGAAAGATTTGTTGACTACACAGTAGTCTTGTGCCAATACAGCACAAATACTTTCTCTGAAAAGAGAATCATAAAGTACAGTCCATAGTAAGCACCAAATATTATCACTAAAACAATGAAACTGATTCTTCTTTAACAGAAAATCAATCAACCAGCATTTATTAAACACCTCTTGTTTGCCAGATACTGTGTTAGGTGTGGGGGATACAAGGATAAAAGGGAAACTATTTAGTCCCTGTCCTTGAGGAGCTTATAATCTAGCAAAGCAAGACAATTTGTCAAGGCATGTACAAGGTTATGGGGATGGGTGGAAGGGTGACTGGTTTCAACAATAGGACAATAGAGGAATTGGGAAAGACTTCATGTAGAAAGCAGTGCTTAAGTTGGGCTTTAGCAATTAAACTCCGTATCTACTTTGAGACCGTGACCTGCCTCACTACTATGTCTCACTACGAGACATCTACCTTAAGAAGGCCAAAATATATTCATCACAGCATTTCTGTGAGAGAAATGAACTATAAGCAAAGTTACAACTCACTTATTGGTAAATAGCTTATTAAAACTCTGGTAATATAATAATACTATATATTAAAAAATAGTACATATAAGAAATTCAGAGAAATGTAGGGAAATGTTTATGAACTGATGCAAAATAAAATAAGGAAAATCAAAACAGCAATATCTACTACACAAACCACCATGAAGATGAAAAGATTACTACAAAGAAATAAACAACTGAAAAACCAATAACTGTTCCAGGGAACAGTTGATAAAACATACATAGCTCCTTATGGGACAGGCTGGATCACTAGGGCAAGCTATTGTATATAATGTCAATCACTGATCCTGTATTGGATGATTTGTTTCATTTTTTTACTGAATATTTTTCTCTTATGAGGAAAAATTCCATTTGGAGTGGGAAAAGAAGGGAAAGTGTTATTTCTAGAAATGATTATGATGTAAAAATTATTAATAAAATTTATTTTTAAATGCAAAGAATTGATAATAGAGGAAACTGCAAAATGAACACCAAAGAGAGTAGCTACAATAAAGTAACAGCTTTATTTGAAACACAAAAACATTCATAAGGGACAACTCTGAAAAAGGAGTCAGTACTAAAACCCATATCTTCCTCAAATATTAATAAACAGATGCTCATTCTTTGAGGGGGATAAGATTAGTGTGGGTTGTGTTTTCCACGTATAAATATTTTCCTTAAGAGTATAACAAAAGACAAATTTTGGTGATGAATATAAGGGATGAAGAGAGCCTCTTCACTCTCACTCACCACTCACACCCAATCAGTTTCTGAGTCTTGTTGGAGCTATTGGCAACATCTCTGGCTTCTCTCTCCTTTTATGCATTCAAGTTCAGCCCCTCGTCATTTTTCAACAACTTCGTAATTGGTATCTCTGTCTTCATTAAAGCATAGATCTGACCATGCCATTTTCTTCCTCAGGAAACTCCGTATTTTCTTAAAGATAAAATAAAAATTAATCCGTGTCACACTTAAAGCCCTTCATAATCTTGCTTGAACCTTTATTCCCAGATGGATTTCACATTACTTCACTTCATCGACTCTTCACTGTTCTCTCTGTTACTTACATGGGGCAAGTTACCTCCCACCTCCAAGACTATGCCCAAGCTCTATGCCATACTGAGTTCCTTTATTTCCTCATCTCCATTTTTTACAGTACCTAGATCCATTCAACACTCAAGACTTGCTTTCTGCATAAGCTCTTTCCTGGTCTCCCTATTGCTAGTTCTCTCTTACTTCTTCCAAATCAATTCATATTTTCTCCACATACATAATGTTTTAGGGTACTCCCGAATTAAAGGGAAGGTCTTCAAGTGGATGACTTCCTCACGTTTAAGGTATTCTGCAGACTTACATCTTTAACACCAAGACTCATGAGCCCATATATATATTTACCTTTAATAGGCAACCAGAAAAAACAATCAGTTCAAAACAAAAGTATTTACTGACATGGCTGAGTAATAGAGATTTTCTTAAATGAAAAAAGAAACTTGATAACAATTAAAATCTCCCCTCTCCCAGCCACCACCCCTCCCCACCCAAGCCTGAAGTGCATTCTTCTTCAAATTTGTATAGAAGTAGTGGAAGAATGGATATACACAGAGGAAACTTAGCTCACACATGAAGAGAATATGGTCAAGTCACAAGGAGAGGCATCTCGTTCTGCACAACCCCTACTTGTCTATGATAAACACCTACTCCAGTTTCTGGGTTAGTGGATGTGCTCTTTTAACTAAACTAGAATTTATACAGCCCTATAAGGTTGACGAATCCCTTTACATATGTTATTTCATTTGATTCTCTCAGTCACCCTGTGGCATAGATATTATTACTATCCTCAAACAGTTGAGGAAGCTGTAATTGAGAAAAATTAAATTATTTCCCTGGATCAGAGAGAGAGAGAGAGAAAGAGAGAGAGAGAGAGAGAGAGTTTTAGAGGCAGAATTTGAACTCAGATCTTCCTAATTCTAAATTTAATGCTTTATGCCCCACGCCACCTAGCTCTAACTTAAAGGACTTATGTAGGTTTTTCTCCCCAGTCTTTTTGAAAAGGCAGAAAAAGTCCTTACTCTAGAACCAGGAAGAAGCCTATCATAGTTTTTTCACTCAAAAACTAAATTATTGAACTTTTAATTAAGCAGGTATTTTCAGCCTCAACTATCAATCTCTTAAAAGAAAAGAAGGGTCTTCCAGCTAGCTTGATTCCCCTAGATTTGATCTTTTCTTTGAACTTTTCTTTCTGAGGGTAGACTCCTGGACCTGGAATCAGAAAGACAAGTTCAAATCTAGCCTCTGATATTTACTAGCTGTGAGATGACCCTGAGTCAGTCACTCAGTTTCCTCAATTATAAAATAGTGATAATAATACCACCTACCTCCCAAATTTAACTCCATATTAAATCAGATATTTGTAAAGTGCCTTGGATAGTGCTCAGTAAATGGTAGATGTTTAAGAAATGCTCGTTCTGTTCCTCTTCCCTTGTACCCTATTCTAGGGCTTAGTCTGCTAGTTTATAGTGATTATTTAACACGCTTTGCAGATTTTCATCTCTAATGGCTTAAGCAATAACCAAGTAATGATTATTTACTTGATACCTACCAAAGAACTTTGGGGCTTTGGGATTCTCCAGTTTTTCAAACTCTAAATCTCTTCTATTCTCCCCATAGTTGAGTAGGGAGGAAAGAATTCAGACACCAGCTAAATCTGCAGAGTACATCATTATCTCTGATACCTTCTTAGTTATGTTAGAGACCTCCTTCACATGCAGGTGTGGCTTATCCAACTCTGAAGGTAGCATTACCCCCATATTCTTATTTTATATATTTTAGATTTACTGATGTGTACATGTTATTTTCTAGCAACAGAATATAAATCCCAACAAAATATTTATTGCAACACTTTATGACAGCAAAGAATTAGAAACAAAGTAGATGCCCATTTATATGGGGGATAGTTAAACAAATTTTGATACCATAGGACACTGTAAAAACTGATGAATGTGATAAATACAGAAATGTAGAAAAGATTTACATAAACTATGAAAGAGGAAAGAAAACAATATGTACAATGACAACAACATAAGTGAAAATAGCAACCACAAGCCAATCAGAAGTAAGTGTATCAAAATTATAAATAGGGATCATGACTCAAAAAGAACTGCAAGAAGACACTGCCCTCATCCTACCCTTTAGCACACAAAATATGTACATTGCACATATTTTCATACTTTTCTTGATATATTGATTAGATGTGCTGATTTCCTCCTCTTTTTCTCTTTAGAAATACCATTTATCAAATGGTTCTCTTGAAGGAAAAGTGATACTTGTCAAAGTTATGATGATGTAAAAAACCAAATGATATCGATAAAAACTTTTGAAAAGGGGGTAGAGGAATAGAATACAAATTCCCTTACAAAGCTATGTTATTTTTGTCTTTTTATTTCCAAAGCCTACCTCAGAGAATGACACAGACTAGGTGATTAATCAACACTTGTTCCATAGAATTTAAAATGAACAATGAAACCAAAACAAAGAAAGAAAATTATAGACCCATTTTGCTAATGGATATAGATGCAAAAATTTTAAATAAGATTTTATCAAAAAGAATAGAGTAACTTATCATGAGAATGATACATTATGATCACACAGGATTTATACCAAGAAAGCAAGGTTGGTTCAATATTAGGAAAACTATTAGCATTATTGATCATTTCAACAACAAATCTAACAGAAACCACATGATTATCTCAATAGTGCAGAAAAAGCTTTTGACAAATACAATACCCATTCCTATTGAAAACACTGGAGAGCATAAGAATAAATGGAACTTTCCATAAAATAATAAGCTGTATCTACCTAAAACCATCAGCAAGCATTATATTCAATGGGGATAAGCTAGATGCACTTCCAATAAGATCAGGGATAAAACAAGGATGTTCATTATCACCACTGTTATTCAATATGGTATTAGAAATGATAGCTGTAGCAATAAAAGAAGAAAAAGAAATTGAAGGAATTAAAATAGGCAAAGAAGAAACTAAGTTATCACTCTTTGCAGATGATATGAAGATAAACTTAGAGAATCCTAGAGAATCAAGTGAAAAACTACTTGCAGTAAGAAAAAAACTTTGGCAAAGTAGCAGGATACAAAATAAACCTAAATAAATCATCTGCATTTCTATATATTGCTATCAAAGCCCAACAGCAAGAGACAGAGGAATCCCATTCCAAGCTACAGTAGACACTATAAAATATCTGGGAGTTTACCTATGAAAACAAACCAAGGGACTATATGAACACAATTACAAAACACTTTTGACACAAATAAAGTCAGATCTAAGTAAGTGGAAAAACATCAGTTGCTCATGGGTAGACCAAGTCAATATAATAAAAAAGACAATTCTACCTAAACCATTTTACACATTCAGTGCCATATCACTCAAACTACCAGAAAATTATTTTCTAGAGCTAGAAAAAAATAATACCAAAATTCATCTGGAAGAACAAAAGCTTCAGAATATCAAGGGAACTAATGAAAAGAAATGCTAGGGAAGGTGGCCTAGCCCTACTAGATCTCAAATTTTATTATAAAGCAGCAATCATCAAAACCACTTGGTACTGACTAAGAAACAGAGGAGTAGACCAGTGGAATAGGTTAGGTACTCAAGACACAGCAGTCAATGAACATAGCAATCTACTGTTTGATAAACCCAAGGACCCCACCTTCTGGGATAAGAACTCACTATTTGACAAAAATTACTGGGAAAACTGGATAACAATGTGGCAGAAACTGGGCATAGACCAATGCCTGACACCATACACAAGAATAAAGTCCAAATGGATACATGATATATGTATAAAGATTGATACTATAAATAAATTAGGGGAGCAAGGAACACTGCAATTGCCAGATTTATGGAAAATGGAGAATTTTTTGACCAAACAAGAGATAGAGAAGTACAAAATGGATTGATTACATTAAATTGAAAAGGTTTTGCACAAGCAAACCCAATGCAATCAAGATTAAGAGGGAAGCAGAAAACTGGGAAAGAATTCTTGCAACTAGTGTCTGTGATAAAGATCTCATTTCTAAAATATATAGAGAACTGAGTCAATGTACAAGAGTACAAGTCATTCCCCAATTGATAAATGGTCAAAGGATAGAAACAGGCAGTTTTCAGAGGAAGAAATTAAAGCTATCCAGTCATATGAATAAATGCTCTAAATCACTCTTAGTTAGAGAGATAGAAATCAAAGCAACTCTGAGGAACCCTAATTCATTGTTGGTAGAGCTGTGAGTTGATCCAACCATTCTTGAGAGCAATTTGGAACTATGCTCAAAGGGCTACAAAAATGTGTATATTCTTTGACCCAGCAATATCACTTCTAGGACTGTATCCCCAAGAAATCATAAAAATGGGAAGGGGTATCACAAGTACAAGAACATTTATAGCAGCTCTCTTTGAGGTGGCCAAAAACTGGAAATCAAAGTGAATCACTTGGGAATGGCCAAACAAGTTGTAGTATATGAATGCAATGGAATACTATTGTGCCATAGGAGATGATGAACAGGAAGACTTCAGAGAGGCCTGGAAAGACTTATATGAACTGATGCTAAGCGAAAGGAGCAGAACTAGGAGAACTTCATCCACAGCAACACCACAGTTTGTGAGGAATTTTTCTGGTAGACTTATTCCTACATAGAAATGCAAGGACCTAAAAAATTCTCAATGAACTCTTGAGGCAAAATGCCTTCCACATCCACAGAACTGTGGCATTGGGTCACAGAATGAAGCAGATCATTTTATTTTATATTATGCTTTGTTTTGTGGTTTCTCCCGTTCATTTTAATTCTTCTGTGCAACATGACAAAGGTGAAAATGTATTTAATAGGAATGGATTTGTAGAACCTATATAAGATTGCATGCCATCTCAGGAAAAGATTGGAAAGGGAGGGGGGAGGGAGGGAGAAAGAGGGGGGGAAAGTCTAAGATTTATAGAAGTGATTGTAGAACACTGAAGACAAATAAAATAATTATTTAAAAAAAAAAAGAATATGAATTAGACTAAAAGCATGAAAGAGCCCAAAAAGTACTTTGAAAACCAAGTAAGAGAAGTAGAGGAAAAAATGAGAAGAGAAATAAAAGTGATACAAGAAAATTATGAAAAATGAGTCAACAGCTTGCTAAAGGAAACCCCAGAGATCCTAGACATCATCTTTCAAGAAATTATCAGGGGAAGCTACCTTGATATTCTAGAACCAGAGAGTAAAATAGAAATAGAAAGAATCTGCTGATCAACTTGTGAAAGAGATCCCAAAAGGAAAACTTCTAGGAATATTGTAGCCAAATTCCAGCATTTCCAGGTCAAGGGAACATTACAATATTACAAATAGTCAGAAAGAAGCAATTAAAGTATTGTGAAAACACAATCAGGATAATACAAGATTTAGCAGCTTCTACACTAAGGGATCAGAAGCCTTGGAATATGATATTTCAAAGGTCAAAGGAGATAGGATTAAAACCAAGAATCACCTATCCAGCAAAACTGAGTATCGTACTTCAGGGGAAAAAAATGGAACTTCAGTGAAATAGAGGAATTCCAAGCATTCTTGTTGAAAAGACCAGACCTGAATAGAAAATTTGACTTTCAAATACAAAAATCAAGAGAAACATGAAAAGGTAAGCAGGAAAGAGAAACCATAAGGGACTTACTAAAGTTGAATTGTTTACATTCCTACATGGAAAGATGGTATTTGTAACTCATGAGACCTTTCTCAGTATTAGGATAGTTGGAGGGAATATATGTTTGTGTGCATATATGTGTATGTGAGTGTATTTCTCTGTGTATGTATGTGTTTCTAGAGAGAGACAGACAGACAGAGAGACAGAGACAGAGGGCACAGAGTGAGCTGAAAATGAAGGGATGATATATAAAAAGAGAAAATTAAGCATTAAGAGGAATGTACCAGGAGAAAGCATAAAAGTGGGGTAGAAGATAATAATAATCTCACATAAAAGAAGCAAGAAAGAGCTTTTTCAATGGAGGGGAAGAAGTGGAAGATGATAAGGAACAAGTGAACCTTCTTGCATTGGATTTGGCTTCTAGAGAGAAGAACATATGCACTCAATTGCGTATGGAACTGTATCTTACCCTACAGGAAAGCAGGGGAAAAGGGATAAAAGAGGGACGATAATAGAAGGGACAAATGATTGGAGGAAGGAGTAATTGGAAGCCAACACATTAGTAGAGAGATGTGTCTAAGGAGAGAATAGAATAAATGGATAATGGATCCATAATAGAAAAAATGAATAAAGGGATAGAGGGAAAAATAGTGAGTCTTTCACAACATGACCATTATGAAAGTGTTTTGCATGACTACATATGTATAACCTATGTCAAATTGCTTGCCTTCTCAATGAGGGTAAATGGGGAGGGGGAAGAGAGAGAAAGTGGAACTCAAACCTTTAAAGATGAATGTTAAAGATTGTTTTTACATGAGACTAGGAAATAAGATATATAGACAATCGCATATAGAAATCTACCTTGCCCTACAGGAAAATAGAAGGGAAGGGGATAAGAGGTGGGGAGGATGTGGTAGAAAGGAGGGAAGATTGGAGAACAGAGTAATCAGAATACACACTATCCTGGGGTGAGGGAGGGAAGAGATAGGGAGAGATATTCAAATTTTGTGGAAGTGAATGCTGAAAACCAAAAATAAATTTAAACACAAAAAAAATTAGAATTGGCAAAGTGGAAGCTGATGATCCCTTGAGACATCAAGAAACAATAAAACAAAGTGAAAAAATAGGAAACTTTGAAATGTTCCATTGGAAAAATAAATGACCTGGAAAATAAATTGAGGAGAGATAATTTAAGAATTATTGGACTACCTGAAAGCCATTATTTTTAAAAAAAGAACCCAGATACCATATTTCAAGAAATTATCAAGGAAAACTGCCCTGATATGATAGAACCAAAGGGTGAAATAGAAATGGAAGGAATCCACTTATCTCCTGAAAAGGATCCCAAAATGAAAACTCTAAGGAATATTATAGCCAAATTCCAGAGCTCCCAGATCAAGGAGAATTGCAAATAATCAGAAAAAAACAACACTTTAAATATCATAGAACCATAGTCAGAATCAGACAAAATTTAACAGCTTCCACAATAAAGGAACGTGGGATTTGAAATATGATATTCTGGAAGTCAAAGGAGGTAGGAGTACCACCAAGAATTACCTACCTATTCAGTACAATTATTCAGATGGAAAAATAGATATTTGATGGAATATAGCACTTTCAAACATTCTTCATAAAAGAAAAGGACTGAAAAGAAAGTTTGACATTCAAACATAAGCCTCAAGAGAAGCATAAAAAGGTAAACATTAAAGAGAATCATAAGAGATTCCCTGAAATTAAACAGTTTACATTCCTATATGGGAAGATAATAAATGGAAATGCTAAGAACTTTACCATTATTAGGACAGTTAGGAGTTGAGATGTTGACATAATATCTAAAAAAAAAATGAAGCAGTGAGAAAAGAATAAATTGAGAGAAGGGAAAGGAGAGAGATAGGGTGGGAAATTTTCCCCCGTAAAAGGGAGACACAATAAAAGAGCTTTTGTAGTGGAGAGGAAAAGTGGGGGAAGCACCTGTAGGTGCTCATTAGGTGCATCCATCTCTGTTCAAAAGTCTATCTCTATCATTAATTGTGGTCCGAAAAGCCAGACACAGCTTTTTTGATAGCATTTTTAGCTGCTATGCTCAGAGGGAGAAAAATCAATTTCTAAATGCAAATTTCAATTGTCAACCAACTTCGGTGTCGAAATTATTTGATTTGGAAGAAGTCATATAGAATATTTTTCCCACAACAAGATGGCAAAAAGGAAAAAAATAGCATAACTCAGATTCTCCCTACAAGAACTGCATGATGATCTAAGATGAACAGGAGACTGAATAATGATTAAGAAATTGAAGAAGAAACTATAGTAGCTCTTCTTTTTAGCCTAAGATCAGAAATTATAGACAAGTGATCAGCATAGGAAATATAGAAAACAAGCAAGCATAGCTCACAGACTCAGAGCTCCTGGTGCAACCAGCAGCAGAGACTCCCAGGGCTCATCACATGCTTAGACCCAAGCCTAGACCAGCAATGAGGAATCTCTGAGCACAGCCTGAGAGTCCTGTATGCTGAGCCACTCAGAGTAGGAATGCAGTCCCCTGATAAGAGCAAATGCATTAGGGTCTCCCAGAGAACTTTGGATTGAAGACAGACTCCAAAGTTTTCAGTCTCTCCAGTAGCATAGGATGGCCCAGATCAGATTGAGGGAAGGATGATTAAACTTAAATGGAATTTTCTGTGAAAGCTTACTGGTTTCTATTTGTACTGGACAGAAATGATGATTTTGGTGAACTCATTTTGTTTCCTACCACATTTCTAAAGGGCAGCTAAGTGGTACACTGAATAGAGTGCCAGGTCTGAAATCAGGAAGACTCATCTTCATGAGTTCACATCTGGCCTCAGATACTTACTAGCTAAGTGACCCTGGGAAAGTCAGTTAATTCTGTTTGCCTCACTTTCCTCATCTATAAAATGAATTGTAAAGGAAATAACAAACCACTCCAGCACCTCTGCCAAGAAAACTCCAAATGGAGTCATGAAGAGGCAGACATGATGAAAATGACTGAACACCACTTTTCTAAAGTTATTCCTTGCTGATTTTCTAGGTTTAAATAAATAAACCTCTATATCATCTTCAAATAATTATTGTTTTGTTTCTTGTTTGCCAAAATTTATTTCTATGACTATTTTCTCTTGTATTATCAATTTGCAAAATATAACACAGAGAGAGCCTATGTTAAATAATAATGAGAAAAGGAAATGTCCTTTTTTTCTTAAACTTCCCCTGTTTCTATAGCATAAATAAGTTTTGCTCTTAGAAGTACATTCTCTTGATCATATCAAAGAAGGAATCTTCTATGTCTGTGCTTTTAAAAGTGTTTTACATAAAAAAAAAATTTTCAATGTGTTTCTATTAGTATAATTATGTGAAATTTTTTTTAAATTACATATTATTCATGTTTCCTGATATTTAAATATCTTTTCATATCACTGACATAAAGGCAATCTATCAATAATGATTTTTTAAAAAACATATTGCTATATTTTCTGTGCTAAAAATTTATTTTTTAAATTGGCAACATTTTTAATGAATGTGTGAAAAATGTATAAATTATCTTTTAAGAGATGCAGAATTCAATGAAGAGGGGTGAACAGGATAGAGAGAAATACATTCAGCAATCGTAACTGAAAAATAATTTGAAGCAAGTCTCTCTGATAAAAGACCTCATTTCTCATATGAGAACTGAGTCAAATTTGTAAAAGTAAGGGCCATTCCCAACTAATAAATAATGAAAAGATATGAACAGTTTTTAGATAAAGTAGTCAAAGCTATCTATAGCTAAATGGAAAAAAATGCTCTAAATCACTATTTATTGGAGAAGTGAAAATTAAAACAATTCTGAGGTACTATCTCATACATATTAGATTGACTAATAGGACAGAAAAAGAAAATGACCAATGTTGGAGGGGATGTGGGGAAAATAAGACATTAATGTACCTTTGGTGGAGTTGTGAACTGATTCAACCATTCTGTAGAGTGATTTGGAACTGTGCCCAAAGTACTATGAAACCATGAATATACTTTGATCTAGCAATATCATTACTAGGTCTGTATCCCAAGAGAGATAAGAAACAAAAAGGAAAAGGAGTAATTGTTTTCTGGTGGCAAAGAATTGCACATTGAGGAATGCTATCAATTAGGGAAAGGCTGAACAAATTGCGCTATGTGATTATGATGGAACACTAGTGTGCTATAAGAAATGAGCAGATGCTCTCAGAAAAATCTGGACTTACATGAGCTGATGCAAAATGAAATGTATGATGTACAAAGTAAAGACAATATTGTAAGATGATTAGCTGTGAATGATTTAGCTATTCTCAGCAATGCAGCGATCCAACACAATTCTGAAGGACTTAGGATGAAAAGTGCTATCTATCCCTAGAGAAAGACCTGATGGCATTCAAATACAGATTGAAGTATACATTTTTTACTTTATGTTTTTTATTTTATGTTTTCTTTTGCAACATGACTAATATGGAAATATGCTTTGGATGGCTCTACATGCATAACCTATATTGAATTGTTTGCCTTCCCTATGGGGTGGCAGGCTTAGGAGGAAAGAGGTGGGTAGAATCTGGAACTCAACGATTTAAAAACGAATGTTAAAAAAAAAGTTGTTACATGTAATTGGGGGGAAATGAAATACTAAATGGCTTTTTAAAATAAAATAACTTTTAAAAGTTCCGGATTCACTTATAAGTCCCTCAAGATCTAAATTTCTTCCCCTTTAGTAATTCAATTGTATCTTGTTTGATTTTGTTGTCTGAGATAAGGTTTTTGAAAGTCTTCATTTCTGTGTTTGTGATTTCAAATGTCTTTTCTGTAACTAATCATCCATTTCCTTTAAATTTTCAGTTTTGTTAGCAAAATTGTGTATAGTAGAAATTTTTTCCCTTTTATACACTATCAACCCACTATGTCAATTTCATATTGTTGCAATTTTATTACCTCTCTTTTCATCAAATTAACTAAAGGTTTATTGATTTGACTAGTCTTTTTGAGAAAAAAAGTAGCTCTTCCTTTCACTTATTAGTTCAATGAACTTAATTACTTTATATTTATATATATTTTTATTTGTTATATATTTAATGTATAAATATTACTTTTTTATTATGTTTTATTGTATTGTTTCTACTTCCCTTCTCTTTTTAAAATGTTATCTTTTCTGCTTCTGGGGGAGTTTTAAATTTGCTGATTTTCTAATATTTTAAATTGCATTCTCAAATAATTCTATTTTTAATATATATATATATATAATATATCACTGACTGAAAAGTATTCTAGCTATTTCCCATAAATTTTGGTGTATTGCTTCATTGTTATCATTCTTTTTAAAATAGCTATTATCTCTATGATTTGTTTTTGACCTATCTATTATTTATTATTTCTATGATTAGTTTCCATTTAAGTCTATAATGTTTGTTTATGCCCCTGTTATTCATTACTCTTTTATTGTGTTATGGTCTAGGAAGGATGTGCTTAATATTTTAGCTCTTAAAATTTATTTGTGATTTCTTTATGCCCTAGCACATGAGTAATTTTTTGCAAAACTGAAATGCATATGTATTTGCTAATATTTCCATTCAGAAATCATCACAGATCTCTTGAACCTAATTTTTTTCAACAAACTGTTGAGCTCTATATATTTCTTTTGTTATTTTTTCTTTTAGAATTATCCAATTTAAAAAGTAATATTAAAATACCATGGAATAACAGGGTTACAATAGTATGACATGATGGTATATGAGAATGGGGGCTAAGCCAATAAATCCAGGCCCTGTAAGACTACACAGAGTGCTGTTAATGCAATTCCCAACCCCCATAATAGAGGCTCCCTGCTTCTGGCATCATAATGATGATATGTAATGGAAGTGTTGTCTTCTCTAGTGGATTGCCTCTTTCATCCCTACCCTCTCACTTATCATCAATCTCTCCCGGTCAAATGGCTACTTTCCCAATGCTTACAAATATAACCATATTTCCCTTAACCTCAAAAAAAAAAAAATCAACACTTGATCTCTCCATTCCCAATAGCTGTCATCCTATATCTCTCCCTCCCTTTGTGACTAAACACCTTGAATAGACCTTGAACAATAAGTGCCGCCATTTGCTTTCTCCTCTTTCTCTTTGTAACATTCTACATCATGACTTCTGACCACATCATTCAAGTTAAACTACGCCCTCCAAAGTTAGTAGCAAACTTTAATTTGACAAATCTAATCGCCTTTTCTCATTCCTTATCCTTCTTGACTTCTCTGCCAGCCTTCAAGATCATTGATCACCCTCTTCTTATTGCTATCTCTTCTCTCTAGTTATCCATGACTCTCCGCTCTCCTGCTTCTTCTCCCCTGAAGCAAATATTCCTTTGTAAAAAAGTATGGAATTTAAAAAATGGAATTGAAGGGCTAGTCACTTGTAGCTATTGGTGAAAGAAGCATGGCTGGATAGACAATTTTGCCAACTACTACTAGCTCAAGTCCCCATTCCAGGATCATTCCACCCCTCAGAGTACCCTTTGTGCCCTGAGGGGGCAATGAAGCAGTCTACAACATACCTCTGAGAGAGAAAGTTCAGAGATTACTTGCCGCAATAATATAAAATCTTTTTTTTTTACAATTCATTTATCTTACTTTTTCAGAATTTAGATGCTAGGCCATTCATAGCAAATGTTACCTTTTATTAAGGGCAGCTAGGTGTTGCAGTGAATAGAGCAGGAGTCAGCAGGACCTAAGTTCCAATCACACCTCAGACACTTGACACTCACTAGCTGTGTGGCCTTGGACAAGTCACTTAACCCCAATTGCCTCACCCTGGGTCATTTTCAGTCATTCTGATGAATATCTGGTCACTGGATTCAGATGACTCTGGAGGAGAAGTGAGGCTAGTGACCTGCACAGCCCTCCCTTACTCAAAACAAAGTCAAGTGCAAGTCATGTCATTATTTCTCTGATGGTATGGTCTTCTTTAGCAATGAAGGATGAACACACACACCTTTTTATTAAAATACTCAAGTAAATTTACAGTCTCATTGATGTGAATATGTCCTCCAATGATAAGTATTGCAATCCACCTATGTGAGTCCATATTGTGCAAATCTAGCTGATATCCTCCTATATGTTCACCAGATATACCAGCATTCTTTCCTTCATCTTGACATCATGAGGACCTTGTATTTAAGATGCAGATTTTTTATCTTCATATTTACTCCTATTAAATATATCATTAGATACAATATTCTAATCCATCAAGATCTTTTTGCATGCCACCTGTCACCTTCCCAGGCTTAAGAATTTAATAAGCATATTATTTAAATCATTTCCAGAGTCACTAACAAAAATGTTTAATAACAAAGGGACAATCACAGACTGTGGGGACTCTCTTCTTTAGGAGTTCTTGATGCATGAATAAAATTCAAGGAGCCCATGAATATGGATGGGAGAAAAAAAATCACATTTTCATTTTCACTAATTTTTGGTTTTCTTCTGTAATCATATATGTTTCAGAGCTTGTCAGCATATAACACAGGTAAAACATTAGTACTTAAAGATGAGTCTTTGTTTCAGAGGAAAGTTTGGAATCATTGAAGGAGCTTTGCAATTTTCCATAGGCAATTCAGATCATTCTCATCTTCCTCTTTAATTGTGAGCCCAGCTCATCATATGTTTTCATTTTCTATCTAGGTGAGATATATTGATGGACATGTTGTATTTTATAATTTAATGCCATAACTGGATAATAAGGCATTTTTTTCATTCACATTTTCCCTGTTGTCTTGGTTTGACTGGTATAGATTTTCTTCAGGATGCTTTCCACTGATTCACACAATGTCGTAAGACAGGAGTATCACCTGGAGAACTTCACACTATGTAAAGTAATCTTCAACTGAGACTTCATGCTGAATCATCCCCATGGCCATCATGAACACCTCAGGTGAGCAGATAAATCCCTGCTTTATACCTGTATTAGTGATCAGAGAGTCATCCAAAAAGTTTATATTTATCATCACATCATTCAAGTAATCTTATATATATTGGAGAAGCTTGTTCGAAGTGAACATTTAAGGCAATATTTTGCCCTAAGTCATTTTTGTAAATACTCAACATTCACAGTAAGACCTTGCATGACCTCTCAATCAAATGTATAATGATAAAAATGTGATCTACTTCAAAATATCACTTATAAAAGTTTTCCTATTCCCTATTTATACATTCATCAAGAATACCCTTGATATGTATGCAGACTATTCTCATAAAAAATATTATATATTAATGGGTAAACAGGAAATAGGGGTCAGTAGTTGCTGATCATTGTCATCTTTTTTGTTAAGTTCTGGAATTTTATCCACAACTCTAGTATGGTCCCATCATTCGTATAACTTGCAAATTAATCCCTCCATCACCCCACAATTGTCATATCAATCATGTATATCATCTATCTCCATCCTTCAACTTTTCTGTACATAGAAGATATTTAATGCAGCTGCTTTTGCCATTTTTGTCTCTTTAGAATCATTTTTGCCTCCTCTATAAATATATGGCTCCATTATTCTTGACAATGAAAAGAGTATGTTATAAAAATCTTTGCAGATTTTTTTCTAGCTTTCTTCTGTTTGTAATCTCCCTCCAGTTTCATTCTTAAATATCCTTGAGTTACTTTTAAGCATAACATGACGCATCAATTTCTGGACAGTATCCATTTTAACATCTGAAATTGACACTATCAATTCTGCTTTTCTGTAATTCCATAAAACTTAATAAATAATAATGTAACTTCTAATTATATTTGTTTTTTTTCTCTTTAAGTGTTGTTCTTGTGTTTAGCAAATTATTTTCTTTTGTTTTCTTAACTATTCTGTCCTCTGTTATTTTATTGGAGATGTGATACATTCACATTTATGGTTATAAATACTATGTTTTAATCTCTTCATTTCTGTTCTATAAATGTATTTTTTCTTCTTCTTTTAAATTAGTATTTAATCCCTGAAGTTTGTTATGCTTATGCTAATCTAAATGTACCTTAGGGAATCTTCTAGTTTATTCTCCTCATTTTATAGTTCAGGAAACTGGATTTGTTTTAGTCATTTTAAATCCATTTCCTGATATTGCCTACCACTATGTTTGCCTTTTCGAACCAAGCAGCACATTTGGTCAATGTATTAAGAGAAAAGTTCATAATAACCCTTTATTTGGCCCCAAGTGATTAGAGTTAGATACCTTAAAGGTCCTTATCCTCTATGGAAAAACATGGATTATTTCTGTTTCAATTTCCATTTGCTCACAGAAATAACTAACCCTTGACCCAAACGAATAGTAATAAAACATTCCCTGTTTAAAACTCATTGCATAATCCTGCTCTTCTAATATAAACAGATGTCATTTAAAGAACAATTGCTTCTTTTGAGGCTTATTGACTCTTCTTCCTTCACATGATAAAATGGTAGTAAACATTAATAAGTTTATTTATCCATAAATTTCTTAAACTCAGGTAACACCATCACAGTGAAAGAATGCCATTACATTAAAGGGTAGAGAAAGAAAAGCAGAAGCATGAAAAGTTCAACCAGTTTTATTGGATTTGAGTGGATACATTATCAAAGAAAATTGTCACCAGCTTGCAATTACTTTATGACACCAGTTAATCTTTAGCCAGCAAGATGGATTTATTTGTTTTCTTCCCTATGTCATGACTTTGGGCTTATTTCGTTTTCCCTTCTTTTATATATCTAAGTCTTTTGTATTTGACTTCAATAAATTCTCCATTTTGAAAGCTTGCCATAAGGAACATGCCTGCTGAGAAACTAAAAGAAGGGTGACCTCTGGATTTGAGAGGTAGACTGCAATCAATGTGCTGATTGTACCCTGAAAAACCACAAAGATTACACAATGTTAGGGAGAGGTCCTTTGAAAGGTGGTAAAATGTCACCGATTTGCTGGAACTACAGACGCTGAGAGTCAGGGGTCTGTTAATTTGGTTGTTCTGCAAATCAAATTAAACCTTTTTAACCATTACTATTATCATTATTTTGGACTATTGACTGAGACTGTTTATTGATCAGGAATGCCTCATTAATTTGAACCCCCTAATTGAGAATTTAAGTGGGTTTGAAGGCACATAGATTTACCCCTGGAAGGGACCTTAGAGGGCATCAAGAATCTAGTCCAATCTCTCTAGTTCAGAAGCAGCTGGTGTGTGTGAGATCTGGAGTCAGAAACACCTGAATTCAAGCCTCCTCTCAGCTACTTACTAGCTGTGTGACCCTGAGCAAGTCATTTAACCTCCGACTGCCTCAGTTTCCTCATCTGTAAAACAGACATGATAATAATAGTACCAAACTCCTAGGGTTGTTATGAGAGCGTAAGATAAATTTTATAAAGTGCTTTGCAAGCTCTAAAGTACAATATAAACACTATCATTATCATCATTTTTATTAATTATTTTACAAAAGAGAATACTGAAGCCTAAAGAAAACGAGCAACTTGTCCAAAGCAACAGAGATAAAAAGTGGCAGATATGGGATTTAAACCTCACACTCTGATTCCAAATGCATTGATCTTTTCACTACCACTGCACTTAATGAAGAAAAAGTTTTACCAACCAGAATACTATTGAAAAAAATTGCAATAATAAAGAGGGCTTTTTAATTGACTTGGTACTCTGGTATTAAGACAGATTGCCATCTCATCAGGATAAATTATCAGCTTCTATCATTCAAATCATAATCCCTTCATATTTTCTCATTCTATGTGACAACTTTCTCCTTTTTTCCATATGTCCTCTAAGGACAAACCCAACATGCTGGAGAACTTATTAACTAAAAGTTCAGGGATGCCATCATAGCCATGACCAGTCCACATCCTTTTATTGGTTGTACATACCCTCAGTCATATCTCTAGGGGCTCTCTCCCAGCCAAAGGCACAATGGCAAAGTAATTAATTGTTTTCTGGTTTGACTCGATGTAACATTTACCCTTTAAAAGTTAAAAGAAAACCAAGGATAAATGTTCTTCCAGAGCTGACTCTGATCAACAAGAAGAAACTGGTTGCTGGAGGAGAATTGATGGAACCCCTGGGGGAAATGATTCCTCCATTTTAGAATTTGCAAGAGAGAAAAAAGTCAGACATAGTGAGACATGCGTCAGAGATCTGGGGAAAGCAGATTTCAAAGGGTGCGGAGGAAAGATAAGTAGGATCCCACAGACCAAAATTCTTCAAGGCAATCAATCAATCTAGGACAGAGGAGAAACTCTCAGGAAAGAAATTCTGAAAACACAAAGGGAAATAATTCTGAAAAGGGGGCATTGACTATAAAGATAATGGATACACTTTGGATCTTACCCAGTTCCAGGCAAGATGAGGCAAAATCTCACCTATTAGAGCCCAGAGACCCAGGGTCAAGTCTAAATTCTAATGGAAGGGAAACGAGGAAGATAGTTAGAAAGTAGACATCATGGTTTAGAAATTATTTAAATGCTTATTGTTTGTTACTAATTTTAAAAAAATGATTTAGTAGAACAAAACATTGCCTTAAGGGCTCACCCTCTGAAACAGTACATTTCAAAGTTGTATAAGATTCCTTGAAAGTTGTAACCACAGAAATAACTTTCATCAATTACACTCTGATCATTAATATTGAACAAAGCACAAAATTAGGAAACGGTCTCATAATTAGTGTGATAGACCAGCTGCTCCATTTTTGTTATAATGGAATTAAAGCTTGAAACTATGAAGAATGAATGAATTAAAAGTATTTATTAAATATGTAGTATGCTCCCAACAATATGCTAGGCAGTAGAAATACAAATATAAAAAAGGCAGACCAGGACCTCAGGGATCTTACAAGCAATGAGGGGAAAATGACACACCAAGGAGACTGTTATCCAGGAAAGGAGGTTTATTTAAAGAATCACGAGAAGATGTGTAGGAGCTGGTGCAGAATGAAATGTGGGACCCTTTCACATTTTTTTGATCTCTTGAGGATACAGTCCTAGAAGCAATATTGCTGGGTCAAAGGGTATGCACATTTTTGTAGCCCTTTCAAATTGCTCTCAAGAATGGTTGGATCAACTCACAGCTCCACCAACAATGAATTAGGGTTCCAACTCTCCCTCATCCTCCAACATTTATCATTTTCCTGTTCTGTCATGTTTGCCAATCTTATAGGTGTGATGTGGTGCCTCAGAGTTGTTTTGATTTGCATCTCTCTAATCAAAAGTGATTTAGAGCATGTTTTCATATGATTACAGATATCTTTAATTTCTTCCTCTGAAAATTACCTGTTCATATCCTCATCTTGTATTTTTGTCAAGACAATATGTTACTTATCCCCAAAGCCTTGTATTATCTGCATATTTGATAAGCATGACATCTAAACCTTTATCTTTGTCATTGATAAAAGGGTTAAACTGCACAGTGTCAAGTAGAGACCCTTGATTGGCTCCACTGGAAACCTCAAATGACTGAGTTTGACCAGTGAGTTTCAAATCCAATCATCTAGCCTACTTCTGTTCATACAAAATTTAATGAGGATAAATGTAAAATCTTATACTTGGAATTTTAAAAATCTTCCAAAAAATACAAGATTGGAGACATGGTACAGTGAGAGCAATATCCTAAGCTCCTCTCCCTCACATAAGTTAGGCCAGGGCCTGAAATCATCTTCCAGACTTAATTGGCTCAGGGGTCTCAAAAATATGCATTATAACTCTTTTCACTAATTTAGAATGGCTTCCTTCCAGCTTGCCTGAACTTTTGAGTTCTTACTACACGGATTAACAGATGATTTTCAGGTTTTTTAAGTGTTTTGAAGTTTTCCAAGGCCATCTACTTAAGTATATTGCAAAATGTAATATTAATCATGTCAAAAATGCCCCCTTTATATGACAAGAAAATATTTTTACTGAGTTACAAGATTGCTTCTAGATTAAAAAGATTTTATGATGCTTACTTCTAGGTAATGTGCCTATTTCTATGATTGAGGATTATGTGGAAGCTCTTTGAAAATAAAACTTGCACTTAATTAATTAACTTATACCTAGCCTAATGGCAGCTGGCAACAAAGGAGATAGAGCCCTGGGCCTGGAGTCAGGAAAGTCTAAGTTCAAATTGGCCTTTTCCAGCAGACGCTTGCTAACTGTGTGACCCTAGGCAAGTCACTCAACCTCTGTTTGCCTCAGTTTCCCCAGCTGTACAATGGGAGTAACAATAATACCTGTGTCCCAGGATTGTTGTAAAGATCAAATTATGAGATATTTATAAAAAGCACTTAGCTCAGTATATAATAGGCTATAACTAAAAGCCTGCTGTCTTGCCCTTACCCCCATGCTGTGGTACGTGCCCTTTCCCAAAACCAGAAATGGATCTTTTTAGCCTCTCTCCTGTTTTTTCTTGCACCTATAAAACAATTCACCCACAATGTATGAGTTTGCTAACTGTTATTTCCTAATTTTCCTAGATCTCTTTGACCTCACTGCTTTATGGAGGATAAGTAATTTAGAGCCTTAAAGTATGTAACTCCTGAAATTAGATTCTTGAACCAGAAATCAACAGGCTTATAAAAGAGGCAGCTCGAAGTGGGCCTGCACTTTGCTCTGACGCTGTGTGACTGCTTCAAGATGATAACAGCAGAAAGGACTATTCCCTAGCCCACAGTAACAAGCTGTCAGGTAGTTCCTGTTGATATATTTCCCATTTAGGATGCAGCTGTCAAGTAAGGACTCTTCTTTTTCATTCTAGAAATAGCTACATTTACCAACAGGAAAAATGACTGCCACACATACACTTTGTAATTCTTTGTGGAAGGACAAGTGGGTTTTTAACAAGTAGGAAAACTAAACTATTCACAGTCTGGAGTCTTTACATCATCTGGTTTTGATTAAAGGTATTATGCAATAGGAGCAGCTTAAGATTCCTGACTACGGTAGACAATGGTTTTAAGTTTGGACTCCAAGAAGCTCTGAGATCTGTTTTAGTCACAAGCTATGGCCCCCTTCCATTCCCTTCCCCACGAGCCTTCGGTTTAATAAGTTTTTTCCTTTATTATATCCATAAACAAGACTTTCATCTTTGAGGAGAAAACCCACAAGAGCGGAATATAAAGGCCCTCAAGAAAATAGGCTATTCTGTGGTAGGGTAGCATATTTGAAAGAGAGTGGAGAGAGATGAAACACAGGTTTGCGTACGAGCATAGGTCACTTTTGTACCAAACTCACAATATATAGTAAGAGTCCTGACTTCTAAGAGAATTTCTAATTCCAAATTTCAGTTTTTGCCAGGTATGTTGATTTCCTGTTGCAGCAAAGTGGTGAAGACTTATTAAGGATGATATGAAAAGTTCCCTCACTAGTTCATTGCAAGTACCAAGAAAGCAAAACTTGCTCTGGGATTGGCATATTCTGTCATCTATTTTTATTTTTTTTCATTTTGTGAGAATAATTCAGCATCAAAATGACTGATGCATATTCTTAACCCTCTTCCAGACTTTACCCAGTCTACTTAACTCTGGCTTCTGGTGTTAAACAAGAAGAAAAGCTGAAGTAGACAATTAATTCCAGGTCCTTATGTTGATAATACTCCTAATGAGAAATGATCTAAGCAAGCAGCAGAATTCTACATGCAAGGAGGAGGAGGAAATAGGTGCTTTTCTTTTTTATAAGTTCATCAAGTATATGAAAGTGGCATTAGGGTTAGAGTGAAAACTCGCACCTCCATAAAACTGTGTTTCTCATGTATATATTCATTACTTTATCTTAAATTCTTTATTTCAATTTCTATTTATTTGCTTGTTTTTAGAAATGACCAGAGATACTCTTTTTTAATGTTTATTTAAGATGTATTTTACTTTTCAGACCACGATCACTTCTCAGTAATGTCCCACCCCATACCACAAGTATACAAGTATATGCATATATAGACAACTTAAAGATAAGATTAATTACAGGTGTTTGTAGAATTCACATTAAATTCATAGTATATAAATTCATATTGAAAATCTAGCCATTTGCCAGTCTTTTAACATTTGAAAATTTGTAGTCTTTTAACAAAAAAGTTTTATAAACACACACAATTAAGTAGAAGGCAGGGACAGGGTAGAAAGCTCTGTTCTCTCATACCAGGTTTTCACTCAGCACTCCTGCTACTAAAATGAGAGCGTGACAATTCTCTCAATCCCCGGCCCCATCCCAGATGACACCTCGCACATGTCACTTCTCCAGGAAAAAAAGGTATTACAAGTGTCCTGATCGCTGACTTCCATAGTTGTGGATATACGTATCCACACATGTGTGTATACGTGGGCATATATATGTGTATAGTACAATAATAAAATAATCATAATGGTAATAGCTAATATTTATGTACCACTCACTATATACCAGGCATTCTGCTAAGCCCTTTACAAATGTAATCTCATTTGATCCTGGGAGGTAGATTCTATTATCCCCATTTCTCAGATGAGGAAACTAAGGCAAGTGGCTTGCCCAGGATCGCATAGCTAATAAGTGTCTGAAGCCAGAATTGAACTTAGGTCTTCCTGACTTCAGGCCTGATGTTCCTTCCATACATTGTGTCACCTACCTGCCCTATGTATGTATTTGTGTAATAGGTACACATATACACACATACATACATGTACACATAAACATACAATTAAGGAAAATTGTCCAGTGTTGTTATCAAAACTGATAGCATATATAATCTTTGCTTTGAGAGTTTGCTAGCTCTCTCTAGAGTTAAAGGAAATATATTCCAGAATTAGTCATTTGGAACCTGCAAAGGTCATTGAATTTGATCTGAATTCTATTTTCTTATAGTGTTGCTTTCATTTGCATTACTGGAGTATGGATCTTTGAGCTCATCATTGCAAGTGTACCCCTGATACATTATCCCTAACTCTTCCATGCCTACCAAACCTATGTGATTATTGATCATGTCTTGATCATATCTGCCTTAGGGGATCAATGCAGCAGGCTAGGTGCCTTGCTCAAGTTCTCTTAACATTCCGAGAATATCAATGGTGTTCATAGATTGTAATTAGTTATCATTCATTCCTGTTAGAAGATAGACCCATCTTTTTTGGGGGGAGGTAATATGTTTCTCTGATGCTTTACTTTCTATTGCTTTCCTTGCATAGTGCTTCACTTATCAAACATTGTAGCCTGCTAAATATCACAATACTATTCTCCTTTTCCCTAAAACTCATTGATCTTTGACCTCAGTTCTTTGGAGGTGATAATATTCCAACAATAATGGAAAAATGTTGGTTATAAAGCTTATTTCAGGGAATAATTTTTGGTTTTAAAAGAAGTGTATAATTCCCAAAGGTAATGTAGGTAATACTCCTTTTTCACAACTAGACCCAAGTCACTGTTCAGTGTTTGTGCAGTATGTGTCTACCATTAAGTGGAACAGCTTATGCAGTCAAATTCATATCATGATCCGTGTAATAGGCATCCTTTGGCCACTTAGTTTTTCCTAGGTAGAGAGAGTTAAGTGGTTTAAGTCATTTAGAATTTTCTGCAATGTTCCAGGCTTGTTGCTATCTATCAACACATCAGTTATGAACAAAAGGGAAAATGTGGGGGACCTCACTATTTATAAAGAATCTATCTCCAACTTGGACTCTGTACTGGACATCCTTTGGCAAATATACTTTCCCCAATATTTTTACCTTACCTGATTTGATCAGAAGCTTATCAGACAAAGTTTTCTATGTTTTTCTCTTTAGATGATTCTTTTATTATTTCACCATATGCATGGGAGAAACTTTGTTGGATTAAGGATATTAATGTGATTAGAAAATTTCATTTTATGGTGAAAATGTTAAGTATAGTCGAATCTACACCTCTGAATCACTTTTCTTGTTCAGTTATTTCTCACTTGTGTTCAACTCTTCATGACCCTTTTGGGACCTTTTTTGGCAAAGATACTGGAGTGGTTTGCCATTTCCTTCTCTAGCTCTTTTTACAGATGAGGAACGGAAGCTCACAAGGGTTAGGGGCTTGCCCAGGGTCACACAGCTACTAAGTATCTGAGGCTAAATTTGAACTCAGGAAGATGAGTCTTCCTGATTGCTGGCCTGGCAGTAGATACATTACACCAACTAGTTGCCTGAGTTAATTACTTGACTGTAAATATGAGGTCTTCTAAGCATATAATACAAAGAAATGGGCATTGCCTCTAGACTCAGAATATAGAATCAAAACTCACTTCCGTCACTTTCTAAGTAACTTACCTGGTGTTTAGGGTTAGTCTGGACTGTGGAACCCTATTCAGGCTCAATGTTGCGATAAAATGAGACACACAGAGGTCATTGAACAGTTTGCAAAAAAAGAATAAATTAGACCTAATAGAGCAACTTAACTTAAGATGGAACAGGCATTTGTGTGTAAGAGCATGAGTCACTTTTATGCCTAAGCCACAACATGTAATATGAGCCCAGAATTATATCATTTTTAATTTTCAGTTTTTGTTGGAAAAAAATTATGATGACTTATATGGCCTTCTTCCAATCAAGTGAAGGGGATCAACCCAGTATGAGTGAAACTTTTTGATTCTTCTAGGTGGACACAAAGCCACATCAACACAGTCTGAGGCCTCCAGGAAGAACCCGCCCTTGCGCCAATCAAATTCTGGTTGAGATACCTAACCCATGATTATAAGGATGAGTATGAATGTGTTGAGGGATTGGCAGGGGAAGGGAATCCCTAGTAGATTAGTCCCAGCACAACCCAGCTGTAATT
Organism: Bettongia penicillata ogilbyi; assembly: GCA_023548195.1. NCBI lineage: Eukaryota > Metazoa > Chordata > Mammalia > Diprotodontia > Potoroidae > Bettongia > Bettongia penicillata. Next base: position 1,793,218 of record JAJHZJ010000551.1, on the reverse strand, counting down.
TCACTAACTATAAATCCAGGGAGCTACATTAGATCACCCCTAAGATCCCTTCCAAGTCTAGTTCTATCATTCTAAGAACATCAGTTATAGAAATCTATTGTTTCCTTCTCATGGCTTTATCAATGATAGCTTCTATACTTATTTTGCTTTTTTATATAAAAGATTTGTATATATGGGAAAGTAAATATATGAGTTAATAGTTAATAACAATAATCTTTGGGTTATTTTTTGGCACTTAAAAGGGCCAAAATTTTGTCTATACTTTTGGTATCTTCACTTCTTTCACATCCCATATGAATCAATGCCACAGTTTCATGTAAAATCAGATTATTCGAAAAATATGTTGCTTATTTTTACCAAGAGAGGGGGCACCTCTTTGAGAAGGGGTAGAAAGAGATATTAAGTAATAAATGTATATGATATAAAAGAGAAAATATCAATTAAAATTATGTTTTAAATAGTGACTCACTGTTCCTGAAGTTGAATCACCTCCAAGAGGAATTTCTTTGTGTATACTTGGTGAGTTTCAGCTCTTTTTTCTATTTTTAAGATTTCTTCAATGCTATTTTTGCTTCATCATCCAGCATATTTAGATAAGTCTCCACTGTCTTTGATGATGAATTGGATTTGTTATGAAAATCTTCATGATCCTTTCCATTTTTCATCTACTTGTATTTCTTCTGGTGCTATTCTTAAATTTCTGTGGTTACTTTATTCAGTTGCATCTCTCACTAAACTTTTTAAAAAATTATTTCCTTCTTTAATTTGCTTCATTCTACATCTCCCTTCCCCCTTCTCCCCATGCATCCCTCTTTCTCACCCATTCATTTTTTTGGGTACCCAAACCCTCTGTCTATATAAAGTCTTTTCAACAACTCTAAAAATGATGAAGTTCTTAGGATTTCCAGGTATCATCTTCCCAATCAATTGAACTTCATTGAGTTTCTTATGATTCTTTTTCATGTTTATCTTTTTATGCTTCCCTTGAGTCTTATGTTTGAATGCAAATTTTCCATTCAGCTGGTTTTTTTTTCATATGGAATGCTTGAATGTCCTCTGTTTCATTTAATATCCATTTTTCGCCCTGAGGGATTATATTCAGTTTTGCTGTGTAGGCTATTTTTGATTGTAATTCTGGCTCCTTTGCCTTTTAGACTATCATATTCTAAATCCTCTCTTTCTTTAACATGGAAGCTGCTAAATCTTGTGTTATCCTGGCTGTGGCTCCTTGATATTTTAATTATTTCTTTCTGGCTGCTTTCAGTATTTTCTCCTTGACCAGAGAACTCTGGAATTTGGCCATATTATTCCTTGGCATTTTCATTTGGGATCTCTTTAAGAAGGTGACTAATAAATTCTTTCAATTTCTGTCTTACCCTCTGGATCTAAGATATCAGTGCAGTTTCCCTGATAATTTCTTGAAATGTGATTCCCATTCTTTTTCTTTGATCATGGCCTCCAGGTAGCCTAATGATTCTTAAATTATCTTTCTTCAATCTATTTTCAAGGTCACTTGTTTTTCCAATGAGATGTTTCACTTTTTTTATTTGACTTTGTTTTATTGGTGCTTGATGTATCATCATGGAGTCATTAGCTTCTACTTTCCCAATTCTAATTTCTAGGGAATTATTGCATTCAGTGAGATTTTATGCCTCTTTTACCAAGTTATTAATTCTTTTTTCATAATTTTCTTGTATCATTCTCATTCTTTTCCCAATTTTTTTCTCTACCAATCTGATCTCTTTCTTTAAATCCTTTAGAAATTCTTATTGTGCTTGGGTCCAATTAGCATTTTTCTTTGAGGATTCATTTGGAGCTCTTTTCACATTGTGGTATTCTTCTGAGTCCATGTCTTGGTCTTCCCTGCCTCCAAAGTAGCTTTTTTAATTAAATCCCTTTTTTTACCGTTTGCTTCCAGTCTACTTCTTGACTCTGAACTTTACGTTAAAGTTGGGTTCTGTCCTCTTAGGGGTGGAAAAGCACTGTCCCAAACTTCAGTCTTTTTTATGCTGCTATTTTGGGAGCTAGTTCTGGGCTTCTGCAAGCTTTTGGTTCTTCCACGGTGTTGTGATCCTGGAAGACGTGTAGTCACTGTTCTCCTGCTGTGGTCCAATCTCTGCTGAGGTCCCTGGTCCCCTGCAACTACATGCATTAGCACTCTTCTTTGGCTTGTAATTGTGGCCAGAGCCCCTGATCTCTTGTGACCAAATGCAATCTAGAACTGCATATGGATGACAGAGTTGCCAGTATACCAGTTGTAACAGGTACCAGCAAACAGTCCCCTCTAATCTTTCTGCCCAGTTTTCTGACCTCATTAGCATTTCTGCATTAAGAACTTCTAAAGCTGCTGCTTCTGCTGCTGCAGTGTCTGCTATTACTGTGGCCTCATGTGTCAGCTTGGAACAGGTGTCTACTCAATTTTATTGCTTTTCTTGGGAACAACAACCCTGAGGGTCTTCCCCTCCTCGATTGATTTTTTTTCTAATTAAAGGTACCATCCCTTGACTCACTTCTTAAAGAGGTCCATTAACTGAATGGTGTTACCTTACTCTAAGTGAGTACCTGAAAAGGCCTTAGCCTAAAAGGCCCAGAGTCTCCCATTGCATCCTGGGCCATCTCCAGTCATCCTGATGAATATCTGACCACTGGACTCAGACAGCTTTGGAGGAGAAAGTGAGGCTGGTGACCTTGCACAGCCCTTCCTCCCTCAAAACAAAGTCAACTGCAAGTCAAGTCCTCATTTCCCTGATGTCATGGTCCCCTTCGAAAATTAAGGATAAACACAACCAGTGAGTAGACAGAGCTGCCTGAATGGGGACCCAGACAGCTGAGTAACTCAGCTTGTCCTCTCTGTCTCTCCCTCTCCTTTTCCCTCTCCTTCTCCTCTTGGACTTTTCTTGGCAAAGTTACTGAAGTGGTTTGCCATTTTCTTTTCCAGCTCATTTTATAAATGAGGAAACTAATACAGACGGGGTTAAGTGAGTTGCCCAGGGTCACATTGCTAAAAAGTGTCCGAGGCCAATTTTGAACTCAGGAAGTTGGGTCTTCCTGACTAAGCCTGTCACTCTATCCAATGCACCACCACATAGTTACCCTTTAAGAATACACAAAAATATTCCTAGTGGCTATTTTTGTGGTGGCAAAGAATTAGTAACTGAGGTTGGTGCTCAAAAATTCGGAAATGAATGAACAAGTTATAGTATAGGAATATGATAGAACAGTGTTGTGCTGTAAGAAATTATGTAGGGGATAAGTTAATAGAAACCTGGAAAGACTTGTAAGAACTGACACAGAGTAAAATGAGGAAACTTTATACAATAATAATATTGTAAAGAAAAATAATTTTGAAATAAGCAGGAGCATTGATCCATACAATAACCAACCATGATTCCTGAAGAATATATGTTATCTACCACCTTATAGGCAGACAACGGACTCAGAGTGTAGACTGATTTTGGGGGGATGGGGAAGGGTGTGAACTATGCAGGAATTACTTTTGCTTAGCTACATATGTCTATAATAAGGATTTTGCTTTTCATTCTTTATCAGTGGGTGGAGGAGGTACGAGACAGAGAAAGTAGATTTTCATTGATTGAAAAAATAAAATTTCACTTAACAGCTTTGGAGAGAATAGGTTTAGAAACCACATTGTAAAGGGCTTGGGAATTGACTAAGGAGAAAAAGTAAAAGCCAAATATGTTGACAGTTTTTTCTAAGACTTTGGCTGACGAGAAGAGAATGATGGGTTGAAGGTAGATCAAGCTCAGGCTTTTTTTTTAAGGATAAAAATGTCTTGGGCATAATTGTAGGCACCAAGGAAGGAGCTAGGAGTTAAGAAGAGTATGAAGATTGGGGAGGAGGCAATAGAAAGGAAGATACTGAGGAGGTGGTAGAGTTGATTATGGGCCCAATCTTCTAAAGGAGATTAAAAAGGGAGTTGACCTTGGGGAGGAAAGTCACCAATTAGTTAGATCCTTCTGAGTTTGTGAGTCTCCAATTATTATCCCATCTCACTTAAAAACAAATTACCTTTGTTAGGCAAAAAGGAGAAGGGAAAAGGAAGGAAATAAACATGTATTAAGTATCTACTATGTGCCAGAGACAGCGCTAAGCACTTTATAAATACTATCTCATTTGATCCTCACAATGACTCAGGGAAGTAGATGGCATTGTTACCCCCACTTTACAGTTAAGGAAACTGAGGCAAACAAAGCTAAGTGACTTACCTAGGCTTACACAGCCAATTAATGCCTCAAAACAGTTTTTGAACTCAGACCTTCCTGACTCCAGGCCCAGGGCTCTGTCCACCTCACCACACGTCCTGGTTGAATCAGTCACTCAGAACTGAGTGTGAACTGAGCTAGTGTACACCAACTTGGATTAATAAAAGTCAAAAAGGAGAAACTATCTAAAAATCAGAAAAATATTCCATAGATCCGGAAGTAGAGATGTCAGAATGAGGTGCTTCAGAGCTGAGCTGTAAACAATTGGCAGTCTAGGTGCAAACAGCAAAGTGAGAAATAGAAGGTACAATTCAGCTATGGCAGAGTGGAGAAATATGGATGAGTTCCCTCAGCCCTACAAGTATCTAAGAGATAACTCAGGATGATGCCAACCCATTGCACCAACCTACTGAAGTAGTGAGGAAAATTTCAAGAGAAGTTCTTTTTCCCCAATTTTCCCTCCCAGTTCTCTTCTATCCATAGGCACTACCATATAATGTACTGCCTCATTACCCAATGTATGCAGTAACTTCAATTTCTGTCAACCACAGAGAGTCTAGGGGTTAACTAGAGATAGATATAAATGTAAACAAAAGCAAAGACCCAAATTCCTACCTTAAATGCTAGTAATTTTCCTAACTAAGAGGTCAATGTGATTATAATGGTACTCTCAACTTTTCCTCTAAAATAAACCCTTAAAACCACAAAGGGCTCTTAGTCCCCAGGCTTATAATGAACTAATTCCCATAATGATTTTACAATTTTATAGCTTTCTTAATTTTTGCTTCTTGAGACTGGGTTGTTTTAATTCTCAATTTCTTAGTTTATTGAGTATGTAACATTTTTATAGATAATTACTTCCTTTAAAATCTCAGTTTTACTGATAGACGTGTAGATGTTACTGATCATTTTTAAAATTTCCATGTAAATTAACTTCACATATTTTATTTTATCTTCCTTCATCTATTCATTTCTTTCTTCATTCTTTTCTTATTTTTTTTTAAAAGACTGAGTCTTCCCAGGCTGGAAGAGCAACAACCACTTACGGACCATCCCCACTGCTGGTGGCCACACGGAAAGTTTAGCCTGCTCCATTTCTGACCTGGGCAGTTTCACAGCACCTTGATGCTCCCTGCTCCCCTTATTCACATTGATGTTGGACTTAGTGAGAATGTCATGAAGGCCTCCTGTATTGCAGCTCAGAACTCTCAAGCTCAACCAGTCATCCAGCCTCAACCTCCCCTGTAGCAAAGATTCAGGAACAAACCCTTATGCAGGGATTCTTTTCATTTAAATAAAGAAAAAACATTCAATATTATTGAATTTAGACTAAGCAAGAGGGATCGTAAGTGAGTACATTGGCACTTCACTAATTCTAACATTATCTTTGGGGTCCACGATAGTGGTTAAGATAGTTTTGTAATCAAATCAAGTAACTTAAATGCTCTTGAATGAGGTTCAAAGTAGACCATGATATACCAGTCATGTCTGAAGTAAATGCATGTGAAGTGGTGTAACATGGAGGAAATGACACTGGATTAGAGTCAGAAGGCCTGGGTGCAACTCCTTGCTCTGAAGAAGTAGCTGTAGTCAGTTACAAGCAAACCAAAGATCTCTGACCTTAGGTTTCTTCTTATATAAAATGTATTTAACAATACTTGATATTAAACTCACAGTGTTGTTATCAGGAAAACTCACGGTCAGCCTTAAAGCATTACATAACTATGGCCTATTATTATATAATATTATAAAGAGATTCCTGTGGCAAACGGTGTGCATATATGCATGAAGAGTATATTAGAAATCTTAATATACTGTATAAAGGCCAAGTGCTATTGTTATTATTATTTATATTGGTCCTGTAGTTTCATTGATTCAGAAAATTCCCAATAAGATAAATTCCTTGAACAAAGCTCTTATTTTTGACTGAATGGAGTTAAAGTATCCATGAAAAAGGGAAGACAGCAGTTTTCTCATTAGCATTGCCAACACCTTCCATGAAGCTGAATTCAAGTCAACAAGGATTTAAGTGCCTACTATGTGCCAGGCATTGTGCCAAGCACTAGGAATCCAAAGCCAAAAACAAGACCATCAATTCTGTTAGACTCTGTGACTTTCCACATTCTTCAAGTTTTTCCAAAGGATCCCAGTGTTGAGTAAGTCAATCTTTCATTGATTTACTAATTCACTAAGAATTAACATAGAAACAAAGGAAAGCAAAATCTTTCACCATCCCAGGATATTTGGTTGGGACTTTAGTTAATTTTCTGCTCTGGAAAGCTTCCACTATGTAAATTCATAGATCTTTTGCTGAGCCTGTCAAATAACTTCAGTTCCCTCTAAATCTCCATCTCATCGTTGACCTATTAGCTGTCTGTTAAATGTTAAATTGCACTAAATTGAATTCATCCACTATATGATGAATAAAGAATAATAACACTTAAAAATAACTATGTACAATCTTATTTAAGACAGTTACATACAGTTCTTCCTGTAGGTGGACTATTCCACAGACCTTCCCCTCCCCTCTGAGAGCCCCAAGTGTCCCCGCCTGCTCTGTAACTCTAAGTCCAAGTGACTTCAGTGCCTGTCCCTTCTTTCCCCCAGCTCAAGTGCCTGGAGCAGAGGACCCCTGACTCAGGGCTGCACTGCTACCTCCACAGCTGCCCCTGACACCCACTGTAGCCAGAGCCCAGCTGGCAGGGGTCCTGCTGCCAGCCTTCATGGAAGTCAAATTTGAGTATTTATTTGAGAATTTATGAAAAGCAAGAACTGTCTGTAACAGATAAACAATGAGATGGAGACTCGAATTATTAAAACCTAACTGCAAGACAAATAGCAACTCCCTCCTCCGCTCCCTCAACTCACACCTCCCAGTTCGGAAAGTTTTCCAGTTGCAACAACTAAGTAGGTTTGGAGGGAACTGGATGTTATTTGACAGGCTCAGCAAAAGATCTGTAAATATGCATTGAAAAGTTAAATCATTAAGGAAACAAAAATAGTTGTGTAATCCTGGAACAAAACTCTTATTGTTGGCTGGGAGGAGGGGGGAGAAGACAGTAGTTTGTTCTTTAGCATTATCAACACCTTCCAAGGAGCTGAATTCAAGCATTTTTTTTCAACAAGCATTTATTAAATTCCTACTACATACCAGGTACTGTGCTAGGCACTAGAAATAGAAAGATAAAAACAAGACCATCTTTGCCCTCAAGGAATTTGAATTCTATTAGATAATTAGAACACATCTATTAGATAATTAGAACATTCTTCAAGTTGTTCTAACTGATCTCACTGTTGAGTAAACCAAACATCTTCCACTTAACGTCTTGAGAGTTAACATAGACACAAGGGAGAGCAAAATTTTTCACCACACCAGGAGACTTGATTGAAACTTTTATTAATTTCTAATTTCAAAAACTTCTACCATGCAAATTTATACTTAGGAATATAAGATTTCCAATAAAATAAGAGAGTCTGAGCTATAATACACCATAGAAACTAATAATAGTTCCCATGTCTATGACATTTTATGGTTTACAAAACCCTTTTAAAAATTGAAGTCAGGAATTGACCTTAGTATTATCCCCATTTTGCTGGGGAAGAAATTAAGAGAGATTGAATGATTTGACACTGTCCCTCCTCTCTCCTCCCCCCAGGAAAAAAAAAGTCTTACTTGAACTCTACAAAATTAAAATATTAAAGGAACTCTGGAAGTCAATTTAGTCTAAGAGAGTTCATTTTTCAGATGAGGACACTGAGTCCCAAAGACATTAAGTAACTCATTGATAGTAAGTTAGATACTGGCTCCTACCTCACATCCTTTCTTTCCAAATACACAACACTTTCATTCTATCATGTTTCCATTACCAATGCATCAGTAATTAAAAGAGAAAAATCCTCAGAGCTGGAAAGAACTTTAGATATCATCTTATCCAACCCCCTCACCAATTTTCTCACTGAAAGACAACTTAATGATTTGCCCAAGTCAAGCAGTTATAAGTGGCGTATCTAAAATCATATCTTCTAACAACAAATTCAGGAAGTAATACTCTTTCCACTGCACCACACTGCCTTTCCTATTGTGCTGACCTAGTTCAGATCCTGAAATGCATAATACAGATGCTATTTAGTCAAATCTCAATTGTCTGCTTTAATCAGAGCCAGGAAAATCACGCATAAATGAAACCCATATGTCATCCCCCAATTTTATTTTAGCCTCCACTGTCTTTGCTGATGAAATTACTCAGACGGATTTGATTTCAGTCTGCCTTTCTTGTTTCCTTTTCACCTTCTCCCCAAGATACTAATAACCAGGGAAACAAACAAAAGGTGAGCAACAGGGGAAGAAAAGAAGAGAGCTCCCAAAGAACTATATGTTGGTTATCCTTGAAAGAATACCATTGGATTGGGTCAATTACGCAACTGCCCTTGCTTCATGAAAATCTCTAGAGACGGAGAAAAGAGGCCCTTTGACAATTGAAAAAAACAAAAAACTAGAAGCTCTGTTCCTGATGTCACTTGGCATGAACCAAAATTCTTAAGAAGCAACTGCTCCCCTGGGGTCATTTGACTTTGGCAAACTGTGGAGTCTTCTCTGAAAGTTATCTCTGTCAAAATTAGAATATAATAACGCTAGAGCGAGGTCTAAAAACATCTATAATTACAAAATTCATTTGAGATGTCATAAAATTTATTTGTTCACATGGCTATATTATTTAAGGATTGATCTTGTTGATAACAATAACATGGTTGACATGCCATGTCAACATGACACGGTACGTCAATAACTCATGTATGCACCCTGCCTGGCACACAGTAGATGATTAATAAATGTTTATTGAATTGAACTACAACAACTAATAGCAAAGACTATAGATTAGATTCCCATTACTTGTCACAGTTCTGTTTTACTAACATTTCTATTTCGCCCAATTTAGGACAGCCTAAGGCCAAAGACAGTATAATATATTGGAAAGTTAAATCAGAAGACCTGGATTCAAATCTCAGCTCTGACATCTATGCATGATCTTGGGCAAATCACTTGAATTTTCTGATTCTCAGATTTCTCATCCTTAAAATCAGAATAGTAACACTTGTACTTCCTATTTCACAGGGTCCTTATGAGAAATATTTAAAGCTCGGTGACCCTCAGCAAGTCACTCAACCTCTGTCTCAGTCCCTCATTTATAAAATGGGGATAACAAGAGCACTCACCTCCCAAGGTGATTGTGAGAATAAAATGATTCTTCAGTAGTTGTAAGTGCTTTACACATCTTCAAGTGCTACAAATGCTAAGTATTATTTTTGTTATTAAAAATGTTCAGGGCTACAGAAAGTAGCCTATCATTATTTCCTTCATATGCATGCACTTTTCCTTGGAGTTAATGTGAGTGAATACTATTAACAATTAAAAAGCAACCATGTTCTAGAGGCCTCCTAGAGTAAGAAGGAATTTCTATAACACAAAAGTTTTACAAAGTCTTTTTTTTACATTTGTAACAAAAAGCACACACTCATACACACACACATGCATATATTTGTATATAAATATGTATACTTATATACAAGTATATATTATTATTTTCACCATTTTACAGAGGAAGACATTAAGAGAAGTTAAGTGAATTAACAGCTTTCATTGAACTTGCAAAATGTTTGTTTCATGGGCAGTGAAGAGTTAAGTATCTTCCTCCAGATAGAACACTATAGGATCTTGGGTGATTAGGGATTTAGAGTTAGAAGGGACTTTAGAGGTAATATAATCCAACTTCATCTTAATAGTGGAGAAACCAAGACCGTGTGACTGACAAATTCCTAGAAATCTACACTCATTGTCTCTGCTTTCTCACTGCCCACTAACTTCTCAGTCAGCAAAGGGTCATAGATTTAGACTTGGAAGAGACTTGGGAGGTCATTTAGTCCAAATCTCTCATTCTGTTGAATTTAAACTACCAGGGGACTGGTCTGATGAAGGCGTGCTCCAGAGCAGGCAGGGATGCCAAATCTTTATCGTCATGGTAGATTTCCTGCAGTAATGAGGCCACAATAAACAAGAGTATCTCCAGGAACATGAAGGTTACAGTGAGGATATGTCCTGTAGAAGCCAAAAAGAACAGCTGACGATGTTACCCTCTACTCAATAAACTTCAATGGCTCCCTCTTACCTTCAGGATCAAATATAAAATCCTGCGTGACAATTGAAACCCTTCAAAACATGGCCCCTGCCTTCCTTTCCAGCATATACTTCATTCCCCTCCATCTACTCAGTTTCATTTAAACACTCTACTTAAATCCTCCTATGGCTTCTGACCTTGTCATTCAAATGAAACTATATCCAAAGTTATCACTGATCTCTTAATTACCGAGTCTGATAGCCTTTGCTCAGTCCTCCTTCTTATTGATTCTCTGCATCCATCAACACTATTGATCACCTTCTTCTTCCTTGATATTCTCTTTTGTCTAGGTTTTTATGACTCTTCTCTCCTGGCTCTTCTGTTACTTGTCTAACTGTTCTTCTCAGTATCATTTTCTGGATCTTCTTCTGGTTTATGACCAGTAACAATGGGTGTCTCTCAAAGTTTGTCCTAGGCCTAGATCCTTTAGAAGGGTTTTTAACCTTGTTATCTAAGAAATTGATTTGTTGGATAGACAGAGAGAGAGAGAGAGAGAGAGAGAGAGAGAGAGAGAGATGCATTTTACTATATTTGGCTTCTCTCATAGTTCTCTGTGTTTAATGTTATTTTAAAAAAAAAATTATTCAGAGAAATGGGTCCCTCAGTTTCACCAGAGTGCCAAAGAAGTTTATAGCTCATAAAACTTTAAGAATACTTAATATATACTACCTAATATATGCTGCCTTTCTTGGGACTTCTTCAGATGCTGTGGGTTCAGTTATCATCTCTATGATGTTGGATCTCAAGTATATTTATCAAGCCCCATCGTTACATCATCAGCAAAGATCTGAGACTCAAAATGTCCAAAAATAGCTCATTATCTTCTTTCCCAAATCCTCCCCTCTTAATACTTTCAGTACTGTCATCACCATCCTCAGTCACCCAGAGTCACAACCTTGGGGTCATTCCTCATTTGCATTCACCCCACATATCCAATCTGTTATCAAATCTAATCATTTCTACCTTTACAGTACCTGTCACATACATCCCCTTCCCTCTACTCACAGAACAACCACCCTGACACAGGACTTTATTACCTCACATTTTTGACTATTGCAGTGGCCCTCTGATTGGTCTGTCCACCTCAAGTCTCTTCCTACTGTAATTCATCTTCCACTCAACTACCAAAGCCATCTTCTTAAAGTGCAGGTCTTACTTCATTACCTCCCTTACTCTATAAACTCCAGTGGCTCCCTGTTAACTCCAGGATCAAATATAAAACCCTTTGTTTGCTTTTTAAAGCCTTTCACAACCTCATTCCTTCCTACATTTACAGTCTTTTTATACTTTACTATGCCCATGTGCTCTATAATTCAGTGGCATTAGGCTTCTTGCTGTTCTTCAGACACAAAAACGATATTACATTGTATGTATCTTGCAGGTCATTGTTTACCTGTTATCTACCTCATTAGAATGTGGACTCCTTAAAGTCAGGAACCATAACGTTACATGTCTTTATACTGTATCACTTAATGCAGTGTATACTCTAAGTGTTTAATCAATGTTTTTGACTAAATGACTGACTCATCAAGGGCCAGGGCCATTGATACCAAGGAGGTTTTGCCTCTGTCCATGACAGTGCCCACTGTAATGGGGCCTGTGTTTCTGTGCACTCACACTGCCGCTGGGGTCCCCACCACTGCTCATTTTGCTGGGACTTGTGATTCTACCCTCCTCACTGCTTGCTGCCACTAGGGTTCAAACTGCCCCCTATGCCAAGGTCTGAGCTTTGGCACAGATGCTGCCACTGCCCCTCCTATGCTAGAACAGGAATACAGCTGCTGCTGGGAACACCGTCCCTGCTGAGGTCTGAGCTCTATACCCCTGTACTCGGCCAGGGGTTGTCCTCCCACTTAGGAGCCATGCTACCTGTGGCAGGTGTTATAGACCAGGTATCACTGCTTCTGGCTATAAGTCTATTCACACGTCCATTATGCCAATTGTGGGGAGTGATTTGGGGTTAGAGGTATCGTGGGAGCTCTCGCTATTAAAGCTCTCCAATGAATCTTTTACATTATGGGGAGTTTGGGGGAGGTTTTTGTTTGGTTTTGGATAGCTATGATTTGAGAAAAATAAATGCAATTAACTAAAGGCATTTTACAAAATCCCTTCAACTATATTTGAAGTTCTATTATTTCTTGAGCTTTTTCTTAAATTTTATTATCTATTGATTTTTATTCACGTTACTTATTTTATATATGCACTTTGCATTCCTATATATTAATTCACAATTTCCCTAAAATTACCGTTTATCTATCCTTGCATTTTAGTGTGTGTGGTCATTTTTTTTTTTTACTAAATTAAAATGCTTATTTACTTCTCTAAGTATATGTCATTCACTTAATCTTGAGTATTTCTTTCATCATTTCCTTCACTAATTCAACTAGCGTTCCTATGGATCTTTTGTGTTTTAGAATTTCTTTAGTGTCACCACTTCTACTGCTCATTTTTTTTTCAGGAGTGCTAATGATAGAGCAGCCAAGCTGACTTCCTTGGACCTCAGTTTGAGCTGGAGTTATTGTTTCTAACAGACAAGCTGCTGAGAGGATGCTAGTATTTCCTGAGGCTTTAGTTTAGGGTGTGTGCAAGAAGAGGAAATTCCCTCTTCTTTCCTTGGCTTACTGGGGTGTGGAATCCCCAAGGCTCTAGGAGTGGTGAAGGAAATTCCCTCTGTTCTCTGTGGAATTCTGATGTCTCCCACTTACGCTTTAGGGGAGGTGGGGGCAGGGAAATGTCACCTGTTTTCAGCAGTGGGGGAGGGGAGGGAGCTTCAGGGATTGGGAGTGGGGTGCAAAGGAAATCCCCTCCTCTCTGGGCAGCAGTAGATGTTAGGGAACCTTGGTAACTGAGGCTTGGAGGAGAGATTCCATCCATTCATCTGGATGAATCCCCCTGAACTTCTCTAAGAAAGTTGGAGTTTCCTTCCACAGGTTGAGGAAGTGAGAAATTATGATTTTTTTTTTCTGAGAGACTGATCAGAGAGACATCCCATACTTAACATGTCTATGGTTCCTAACATTTCCCAAGACCAATACTAGGAAGGGAGATCCAGTGTGACTTGCCTTCTACTAGTAAGGCTTCAGGAAAGAGCAATAGGACATTGGCCAAGGCCCAGTAGGAAGCAGAGATGGAGCTTGGGACTCTCTGGAGTTCCAGGAGAGTTTGCGTGAGCCTGTAGGGAGAGAAACAGTGAGAGACTGGAAAAACATGCAGCATTCACCAATGCTAATGACAACCCTCTCTATTTAGCTAGGAGAGGGCCTCAGTAACTTGCTCAGACAGGAAGATGGGGTACAGCCTCACTTGGGCTATAGAAGCAGATAAAGAAGTAGTACTAGAGTACAAATTCCAGGGTCATAAGACATTGTAAATGCAGTAGCAGTCACAGTAATTTTTTCTCCTTCATATAATTCATTCTTTAATTTTTTTTTTCCTTTTTCTTCAAGAAAATTAAGGCAGAGATGCTTCCCCTGGTTTCTTTCTTTTCCAGTATTTCCACAGAAGCTTGTTTCAGTTTTTAGCACTAATAATAACTCCTCCTGCTGAAAGATACTGAAAAGAACTTCTACAAGTCTCACTAGGCAGCAACATTAGAAAGCTAGCAGTAAATCAAAGGGATAAGAAAAATGGAGAACAGAAGTACAGAAGGGGGATTATCTTAAATGTAAATACCAAAAGGCTGAGGCAGTTTGGAGCTCACAGAAAGAAATTAAGTCAAACTACTGAAACTTTGTCCCTTCTAGTGGGAACAAACTATGAGACAAGGGAACATAAACATCAGTGGTTCTCTCTTTCCGTGATTTTATTCATTAGTTGCTTATTTTAAGTATTATTGTTAATATTTTGTCAGAAAGTGATTTTCCTTGAATTTACATTTAACCTCTCAAAGGTCCCAGTTTATGCATTTGTAAAATGCATATTTGGAACAGAGTTCTCTCCCAACTTAAGACTTCTGATTTCATGAAATGTCTGACATTTAATTATTTTGCATAAATATGGACAAAAGCATATATACTCATATATATATGCACCCACACATATATACAGGATGGCAAGGAATCCGCATAGACTGCATTGAACTTGTTTGAAAGACATAGATGCTTGAGTGACAAGCATGTGTATAATCTTTAAGTCTGGGCCCCTCCCTATTTCAAAAAATTCATAAAGTATAATACAGTGAAAAGAATGCTGAGCATTCTTTAGGCAGGAGAAGAGGAGCAATCTCCCTCTGACAGCAAGCCTTCCATCTTCCTCTAAGGGAACATGGCAAGAGGCCCAGCTGACTTCCATCTGTATGTACCAAGGTAACTTTCCCAGTGCTGGAGACTTCTGTCTCCTACTGGGCCTGTCTAATCTCCAGATTCAGGCTGTTGGAGGTCAGCTGGGGAGACTTCCATCTTCAACTACAAGGCAACTTCAACCGTCCCCACCTATGTAAGCCAATCTGATCTCCCTCCTCCTTTTATGCTGAGAGCCTCCAGGACAAAGAGAACCAAACTAGTGAGGAATGATTCTTCCATCTCCTCATGACCTGTCTCCTGCCTAATCTCCAGACTTTGGAAAGAAGAGGTGAGTGAGAAGGGCCTTGCATCTGTGTGACTCCTATCCATGATGCATTTATCTCTACCTGATCTCTATGCTCCTCTGGGAACATGAGGGTCACTGTCCACTCAACAGTGAACATACACTTCCCAGTAATTCTGAACCCTGAAGGTTGCCATTCAAACCCCATTGCCCGTTCTTCCTCTACGGAATTCCTTATTCCCATCTCTCTCAATCTTCCCACACACACAAAGTCCCAACCAAAAGCCACATACCCCTTCTTCTCTCTGGAATGCCTATTCCATAGGTAATAAATTTGTCTTTGCCTTAAATTTCTTCCTCTCTCACTCCTTCCATTTTCTAACAGTCACTGAAATCTGGCTATCCTCTGATGCACACCGCTGCCCCACCCTTTCCAGTACTGGCTACATTTTCATTCCTTCCCTTCAGCTCATTGGTTAAGGCAGGGAAGTTGGAATTTCCTTGTTCCCCATTGCCATTTCAAGATTCTCCCCCTACCTCCATTACACAATAGCCTCCCCTCCTCTGAGATTGATACAATCATTATCTCATTATCTACCACTCAATCAAAATCCTAGTAGCTGCTGGCTACATACTCCATCTAAGTCACTCTCTTGCTTTCCTCAACAAGTTCAATACCCAGCTCACGATTTTTCTCCTCTCCCCAACTCCTGACCTCATACAACTAATATATTGATCTAACCATTCAATTAATTAATCTAATCACTTCCTATGATCTATTTCCCCATTCCACCTCAGTCATTCACAAACATGCTCCCTTGTCCCCACAATACTTCCACCGTCTTGGTAACAGTATTATAACCTCTTGGACCATTGCAATAATCTCTTGATAGATGTGCACACCCTACATCTTTTTCCACTCCAATACATCCTCTATTCAACTGCCAAAGTGATTTTCTAAAGTCCAGATCCAAACATGTTCCCACCACTCTTCAATAAACTCCAGTGGCTCCCTATTATCTCTACGATCAAATACCAATTCCTCTGGCATTCAAAGCCCAACATAACCTTCCTCCTTCATCCCTTTTCAGGCTTGTTATAATTTACTTCCCACCACATATTCTATCCAGTGACACTGGCCTTATGGCTGTTCCACTAACAAGAAGCTCCATCCCTCAACTCCAGGAATTTTCTCTGACTGTCCCCTAAAACCTCAAATGCTCTCTCTCTCTCCTCTTCTCCACCTCCTGGCTTCCCTGGCTTCCTTCAAGCCCTAATTAAAATCCTTTGTTCTTCAGGAAGTACCTTCCCTGTTGATTATTTCCTACTCATCCTGTATATATCTTGTTTGCATATATGTTTGCTTGCTGACTCCCCCATTAGATGGTGAACTCCCTGAGGTCTTTTGCTTCTTTTCTGTCTCCCCCAAAGCTTAGCACAGTTCCTAGCACATAGTAGATGGTTAAAAAAAAAAAAGTTTGCTGACTGACTGATAAATATTTTAGCTTAAAATTGAATTAAGACTTTTAGGATACTCTGTGTAAATATACATGTGTGCATACATGCATACGATTATACATACCTATGTATTTTGTAAAATATATCAGTAAAACATGAAGTTCACCTAACCTAATATCATTTACAGTACTTGACTCAAATGTTTCTGTTCTCTAAAGGTCTTTACCCCTTTCTGGTTTACTAAAAGTTCTTGCCCTTCAGTCCTAATTCCTTTAGACAATTAAGATCTAACTATATCTGTAAATGTCCTATTTCTACTCAAAACTAACAAAGCCTGGGACCTGGGACAATCAGACCACTGAGGTAAGTCTGGAGACCAGGCCTGCCAAAAACTTATTGTGTGCGACTTTAGGCAAATCTCTTTCATCTCTTTGTACTTCATTTTCCTCACAAGTAAAATGAAAAGATTGGATTACATGATCTCAGATTATTTTCAGGTCTAAAATTCTATCAAGTGAATGTAACCTGCCCCCACCTTTCGCTCTAGCCTGGAGCATTTCGCAAACTGTTGAATGTGCAAAGGAAGACATGTCTCCTAACAGGATTCTTAACTGGTGGAGAGAATGCTGAAGCAACTCCTTGGGCAAAGTTGGTGCCAGAGAGCTTCAGAGAGAAGTATATGGTCCTGCAAACATACTGGAGAAGAGAGAAAGGAGAGAAACATGTGGTGCCAGACAACCTTTGGGAGTAAGAGTTAGAAGGACTTTGGAGACTAGGGAAAGTTAACTCTTCAACACATTCCTATCTCTAGCTTCCCTCCTTTGAGTTTTGAGAGAATTTTCTTTTGGGTGAAATATTCCACTCCTAGCTGGAGAACTCCCTTGTTCTTGAGTATTTTCTAGTTTATTCTAAACTTAATTTCTCCAATTTCTATTTGTTGTTTAGATAAAGTTTATTCATTGTTTGATATGTATGATCTCCTTTATCTTAACCTGGTTTAGTAGGAAGAAACCAAGCTGGAAGATTACCTTTCCCCATTAATCTAAGGGTGGGTAACAAAGGAAGTAGTTTAGTTCTGAAACTATCATATTCCTAAACCACCAATATTTAAGAAGACAGATAGATATAATTGTAGTCTGTACTGGTCTTAGATACTGGAGAAAAGAGCATGAAATCTTGACTCTTCTACTCCCTTCTTTGGAGAAAAACGGGCTTGACCTCAGATCTCATCCACCTATCCACGCCTCCTCATTCATTTAGACAACTATATGAGCCTATGTAGTTTACATGATCACACAGATTCTGCACAAGAAAGAGATCATTTGGAAGGTTTATATCACTGGATTAAGATACAGAGGTATTAAAAATGTAAATTATTATAAAATTTCATTCTTTCTCTTTACTTTTCCTAAGAATGAAGAAATGTTATAACATATTTTCTTCAGTGTAAACCATATAGAGGAAGATATTTTGGCTTAAGGGTTATTTTGCTGTGAGTTTTTTAAACTATAAGAAACCTTCCTTAGAACAGGGAATGATCTTGCTCCTTTAGATTTATAAAATTGTGTTATCTCCCTTCAGAGGAAGAAATTTCCCCTAGAAATCAAAGACATCAAAGAAACCCAGAAAAGGACATCTGTTTCATTATCAATAAATATGTTTCCTAACTAAGCATCAAATGATAAGAAGCACTGCCAAGTAGATTTGATTCCAAAGCACACTGGGGAAAAAATTATTTTCAGAAAAATCACTACCTGGAGATCATTTACTTTGCTTTCCTAGGAAAAGGAATTTGAAATTCTAATGACACTTTTTGTTTGCTTGCTTTTATATTTCTGTTACTTTCCAATAAATTTCCCTCTCCATCCAGAAACCCCTTTTATAAGTAAAAAAAAGTTAAGCAAAATAGACATGCTACATCTGACAACATAGACAACAATCCTATAGTCTAGCATCCCTGGGAAATCATGTATGCTTATTAATCATGCTTGTCTATTTTCATCTTATTCAACAACTGTTGTTTTTAAGTGATCTTTGGGAAGGAACCTCCACCTCCCCAGACAGTCCATTCTACTCTTTGATAATTTCAGTTTGGGGGAAGTTTTTCCTTACATCAACTCAAAATTTGCCTTTGGAACTTTTGCACATTACTCTTAGTTCTGCCTTTTGAGACTAAGCAGATCAAGTCAAATCTAGGTGTTTGATAAATAACTTGTTAATGAATTAAATGCTTCCCCATGAGGGCCTTTCAAATAAATTAAGTCAGCAAGCATTTCCCTTTAAATCTTCTTATGTCAAAATTGAAAGTTTTCAGTTCCTTCAACCTACCTCCATATGTGATAGTAGAAAAGCACAGAAACATGAGATGTAGTGTCTTGTATGAGGAAGAGTAAGACCGGTTTGATTAGACTGTTATGGGTATGTGCAATACACCCTCAGGCATCACTCTCTCAATTCATAACTGGCATTATCAGCTTGGATTCTCAGAGGGGTGGCTGCTAGTACTTTAAGCGTTGTAGGGTAACTCTTGGAGGCTGCCCTCCTAAACACTAGCTCACAAGCACCCATCTGTGTGCTTTTCTTTAACAGTCAGCTTGTAGACTCAATTTTTAGCAAAGATACTTATTCATATGATGTAGCAAGAATAGATGCAAAGCATTTCCACCAATACCAGGGGCATACTTTTTCTTAAATACATGCAAAGTCCAGAAGAGGGGAAGAGGCTGCATGACAATAGTAGGGAGGCACCTGTGTAGGGAACACATATTCCCAAGGCAACTCATAATTCCGGAACTGAAGGGCTATAATACCCTTTCTCTCTTTGGAGGGTCTTCTTGACTTTTCTATGGAGCATGGTGTTGGAAATGGACTGTTTCGTTGGTCTGGCTCTTTGTAGAATATGTAGGCCTTTAAGAGACCAGTGGCTCAGTTAGATTACCTCTCCTCTGAGGTTGTTTCTCACCTGGATTAGTAAATCCATTGCTGAGCTAAGTGAGCAAGCCAGTAGCAGTGCCACTGGGCAACCAGTTTAGACTGGGCAGATTGCCTAGCCCCTGAACTCTTCTCGAGATATAGTATTTCTTCTGGATAAATCAATTTGCTGACCTCCCTAGGCTCGTTCCTCTATGAGCAACTTTAGATTTTGCTACTTTTAACCACTTTTTAACTACTTTGAACTTGGCTGGGTTAAGCTGAGCTCTCTTTAGCCGGAATGTTACTCTGCTCCTTTCAGCTAAAGTGCTACAGAGCTACTTCAGCTGGAACAACTGACCTTTAGTTTAGGCTCAACAAAAGCCTCCTCGCATTGACTCCCTTAGAATCTCAGCTCTTAAGTTGTTTGTCATATCCAAGGAGGAGACAGGAGAGGCCTCCTTTTTCCTATTCAACAAATCTCTTTCTTGCTCAAAGGACCCTTCCCTCCAAGCCACTCCTGGTTGCCTTGGTATTGTTCAGACTTTTTTAAGTCATGTCCAACCCATTGTGACCCCCTTTGGGAATTTTCTTGGTTATTTCCTTCTCTAGCTCATTTTACAGATGAGAAAACTAAGTCAAAAAAGGTTAAGTGACTTGCCCAGGGTCACACTGCTAGTAAGTGTCTGAGACCAGATTTGGATTCAGGAAGATGAGTCTTACTGACTCCAGGACTGGCACTCTAGGATGAGAAATATCTACCTTGCATTTCAAGACTTTGTCCTTTACATTGCAACTTCCCTGTCTTTCAACTTTTGTTGAAGTCTCACAGGAGAACCACTCTTCCACATAAAAAAAATTATGTGTAATAAGATTTGAAAGGTTGATTGTGACCAGGCTGTAAAGGGCTTTTAATGCCAAACAGAAGAGTTTTTACTTTCTCTTAAAGGCAACAGAGAGCAATTTCAACATGCCTGGAATAGTCTCCCTTCTCACTTATTCCTCTTAGAATCCCTATTTCCCTCTAGGCTTATCTCAGACACCACCACTAACATCTGCTAGTACTCTCCCTAACTTTATTTTTTTTATTTTTATATACCTCTACATGTTGTTTCTCCTAGCTAGATTATAAACTTCTCAAAGCCAGGGTCTTTCATTTTGAATTTTTTTCTTTGCATTCTCGCCACTGAGCCCAGAATCTGACATCTAGTAGGCATTTAATAAGTGTTTGCTGATTGATGGATTCTATTTCTCTGGTCTTGTCACACATCTTCTACCAGTTCTGATTGGCAACTGGTTTGGAATTTATAGTCTTAAAGAATTGCCTGAGATTAAATAACTTTCCTAGGATCCCAAATTCATCGTGTGTCACAGGAATGACTTGGATTCCAAATGCCTGCTCTCCATCCACTACATCATGCTGTCTCTCTTTACTATCACGACTCATTTTTTTATTTCATGCCAAAAGTAAAATGCTATGTAAGTCAAGTATGTTTTGTTCATTCATGTAGGAAACCAATTCCACTGTGCAAAGCTCACATAACTAGATCTCTTTGAAATATAGAAAGTCATAGGAAGGCAGAGTTTGAGACACGGGCTTCTCAAAAGGTAATTCTGATTGGCTAATTCCAAAATAATCCATGTCCAACAACAAGCTAGTGATACTGCACAGAGAAAGGCAGGGCTGTGGTCAGAAGGTGAGGATAGACCACAGAATTTAGCACTTGCTCAGCACTTTTGACCACAGATTGGACATTTATAACTGCTATAATAAACACGGGTCTTCCTATTTCTAATCTTTCCAGCTGAATACAATCCGAATAATAACCAGCAATATCACCTGGGAGATAAGTTCAAATCTAGTTACACTATATCAACAACATTCTCATGATCTACTAGTATATATACCGTCAGAAAAAAAAGTTAGTTTCTTCTGGCATGACTTTTTATTGAAGAAATTTTTTTCTAAATACTCATAATCATGCATTTTAAAATGTGTCCTAGAGTCTTACCAGGAACCAAAGTCAAGTTTACTGGCCTAACTATAGTTTGCAGATTCGATTTTTCTCTTTTTTTGGAAAAATTTTCCCCCTTGACCTTTCTAGATTTTTTTATAAGAGAATATCTTCTTGCTATGCATACAATGCTGTTACCATACCCCTTTTATTAGTTCTGTTCAAATGAGATAACAATTGTAGATTAGAAATTAGCACAGTGCATGGCACAGAGTAGACAATAAATTCTTCTTTCCTCCTTCTTTCCTTTTGAATAGGGTTTACATTCCCAAAGTCATCAAAGACATTTTTGAAGTCAAATTTGCCTCATTGGCTTAAATTCTCTAGTTTATTCTATTTCTATACTCTGTGCAGCAACCTTCCGTAAAGTGTGAGAAATTACTTCCCTTGAAGATGTTCCAGTTCCCTCCTCCATAGAAAAAGCTTCATTACATGGCTTCAGATGTCTATTAAGTGGTCCTTTTTCCCCCTTTATTTGTCTGTGTCACATTCTTTCACTTTCTCACCTCCTAATATGGGACAAAATTTCTTCTTTCTCTTCGGAGCTTTTCTCTTTCTCTTTCCATCCTTTCAAGAATGATATAAGCAACTTTTGGTGCCAAGATGGTGGAGTGAGGAAGGAACCCTCTGAAGCCCTCCCAAACTCCCCTCCAAATAGCTAGAAAATTGCCTCAGAATTGACCTACGAGCAGGGAAACAGCTTGCCAGCATGGCAAGAAATGTCTGTCTCAACTGAGTGGGAGGACAGCAAGGTCAAAGAGCAACAACAGCAGCCATGAAATGGATGAATATCTACAAAAAATATAAATTACTCAGATTAACAGAAGAAATAAAATACTTAAATAACCCAGCCTTTGAAAAAATAATTGAACAAGTCATTAGTGAACTTTGTAAGAAAAATCCCCAGAATCAGATGAATTCACAAGTGAATTCTACCAAACATTTAAAGAATGATTAAGCCAATACTATATAAATTATTTAGGAAAATAGGCAAAGAAGGAGTCCTACCAAATTTCTTTTATGACACAAATATGGTGCTAATATCCAAACCAGGAAGAGTCAAAACTGAGAAAGAAAATTATAGAACAATTCCCTTAATGAATATTGCTGCAAAAATTTTAAATAAAATACTAATAAAGAGAACAGCAATATATCACAAGGATCATACAACATGACTAGGTGTGATTTATACCAGGAATACAGGACTGGTTCAATATTAAGAAAACTATCAGCACAATTGACCATATCAATAACAGAACCAGCACAAATCATGTGATTATCTCAATACATGCAGAAAAAGCCATTGACAAAATACCCTTTGCTATTAAAAACACTAGAGAACATAGGAATAAATTGAGCTTATCTTAAAATGATGAGTAATACTTATCTTAAACCATCAGTAAGCATTATATGTAATGAAAATAAGCTAGAAGCCTTACTAGTACAAATATCAAGGGTGCAACAAGGATACCCATTATCCTCTATATTATTTAATATTGCGCTAGAAATATTATCTATCACAATAAGAGAAGAAAAAGAGATTGCAGGAACTAGACATGGCAACAGGAAAACAAAACTATCACTATTTGCAAATATGATGTTATACTTCAAAAATGCAAGAGAATCAGCTAAAAGACTACTTGAAATTATTTACAACTTTAAGAAGGTGGCAGGCTACAAAATAAACCCACATAAGCCATTAGCATTTCTATATATTACCAACAAAGTCCAGAAGCAAGAGGTAGAATGAGAAGTTCCATTTGAAATAACTGTAAACAATATAAAATACTTGGGAGTCTCCCTGTAAAGACAAACCCAGGAACTATATGAACAAAACTTATAACACTTTTCATACAAATAAAGCCAAATCTAAGCAATTGTAAAAATACTAATTGCTTGTGAGTAAGTGGGCAAGTCAAGCCAACATGATAAAAATGACAATTTTACCTAAATTAATCTATTTATTCAGTACTATACCAATCAAACTATCAACAAATTGCTTTGTAGAACTAGAAAAAATAATAACAAAATTTATCTGGAAGAACAAAAGGTCAAGGATATCAAGGGAATCAATAGGAACAAAAATCAGAAAACAAGTGATCTAGCCATACCAGAAAGCAAACTGCATTGTAAAGCAGCAATTATCAAATCTGGTATTGGCTAAGAAAAAGTGGTAAATCAGTGAAATAGATTAGGTACAAATTATATTGTAGTAAATCATCATAGTAATCTAGTATATGATAAACCCCAACATCCAAGCTTTTGGAACAAAAATAAATCATTATTTGACAAAAGCTGCTGGGAAAACTGGAAAACAATATGGTAGAAGCTAGGTATAGACCAACATCTTACACCCTGTGCCATGATAAGGTCAAAATGGATACATGATTTACACATAAATGGTGATAATTTCAGCAGATTAAGAGAGTATGGAATAGTGTATCGGTCAGATTCATGGATAAGGGAAGAACTTAGGACTAAAGAAGATATAGAGAGCATTACAAAATGTAATTTATTAATTTGCTTATATAAAATTATAACATTTTTGCACAAACAAAACCTACACATCCAAAATTATAAGAAAAACAGAAAACTTGGGGGGGTGGAATTTTTGTAACAAGTATCTCTGATAAAGGCCTCATTTCTCAAATATATAGAGAATTGAGTCAAATTTATAAAAATACAAGTCATTCCCCAATTGATAAATGGTCAAGGGATATGAAGTCACTTTCAAGACAAAGAAATCAAAGCTATTTATAGTCTTGAGAAAAATGCTCTAAATCACTATTGATTAGAGAAATGCAAATTAAACCAACTCTGAGGTACCACCTCACACCTATCAGAGTGACTAATATGACAAAAAAGGAAATGTTGGTTGTTGGAGGGGATGTGGGAAAACTGGGACACTAATGCACTATTGGTGGAATTATGAACTGATCCAACCATTCTGGAGAGGGATTTGAAACTATGTCCAGAGGTCTATAAAACTGTGCATACCCTTTGATTCAGAACTATCACTGCTATCCCTATATGCCAAAGGCATCTAAAAAAGGGGGAAATGATCTATTACATAAAAATGTTTATTGCAGCTCTTATTGTGGTCACTAAGAATTGGAGAAATCAAAGGGATGCCCATCAATTGGAGAATGGCTAAATAAGTTGTGGCATATGATTGTAGTGGAATATTATTATTGTGCTAAAAGAAAGGACAAGCAAGATGATTTAAGACTTACATGAACTGATGCATAGTGAAGTGAGCAGAACCAGGAGAACGTTGTATACAGTAACAGCTCCATTGTTCGAAGAACGAATTCCCCTTCCTGAACGCTTATTTTAATGCCTTTGATTGGTTGTTTGGTCAGTTGGTTCAATATTAGTGCTCTAACCAAACAGAGGAATGGAGGTCTGAGGGTATTCTTGTTAGTTGCTTTCATTGAGATAGGCATAATTGATTGATTAAATCAACCTCCATCTTTATATAAAGGATACAATTCTTCCTGATATCTAGCAGAATAGAGATGCAGTTCTCTAGGCTTTAAGCCTTCCCTTCTAGAGTGGAAACCAACTTGTACTTTAAATATTTATAGGATTTACTTGACACTAGAAGGAACACTACAAAGTGCTCTCTTCTAAGCACTACAAATTCTCCTTGTCCTCTGTCCTTGCTTGAATTGCAAATGACTTAGCTATTCCCAGCAACACAATGATCCAAGACATTCCCAAAGGACTAATGATGAAGCACCTCCAGAGAAAGAACTGATATTGACTGCATACAGACTGAAGCATGCTATTTTTCACTTTTTTCTTTCATTTTTTTCTTTTGAGTCTTCTTATATAAAATGACTAGTATGGAAATATTTTATATAATTGCACTTGTACAACCACCTATATCTGATTACTTACCATCGGTGGGGAAGGGGATGGAGAGAAGAATAAAATTTGTAACTCACAATTTAAATAAAATGTTAAAAAATTAAAAACAAAAAAAGAGTAACATCAGTTATGGGATCGCTTTGTCTGCTTCCATTATCCTTAACAATATGGATCCCCAGAGAGTGGCTGGCTATTTCTGCCCTCAAGATTCTAGGGGTCATGCTACAAGATGTGGGTGTCTTCTTAACTTTTGCTCACAAACCAATATCAGCATGTTCCTCCACTGATTAGCAGTTGTTATTAATTAACCAATCAAATCTAATTAGCTTTTAGGAAAGAGTATTTACAAAGCTGATATAAAATACATTGATATAAAACTACAAACTGTCCCCTAAAATTTAGAGTATTTTCTCTCACAAGTACATACAGAATCCAGGGGAAATTGGACTCAGCTCAGAGCAGGGTTTCTCTTAGGGTCAATGAATAGATTCCAGGGTGCCCATTAACTGGAACATGAAAACAATTGCAACTTTTGTTATCGCTAGTGTCTAAATTGAAATTTAGGATTTCCTTCCATTATGAATGTTGGCAACAAAACATTTTTCTGAGAAAGTGTTCATAGGTTTCACCAGACTGCCAAAAGCATCATGTACACACACACACACACACACACACACACACACACACACACACACACTAAGAACTCCTGGTTTAGAGAGTATATATGGCAAAAGAGGTAACAAATCACTGGTTGCTGGAATTTCTCCTTTCCATAGAGTCCTCATGAAGCCCTGCTTTAGGTATGGCATAGTTTTCTATTGAGCTTTTTCTTTTTTTAATCCTGAAACTGCCTTTCTAAAGTGTATGCTGACATCAGCCTGTGTTATTTCAAGGGCATTGCTGGGACACTGCTTGGAATTCTAAATTTTCTGAATTTTTGAAGTTCACAGGCTCGTTCTCTGGTCAAGAGGGTAGAGTTAAAAGGTCTCTCCTCTCCCTCTTCCCCACCCTGCAGGGAGTGACTCTCTCAGGAGCTTGGCAGCAACTGCTCTGACATTAGGTAGTCTTACTATTAGAATGCCTGCTTCCAAACTGGCTTGATGGTTTTCTCTAAGCCCCATAGGGCATGACTGACTCAAAAACAAGTTTTAATATATTTCCTATGTAATATTATCTTATTTCATTTAATGGATCAAAGCCCCACACTCCTCAATCTGATTGATTTCCCTTCCCATCCCAGCAGCTAGGTGGCATAGTGAATACAGTGCTGCTCCTGGAGTCAGAAAGAATCATCTTTGAATTCAAATCTTGCCTCAGACACTTACCAGCTGTGTGACCTTGCGCAAGTCACTTAACCCTATTTGCCTCAGTTTCTTCTTTTGTAAAATGAACTAGAAGAGGAAATAGCAAACCAGTCCAGTATTTTCTGAGAAAAGTCCAAATGGGGTCACAAAAAGTCAGACACAACTGAAACAAATTCCCCTCCTGAACAATTTATGCCTTTGATTGATTGTTTGGTCAGTTGATTCAATACTCGTGCTCTAACCAAACAGAGGTATGAGGTATTGTTAGTTACTTTCATTGAGATAGGCATGACTGACTGATTAGATCAACCTCCATCTTTATATACAGGATACAAGTCTTCCTGATATCCAGCAGAATAGAAATGCAGCTCCCTAACCTTTATGCCTTCTCTTCTAGAATGGAAACCAATGTGTACTTTGAGTATTTATAGGATTTACTTGACAATAACAGGAACACTATATAGTGCTCTCTTCTGAGCACTACAGATTCTCCTTGTCCTCTGTCCTTGCTTGAAGCAAGATCTTCAATCTTTTGTATTATTTTTGGTAGCTCTTTTTCTAGTCTTTAGATAAACTTCCTCTATTTGCCACACCTATTTACTGTGTTGAAGGCTTTGTCTCTGGGGTTCTCTAATAAGCTCTCTGTTAATAGTATATAATCTGTTCAGCTGGCATGAGTAGTTAGTACATTTTTGCCACACTCTAACACAAGCCAAAGCAAATAAACTGATCCACAAACAGAAGTCTAATTGAAAATCTATCCAAATTATTTCTACTTTAGGCTGACCTCTAACTATCTCTACTTGGCTTTCTGTATTTCCTTATATAATGCCTAAACTTGTCTGCAAAGTTCAGGCTTTGTTTCTGCCTTCTGCCTTCTTATACCTTTCTCACAGGATAAATTTTTGAAGATGGTGATCATGCATCTCCTAAGGCTTTTTTTCCAGGCTAAATATGCTCCAGAAAGATAAGGAAGATCTCTAGTACCTTGACTGGACTCCTTTTGGTGAACATGTGTGGCACATCCAAGGATGGACACACAGATAGGTTGAGAGCTGCATCATTTGAGGGGACTTTCAAATTGATGAAATAACGAACTAATTTGGCCATTTAAATCAATATACATCCCTCCCCACATGCTTTCAAGTGATCCTTGCTGGACAGAATATGCAATCCCCTCGCCATTCTTGTTGGGCATCTAGCACTTATCTTAGTAGCTGGCATATATTGTGGCTCAGTCATTTTGATCATGTCCAACTCTTTTTGACTCCATTGGGAATTTTTTTGGCAAAGATACTGGAGTATCTTTTTTTTCTTCTCCAGATCATTTTATAAATGAGGAAACTGAGACAAATAGGGTTAAGTGACTTGCCCAGGGTCATAGAACAAGTAATTATCTGAGGTCATATTTGAACTCAGGTCGTATTGACTCTGACTCAGCACCTAGCTACCCTAACTGACCATATGGCTCTAGGCATACCTATTAATATCTTCCCCAGTATTCTAGATGTACTCTAACCAGGTTAGTTTCCAGCAAGATTATACCCTGTCTTGTGGTAGTTAACATGTTGTTCCAAGATTTAATTAGCTTTTTCTACTGTCACATTGTATTTGTATTGAGCAGCATCTCACTAAAATGACAGGTTCTTTTTCCTATGAACTTTGGACTAGCTATGTCTAGTCCTTCATCCTATACCACAACTGATTATGTGAAACCAAGTATATAACTTAATATTTATACATATCTGACATCATTTTTTTGGATTTGTCAAATTATTCCAGCCTTCAAGACTTTTCCAGATTTCATTTGTGTTACTGATGGCCACAAAGCCAGGAAGATTTGGATTCAAGACTGCCTCTGCTACAAAATGGCTACAACATCTTATGCAAGTAGCTTTACCTCTCAGTATATTCAGGGCAACTCTCTAAAACTATAAATTATAAAAACAATGCCAACCTCCATGAATAGAAGGAGCTTCCTCAACTGGGAGTTCCTTACAGCACTGAGATTTTAGGGTCAGTCCATATTCCTATCCCCTATAGAAAATAATAGCTATAGATATGGAGAGATAAAAATATAAATATCACTTATCAATTTCTTGCTTCTTGTCACCAGAAAATTCATAAATATATCAGCAATATTTTCATCCAGATCACTGACAAAAATGATAAATAAAATAATGCTAAGAGACTGTGTTGCAGGGTTGGTAGAGATCTAGCCTCTGAATCAGGAAGATTTAAGTTTCAGTCCAAATTCTGAGAGGGCAGCTAGGTGGTGCAGTAAATAGAGCACTAGACCTAGAGTCAGAAAGACTCATCTTTGGCAATTCAGGCCTGACCTCAGACACTTACTATCTATGTCATCATAGGCAAGTTACTTAACCCCGGTTGTCTCAGTTTCCTTATCTGTAAAATGAACTGGAGAAGGAAATGGAAAACCATTCCAATATCATTGCCAAGGAAACCCCAAATGGGATCATGAAGAGTCAGACAGGGCTGAAACAATTGAACAACATCTTGATTTTAACATATACTGCTTATGTGACCCTGTGTGAGTGATTTAACCTCTCAGTGTTCAGAAAACTCCTTAAAACTACAAATTGTAAAACAATTGTCGGTCTGTACTGGTAGAGGGGGTTTTTGCACCAGAAGAATCCTATGCCAGTGAAATCACAATTTTATCTGAAAGAAAATGTGGCACAATATTAATCACCTTGTGGCACTTCACGAAATGTCCTATAGGGCATGCCTAAAGGAGATTATCAGCAAGCATTCCTTCTACAGCACCACTCCCTTCCCAACTCACTCCCGCTAGTTTCATTTATTTGGAAATGGAAAGGAAATTCCAGACAAGAATGCCTGGCCTGGTAATAGTGCATTCTTCCAAAAGCTAGGAGGAAAACTGGATTCACCAAGGATATATTTGCACCGGATTGACCAAAGTAATAATCTGATTCATTTTCAAGTGTGGATGGTCTATGATAGATGCATTGCTGTAATTCACCAAAAAAAAAATGTAAGTTAATTACTAGGACACTATGACAAAAAAGTCTAACTAGTGCCCCATACTACTTCAAAATACATTTTATGAATCTTCAGAGTCAAAATTACAGCTTTAAGAATCTGTAGAGTGAAGATTCTGATGGTGAATATAGATAATGAAATCAACTATAAAATAGTAATAGTAGCTGCAATTTATATTGTGTTTTAAGGTTTGCAAAATGCTTTACCTATACAAACTCATTTGATCCAGTAGAGGATCAGAGGATAAAACTAGACAACCATTTATGTGAAATATTTTAGCTAACTGAAAACTCAGTACTAGCGAACAATATGGAATGGTTATTTTAAAAAATTTAGCAAGAAACCTAAGGACTCAC
Source organism: Bettongia penicillata ogilbyi (assembly GCA_023548195.1). Classification (NCBI taxonomy): domain Eukaryota; kingdom Metazoa; phylum Chordata; class Mammalia; order Diprotodontia; family Potoroidae; genus Bettongia; species Bettongia penicillata. Next base: position 1,763,358 of record JAJHZJ010000551.1, on the reverse strand, counting down.
TTTTGTCAGAACACATCTCTGTTTTAATTAGTGTGTAGCCAGTCATATTTGAAGAGGAACAACTGCAACAGCCTAAAAGATGGTGAGGCAACTCAATGGCACGTTATATGAAAACAATAAAAAGAATTAGAAATCGTTAGCCTAGAAGAAAAAGGAGGAGGAGGACGACAGGAACAAGAATGAGAAGATGATCGTGATCATGATGGTAGGGGAAGGGAAGATTTTGTAGTTTTTCAGTTGTGTCCAACTGTTTGTGACCCCATTTGGGATTTTCTTGGCAAAGATACTGGGAGTGGTTTGCCATTTCCTTCTCTAGCTCATATTTTATAGATGTGAAAACTGAAACAACCAAAATCTCAAAGCTAGTAAGCATCTGAGTATAGATGTAAACTCAGGAAGATGAGTCTTCCTGATTCCAGGTCCAACAACTTTATTCACTGCATCACCTGGCTGCCTTCAAAGGGAAGATATGGCATCTGTATTCAAATATCTGAAGTTTGTGTTCATCCTTCTTTTCGAAGAGGACCATGACACCAGAAAAATGAGGACATGACTTGCACTTGACTTTGTTTTGAGTGAAGGAGGGCTGTGCAAGGTCACCAGCCTCATTTTCTCCTCCTGAGTCATCTGGATCCAGTGACCAGATATTCCTCAGGATGACTGGAGATGGCCCAGGATGCAATGGGAGACCTCGGCCTTTTAGGCTAAGGTCTTTTCAGGTACTCACTCCTGAAAAGAAAAGTGAGATAATGAAAAGAAAGTGAGATAATGCCTATTCAGTGAATAGGCCTCTTTAAGAAGTAGTCAGGGGATGACCCCTTTAAATAGAAGACAGACAGACAGACAGATAGATAGATAGATAGATAGATAGATAGATAGATAGATAGATAGATAGATAGATAGATAAATGGGTGAATGAATGAATGAAGTTCAGAGGGGCCTCAGATTACCATCACTACTTCCTCACTGATCAAGTACAAGGTATCCTTGAAGACCTCTGGGGTGCTTTGATGCTTGACTGGTAGACCAGCTTTCTTCAGAACTTGCAATGTCCTCAAGACCTATCCTTGTTATATATCCTTTTCCAACTACAGATGACTTAGTCTATTTTTTTTAACTACAGAATAACTTATGAGTGTCTCTCTTTTTTTTTAAATATTGAACTCAAACTACCCAAGACTGGACTGAGGTCTAGCCCAGAATACCTGAATTTGGAGTAATCCAAATGGAGTTCCAAACTTTCCCCAAGAAAGCTAAGGCAAAAAGAAAAGTAATATACTCAGTTGAGCTCCAAAGATGCTTGGGGCTCCCTGAAAGAAATTTAAGTATTGATTAAATACCAATGATTAGAAATTAACCCCTAAAATTAAGGATGATACCTCAAGATATACTCTATGGCCGAGAGGGCTCCAGAAAAGTATTCTAGGTTTTTTTATCAACCTGTGGTTTAATCCTGGGAGTGGGAAGGAGTTTCCTTTCCTCCTTCCCCTTAGGTTTTCTATTCTATGTTGTTAGGGTTAATTCCTTGGGAGAAGGAAATGTTTTTCTTTTTGCTGGCATCTGGTTTTTTTTCTGTTTGCTGCTTTGTTTACTATTTTCTATTTGTCTGGTATTCCAGCACTTAGCACAGTACCTGGTACATAGTAAATGCTTAATAAATGCTTGTTGTTTCATATATAAAATATTTTCAATGTTTTATTTTTAGCCTTAATGTGATTTTTAAAAGTTAACTCTTAATAAAGTCTAAAATTTTCCTAACTCTGAGTCTCTTTAATGGAAAACACAGTTTGTTACAGAGAGCAGAGATATTTCTTCTTGTCTTGATGGATTCTAGAAGATTATCTTATGTAAATCTGAGTTTCCTCCTTCAAAAAAAAAATAAAAAGCTAAGAGAAAATGAGGCCAAAGGTAGTGGGGTGAAGGGATATTTTCTACTCCCAACTCCAGTACTTACTAGAGGGATGTCTTTAAGGGAATCATTAACCCTCAGAGCCTCAGTTTCTTTATCTCCAGAAAGGCCAGATAACCCACAAGGTCTCTTCTAACTCTGACATTCAGTTATGGATAAGGTTCCTTTCTGAGAGGAGTTTGATACCTATCAAAATGGGATTGGGGGGTCCTGATGCTAGGAAAATAGAATCAGAACTATAGGCAGATGCTGCCAAATATATGACTAAAATTCAAGGTTACAGTAAATTCTGTTAAACTGCTGTTTGCACCACTCAATGCCCAATTTCTTCAGTTAATCTTGCATGCTATAATGAAGGAGTATTGGACTTTGAAGAAGATCTGAATTCAGCTCTCAGTTCTTCCACTTGCTAGATATGTGACCTTAAACAAGTCACTTCAACTGAGCCTTGGTGACCTGATCTATAGATCTATAGAGGTTTAGACTTGACATTATGTCCCTTTTTAATGGTAACACTAGGTGGCACTTCTGTAACCTGTGATTTGTAATTGGCCATTCTGTTTACTTTTTTTGATTTGTTTTGGCCATTGAGAAATTTATAAACACTCAATCAACTATTTGATTTTGTCTATATAAACACAGACTAAATTTGAGTCCACATATACTTGCAAAGTCTACAAACGGATGCATCTAAATTGACAGGAGTCAAACAAATACACTTTTTTTGCCCTTACCCAATAGTTTGCCTGCTCAAATGAAAGCCCAAATGAGCACCCTCAGGCATCCAGAAAGAGAAAAAAAAGACTGATCTTTTTGTAAGATTTATTATGCAAACATCATCAACAGCTTTTTGATAAAGGAAAATAAACCATATGCACTCACATATGTTCTTTTAAAAATATTTTAAGTGCAAACAGCTTTTCTGTAATCTGTCCATACCATTCCAAACTTTTGCAATTATGTTCTTAAACATAAGCATGGATAAAATATGATTTGTACTGGGAGATAATACACTTCAATGAGACAAATATGTGTAAAGTACTTTCCAAACCTTAAAGTGTATATAAAATTAGCTACTATTATTATAGATTCATCCCTACATTGATGTACATGTACATATAAAAACCAAAATTTTTTAAAAATGAAAATAATACTTCCCAATTATGGCAAGCTCCCCCAAAACTCAAAGAGCTAAGAAAAAGCAAGCAACAGATCACAAAGAATTGAAGACACTTGAGCTTTCTATTCCCTCTCAGGAATGGTGGCGGGGAATATGGGTGGAAAGAAAATTTTATTTGCTGCAGGAAGTTGTTAGTAGTCACATGGGATTGTTAGTAATCACATAAAAAAAAAGACGGTTATTTTTGTTGTTAAAATGTCTTGTCAATTCATTGATGTTAGAAAATGATTTTCAAGCTATCTTTAAGACTGGTTATGCATATCTACTGTGAAGGAGGAGAATTTGGTTAGAATCCTAGTCCAACGTTTTCAATAAATAAGGAGTTATTGACATTTAATTGGTTGGCTCCACTGTCCAAATTTTAGTTAAATTGTCTTGCTAGCTAGCTGATCCTTATACACAATATTCCATCTTCCACCTCCCACATTTGTGCAAATTATTTTCTATGTCTACTATAAGTTCTTTCTATCTTTTACAATGTTTGACTTTCTTTAAAGCAAAGTTTGTATTCAACCACCTACTCAAAATCTTTCCTTATCAAAACCTTCCTACCAAGTAGCTAGCACTATTTAATTCTTAAATGATTTTTGTCTAACTGTGAATATACTTGAAAATCACATATTTTTGTACATATTGTATTCCCCCAGTAGAGCTTAAGGTCCACAAGAAGAGGAAATTTTTTTCTCAGTGCTTAGCTCATTTTAAATGTTCAATAAATATGAGTGTCCCAAAATTCTTAGCATACTTTAAAACTTTCATAACTTAAAATATACCCTGTACATATTGAAGTGAATTGAATTGAATTAAATTGCTGAGTCACTGTTCCGCACAGCTTCCCACAAAGAATTTATTATGACTTGCCCCCTTCCCAAACACAACTTCCTGGCTTGTATCTTATTTCTTAGGGGCCAGAGACTCTGAATCACAAGGTAAAGTAACTAATTTTATAAACCAATCTGTACTGATAACATAAATCAAGGAGAAACAACTCCCTCTCCCCTGCCAGGCCCAGACTTTCCTCTGCAACCTGGATTTCCAATGAGTTTAAAGGCAGGTTACCCTCCCTCCTCTCTCGGTTAATGTACATCAGAACATTTCAGCAGCATGCTTCTTACTGGAAACAGTGTCACTGCAGTCTTATGCAGAGTAGTGATTCAAATCATTGCAGTTTAAATTTATTTGAAAAACTACAGTGCCATATAAAACAAGTTTTTCTTGGCAATGGTCCAATTATTTGCATGGTTACAGTGGCTCTTGAGTAATTTTCCTGGGATTCTCAGTCATGATCTGGAATCATATGGTGAAAACGGAAAAGAAGCATGAAATAAGTTCCAATCACCTGAAGAATCTGGTGGGGGGAATATAATTCCCTATATTATGACAGTTATGGTTAATATTTGGTCTATACATGTGTTTATGTGACATTCTTGTCTTTTTTGTTTTCTCTCAGGATTTTATTATGCTTTAGACAGTCCTTTTTCGCCATATATTAATAGTAAGCTATAGCAGCAATAGAGTAGTACCATGAAAAAGTTATTAATGCTTTGGGATGTCCTGAAAAACATGGACCTGATGATTTGTGCTTTTTAATTCATTACAGTTTGGGCAGATTTCACAGATACCTCTCATCTACCCCAAACAATCAATATGTATAAGCAATAACACTGAATTTTGGGTAGATGGGAGAGAACTAGAAATATATAAGTCCTTACTTACCATGAATATGTTCCTGAATATGATGGTTAAAAAAATAGATGAAATATGAAGTGATAAAAAAGAGGTGCTATAAACACAGATCTATAATTAACACAACTTGAAAGGGACTTTGCTCAAGTATATCAAGGTGAGGAGTTAATCTTCCTCCCTATAGCCACTTTCTTACCCATGACACATTCTTAATGCCTTGACTAAGATCTGAGGTACAACTGCCAATCCCAGGGACCTATTCCTTGAGCTTCTGCCTGTTGCACCTGCCACCCTCAGAATCCCAATCATTTGTGGAGGGCCTGCAAGGAGGAACTCCTCTTTCTATAATCCTTTTGGGGCAAAGGCTTAACTACTGCCTCGCCTGGAAAAGTCACATCTGGTTACCTCCCAACTTCTTTTGGCCTGGGTAACAAAAATGTCCTAATTATGACTTTATGTGTACATGTATAAAACTTGGTGCAAAATGTTACTGTTTCACATTTAGATAGTATTTTTAGCTCAGAAGGAATTTCTTTTCTTTTTTTTTTTTTTGATCATCTAAAGTAGTTTACATCAATTTAGCATACATGTAGTTTTTCTTTCATGGAGCCCTAGTCCAATTATATCATGATAATTGCTAGATGCATGGACATTTATCATTGATAATTATTGTTGCCTTTATATGTCCAAAAGAAATTAAAATTATTGTTATGTCATCTGGAAAACTTTTTAGAAGCATACGGCCACCATATGTTCTGTGGAAGCCCAGAAACCACCTCAACTCATGGAATTTTTCAGAAATTCATTGATTAAACAAAAATGATCCCATGGGCTTTTTATCATGAAAGGAAATCCAACAAATCTTTCCAAAACTCTCTTTTTATTTATTGACTTTGGGATTATAGTATGAAACAAAATGATCATTTTCAGAGTGTGCGCCATTTATCAAGCCAAACACCGAACTGTTGTTTGCTAAATGGATTGTCACCAAACCACCATCAAGCCTTGACTAGGAACATTCATCTTTCGCATTTGACAGCAGATGAAATACAGTTATTTAGGTTTAGCCCCTGTGGAACACTTGGTATAGCCAGAGCAAATTCTAGTTTAAGAACTACTTGAGAGACATAATTGCCAACAATGATGTTAGTTTGGGTTAGTCAGAAAGAGCCCTACATTGAAGTAGGAAGATAGTAGTGAATTGCTCAGTTAGTAATAGTGAAGTTAGGGAAAAGAGAGAATTTTGGAGGAGAGACATAGGTTCAATTTTGTTCATGTTGAATTTGTGATGCTTATGAGATACCCAATTCAAGATGTTTAGTAGGCAGTTAAAAATGTGAGTGAAAGTCAGGAAAGAAATCAGGGCTGGGCAAATAGATGCTGGAATCAGCAGCATGGACTTGATCATTTAATCTGTGGAAATTGATGAGATCACAAAGGGAAATAGTATAAAGGGAGAAGAGAAATTGCCTTGAGGGACACCCATGCTTAGTAGATAAGATCCTGATAAAGATCCAGCTGGCTACATTTTTCCCTAAGGGATCAAGGGGTGTCTTTCTGGGAGGCAGTGGAGTGTCTTCCTGATACTAATGGATCAAGCCTCCATTCTGATGTGTTCTCTCCAATATCAATCATAAGTTACAATTAGTATCTCCCCCATATCACTGATTGACCCAGTGATTAACAGTCCAATATCATTTAGCTAATGTACATCAATTAATTTTTACAAAGAGATATTTAACGAAAAGATATAGCAAGAAACAAAGCACAAAAACATCCCCCTGAACAACTAATACATTCTCTTCTCTACCCCCTTGTATAGCAGCAAGCATGCCGACACATCCAGGAGGGCCTGCTAGCACAGGTTCTTAAATCTGCTTTTCTAAAAGGAAAGCAACTTTTGAAGGGTCAACAATCTTCTTTAATCACATACACCAACACAGAAAATACAAGCAGAGAAATGAAGATCAATAGATAGGGCTTCTAACTCTCTCACCATAAGCAATACATCCATCCCAGATCAACAGACAGATCCAACTATCTGGCATACATACATACTTACCAGAGAGAGAGAAGCACCAATATCTGGGTTTTCAAAGCTGGGGGCTCCTTAACAGCTACCCAGAGTCTCATCTGGCACATGAACCTTTTTCCAAAGAGTAAGCCCCCAAAGCAAAACCTCACCTCAGAGTATATACCCTCATGACATAGTGCCTCATTAATAATTAACAAAAGGTGTGGGCTTTCCTGCAAAACAAGCCTCCCCTAATCAAGTTTCCCTTAATGTACTCCATGTGAGGCCCATTAATGGCCAGGGAAGATCTTTTAACTCCCATTAACATTATACTTTGATTCCTGGAGAGAACAGGCAGCTAGGTGATGCAATGAATTGAGTCCTAAGCGTGGATTATGAAAACATGAATTCAAAACCACCCTCAGACACTATCTGTGTGACCTTAGGAAAGTCATTTAACATTTACCTCAGTTTTCTCAATTGTAAAATGGGGATAATAATAGCACCTACCTCCCAAGGTTGTAATGAATGAAATAATATTTGTGTAACACTTAATAGAATGCTTGGTATATAGTAGGTACAACATAAATGCTAGCTAAGACTATTATTATTACTTGTATTCTTATTATTAAAATGGGATTGAACTTAGAGTAGTTGCTACAAAATATTTATTCCATCAAGTTTCCTCCTGAATATGGCATAGTCAATAGATGAGATTTCATCCTTACTTGCTGGATATGGTGTATTGGCATTGATTACATACTAGACTGAGTCAAGCAGATGACTTATCAGAGCCTTTCAGGGACACTGGGCTTAGCTTCCAGGACGTGCTGATACAGATTCCAGTTCCCAGCCATCTGACTGATAGTTCTTCTGACCTTTTGAAGTCCACAGGATGTTAGTCTAATTTATTATATCTTTACAACTCCATTATGTAAGAGAGGAAGTACATGGGATATGTAGGGAGTAGCACCTCTAGTGTGAAGAGTTGCCAACCCCTTTTCAAGGTTGCTTTTGACGACAACTTGGGTGCCCACTTTTTATCCAGCTCTCTCACCTATGACTCCAAGAAGCATGTACTATGGCCACAGCCCAGTAAAACCATCTAGGCAGACAGGCTAAACCAGGTCCAGGGTAACTGACAAGCCTCAAAGGCTTCAGTGAGTTGGGGGGAATATCTACTGCAAACATGTGAAGATGCCCCCAGCACAATGGGTGGATGAAAGTGGTCAGACATCAAAGATGTGTCAAGGTCATCCACTGCATCCCAGATCATTGCCAGTCATCCTGACTTTTGTCTCGCTACTGGACTTTGATGATTCTGGGGAAGAGAGAGAGAGAGAGAGAGAGAGAGACTGACAACTCTGCACAACTTTGCCTCACTTAAATCCAATTCACAAGCAAGTCAAGACATCACACTACGATGTCATAGGTCCTCTTCAAAAACAAAAAATGAACAACGATCTAAAGGCGAGAAAGAATAGACAAAGTAAGACCCACAAAAAAAGTTTGTGCCATCCTCATAGTCACACGTTGGCACACATAGGGAGAGGAGGTCACTGGTGCTACCTCTTTCTCCTCACTTAGAGACATAACTAGGGTCCTTGCTTCAATCACAACCATGAAAGAGAGAGACAAATTTGGCCAGCTAACATCTTTTGTATCCATGGTCTGTTTGGCTCAGTCACCAACCAAAAGCCTTATTTTTCACTATACAGTAAGTAGATTGGAAAGTTACAGAATATTTATAAATGATCTGAAGTGGTAAAATAGAAAATCAAGTGGAGAATTCCTTTTTGTCAAGTGTTAATCTTTGTATAGCTGCCCCAGAGTGATGGATCCTGAAGTTTCATACATTAAGTCACCTTTCACTGTAATTATTCATTCATATTCATTCATTCATCATTTCATTCAAGCTTTCTGTTTCTCTCTTGAACCAACTCTCCTTTATATTGCACTGTGTTTCTCATAACCATATTCAGTTCAATTGTTTTTTAAGTCAGGTCCAACTCTTCATGACTTTATTTGAGGTTTTCTTGGCAAAGGTATTGGAATGGTCTGTCCTTTTCCTTCTCCAGCTCATTATATAGATGAGGAACTGAGGCAAACAAAGCTGAGTGACTTCTTCAGGGTCATACAGTTAGTAGATGTCTGAGACTAGATTTAAACTAATGACGATGTCTTCCTGATTCCAAGTCCAGTACGCTATTCATTGCACTACCTAGCTACTCTTTATGATCATATAGATGACCAGAAAATTTCAATATCCTTCTTATTCAGGCATTTTCTCTTCTCATAATTCTTTATTTATGAAGCCTCTGTGGTCTATTTGACTGATGTTGAAGTTTCTTTTATTCTTCATGCTGAATTCATTCCCTACATCATTTTAATATTTTGACTTCTGCTTTTAATTATTGACTAAAAGAATCTAGAATTTCTGATATAATATTGTTTCTTAGAGTATATTCCACATGCTTCTTTTTTGTCTGCCATTAATTGGGTGAGATGGTGTTCAAGCTTTCTAGCACATATATCAATTAAATATTTATATAATCTTTCAAGGCCTTTCCGTGACTCTTTAATAGCTCTCTCAAATTACTTCTGCCATGGTAGTGTTTGATGTTTGTCCTTAGGGGCATTCCTTTATAGCTTCATCTTTTCCATGTCTCTGCCTATCGTCTATACTGTTGTGTGAAGGTCTCAGAATTATTTTTTCACACTTTCCATCAAACATTGAGAGATTGTATGTCCATGCTTATAGCAAATGCCATCTTTTTAAATTGCTCTGATGCAGTATGATTATTTGTTGTTACATTCATGCCATCATATTGAAAAAAAGCCTTTTTCAGACCTCTAGTCTAAGTATATCCACCTTATTTTCCAAATCTTTTGTGATATTGGTGTTTTTATATTATCTCTTTCATTATTATGTATAATTCTGAGGTTTAAAGTAAGAGTAAGTTTCCAATGACTTCAGAAAATTCAACTTTTCTCTCTTTACATTCTGGTAGTTTCTCAATTTCATCCTTATTTGATGTTGTCAAATAGATTATTGAGGCTTGCTAAGCAAAGAAATATGAGAAGAGAGAAAACCCCTGAATAAGGAGGACACTGAAAATTTTTGGTCATCTACATGTTCATATAAAGCAGTGAGGTGGTTCAGTGCATAGAGTACTGGACTCTCACAATTATGTGCACTGGTGTGTGTCCCTTAAGATAATAAGAATTAATTTCATATAAGCAATGTCCTAACTTGAAAGAAAAAAATGATTTTTAACTGTATGCCAACTATATTTTAAAGTGACACAGACCCAAAAAATGAAGCTCTGAAAATGAAATATAGTGAATGAAATATAGTCTTCACTTCAGGGTGTACACATACTTCATGTGGCCATTTCTGGGATGCATGCCTTGAAAAGAAAATGATTCTTGACCATCTCATTTTCATATGTGTGTGTGTGTGTGTATACATATATAACAGGAACCCTTCAGATTTTATGTGGATTGATGCTGAGACATTATGTTATTCCAACTAATTCCACACAGTCATTTCTGAAGCTCTCCTCCTTTATCATACTGGCTACCAGATGTCCTTATGCAGAAGCAACTACACAGAAACATTATGAACCTTGATTATAAGTAGTACCTCATTATACTTTGTGGAGAACAGTGTGCAGATCATTGAACACAGCTAATGTTGAACTAGGAAGAATAAGCACTGTCCCTCAAAAGTTCTAGAAAGTCACTTAAGTGAACATACTGTACAACATAATACATTATTATTAGCTCTTCCTTTAAATTAATCTCACTATTATTATAATAGCTAATTTTGTGATGGACCAAGGTATAGTAATATTTTTCCATAAAGTTTTCATGCCTTGGCAACTTCATTCTCTTCTTCCTTCAACTCCTGCTTTTAACTCCCATTTATGTGTTGTTTTCTCATTATAACATAGTCTTCTTGAGGACAGAGACTGTCTTTCTTTTTGCTAGTATTTATAGCTCCTGCTCTTAGCATGGTGCCTGGCACTTAGTGAGAATTTAATAAATGTTATTTTCTTTTTCATCTCCCTTTCTTCTTCTTTCCTTCCCTCCTTCTTTCCTCCCCTCTTTCTCTCTTCATTCTTTCCTTCCTTCCTTCTTTCCTTCCTTCTTTTCCTCCCTTCATTCTTTTTTTCTTTCATTCCTTCCTTCCATTTTTCTTGGATCAGGTTGGTAAATATCCCTTGGAATAATGAATGGTTGCTTTTTTTTAATGTTGGAAAGGACAAATTTGTGTCCTCGACATATTTTACCTTTCTACCAGCTGTAGCTGCAGGCTGATGTGATGGATCCCAGATGCTACAGAGAGACAAAGAAAGCTATATAATGTAGCTGAAACAGATTCTTTTTATTTATTATACTTCATAATCAACTCAATGGATAAAATACACATGTAAGGGTAAAATTTACTACAGGTATCCAGTCAAGATTTAAGATAGCTTGACCTTTGGACTCATCCAAAATGAAAACCATTGTATTAAATTACGACTCTAAAATGTATCTAAAATTTGGCCTTGAAGGAAAAGCAAGAGGAGGAGAGAATTTGTTTTAAAAACTAAGCCATCTACATTTTTAACAAGGAGAAAATGCTTGCAATGAGGAATTGTATCATCTCATTAATATTAGTCTTCAAAATTGACATCCTTAGGGAGGCCAGGATTAACTGGATTATGCAGAATCATGCAAGAGCTATTGTTTATCTCCAAGGTCTCATTCAGGTCTAAAATTCTGTAAGTGTCTACCTTTGGGGAATATTCAGGAAGAGGTAAACTAACTCGTCCTCCAACTCTTAGCTCCAGCCAGTACAGTACATTTCAAGAAAGAAAGAGTAGTTCCCAAAAGGTCATCAAGAAGTTTGTTTGGTAATGTAAACCAATCTCTTTAGTTCAAAGACTATTCTTCGTTAGGCAAGATAAACCACTTCTATTGACCTCTAAGGCCTTATCAAAGAGAAGGACAATCTCTTCACATGAAACAGGGGTTAAAAAGGAAATACATAGAGGCAGAACGCATCTGTGTAATTTGAGATGAGGAGGAGGTGAAGAGACAGAGTTCTCAGTGAATGATTCATTAAGTAAAATATGAAGCAACTGTTATCAGGAAATAGTTGCTTCTCAATGAGAGCTAGAAGATGGAAGGAATGGAAAAGGAAAAGTTTTAAGATGAAAGTAAATTTTACTTTTAGCAGAAGGGGTATGTAGCTTTACAATGAGACATGGAGAATGGGAGTAGGACTGGGTACAAAAAAATAGAAATGAGAGATCAGGTCATGGAAGACAGAGAATGGGATTTAAATGATGATATCTAGGTATTCAGAATTAAGGGGATATGTTGCATATGACTAGGAGGGAATTTGTTATATGGAGCTTATGACCAGGAGAGAATTTGTTAATCATTAAGAAATAAATTCAGGTAGACTTTTATTTTCCAGAGGGATTTGTTCTCAGGTACAGAGTCCTTTCAGGGTCTTGGATAATTCAAGTGAAGGGACAAGTACAAGAAGAATCGAATTATTCTTCCCCCCAAGGCAGAAGATTACATTGCAAGACTTGATGGAATGGTTTTTCTCCTCTTTGCAAGAATGCAGGAAATCAGTCAAGAGACCTGGACTGATGGAATGACTATTTATTATATATTTAACATTAATTAAAGGTTCACTGCATAAGTCATTTTAGGATATCAAGGAACACAGATGTAATCACACAGTAAATTGATATAACATGGATCTTTTTTAAATGTTACATAGAATAATTTCAGCAACATAGTCATAGAAGACTTCTGCTATCCTGGTCTCTACTATTTTTCCTGATCCTGAGGATAGATATAAGTGTAAATGTAACCCAGTAATCAGCTCAGTCAAGGTAATATACCAGAGCTCACTTCTGGATGGTGTGGACATTAATTATGTGGTTCTATCCTGAGATAAAGAAAGGGAACTGGAAGCATTTAGCAATGTACCCACTTAGTGAAAATAGACCTCAGGTGTCTCTGAATATACCAATCATTAGTACATGATATAAGATTAAACACAGAGTTCAGAAGAATTCTTTTGGTGGCCAGAGGATGCTCTTATAAATCATTTTATCTCTCTCTATCTTCCTTCTCTGGGTTTAGGGGACTCTTTTAATGGATCTGCATTAACCACAATTGGATAGATGTTACACAGAACTCATTTACAATTTACTATCCATGAAGGTGATGCACTCACTAATGGCCATTCAAAGATGCATAAGATATAGACATCATTCCCAATTTATAGTCCAGTTGGACAGATAAAACAAGAACACAAATAACCAATCCATTTAACTTTGCATTTCAACAGGCTAGCTTAATAGACAAGTGGGAATAGCAAGGATTATTTGATTTCTGAAAAGATTTTCCCTTCTAGGGGGGTGGAGCCAACATGGCAGAGTAGAAAGATGCACATACACTAGATCTTCCCCCACAGTCTATAAAATACCTGTAAAGAAAGACTCTTAACAAATTCTAGAGCAGCAGAAGTCACAGAACAATGGAATGGAGGAGATTTCTAGCCCAGTGTAACATGAAAGACCTACGGGAAAGGTCTGTTGCACTGGCCATGGAGCAGGGCCCAGCCCAGCCTTGGCCGTGCAGCACGAGGAGGAGAAGGACTGAGCAGGCTTCAGGGACAGAATCTCCAGCAGCAGCTCAGATCCCTCAACCCACAGGTTCCAAAGGTCAGTGAAAGAATTTTTTCAGCTAGCCAAGAAGGGAGCAGGGTGTCCCCAGAGTTCAGGCCTTCTCAGGTGGCAGCAGCAGAGGCAGCAGGGGGCAGCAGGCTCCCAAGGCAGGCAGAAGCCCATATTCATTATTGAAGAGCTCATCATAAAGCCCCTGGGGGAATTGAGCCCTGTGTGACAGCCCTGACTGCTCCTGAGCAGCTGACCTTAATCTGGAAACTGACCTGGAAAATTGATCCAGGAGAGACAATTTAAAAATTATGGGACTACCTGAAAGCCATGATCAAAAAAAAGAGCCTGGACATCACCTTTCATGAAATTATTAAGGAAAACTTCCCTGGTATTCTAGAACAAGAGGGCAGAATAAATATTGAAAGAATCCACTTTTCACCTCCTGAAAGAGATCCAAAAAGAGAAACTCCTAGGAACATTGTAGCCAAATTCCAGAGTTACCAGGTCAAGGAGAAAATATTGCAAGTAGCTAGAAAGAAACAATTCAAGTATTGTGGAAATACAATCAGGATAACACAAGCTCTAGCAGCTTCTACATCAAGGGATCAAAGGACTTGGAATATTTTATTCCAGAAGACAAAGGAACTAGGATTAAGATCAAAAATCACCTACCCAGCAAAACTGAGTAGAATACTTCAGGAGAAAAGATGGTCTTTTAATGAAATAGAGGACTTTCAAGCATTCTTGATGAAAAGACCAGAGCTGAAAAGAAAATTTAACTTTCAAACACAAGAATCAAGAGAAGCATGAAAAGGTAAATAGGAAAGAGAAATCATAAGGGACTTACTAAAGTTCAACTGTTTACATTCCTACATGGAAAGGCAATATTTGTAACTCTTGAAACTTTTTCAGTATCTGGGTAGTTGGTGGGATTACACACACACACATACACAAAACTACACATATATAGCCTATATTGAATTGCTTGCCTTCTCAGTGAGGATGGGTGGGGAGGGAGGAAGAGAAGTTGGAACTCAAAGTTTTAGGAACAACTGTTGAGTATTGTTCTTGCATACAACTGGGAAATAAGAAATACAGGTAATGGGGTATAGAAATTTATTTTGCCCTACAGGACAAAAAGAGAAGATGGGGATAAAGGAAGGGAAGAATGTTAGAAGGGAAGGCAGATTGGTGGTAGGGGTAATTAGAATGCTTGGCATTTTTGAGTGGGGGAGGGAGAGATGAAGAGAAAATTTGGAACTCAAAATTTTTTGGAAATGAATGTTGAAAACTTAAAATAAATAAATAAATTTTAAAAAATAAATCTATTTTATAAAATAGCAGGAAACCAGGGTCAAAAACTTGGTTCCCCCATTTCATCACCTTTCAAAAACATCATCAACCCTTGATTTAATCTAATATTTTATTATATATTTGTAGAAACCCACAAATAATCACAGCTTTATGATTATGAACAATTTAATTTATGTTTAATAATAAATTTCTTTAGGGACAGGAGTTTTATTCTATAATGTGGGGGCAGTAATAGTTAAAGGAAAGGACACTGGTTTTAGAAGCAAAACAAAACTGAGTTCAAATGTTAATTATGTCATTAGCTGTATAACTTTAAAGAAGATAATTAGTTTCTCAGTCTCTGTTTCTTCATTTGTCAAAGAGAATACTCCTATAACAATAGGGTTGTGAGGATTGTCTGTAGCAAAAACTCATGTTAAATGAATTAAAGTCATTAAAGGAAATGACTACAACATGAAAAAAAGATTTTCCCTTAGAAGGAATAAAGAATTTAGCAAAAACATCACTCCCATATCCACTTTCCCCTTAAAAAGTACTCCAGTGAAATAGCAAAAAAAAAAAAAAGATGGGGGAAGGAAATGTTTGGTGGAATTGTGTTATGGCTAAAATCATGGTCCTGGACTCCTTTAAATATTTAAATATTCTCCTTACTTGGATTCCTCATAGAAATAAAACAAAAACACTCTGAACCTACTTTTAATCAATAAACCATGATATTCTAGGAAGCTTTGAATCCACATGAAGCATTTCCCCTTCCTGTTGCATCGTGCCCTCTTCAGCTGTTCCAGATGGCGAAATGTCAAGCTGTGGTCAAGGGATCAGCCTCCAACAAGGAGACAAAGGAAGAATCGAGATAATCCAGATGGCTATGGGGAGCAAAAATTATGGCAAAATCAAGACAAAATAGGATGTCTGAATTAGGAGGAACAAACACTTTGAAGGAATATGGCAAATCAATGAGGGAATGAAGAAAATGGAGCAAAAATGTGTGAATATTATTAAGAAATAGTTTGAAATCAGGCATTTAGATTAGCAAAATTTCAAATATAGAGCAGACTTTACTTCATCTGACAAAAAAAAAATGAAAAAGATTCATACTCAAACACATAAAAAGCGAAAACAGTTTCCCTTCCTTTTTAATGGTCCTCTAACCTCCTTAGGGACTGGTATGATCCACCAGACATTTAAAATTATCATGAGTTTGGTCACCTTTCAAGTGGAAAACAATTGTAAAGTAACCCTATAAGTTAATAAATAACAGTGCCAGTGAAGGAAAGAGATCTTGATTGGTCTTCCATGTCATGTTGTGGCAGTTCTTGCCTTTTTCAGCTCTGTCTGGTCATGGCTTCTTCACCTCTTTCCTTCAGGTCTCTAGAACTGCTAGAATATTCACCACTTGGATTAACTTTTGGAAATTTCTAGTATCTTCACCTTTAGGAGGAACTCCTGTCAAACTTCTTCTGTGTATCTTATTTAATGTATATTTATTTATTTTGTTAATCATTTCCCAATTACATGTAAAAATTTTTTATAACATTCAGTTTTTTTTAATTTTGAGTTCCAAATTCTCTCCCTCCTACCCACCCTTCTCCCCTTCTTGAGAAGGCAAGCAATTTGGTATCAATTATATATGTGAAGTTATGCAAAACATTTCAGTATTAGCGATGCTGCAAAAGAAAAAAACAGACAAAAATAAGAAAAATAAAGAAGGTAAAAAGTATGTTTCAATCTGCATACAGAGTTCACTGGTCCTCTCTCTGGAGGTGGATAGCATTTTTCATCATGGGTCCTTTAGAATTTTCTCAGATCATTTTTTTTTTTATCAAAGTAGCTAAGTCTTTCACAGTTGGTCATTGTACAATATTGATGTTACTGTGAACAATGTTCTCTTTCCACTCACCTCACTTTACATGAGTTCATATTACATATTTCCCTTCAGTGTCTTTTTATGACCCCAACTTCTTCCCTAGAGGGATCACATGAATGTTTAAATCTCTCTAAGAAATTAATCTATTTTGGGTTCAATCTCTTTTTTTGTCCAAAATTACTTTAAGATTAAGTCCCTAACCTCAATCCTACCTCAACACCCCTTTCAGTACTACTGGAGGAAAGATTGGTGGCAACAGAGTAGAGCCAAGAGACCCCTGTAATTCTAAGGCTGTAAAGGGGGATAGGGCACAAATATTAAGATCTCAGGTTCAGCTCCCCCATCCAAGACCATGAATTGTGTCTCAGTATACCAGTCCAATCAAGAAGTTATTGTCAATCATCTTTCCTGGATTCTCTGTTCTATGATGAAGACAGAGAGTTGAGTTTGTCTGGTTGCAGCCTTTCACATTTACCTCAGGTCCTCCTACAAGGGAACAGAATGATAATAAATAATTTTATATACAATAGAATATGAGGAAGGAAAAACAAACTCAAAAATAATAACCATGGATATCAGAGGGATGAATTCACTCACAAAATGATAGAGCATGGCATAATGAATTAGAAAGTAAAAGTAAATAATTATAATAATAATAAAAGAAATTCACTTAAAACACAGAGATACATATATAATCAAAATGAGAGGTTGAAATAGAACCTAACATGTATGTATCAGCTCAATCCAAAAAAGCAGGAGTGGCAGGTACGAGATATGTAAGATAAGACAATAGTAATAATAGAAATGGTTAAAGAAGATAAATAAGGAAGCTATTATATTTCAGGGCAACATGAATAAGGATATTATATTAATATTAATATCATTGGAATAGCAACTAAGTATCTAAAGTAAAAGCTAATTGAAATACAGAGAGAAATAGATAAATAGTAAAACAGTTGCTGAGGACTTCATTGTGTCTTTTTCACATCTAAACAAATCTAAAAGGAATAAAAGTGAAAAAAGAGTAAAGAATTTAATAGAGTTTTAGAAAAATCAGTTATTATATACATTTAGCAATTTCTGAAAAGGAATCATAAAGAACATGTATTTCTCAGATTTGTAGGATACCTATGTAAAAATTGACCATTTTTCAGAACAAAGGAGAACCCATAAAATGAGAAAAGAAGAAATATTAAATACATTCTTTACAATCTATAGTGCACAGAAAAATTAATGAAGAGAATTTGAAGCAAGACTATACACTTAAATGAAGTCTCAATGATATAATCAGAAAAACAGAGTGGACCAAAAAACAAATCATAGGAACAATAAGGGAAATAATAACAATGTATAAAAAAAGAAAATTAAAATTTCTAAATGTAGCCTAAGCAGTCCTCACAGGAAAATTTGTATCTCTAAACACTTGGATCAACAAAAGAGAAAAAACAGAGACTGCAAATTGTATGTATAACTAAAAAAGAAAAAAAAATCAACAAATTTAAATCCCTAAATAAACACAAACAGAAAATAGAAAATCAATGAAAATATAAGCAAAATCGAAAACAAAAAATACTGAACTGAGAAAAGTAGATTTACTGAAAGTGTAATAAAAATAGATGAGCAATTATCTTATTTGCTAATAAAAATCTAATTAAATTACCAAAATTAAGTGTGAGAAAGAATTCAAACCAGATAAGGAGGAAAGTACGTAAATAATCAGAAATTGTCATTCTCCATATGCCCCCAAAAACTAAAAATTTAAGTGAAGTAAATAAATATTTACAAAAAATATATAAAATTCTGAAATTAACGGTATAAGAGATGAAGTATTTAAATGACTCAATCTCAGATTCAGAAAGTGAAATAGCCCAAATTCACAGGCAATCTAACCAACAAGATTTTGCAAATTTCCTCACCAATTCTTAGAAGCCCAGGACTAGGAGAAGAGAAAGCAAATGGTTCTTAGGATTGGGGTACTGTTAGTCAATCAGCAAGCATTTATTAAGTACTTACTAAATGCCAGACATTGAGTTAAGCCCAGTCGTACAAAGAAAGTTTAAAAACAAAACAAAATTTAAAAATAGTATTTGTTCTCAGGAAGTGATCCAATGGGGGAGATATATGAATGCAAATAGCAATATATAAATAAAGTATATCTAGAATAAATTAGGGATAATTGACACAGGGAAGACACTAGGGTTAAGAGGGTTTTAAAAAAGGTTTCCTGTAGAAGGTGAGATTTTAGTTGTGACTTAAAGGGAGCCAGAGAGTTCAGGGGCTAGAGATGAAAAGAGAAGTCTATACATTGGAGATAACCAGTAAATAGGGTCCAAGTAGGGAGATGGACTTTCTTGCATAACAGCAAAGAAGTCAGTGTCAGCATCACAAAGTGTGGGGGGTTCAGCAGAGAGGAGTAGAACATTAGAAGACTGGAAAGACTGGAGTAGGCTAAGTCACAATCTGGGCTTTGGATGGCACACAGGATTTCATATTTGATCATGGAGGTGGTATGCAGTCAATGGAGTTATTGAATATGGGGATGATATGGACAACCTTGAACTTTAAGAAGATCTGACAGCTGAATGGGGCATAGACTGGAGTGGAGAGAGATTTGAAGAGGTGAGACTACCGTCATACTATTGCAGTGGTGCAGGAACGAGGTGATATGGACCTGGGAAAAGGTGGTGGCAGCATCAAAGAAAAGAAAGGGGAATAAACGAGAGAGGATTACAAAAGTAAAATGCTCAGAACTTGGCAACAAATTGTATATGGCAGGAACGACTGAAGGTCAAGGTGGCAAGGGATTCTGGGCTGCTAGTTGCCAAACTATAATTGAAATAAATGACTTTAGGATTAAAGCCAACTAGGGAGATAAATGAAATCTGAAGAATCTTGAAGCTCAAGGAGGACTCCATGGATTGTATACTTAAATGAATTTCAGAGACAGGAAGAACTGGGATATTTAGGAGGCTATTCTCTTTTTTCCTTATAACTTGTCAGCATTCTAAGGGAGAAAAGTCAGATAATTTCAGAAATTTTTAAGTAAATTATTTTAAATTACATCAAGAGCCAAATAAGAAGAAAACAAAGATGTTATTTTATAATCATAATAGTTCGATATCACCATAATTAGAATTCACAGTCTGAAGGGGGAGATATCATGCAAATAACTATATACAAATAAGCTATACAGAGGATAAATTGGAAATAATTAATACAGAGAATTAAGAGAAATGGGGAGTGGCTTCCTGTGAAAGGCAGTACTTTAGCTGGGACTTGAAGAAGGCCTAACTTGAAGTCAGGTGGCAGAGATGAGATGGGAAAATATGCCAGTCATAGGAGACGTGAGTGAAAAAATACTCAGTGTTGCTGGATCAGAATGTGTGGATGGTAGGGATGGATGGAGACTGGAAAAGTTTGGAGGATGGATAAGAAGACTGAAAAGGTAGAAGGGGCCAAGTTATAAAGGGCTTTGAATGTCAAACAAAAGATTTATATTTGATCTTGAAGGTAATAGGAGTTTATTGAATATGGGGGGCTTAGTGGTGAAATTGAAATAGTCAGACCCACAGTTTAGGAAAATCACTTTGACAGCCACCAATAAACTATTATAGTTTGCTCAGGGCTAATCCCCGGCCTTCACTTGGCTGCTAAGCCAAGCGGGGTCTTCGCCCAATATTTCAGGCGGTACTTCTTCGCCCAATATTCCAGGCGGTACTCCTAATCTCTCCGGGGTCTTCGCCCAATATTCCAGGCGGTAATCTAACACAGGGCCCAATTCCTTACCCCAGACTTCACTTGGGAATTCTTACCCTTATTCCAGGTCTTCGGACGTCTCCGGGCCCTGCCGTGCGACCGTATGACCTAGCTGCGAGACAGGGCTATCCCCTCCTCCACGGAGGGAACAATGACTACACACCCACCCGAGGATGTCTGTGCTCTTCACTTTGTTGATGGCGTCCTGTCCAACTCTGCCCAGAATCCCCTTATATACCCAGCCAGCCAGAGCTCCTCCCATGTTCCTCCCTGAGGGCGGTTACTTGGCCAGAGCTCCTCCCATGTTCCTCCCTGAGGGCGGAGCCAGCTCCCGTATAGGCGGTCCCAGCACCCGAAGGCGGGTTAACACCCGGGGTGTCTTCCAGGCTCCTCAGGGGGCCACGGTCCAGAGCTTGGTTCCCAACATTTTCCCCCAGGGGGCCACAGTCCAGAGCTAGGCCCCTAACAATAGTTGTC
The DNA here is from genome assembly GCA_023548195.1 of Bettongia penicillata ogilbyi. Taxonomy (NCBI): domain Eukaryota; kingdom Metazoa; phylum Chordata; class Mammalia; order Diprotodontia; family Potoroidae; genus Bettongia; species Bettongia penicillata. The sequence continues at coordinate 1,742,460 of JAJHZJ010000551.1, read as the reverse complement.
TAATGCCTTCAATGAAAATGAAAGCGGCATCAAGCTCAGCTACTGTATCAAGGGGAAATGATAGGACTTTAAAAAGCTACAAGCCAAAATTAAAGTGAAGAGAGACTTGGTGCACAACTTTTTTTCACAGATGATTGTGTCCTCAATGCAAACTCTAAGGCTGAGATGCAACAGAGTACGGATCAATTCCCTGCTGCTTGTGCTAATTTTGGTCTTAGAAACAAAGGTTCTCCACCAGCCAGTACTACGCCATCCATACATGGAAACACTGGTTACAGCAAATGGAGAAATTTTGAGTGCTATGGATAAATTCACTCACCTTGGCAGTACACTTCCCAGGGATGTACACATAGATGATGAGGTTGATGCACATATTGCCAGAGCTGACTCAGTGTTTGGGAAAGCCAAAGGAAATGTGGGAGAGAAGAGGTATTGAGTTGCGTACCAAATTGAAGGTTTATGGAGCCATTTTGCTGACCTCATTGTCGGATGCCTGTGAAACCTGGAGAGACTACCAGCACCATGCCAGGAAACTGAATCACCTCCATTTGAATTGTCTTAGGAAGAATTTTGAAGATCACCTGACAAGGTAAGGTACCAGACACTGAAGTCCCTTCTTAAGCTGAACTGCCAAGCATTCAAACTCCATTGTAGCAAGCACAGCTCCAATGAGCTGGCCAAGTTGTTCAAATGCCAAGCCTATGTTTACCTAAAAGACTAATTTATGGAGGAACCACACAAGGTAAGCATTCACATGGAGGTCATAAAAATCAATACAAAGACATTCTCAACGTCTTTCTGAAGAACTTTGGAATTGACTGTAAGACATAGGAGACACTGACACGGGACCATTCAGCATGGCATGCCCACATCAAAGAAGGCACTGTGCTCTACGAGCAAAGCAGAATTGCAGTAACTCAAAAAAAATGTGAGATGCACAAATTTAGAGCCTCTCCTCTCCAAATGTTCATGTGGACTACTTGTGCGTGACCTGTGGTAGAGCATTCCAACTTCATGTTGGTTTGATCAGCCCCAGTCAGACACCCTGTACCTTGATCCCAACATGGTGATATCATTTTGGTTTTCTTCTAGCATGAAAGAAAATAACCATTGCCACCGTCCAAGAGGTAGACGATGAGTGAAATTGAACTAATGTTTAAACAGATCTAGAATCTCCCTCCATCCCAACTTACACTTTCACTGGTGGGTTGGGTCCCTAAAAAGACAACTGCTACCTTGAATTGCAAGGTTGTATCCACTGGATCTTGCTCCCAAAAATGATAGCTCCATAATCTCCATTGATGTACTTCCCATTAACAGTAGCCAAGTATAATCTGCTTATAGCAAAAGCATCTACTAAAATGGTACCGTAAGATACTTAACATTCCCCTCATAAGCCTGGGGTGCTCTCTACCATGGGACCCAAAAATGTCTGCTGGGAAAGATACTTAGGTGGGCTCCCCAAGTCTGTTCCTATCTTCAGCTTTTCTCTCAAATACTAGGACTAGTATTTCCTTGACTCCACAACAAGTTCACTTTTCTTCTGTTTAAGATACAGTTCCTGGAAGCTGCTACTTAACTGGAGTAATTGTATGTCTGTATCCCTGTATGTCAGGAGTTTGTGCCCTTACTCTCTGTTAGATGACATGTTTCTTACCATTCAAGTAACTAGGTCAAAGCTCCACTGTAGATTAGAAGGCAGGGGAGAAGGAGAGAAATCCTCTATTAGCCTTAAGAACAATTTTCTCTCATGGTCAAGACACCCCCTTCCACTATGGCTCCATGACCCTCAGAGGCATGACATATTTTTGACTTATTCAATAACTAGGTTTCCTTTAATTAACTCAGAGTAAGCTATTCATACCTCATGAAGAGATCATCAAATGACAAGACTGACATCATGTAACTAAATCCTGTGACAACATCAACTTCTGGGGAGGAAAAAAAAACTATTACTAACTTTTGCAACATGCAACATATATCACAACACTAAACACAAAACAGTTACTGGTTAATTCCTGATTTTTGTGAAGAGATTTTGTTAGCAGGTAGGGGAAAAGTTACCAGAGAGACATTTTGTAATAACATCAAAAATTGCAGATTCATATCTGAATTTGCTGAGACAGACATTCGTCCTTATTTCAAGGCTTATTTCCATCACAAAGTCAAAACATGCAATGCTCCAGGAGGTGATATTTTCTCAAGATTGTGGGTATATATGCACCAATTGAAATAAAAAATATTGGCTAACATGGTAGAAAATTGTAGTCAGGATTTCATAGCTCCGAATCCTATAATTACTCCCAATCCAAACTTTGAAAGCAATTTTGCTGTTGCTGTTTTTCAAACTATAGCAATTTTATAACAATAAATCATTTTCACTTGGAAAACTAAAGAGGAAAATCACCAGACTTTTAGTTCCTCTTAACAGCCATTTTATTATTGTGAAAAATCCACTGAACTGGCAATAAACCAAGATTTATTTGTGGCCAGCCTGAGAACGCAGTATGAGCGCTTGCCAAAATAGTTTATATGATGGTACTAAATTCAGTGGTTCCATATTTAGGTCATTTTGTGGAAGGATTTCTCATGGTTTGAAGGGAGGAGAAATAAGTAGCACAAAAGCTTTTCCTATTTTACTTTATGAAAGTTTATTTAAAAGGGCAAATAAAGGAAAAGATCTGTCAATCACATTTTATAATTTCTTGGTAATATAAATTATAGGATAAACACATAAACAATCTAAATGAAAAGAGATGATGGAGTCTCATCATCAGTTCCTAGATGATGAATGATATTCAAATAGTGTTTGGGAATTCCACTGACATAGCAACTATAAGTAATAATGTCCAATTATGTGGAGTTGATCTGAAAAAAAATTTGCAGATATAAGTTGAGCAACCAAAAATAGGAAATTTCATCTCCTCCACATTTGTGTCAAAATGATTTTCCTTAAGTAAAAATTGCTCCCCTGCTCATTGAAATTTGACGAGTCTCTACTGCCTCTAGAAAAAAATATAAACTCTGGTTTTTAAAGTCCTACACAAAATGGTTTTAGCCTATTTTTCCAGCCTCCATACATTACATATATTTCATACATGTGTGTAATTACTCCTCTTCCTAAATTTGATGATTCCACAAAAGAGGCCTGCCTGAATTCTGTTCTACAGTCATAACTCCATCTTCTATATCTGAGCCTTTGTACTACCCATTCCACATGCCTGAAATGCATGCCTCCTCCATTTTCACCTAATAGAATCCCTCTTGTCCTTCAAGAGAAAGCCTCAGAACCACCATGAAGTACTTCCTGATCCTTCCCCCACAATTGCCAGCACCTTTCTGCCCTAACTCTTCTGTATTTATTTACCCCCTTGTATTTATTTTTTATTTCTTCTGTATTTGGGTATATATATGCGTTATACATACAAAACGTGTATACATATAAATGCTGTATTTCCTGATAGAAACTAAGTAGAGTAGAGATTGTTTCAATCTTTGTACTTGTATCCATAGCATCTAGCACAGTTCCTGATACATAATAGGTGATTAATGAATGATTATTAATTATTGATTGATCTTCAAATCTTTGCTCTTTGGTGATTTCTTTCTCATCTTACTGCAACTCTTTCACTGATATTCAAAATGAGGATTACATAAATTGGTAAGAAGAAATTTCTTGCAATTATTTCTGTTAAATAGGCCAGACTCTGGTGTTATGTTTTAAGTTTTGGATGGCAAATTAAAGATTTTTTTTAAATCCGTAATTAAGTCTATTATTCACAGAATCATCCAATTTGAGAATTGGAAGGGTGTTCAGTAGCTACCTAGAGCACCTAAAGCATCTAATTCAACTCATGGGCAGGTGATCAAATTTTTAATAAATAATGTAACAGATTTATTTCCAGACATTCAACCTCTACCACCAATTACTGCAGTCTCAGTACACACTTAAAATCCATCAAGCAACTGTCTGCATTGCTCTTCTTTCAGAATTCTCTCATGTGTAAAAATAAAAAAAACAAGTTGGTCTAAAGTGTAGTACAAATTTTTCATAAGCAAACTGAACCTCTCCTGAAAATATTACCTTTCATGAAATGTAGAAATGAATGCAAACAAAATGTCTTTCCCTATGAGTCAGAAATGGCCTGTTTTTTACAGTGTATGTATAATTGGCACTCTAGCTCATGAAAAAATATACATGTAATATTTATGAATATTTTAGTCATGAGAACTATGTCTTCTCTGACACATACATATATTTTTAAGAGTAAGGAAATCGTGCATGCTAACAAAATACTAAATTTTCTTTTTTTAAATGCAAAAACTTAAGCTGAAGTTTTTTAGTAGTTGCTTAAAAAGATCAATTGAAAGTTCACTGGCCTCTGTTCTTCCTCAATCTCATTGCAAATTTCAGTAGTTATTACATTCTGACAATGTTGTTATATGAATGTCTATTTCACCAATCAATTTAATCATGCAATGAAACCCTGAAGCCACTGACCTGAATATGCCTTCCATTGGTACAAATCACAATTGATCCTTCTCAGCTGGTGAGACGCTTGTCCATACCTAGCCATAAATAAACCAGAGAGGGTCCAACCAACATTCTATTATCCACTTAGTGATTCATAACTTTCATTCTTGGAAACTGTGGTACTGTATGATTCACAATCATAAAGCATCAGTGGAAGAATATTGATGCTAAATACATGATCCTTCATTTCAAGAAGACTCTTAGGGGTCATTAAAAGTCTCATACAATTTGCCTGGGGAAGTCCAACTCATTTCCCCTTACCTTCCCAATTTGTGGACAAACTCATTGTCAATTGGAAGTGTCAGTCCAAGATATATATGTATATATATACATATATATATATGTATATATATACATATATATACATATATAAATAAATATAAATATCTTTGTTTATACATGTGCATATGCATACACAAATATATCTATATTCATAACTTGCTTTTGTAAGCATGTGTGTATTTGCTGCTATTTTGGATCTTTCTATCTTTGATCTTAGGAGTATATTTTTGCCTTATATTAATAGAATTATCAAAATTATCTCTGTTGTTATATCTTTCAAGGGAACTTACATAATTTTTATCCATGCAGAGAAGTTATGCTGTTGTTACAGAGCCTTTTTAAGGTAGTGCTTTGCTCTACTAATTCAAATATTCTTTTTAATACTCAACAAATAATAGAGTGGAATATTGTGTTACCTACATCTGTCAGTCATCAGTGTCATTGTAAAGATGTCCTCTGCCTTAGAAAGTCATTAATAAAATCCTGTTTCCTTCTCAAACTTTTATCAAAACCATTTTCAATGCGTGTGTATATTATGCACATAAAAATTTTGTAGAGCTAGGAAGTGAAACATCTAGATCTATAGTTTCTGTTTTTATTATATCTGTTATCTTTGGAGGTGAGGTACTAGTAATTTTTGAGCTTTTTAAAAACATTTCGCATTGTTCTCTGTTTGAAATAACTGCCTCAACACTCCTAAAAATGTAACCTCCACCATGACTTCCTCTAGCTATATGTGATGTAGTTTACTGCTCTCCCCATTCTTTCCTCTCATCAGTCCCACTGCTATTCCCTTACCCACTGAGTGTTATGTTAGAATCCACCACACATCTATTAATTACCCACTCTTTCCCAGGCAGTGTGCTAGACTCTGTGGACACAAAGACAAAAACAAAGTCCCCTTCCACAAGTAACTAATTTTCTCTTGGGAAGAAACAAAATGTATAGAGATTAATAAATATAAATATATGCAAATAACTTTTTATCATAGGAGAAAGCATTTACAGGGAGTGAAGAGTGTCAGGAAAAGTTGTGGGTTGCAGAAGAACTGAGCTAAGCCTTGAGGGGACCTAGGGATTACAAAAGGCATATGTGAGGAGGGAGAACATTCCATGAATGGGGAAAGCTTATGCAGAAGTACACAGTAAGGAGAAGGAATTTTGTGTTCTAGTCATTACATGGTGTCTCAATTGCAGGGGTCAGTCCTCTTCAGGGCTTAGTCAAGTCATCTGGCAGCTATGCTGGCACCTCACCAAGACCAGCTGGTGACCCTCATCAGAAGCAGTCTTGCACTTTCTCCTTCCTACACACTCTATGATCCAGTGACACTGTCCTCCTTGCTGTTCCTGACATACAACGCTCTATCTCCTTACTCAAAGCACTTCCATGATGATCCCCCATGCCTGCAGTGCCCTTTTCTCCTCATCTCTACCTCCTAGCTCCTCCTGCTTCCTTCAAGATTCCACTAAAGTTCCACCTTCTGCAAGAAGCCTTTCTCGGGCTCCATAATCTTAAGATGGCTTCCCTCTGAGAATATCCTCAATTTATCATGTATATTTGTACCTAATTGTTTGTATACTGTCTTCTCCATTAGACTATGAGCTCCATGAGAGATGGAATTGACTTTTGCCTTTCTTAGCACAGTGGAAGAGAGCACATAGTAGGTGCTCAATAAATGCTAGTTAACCGCTTACTGTAAAGTGAAGAAAAGAATTTTAATTGGCTTCAGAATTAAAGGTGCATGCAAAAGACTCCAGTGGAATAACTAGACCTTTAAACCCTATGGAAGTTTTTGGATGAGGAGGAAGAACTCTTGTGGGCTCTTCATGGGTTCTGGTCCTTGCCTCTCTTTTACCCAGTTACCATGTAGTTAATACATGGCATCACTATTTCTTCTCTCTTGTGTTTTATTCTTTCCTGATCTAAAGGGAATGAATATCCAGAGATAGACTGGACCATGCTACAACCAGACAAACTTCAAAATGTCAAGAGAGCTTTGGAGGTCCCCACAGCAATCTAAACTGCTTGTTGCCAATGAGTTTAGTGAGGAGTCAGACCTAAGCATGACTCAACCTAGCCATGTGTTGATCTAGCAGCTGAGCCTACCAAGGTGCCAGCACAGCTGCCAAGTGACTTGGCTGACCTACCCCAGCAGCCAAGACCCCATGTCCTCGAGGAAGGCAGCAAGTCATCCATCAGTTCCACCACACTGAGAAGTGAATTTGAGAGTTACCACTTCATCTGAGCCTGTTCTCCCTCGGGACCAAGGTGATAAGGAAGAATACATCCTGATTTGGAAGGAATGATTTTACACCTGGGTTCTTTTAGTATCTTTTTGGTAAACATACTTTTATAAAACCTAGTTGATGTTAATTAGGAGATGCAAATTGGTCAAGTATTGTCGAAGTACTAATCAATGACTAGATTATGAGCCCCTTGAGGGTAGGGACTGTTTTTGCCTTTTTTCTGTTCTCAGAACTTAGCGCATTGTCTGACATAAGCACTTAATAAATGCTTCTTGACTGATTCCCTGAGATGCCGTTGAAAAGATGTTAAGTAGTTGGTTGATATTTTAGGGAATGCAGCAGATGGAAACTTAAGAATCGCATTATAACAAGACCATTAAGGGGTACCCCTATATTGATGGACATATTTAGACATATATAGCATCCGGCTGGGACCTAACCTCTCATTGTAATGCAGGAGATGTATGATCCCGGGTTGGGGAGGGGATTGTGAGTATGAGGCCAGAGTTTATATATGATCATCAATTTCATATTTTTGTGACTGGAGAAAGATAATGACTTTGTTGTTAGGAGAAAATAGGAAGCACGGTAAGTATCCATTTCTGTTCTCTAGACAGCCCAGTCTTGCTCATTGGCAGGGAACATGTGATATTTCACGAAGAGTTAAAATGAATCTCCTCTTCCCGGCTTCATCCACCTTCTTTGCAATTTGGCAAAGTTGAGCACCTGGGAATAATTTATTAGCTCCAGGGATGTGACCTGAATTAAGAGTATTTTTCTAACCACAACTCAGAGAATAGTCAGCTCAGTGGTTCTGAAAGGAGGCAAAAGAGTAGAAATAATTTTTAAAATAAACAAATACTTAAGGCTTTTTTAGCTAGTTAACAGGATATAGTCTGGCTGGTATCAGCAATTCAAAAAAAGGTTAGAGGTGAAGAGCTTTTCCAACCTGAGTTGGGCAACTTTACTAAGAAACAGCTGAACAAACCAGCAGGACATATTAGAGAGGATCCCTAACAGAGAAGAACAAAGAGCAGTGTGTTGACATCAATAGTGTTCACTGGCATCTCTGTATGAGTCTGGGGATAGAATTCTAGGCATGGAGTAAGGAAGACCTAAGTTCAAATCCAGCCTCAGATACTTACTAGCTGTGTGACCTTGAGCAAGTCACTTCAGCTCTGCCTCCCTTTCCTCAACAATAAAATGATGATGATAATTGCACCTATCTCACAATGTTGTACGAGGATCAAATAGCATGGTGTTTATAAAGAGTTTAGCACAGTGCCTGGCATATAGTGGGCACTTAACAAATGCATCAGGGGCATGTTACCCCAACCAGAGAGCATTCCCTGGTACATGTGCCTGGGTATGTGCCCTTTCATGTATTCTCTAGGACCGTGCGCCTCCATGAGCGTTTCCCTATCATTTGTGTCCCTACATGTATCTTCTCCTTCTTTTATAGTAACCTATGGCAGAGTATATTTCTTAATATGTATGGTGGGAATATTTCTTGTTATTCATTTTTTATACTGCTTGAATAAACAAATGTCTTCTTTTTGTAAAAACGAATATGTTCCCTGTCTGGGCTGGTAAAAGAAATACATTGGTAAGGGTTCATTAGTTATGACTTAGAGTAAATGGTGAAGCATAAATTACCTCAAGTTTGGAACAGTGTGTGTGTGTGTGTGTGTGTGTGTGTGTGTGTGTGTGTGTGTGATGTATAGGTTCAAAGCATCTGCATAGTTTATCTGGGGGTTATACTTTCTTAACTTCTCACTAGTAGTTTTTCAACACATTTTTCACTGTTCTTCCCTCTGTTCATATTCACTTTGAAGTCATAGAATACTAAAATGTGTGTATTAAAGAGTTTAGAGTCTTATCAAGTTCTTCATATAATTCCTGTACCTCCTTATCTTTTACATAACAGAAAGAACTGACACCATTGTGGGCATCCTGGGTCCTTGTCTTTCTCCTTTGACTTTCCACCAACTGGAGCTACCTAAGATGCTTTGGAGCTGCTTGACTTTTCACACAGCTTGGATGAAATGGGAGTCATCACCCACTCTTTCTTTTCCCTTAAGATGAACCACCAGGGCTCATGATGTACCATTGTCTCCTAAGGTGCTCCAGACCTTGCCATTTGCCCTGCCTCTGTGATCTAGACTCCTTGCCCTGCCATCTAAAGTACTGATATAACCTAAGGACCCCTGACCCTTGCTATCCATCCTTCTGTTGAATCCTTGGGTCCTCTGGGAGTTTCCATCATTCTTGAAACTTATCTCTGCCAATTAGAAACGAATTGTAAAGAGCAAAGACTGTTTCACTTTTTCCATTTGTATTCCCAGCAATTAGCATAGTGCTTGGCTGGTAGTAAATGCTTAATAATTTTGAAATTTATTTTGTTGAAGGAATAAAATCAGCATTATTACTCCTATCCTTTGAATACCTGTATATTTTTTGTTTAATTTTTGTCTGATGGACCCTATAGTGATACTAATTGCAGTGTAGAGGAAAGTCCATGGTTAATTATTTGATCACTTCTTGATTTATAAAATACCTTTCCTCAATCATAGGAAACACATTAGTCATATCAGAAAACATAATTTGAAATAAATGATTTAGCCTTAAATCATCTCAGTGAGGTGGGCAGCCAGTCACAAATTATTCATTTAGTTCAGTACTGGTGCTCACGTGTACCTTCCTGACTGCTCAGTTGCTTAAAGCCCTTAGTGTGATTACTGACCAAATCCCCCTAGACAGCAAGCAATTTATGCTATGAGTGAAGAAGGGTTATTCACCTGAAGCTGACATTTTCAATGTCAGTTTTTTTAAAAAACAAGTCAAGTGGTGATGATCTATTAACCATAAAGTGAACAATTTACTGTTTTTCCATGATAAAATAGACTGGATTTCTTTGGCCTAAATTGACAGATCATCATGGGAGTTGATATGTCTTTGGCACCGTAGACCAAGATACAGAATGTAGAACATCTAGTACCCCAAACCTGGCTCTAATCAACTCCATTAATCATCTCAGAAAATAAACTTCCATAGATAGCCAGACATTCAAGTAACTTTCTTTCTCTCAGCTTATATTTTGTGACCTAGGTAAAAGTTTTGCTTACAGTTTCTCTTTCCATTCTTGTTTTCTTTTCAAGTGGATTTTCTTTTGATGAATATTTGAACATCAGTGTACTGCTTACATAACCTGAAATGCCCCGCTTACTTGGAATAGGGACTGGGGCAAGCAAGTTGAGTCAGTCAGGCAGAATGTATTACCCTAGGGTGAAAGTGTTGCAAATGCTACCACGGTGATTTACTCAGATGACTCAACCTATATCTATGCATGTTGCATAAATTAGATTCCATTCATCGTTCTTATTGACTTTTTAAAAACTATCCCATTTATTAATTGCAACTGGGTTGTACAGTGGAGTACTTATTTTAATATCCATGAAAAGTGCCATAAATACACTTTTAACAGCATATAGAAAATCATTCCTCTTAACACTCAGATGGACTGAGGATGACAACCCCAGAGCATTCTACTCCATAAAAGAACAGAAGGGAAACACTTTGCAGTAGGACAGTTGAAAAGTGCACTAAGTGGAAAGTATTATTAAAAGAAGTCATTATTATTTTCACTGTAGAGTTTCCTCCCCTGATGGGCAATCATGTGAAAATTCCAAGCCTTGCTACTGTTCTGTCAAGGAACTAGTGCTTGCCTATCACTTCATTTATTTCCCCTAGCTCTCTGGAGTTGTTCTGTACAATGTCTCCTTACTGCAGGTGTTTAATAAATGTTAAATAATACTAATAACTGAGTTAGACTGCTACCATCACTCACAGTGTACCCATCCATGAAAGTAGTCAGGTGACTGCTGGAAAGAAAACATTATAAGAGCCATGTGTTTCAGCTAGGAGAATGTGCATTTATTTTCTTCAGACCAGCTTCATTTCTTTAAAAATGTGTATGTCTTCAATGCCCATCACCAAAAACTGTGGTCCCTAGATTCATGCTGATTGAATAGATAATAGATATCAGTCAGAAATTCCCAGTGTCTTAACTTGTAGGGAAAGTGTTGTGTTGTTTTTTCTGACAATACCACCACTAGTTAAGCAAAAGGATACATACATACAAAAATATTTATAGCAGCTCTTTTTTGGTAGCAAAGAACTGAAAATTGATGATATTCCCCGTCAACTGAGTAATGGCTTAACAAGTTGTGGCAAATGATTATGATGGAATACTATTGTATTATGAAAAAATGACATGCTATATGATTTCTGAAACACCTGAGAAGACTTATATGAACTGATGCAAAGGGAAATGAGCAGAACCAGGAGATCACTGTATATAGTAACAATAATATTACATAATGATCAGCTGCAAATGACTTAGCTATTCTGAGCAAAACAATGATAAAAGACAATTTCAAAAGATTTATGATTTTTAAAAAATGCTATGCTTCTCCCGGGACAGAACTGATAGAGTATGAATGCATATCAAAACATTTTAGTTTTTTATAAATGTGGCTAATATGGAGATTTGTTTTGCATAACTTCACATGTATAATCTGTATCAAGTTGCTTGCCTTCTCAAGAATAGGGAAAGGGTTATAGCAGCATTCTTTGTGGTAGCCAAAAACTGGAAGTCAAGGGGATGCCCATCAATTGGGGAATGGCTGAATAAATTATGGTATATGAATGTAATGGAGTACTATTGTGCCATAAGAAATGATGAACAAGAAGACTTCAGGGAGGCCTGGAAGGACTTATATGATCTGATGCTGAGCGAAAGGAGCAGAACCAGGAGAACTTTGTGCACGGCAACGACCACAGTGTGCGAGAGTTTTTTCTGGTAGACTTGAAACTTTGTAATAACACAAGAACTTACTGAGAAAAAAAAAAAATCCTAATGTCGGTCTTCTAAGGCAAAATGCCTTCCACACTCAGAGAAAGAAATATGGAAGTCATTTGCAGAATGTAGCAGATCATGTTTGTGTGTGGGTGGGTTTCAGTGTATTATGTTTTGATTTGTTATATGATTTCTTCCATTTATTTTAGTTCGACTACGTAGCATGACTATAGTGAAAATGTGCTCAATAGGAAAGTATATGTAGAACCTAAACAGAATTGTATGCTGTCATGGGGAGGGAGGGGGGTATTGGGGGAAGGGTGGGGGGGATAAAATCTTAACTTTAAGGAAATGATTGTAAAACATTAAAAATTAAAAAATTAAAAAATAAATAAAAAATTAAAAAAAAGAATAGGGAAAGGGGAAGAAGGAAGACAATTTGGAACTCAAAATTTTTTTAAATGTCAAAAAAATTTTACATATATTTGAGAAAAAATTTAATAAAATAAGAAGCAAAAAGTTTATTATGACAATCAAGGTATTCTCATTTGTCACACTAAAATAGGAAGGTTACAGATGAAAACAATTTTCTTTTTCTAATATTTTTCCAGTCAGACCCCAAATTCCCTAAGATCTTTAATGTGTATAGAGATATTGGCATTTTAAAAATAGCTAGAGCTATGACAGTATCAAAATGAAAGGCCAATGGTTGAACCATTATAAATAATCCTAACTAGATGCAATTATTTTTAAAATATCAAAAGTCAAGATTGCTAATTCAACATGTATACCAGAATTAGTGTAGGATGCTAGGACATAAAGTTGGATCTAATTTCCATAAAGAAAATGCTGAGGAAAATACATTTAATGAAAGGTTTATTAGGGAAAGATGGAAACTGTAGAATTATATACCGCCAACTTTGATTTCATATTATCTTGTAATTTTACTGTTCCAAAATATATCTAGACAAATTTACACCTAAACCTAATTATTTGGCCTATTATATATTTATTGTATGCCACATATATCACTTAGGTCCTTACTCTTGTATTATGGACCAGGTTCACCTTGGGGGCCTCTCTCACTAATAATTTCCATGACCTGTTTGGAACCTTACCAAGATTTCGCCTGAGAACAACAGAATTTGACTCATCTCTTCCCCAAAAAGCCCTTGCTGTTCCACTGCAAGAATGCAGGCTAACGGAAAGAAGGAAGGAAGGAAGGAAGGAAGGAAGGAAGGAAGGAAGGAAGGAAGGAAGGAAGGAAGGAAGGAAGGAAGGAAGGAAGGAAGGAAGGAAGGAAGGAAGGAAGGAAGGAAGAGAATTGCATATGAAATCTATTTTATTTACCCTGAGAAAAACACAAAATATTCTTATACTGAAACTCCTGAACAGTTAGAAAAATTATTCTTTCCTACCCTTTCTAGCAGCATCAAGCCACCTTTCTCTCTGCTGTGTTCTACTCCTAGCTGGACCTCTCTAGTCTAATGAGTCACAATACCAGCAAAAAGCTAGGTCCAGTCTGCTCCTTGGTGCACATGACTCCCTGCTGCGTCATCAGTCATTTACCCCTCTGGTTTTAAGCAGATGGTATGGCCTGCAGGTCTCTCTCCAGGCCTGAGGGATACTGGTCATCTCTCTCTTATTGAAGTTTTGCCTTTCTCTCTCCATCTGGCTTAATCCCTGGGTCCACATGGCACCCTGCAGAGTCCATATGGATACACAGGCTTCTCTCCAGGTCTGAATGAAGCCAAGAATTTCTGTCTCTCAGCCTTGTCTGTTTCTACATCCTATATATGTGTGTGTATGTATGTATGTGTGTGTGTGTGTCCTTTTTATCAGAACCTTAGAGACGAACTTAAAATCTTTTAAAAGCCAGGCCTAAAAACTCATTTAAATGTGCAAATGTTATTATTAATGCATTATCTGTTCAGCGATTCTCACTGGTCATGTCTCAACAACTGTTATGAAGATCTCCCTCAGGACAAGAAAAGTTCTCTCTTTGACCAAAAAATTTGCATTCAACTCTTCTGGGAATTCCTGCTACACTAGTGTTGTTCAAGTGAATCATCTATGCATGTATGTGATTTGCAGACCCTGTAACAATATCAATTAAAGCCAAATGATGTATTTGTAAAGTACTTAGCACAGTGCCAGATATGCACAAGTGGTGTTCATGAAATTCAGCTACAAGATATTAAACTAATTGGCCATCCTCCAAAACAGCAAATACAGTAACAGTTGGAAAACAAAATCTGAAGTAATCAGTGAATGATCAACAAGTCAGTGAGTTGAATGGGGAATGATTGACTATATGGTCACTAAGAGCCCTTCCAGGTCTAAATGCTGCACTCCTATGATTCCTACATAAACATCTTCCTAAAATCACACAACTGTAGAATTAGAATGGACATTCAAGAAAAATCCATTTTCGCTCCTTCATTTTGCCATGATGAAGACTGAATCCTAGAAAGAAGTACTTTCATGAGCATTATGAGAGACTTCCCTATCCTAAGGGGATAATAAATAATTATAACCATAATTAATAATAATAATTTTGTAGTATTTTAAGGTTTAAATATTGTTATTGTGATTTGTCCTTCATTTTGAAGAAATGACAACCCAGGTGATGTCTTGACTTGTGGATCAATTGGATTCCAGTAAGATAGAGTTGTCAATCTCACTGTCATCCAGAGCCATTACTGTCCAGTGACAGGAAAAGAAATAATGACAACTGGCCATGGCTTAGGATGCAGCAGATGAAGTTATCATCTTCAATGTCTGACCAAGCTCTAGAAGCCTGCTTCAGCTGCCTTCATAGCCAGCCACTGAAACAAATTTTCTCACCTGCCTGTTCCATCAAGTCTTCACACACTTGGGGTAGATATCCCCCTAACTCATCAATCCTTATCTGATGGTCACAATAACCCTATGACAGAGGTGTCAACATTATCTCTATTTTACAGATGAGGAAAACTGAAATTGATACTGGTTAAGTGACTTATCCAGGGTCACATGCTAGCAAGTATCTGAGTCTAGATTTGAAGTCACATTTTGACTCCAAGCCCAGTTGTCTTTCTCCTAGATTTCTTAGCTGTGGTTACTTCAAGCACTCTCCATCGTTAAAGGGTCTGCTTTGTGCAGACTAGAGAAAGGGAAGAGAAGGGACAAAGAACAAAGATTTATTAAATACCTATTGCATATCTGGCACTGTGCTAAGTACTTTACAAATATATCATTTGGCTTTAAATGAACCATTTAAGTGGTTAAATGGTTTAAGCTTACTTTAGTTTTTAAAAATAAAGTTTTGTTGGTGCTTTTTATTCAATATCATGTCACCTCCCAATAATCTTCCCTTCCCAATAGATCTCTACTTTGAAACACATGACTCTTTTTGGCCCTTCAAGGAGATTTGGGAACATTCTCTATTTCTATCTCAGTTTCTAGTCCATCAAACTCAATTTCTATTACTGCCATTAGGTGGCATTGCTTAGAGCAGCTGCTAGAGATTTTATTTCCCAGAAAGCCATCAGATAGTAATCTAATATCAACCACACCAGCTCACTCAGCTGGATATATGTGGATGCCCATGAATGGAAACATAAACTCATTCACAGTGCACATTCCAAAATAGCATCATCCATTCAAGTGTTTTCATACTCCCTAGTGCTTTCTGAGTTCCATAATAATTCATAATTAACCATTGCCATCCAGTGAAACCCAATCTTTTCCCTCTTGCATGTATCCCTTAAGAAATCATTTAATGACCATTGATAAAATGTCATTTACTACATTGAAAATGAAAGTAAAATTGCACTGTAAGGTCAGAATCAGCCTTTATGCCCACCTCTGACAAGCTAGGACTTCTAGTTTCTCCTATGCTCGTATATTTCAAGCTTATCACTCACAAGGAAGAAACTGATGCATTCAAAAACTCTGTGAAGAAACTCAGTCTCCAAAATCAGTCAGATAGGGAAATCATGTCACCATGGGGCTCAAGCTCACCTTAACTTTTGTAGAAACTTCATTCAATTCCAACATACCCAATAGGTTAATTCACTACTCCACTCAATGCCTAAGCAAGTTACTCAATAACTTAGCAGGCTGATTTCTGGGAGTACCCCTGCTACCCAGAAGGTCAGACACTTGTGTCTTCCAATGTCCTCGTTGCATTCCAAGAGTAGCAGTCAACAAGAAGGGAAAACACCAGAAAAATCTCAGGAGCCATAAGTGCTAGGTCTGCTTAATTTTATTTTTGTCAGCTAACAAGCATTTTTGAGTGCTTTCTGTGTGCTGGGCCTGTGCTAAGCATTGGAAATTTGAAGAAAGGCACTTTGCCTTTAAGGAACTTCCATTCTAATGGGGGAAAACATATAAACAGTTATGTATATATAAGTAAGATAAGGTGGGATTTGAAACCAGGGAAGCTGGGGAAGGGGAGGAAGTGAAAATGAGGGAGGGTGTGCAGAAAAGGCACAGGGTTAGAAGATGGAATTCCATTTGTGTAAGAAATAACAAGAAGGCCAGAATCACTGGATCACAGAGTATTTGGAGGGGATTAAAGTATAAGACCGGAAAGGTAGAAAAAGGGCTAGATTGTAAGGGGCTTTTAAATCCCTTTTCACCCATTTTTTTATTCTAAACTTAACAAATATCAACTAAAATGAGCACTTCCTTACATGAAGTAGAAGAAAAAGAGAAATCTATTGTGTACAACTTACTTTTCATTCTATGTTAGAAATTTGACAAGTTACCATCAAAGCTGTTCTCCTTGTCTATGATTCCTTCTGTCCTTCCTTCTTCTCGCTTCTGTGAATTTCAAAAACATGTTTCAATTATCATCTTTTCTTTCTCTTTTTAAAAAGTTTTTCAACTCTATCCCAGTACCTTACTTCCTTTCCCAAACTGAGGGGAAAAAAAAGAAAAAAAATCTTTGTAACAATTATACATTGCAGCACTCCAGTAAAACAAATTCCCATATTTTGTGTCCAAAAAATATATGTCTTATTCCTCATCTTGAGTCCATCAACTCTCCAATAGGATGTGGGTAGCATACTTCATCATGTGTCTTCTGGAATCATGGCTGGTCCTTGTATAGATCAGAATTCTTAAGTCTTGAAAAGTTCTTTGTCCTTACAGTGACATTTATCCTATAAATTGGTCTCCTGGTTCTGCTCACTTCACTATGCTTCATTTCACAGAAGTCTACTCAGGTTTTTTTGAAACTCTCCCATCAGTTATTATTTATGACGTAAAAGTATTCCACTACATTCATATGCCATAATTTATTCAGTCATTCCCCAATTAATGGGCATCCTCTTAGTTTCTAGTTCTTTACTACTGCAAAAAAAGAGCTGCTATGAAATTTTTCTACATATGAATCTGTTCCCCTTTCTTAGATATTTGTCAGGTATAGGTATTGGTATTGCAGGCTAAAGGCTATGCACAATATATTGAGTTAGGAAATAGCTATAAATAGCTATCCAAAATAGTTGAACCATTTATTTACATTTCATCAACAGTGTATTTATGTGCCTGTTTTCCCACAGCCCTTTTAAAAATTGTCATTTTCCATTTTTGTCACCTTTGCCAATCATTTGGGTTTTAGATGGAGCCTCAGAATTGTTCTAATTTGCATTTCTATAATTATTAGTGACTTGGAGCATATGGTTATTGAAAACTTGGACATGTTCCTTTTAAAACTGATTATTCATATTCTCTGATCATTTATTTCCTAGAGAATGACTCTTATTTTTCTAAATTTAAACTAATTTCTTATATGTCTGGGATATGGGTCATTGATCAGAGAAGTTTTCTGCAAAGATTTTTTTCCCTCATAATTTTTATTGGTTTCCTTTGTATAAAATTTCTTTAATGTATAAAACTTTCCATTTTATCTTCTGTTACCTTCTCTATCCTTTACCCTATTGTGAACTCTTCTACTATGCATAGTTCCAAGAGGTATTTTCTTCTTTTCTCCTTTATTTTATTTACCATGTAATGTTTCATATCTGTCATATATCCATTAAGAACTTATCTTGGTATATGGTGTGAGATATCGGTCTGTACCTAATTTCTGCCAGACTATAGTCAGACAATAGTTTGGGAGTTCTGTCCTGAGTATGGCTGCATAACCTCTGACATTTATCCTTTATGATAGGCTTGAGTGTTTTCCATTCAATCTTCCATATTTTTTATGTTCTAGGGGTTAGGAAACTGCAAGAGGAAACACTCCTCTGAGAAGCAAGAACCTGCCCCAAGGAAGGCTGTAAAAACATACAGTGAAACAAAACAAACCTACAGTTGGACCATATGGAACAGCAGATACAACATTCTGTATCTGTAGTCCACTATGTCTCCCTTAAGAGGTGGAATATGTTTTAGGATCTAGGATGTGAACTTTAGAGTTTAAAAGCCATCTTGAAGGCCATCTACTTAAACCCTTTCATTTTATAAATGAGTAAACACACCCAGGGAAGGACAAGTAATCTGCCTAAGATTACACAAGTGGTAAACAGCTGAGCCAGGATACAAACTCAGATCCTATAACTCCGAGTTTACCATTCTTTTCACTGTTCTATGCTTTTTAATCCTGTGGAGCCAAGATCAGTATTCTGTTTATCTGTGTTTTACTGGTATTTTCCTTTACAGTAAAGATGGTCTGATGTTGAATTATTCACCTAGCTCTACTTTTTTCATTCTACGTCAATTTATGAAAGTCTTATCGAGTTTCTCTGAATTCATCATTTTTTTTGTTTCTTACAAATATAGTAGTATTACACTACTATTTGCTCATCTATTCTCCAATCAATAGGATCTCACTTTGTTTCCAGTGTTTTAGAGCCATGATACATGGAAACTCGTCCTCTGTCTGATAACTTGGTGGAATTTCTGGGCATTTTTGCTGAGTGTTCACCAAGCATCTTCACCCCTTGGCTTTCCTGATTTCCTTCAGGTCCCAGCTAAAAACCCACCTTCTACAGGAAGCCTTTCTTGATTCCTCTTAATTGCAGTGCCTTTCTTCTGTCCATTATTTCCAATTTATTCTGTATAGAACTTATTTGTATGTAGTTATTCTCCATTAGATTGTGAGCTCCTTTATGGCAAGGATTGTCTTTTTACCTTTCTTTGTATCCCCAGTGCTGAGAATAGTGCATGGCACAGAGTAATTTCTTAATAAATGTTTACTTTCTCTCTGTTAATTATTTATTATTTATCCTATATATAGTTGGTTTTTACACATTTGTTTGCTTGTTGTCTCCCACGTTAGACTGTGAACTCCTCAAGGACAGCAACTTTTATTTTGCCTTTTTTTTTGTATCCCCAGCACTACACAGTGCTTGACACATAGTAGGTGTTTAATATTGATTGACTGAATGATTGGTAGGTCTACTTAATTATCTACTTTCTTTACGTGGATGAATGAATGAAAGAAAAAGCATTTATTAAGTGATTACTATGTGCCAGGCACTGTGATAAGTGCTAAGGGACAAATATGAGTGAGTAAGACAGTCTCTTCCCTCAAGTGACTGTTGACTGTAGTCAAGACTACACATGTAGGGGAAAGGTGGCCAGGGAGAATTTTTTTGAGGAAAATCAGAAAGAAAATTGATTAGAGTAATAGAGAGATGTCCTTGACAGGAATATATAAAGGTAATTTAAATGGGAAGAGCTTTCATATTCATTATTAGGCCCATGTGACCTACCTGGGTCACATGGAAGCCTGAGTCACATGGAGCCTGTGGTGAGAGGAGTTTGCTGAACGGATGGAACAAGAAGGGGCGGAGCTAGAGCAGAGTTGAGAGGAAATTAGTGAGAGAGCAGTAAGAACTGAAGGATGCAATCAAGTCCACAGCTGGCTGTGAGTGTGAGAAGGGCATTTTGTTTAAGGGAAGCCTGTTTGTGATTTGTTTAAGGAAGCTGGTTTGTGGGAAGCCTATGGGGGAAGGCTTAGGGATGGTCTTGTTCTCTACATTGTTATTATGTATAGATATTTGTTACTATGATGGATTTGGCTTTCTGGTGTCTGAATAAATGTTTTGGTTCTGTCTTCCACGTGGAGAGTCTGTGGTATTTTGCCATTCAGAATTGTGCCTGCATATTCATGGCCTCTGTAAGCACTGTGAATATCACACTGGTGTTACAGTGGTAGTACTAATTTTACTTTTCTCAGAGGTAGTATAGGTAAAGAAGTACAGTAATATTTCAGTGGCATGGTACATGGAGATAGCCGAAGTGGATTGGAATTCTCATTCAAGTCTCATAATAACCCTGAGAGGCAAGTTGATATTTTTATCCTCATTTCACCTAGCAGGCAATAGAAGCCAAGAAATAAATGGCTTACCCAGGATCCCACAGTTAGTAAATGTCTGAGACCAAATTTGAATTCCTGTCTTCCTGAACTTCCAGAACTAGCATTATATATTCACTGTGCCATCTATCTTCCTGAGATTGGTGGCCTGTGACTGGCAGGACACAGTGAGTGGCTCATGAATCAAAGTTTAGGGTGGCAGGGGTGGAACTTTAGGAGGTGGAAACTGGAGCTCTAGAGAGCATGGCATATAGATTGCTATGAGTGGAGATGTTAGATGGATACAGTTGTAATGTATGTTAATAATTCCGTATGGCCCACAAAGGGAGTTAAATCATCATTTGGCATGCTGCTTTTGTATTATAGATGTTTCCGAGACTATTTCCTGCCAAACAAGAGAATGATCTTAAGGAAACTCCCAACCCCAGTTTTCTAGGTCCTGATTGTTTTCTGGAGGTGCCATCTATCTTTTCATGCCATTTTGGCAAACTCTTCTTTAAATATTGGAACATCCTTTTCCTACAATTGAAATTGTTAAGAGTTCTATAAAGAAGAAAACTAAGGGCTCTTTCTCAGGCTCAATATGCTATCTTTTTTGTTGTTGTTATTATAACATCAACATACTGTACACATCTGCCCATTCATTATGACCTAATGTCTTTAGGACAAGCCTGCAGAAATTTCAGCAGGTGGCTGCACAGTGTCTTTGACGTCACTACAGAATCATTATTACTAAAAAACCTGGCATCTGTGATGGTCTTTATAAAAACCCATGTCCAGGTTAGGTTGTCATGGAAGCCTGGAAGTCACTAAGCTGTCTGGGAAAGTAGGAGTGGGAACAGATGGCTGCTATAAAGTATCACAACCATTCTTAAAGGATTTCACATGTTCAACTTCCACATTGGTTTTAATGTCTGCCAAAGGGAAATTGTAAATCTTCAGTCAATCTGTCAATGGTAACACAGTCTTGACCTATAATCCAGTAAAAATAATATGTGGCTAATCATATGTATTATATTATTATTAATTAATAATATTATATTATAATATAATATATAATATTTATAATATATAATACTATATTATATAATAATTAATATTATAAGACATATGTTTGTTTATTTTTCTTGTTTGTTTCTCCTCCACTTTTCCAGTCTTCTTAAACCTAACTCCTTGCCTCTTACTCTTCTTTCTAGTGACAGTGGCCTACTTGCTGTTGCTTGAACAAGACAGCCAGCACTCTTCTGTCATGCCAGGAGAACACACTCCTTGAAGTTATTACCTTCATTGGGTATCTATTTTTCTACATCTATCCTGTGTCTATGTTTGTCTTTGATGTGTCCTCTACTACTGGTCCAGTCTCCCCAATAACATAGTCATTGACATTAGGGAGTGTAGCATTCCTACCTTCACAAGGCACTTCCTGAGTATGGAATCCTCCACCACTTGACTACTCTGTCACTGGACTAAGTAACTGCCAAAATTCCTCAGTTATTTAAACCCCCCAGAGACATGATCATCTTATTTGGTTAGCCAGTCTTGCAAATCTCTTCTTGCTCCAATCAAAGAGATTTATGCCCCAAAAAGGGATTATCTTGCATAAACCATCTTGTTCACTATCATCCTGTGTGACCACCCTTATACTTAACACCTGGTAGTTACATTAATTAGAGTGAGAATGGAACCTTAAATTTCCTTATGTAACGAATGTCTTTCACATGTGTGACTCTGTATAACAAGTTATAAGACTAGCAGTTGGAATCATGTCAACATTCAAGGTCCTGTAACATTTCAAACAGAACTATGCCCCCACTGCTACATCATTGTTTCCTCCTAGATCCTTAGCCAGGAGTATGAATCATTCAGTCTCTGATTTGGCACGAGCTACTTGGCCGTAACTCTTCCTTTGCCTTCTCTTCTTACTGTTCTATTTATGTATCTTGACTCAAGGTTCTAATTTAAACACATAATTTAATTGCATTAGTAAATGCATGGTAAAAGCATAGGCATCAATTGCATATAACATAGACTATACATTTCATTCAGTTTCCACATTCAGCCTCTCTCATAGCAGAAACTCCTTTTAGGTTGTAATCCATTTTTCTTCAATATTTTATCAGCTCCATAAATTTTAATACAAACTCCTCCACCACCACCTCCAAGAATCCCATTGAGTCTTTCTTTCATGCCTTTGTCCAGTGCTCAGTACTGTGAGAAAAAAAATGGATAAAACTTGCCCAAATACTAGTTACAGGTAAAAAGATCTCAAATCTGAATTCCTAACAACCTTCACATTCTGAGCTAGAAGATGAGATCTTACATACTTCACTGACTCAACTTGTCCTCCTTCCCCTCCACCCCCCCCGCCCACTCCTATCAAATACAATGGAACTGGGTTTGGCTGGACATTGCAAGAAGCTTCCTCATTATCTGAATATCTCAGTTTCTTACTGTGCAAAATGAGAGGGTTAAATTAAATGATCTCCAAGGTTCCTTCCAGCTTTTAGTCCTGTGGTCTTATGATACTACATTGTCCTATCTGTTTCTAGACTTCTAAGTATTCTGTCCGGAGCCCAATTTTTGAGCCATATGCTACACATGTAAAATTTAAATAGGTGGCATGAACCGGGATTTCCATGAGACATTGTGCACCTATCCTCCTCATATCACGTGATCTTTCACCTTCTAAACTCCATGCATGGAGACTTACCCTACATCATAATTGTTCCATAAACCAACCAATCTCATCAAAGTTCACTTTGTAACCAAGTAATCAACCCTTAATTTCTTAATCATGTATTAAGGAATGTAGCTGCACTCCTTTGCACCCAGATGTCTTGTATCATTCACAGTTATTTCAAATGTTAGTCTTATTTCCCAAACTAGATTATAATTTCCCAAAGGCCATGTCCTATACTTTTCTGTGATTGCATGTTACAAAAATCTTATATCTAAAATCTGTTTTGCTTTCAAAAATTCTTCACAACCTGACCTCAGCCTATCTTTCCAGCCTCATTATATATTACTCTTCTTCTCCCACTCTACAAGCTAGCCAAACTGGCCTTTTCTCTGCTCCTCACATACAAGATTTCATTTCTCATCCTTGTGCCTTGGCATTGTTCCCGGTGCCTGGAATGCACACCCTCCCCAGCTCCACCTCAAAGAAACTCTCGTCTTTTGAGACACAACTCAAACGCCACTTCTATGTGATATCTTTCCTGATTCTTCTAAGTGCTATTATCATCCCCACAACAACTACTTTGCCTTGGATTATCTATTCTCTTTATACTCATTCTAAATATATTTGTATACGTATATGCTCTCCCCTTACAGAATTATGATCTTTAAGAGTAGGAGCTGATTTATTATGAATATTTGTATCCAGTGCATGAATTTGTATCTATTAATAGTATGTATGGTACATAGTATTTAATAAGTGTTTATTGATTTCTCTATTCTTAGTTTCCCCTACATTAAGTAGCAAATGAATCAGATATGAATATATACGGATTGTAGAAGGAAAAACTCTTCCCCTCTTCCTCCACAAAGTCTTCCCTCTTTCATCCCTACGCAGTAATCTTCTATTACTCCTTGTATACCGGCTGCTCTCCTACTGCCTACAAACAATCCCACAACTCCCTCACCCACCAAAAACCCTCATTTGATCCATGTAGCCTTGGGTACTATCATCCTGTATTTCTCCTCTCCTTTGTGACCGACCTCCTAGAGAAGACCAAGCTGTCTCTAACTGACGCTTCCATTTCCTCTCCTCTCTCTTCTTATCTCTTAGCAGTCTGGCTTCTGCCCTCCTCAACCAGAACTGCTCACACCAGTGTTAATAATTATCTATTAATTGCAAATTTTAATGGACTTTTCTCAATCATACATGAGATAGCTAGGCACCTTTTTTCTAGGTCTCGCTTATCCAGCTTCTTCCAGTGATCTACTTTTCTACTGATTACACAGTACTAGGAAGCTTTGATAATAATTACGTTGAAAATTAGTTTTTCCCACAACTCCATTTTATATATATGCAACAATAATAATAGTTAGCATTTATATAGCACATGCCAGGAACTGTGCTAACAGTTTTACAATTATTATTGCACTCAATTTTCATAACAACTGTGGGAGGTAGGTGCTAGTATCCCCATTTTACAGATAAGGAAACTGAGGCATACAGAGGTTAAGTGGCTTGTCCAGGATCACACAGCCTGTAAAGTCAAAGAGGCTGTATATGTGTGTATATAAACATGCATACATATATAAGCACATACATATACATGTTTTCATGCATATATATTTTGTCTTAATATCCTTAATCTTTTATTCTTCAAAATGAATTTTATTTTATTTTTCTAATGCTAAGAAATATTCTTTTGGTAATTTGGCATAGCATTAAATCTGTAAAATAATTTAGGCAATATTACCATTTTTCCATCGGTATGGCACCATAATGAACACTGAATATCCTTCCATGTTTTTGGTCATCTTTCATTATGATAAAAATTATATAATACTTATATCAAACCTCCTAATCACATTTGTAAGCTCTACAAGGGCAAGATCTTGTCTTATCTAAATTTATTTCATCTAGTACTTAATACAGTGATCTACAATACATACTTCAAAACATGTATACTGTATAGATATAAAGTAAATACTTTTTTAAAATGTGAAATATGAATTAATGTATATCAAGTATTTTACAGACTTTAAAGGAGTATAAAAATGTGAGTTATGATGACAACACAAAGGCAATAGATAGAGACAAGACTGCAATTAGGGAGGCAAAGGCTCAAGTTGTGTGGCCCTGGGCGAGCCACAGAATATCTCAGTGCCCTGGGCAGCTCTCTAAAAATAGAAGTTGCAGAGCTGCTGTTGAACTGCATTGGTGGAGGAAATTTTCTCATTGTTATTTCTTTATACCAATAAAATCAAAGGTATAGTAAAAAAGAAAAAAAATGAGGAGGATGAGGAATGATGATTCAGGCCCTAATGGGCCTCAGACCCTTACTAACTGTGTGATCCTGGGCAAGTCACTCAACACTGTTTACTTCAGTTTCCTCATCTGTAAAAAGAGCTGGAGAAGGAAATGACAAATCACTCCACTATGTCCGCCAACAAAACTTCCAAAGGGGTCTTTGTCTCTTCTCAGCTACTCCTGGGGAAATGATAACACTCTCCACTCCCTAATTACACTCCAGTCCCTTCCTTTATAACTAGGGCATTACAGGTATTCAAAGTATAAATAAAGGGGAAATAAGATATGCAGGTATAGAACTCTATCTTGCCCTACAAGAAAATAGAGGAGATGAGGATAAGGGAAGGGAGGGGTGTGATAGGAGGAAGGGGCAAATGGGGAAAGGGTCGTTAGAATGCTTACTATCTTGGGGTGGGGAGAGGGGGGAGATAGGAAGAAAATTTGGAACTCAAAATCTTATGGAAATGAATGTTGAAAACTAAAAATAAATCAATCAATCAAAGTATAAATAAAGAATACCTGAGAAAACTATCTTATTTGAAGAAGTTTAAAACAAATTACAAATCACTTTTATTAAATGTTCACTGCATCAGAGAAGAATTTTCTTCTCAGACTTAGTAATCTGTTATATTTAGTGTTCAAGGTTGGTTCACATGCTAATCAAATATTAAAATGTTTGTGATCTTTTTAAAATTCAACAAATGTTTAGTAAGTGGCCCCTACATGCAAGACACTCATATGTAATGAAGGAACTAAAGGGATGCAGGGTATCTCCAAGTTTTTAAAATTTAATGAAGGACTTGTTTTTTTCCTATGCCCTCTGCTTAATCATCTCAATTCATTTTTCTCTATTTCCAGAGAGCTTGCAAGATTAATAACCATTAGATAGATATATATATATATATATATATACACACATATATATACATGGATGGGAGGGAGGAAGAGATTTAGCATCATCAATCGGTCTTATTCATAAGCATGTACCCTTTTGGCCTCAAGTAGGTAATTTTCTGTTTCTATTTGTTCCTATATACTGGGGAAGTCCTAACTGGTCTTCATCTATATAGTATGTATGAAGTAAGGTACATCCTTGCCATCTGCCCTTTTCTTGTGCCCTGAATATTTCTAGAACTTTCCATCCACACCATTTTTAAATTTTCTTTCATGTACTAGACTAGACATTTGTATGTAAAAAATCATCTGCCATATCTACCATAAGATTTTCAGTGGTATCCTACTCATCATGACCCCATTTGGGGGTTTTCTTGGCAGAGATACTGTGCCACCTAGCTTCCCCTAAAACCATCTATATCTAATCTGTATAGGTATACATTATATCATCTACGTATACAAGTCAAATCAAGAAGTATTTATTAAGTGCCTATCATATGTCAAACAATCTACTACACATTAGTTTGTGAGCTTCTTAAGGGCAGGATTACTTCACACATTTTCTTCATTGGAGTATAGATAAAATATTTAAATACACAGAATAAGGACTTTCATTGGATTCTTTCTTGTGTTTTGTTTTAGAGATCTTTTTTAAAAGGTAGGTAGAAATAATAAATCATGTTTTTATTAATCATACTACATCATTATAGCAGAAGAAACAAATATTATGTTGTAAAAAATATTTCCTTTTACAGGTTTCACCCACCTAGACTAATTT
Organism: Bettongia penicillata ogilbyi; assembly: GCA_023548195.1. Taxonomy (NCBI): domain Eukaryota; kingdom Metazoa; phylum Chordata; class Mammalia; order Diprotodontia; family Potoroidae; genus Bettongia; species Bettongia penicillata. Next base: position 1,715,573 of record JAJHZJ010000551.1, on the reverse strand, counting down.
ACTTCCTTGTACGTAATAAGACTAGATTCTGCCATATTTCCTAACTTAAGAAAATTAGAGAGCAGTGTGGCATGCTGGAGAGTGGACTGAATCCAGTCCTAGGACTTATTCTTCTACATATGCTAGATGACCTTGGGCAAGTCATTTCAATCCTCAGTTTTCTTAATTATAAAAAAGAAGGGGAGGGATGGATGGCTGAATTGGATGACCTCTAAGATCCTTCAAACTCTAAATATTAAATTATGAAGGAAAGTGTTTAAAAAAAAACAAGTAATGTGCTCATTTCCCCAAAGGGCAAGGTTTATTGGATTCTGCAAAAATTTTAATTCATTGCTCTGTACTTCTACCTACCAAACTTGCAATCTCTTACCTATATGTTCAACATTATTAATAATTATATAGCTGTAAACAATTTTTAAATGTCAATGAGTTGTTATTTTTTTTGTTACTTATCATTAAATCTTTTATCCATACCTACCATCTAGTGATCTTAAAAACTTGAAACAATGAAATTAAATCATGTATCAGATTCTATAGATTTATGAAATTCATAGTTTCACAGAATCTGAGTTTAAAGAGACATTGGCGATTATCTACTCCAGTGCTTTCATTGATCAATCTTTAGCTGTATGTATTACTTTTGAATGTCTATACATGCGTATATTGTCTATATGCAAATTAAACAGAATCTCCTTGTATTAGTAATAGCAGTTAATACATGACCCGATTATAGCTAAAAATTCATTACAAATTTCTTCTCATAAATCCAACCTAACTTTACCCCATTATAAATTCCAGCTCCAATTAAACACTTCTAATTATAATCAGTAGCAGTGAATTCTGACTTTGCACTAGGCATAATTAGCTATGTAGAAAATAGTCGGTGTAATAACTCTATGTGCTGTAAGAGCATTTCCAATCCACTCATGTTCGTTACCAAAGAATGTGTTTCTAGCAGCCTAAACAAGCAATGCTTTCATATTCATGAAACTCCAAATCTATGTTTTAGGGGAGCAATTTTAAAATATACCCATATTAGAAACTGCAAAAGTAAGGAACGAATTCTCTTGTCATACAAAATCATCCTAATTTTAGCGAACCTCTAGTTCTTTGTTAAATCTCCAAGAATGTTGCCATTATTTATATTTTAGTTTGACAGAATGTGTAAGTTACCAATCATTATGAAAGTAAATAGATCCTAACTTTAGCTCATTTTGCTGGGAAAACACAGTTTGACTAACATGTATATAATAAAATTTGATGTAAATACAAGCAATAATAACCTTAAATGCTAAGTGAGCTAAAATTATCTATGTAATAAAATAAAAGAAATAGGCAGAATGGATTAGAAAAAGACATTAATTTTCTGCATTCAAGAAACATACTTTAAAATATAAAGACATACAGAGATAAAGTGAGAGAGTTGAATAAAATTTTTATGCTTTGGACAAATATAAAATATTAAACATAATAAACCTAAAGGGAGTAAAATATGGAAATATTCTCTACACATGAAAATATTCATAGAAGCACATTTTTGTGGTAGCAAGAAGCTAGAGATAAAGTAGGTACCTATCAGTTGGGGAACACCTGAACAAATACAAGAATGTATCATAAGAAATGAAAATGTAATGAAATCCGGAAAACATGGAAAGACTTGTAAGAGTTGACTCAGAGTAATAAAAGTAGAAGCAAAACAATATATGCTACCACATAATATAAATAAGAATAATGCTACAAGGAAGCCAAACTAAAATGAATGTTGCAAGATTATATTATCGTATTCCATCTGCAATTGGGAATTGCTGTATTTCTAGAACAATTCTGCTCTGCAGCATATGTTTGTCAAGAGTTCATCATTCCCTCAATAGGGACAAGGCTCCTAGACTTTCTGGAAGTAAAAAACAAACAAAACTCAAACATCTTTTTCAGTCAATGTCTGATAGTCTGATGATGATGCCCAGATCCAACAGGCTTACCTAGACTTCTTACAATAGTTTTGGTATAGCCTTGTATGAAAAATTGACTTTCATCAGTAAAAATATTGTGTACTCAATGCCAAATCATGTGAATATGTGATTTTAGTAAAAGAATGCTAAAAGTTTTTTCAAGATGTAAAATGTTGTAAGGATTATTGCATAAGTCAAAAATGTAATTATTTTACCTCATCCTAATTAATTTGCCCATCACTGTGACACTACAGCTGATGATTCCAGTAAAAGCTACACACAGAGGAGCTCCTCACCCTTGCTCCCAGTGGAGCTGCTCCTCGTGTGACAATGGTCCCATTGTACCACTACTGAGGCCAAATGAGTCCAGAAGGAAGCAAGAACAGACAACAGAGAGTGTATGCCAAGGCACACATCAGGGAGAGATTATATGCCTGGACTACATACCCAATAGAGGCTTCATGGCACACAAGGTCATCTGAAAGCAAGAGTGGATGGTGGGAGCAATGCAGTGACATCACCAGAAGGAATCTATCACCATCCAGTGTTGGAGACAGAAGGGTCCCCTCCACACACAGACCCCTCCATGAGTGCTCCCTAAGTATAAGCCATTTCTTGAATGTCTCTTTGGTATGTCCTCCCCTCCACTGATGTTGTGCGTATTTGTAGCACAATGTGCCCTGGGTTTATGGAGGAAATGTTTTATTGCTACTTTTCTTGTTATGTTATTTCATTAAATGCCTTTGGTCTGTGTCATCTGGTTAACTAGCAAAAGCAAAAACATCACTGGGGCACTGTGAGCTATGGGTTTTGAGCTGGTACAGACTCACAACATGCCTTAAACCTGGTGTGGCCTTTTCTGGGGGAATCATGTGCGAGTTGGGGGATATTCATGCATCTCACTACTAAAGGTGTCAAGCACTGGCCAGATGAAAATGTAATTGGAAAATATTTACAAAATAAATAAAAATATAATAAAACACAGATAATATTACATTTTAAAACTATGTTAACATGTCCCACAGGGATCTTTTTGTTTTCATTAGTGGTCAACTTTCTATTTGATTTTAACACCACTGAACTGTGCCATTAAATTGCTCAGCAATCTTTGATTGATCATTAAGAGAAATCTGATAAATCCACGCATAAATAGAAGCTGCCTTCAACTGTCCTCTGCTCTATGGTCTCAAGTAGAAATACAATTACTAGCAAGAAGTGGTCTAATTAAATCTAATTATCTGCTTCATTTCTCCTTTTCCTGGTACTAGAATTTAGATGCTGCCTTACACTTCCTTGACTAAAACAACCTCCCTGGCTATACTGGAATTGAATAGGGAGTCCAAAGTCAGTATAAAATATGTCATAATTCACTCATTTATCAAATGCCTACTGTGCACAAAAACTGAATAGTTTGCACTTGTATAGTGCTTTGAAATACATAGCATGTTTTAATATGTATTTTATCATCTGATCCTCACAATAGCCCTGTGAGGTAGAGAGGCAAAATTTTTATATTTATCCTGGAGATGAGGAAATTGGGACCCAGGAAAGTTAAATAAATTAATTGACCACACTGGAAGAGCCATTAAGTGATAGAACAGAAAAAAGAACTCAAGTATTAGTCGAGTATCCTTTCCATTATCCTTATTTACATTTTATTGGATTTGAGGACAATAAAGTGGTTTTTTTTCCTCAAATTCCTTTCTACTACAACATTGGAATGTTCCTTCCAGGAAGTTGCTTGCCAGGATCTTAAAGCATTCTTATTTTTTTCTTCCTTTCTTTAATTTTTTAACTAAGGTCAAAGCATCAAGATATTGATTCTTGGCCAATGGGGTGAAAAAATCTTCATTGCATGACTGTGAATGTTTGTTGAATTATGATGAATGCATGTAGAACTTCTTTGAATTTTCAGGTTGTTGTTCCTACATTGAGTGCCTAAGCAATGTTTCTAATGGTCTATCTGTCCATGCAGAGCTTGCTCAGAAGGACAACAGATGTGTTCCTTAGATTCCTCCCTGATGTTCATTTTCTTTAACCTAAAGTCATGTTAAAAATTCACGTAGGGCAATAGCATTTTGGCTCAAAAAATATCCTCAGAACTTCAATGTATCTCTCAACTCATCAACGTGGGTATATTCTGCAATAAGACAAATCACAATCCATCCATTCTTTCTCATCTTGCATGATTCTTTTCCATGTCCTCCCATAAATTCCCAACAGGAGAGCCATTCAATGTTCTAGGGACTTTCCTCTAGTTCAATTGACATTACCTGGATACTAATGTATCATGAATGTTCAGAACATGATTTTGTTTTATTCTGCACACATCTGCATGATGAGACACCATCTAAACCTATAGAGACAATAAAAAAAACAAGCAAATTAACCATTGTAATTGCATTCAAAGTCTTTGCTATGGATTTTAGTCATGGATCACCAGTTTCTTTTTAAGTAATCACAATTCAGTTGAGAAAAATAGCATTGGAATACGGTGCTTTACAATCTCACTGACCTATTTTGCCTTCATAGAATTTCAAACTGGAAGGGATCCATTTCAGTGATTGTTCAATCTAACAACTTCATTATATAAATGAGTAAACTGAGGGCAAACAAGTGGTAGCACAAGAAGTTAGTGGCAGCTTCAGACTGTGTGTTTATGTTTTCTGACTCAATCAAGATCTTTTTCTAATTCTTCCACATTTCAAAAATAAACAAAAGTAAAAGAATTTCACTAGAACTCCTATTTTCATTACAGTTTTACCCAAAGGATTAGAAAAGAAAAGATCCAACAAATGTAGTTGAGGCAGCAAGAGCAAAATAAGGGCCAGGTATATTGTCAGAGGAGCCATTTCATGGCATACTGTGCCTAATGAAGTTATTCTTCACCCTCTTTGTGACCTCCAGTCCCTCTACCCAGCACTACTTTCTCAGACCATTACCCCTGCTCTAATTTCACTTTCCTCCCATCCTAATTGCTATCCTTAACGAGTTCAGTTCTATATGGTTCCCTTTTTCTAAATTTCTTGTCCCCTTTTCCCATCTTCATTCATGCTGGATTACTACCCACCATTCAATTCCACTGTTCATGATCATATGCTACTGAATGGATTCCTGTAAGAAGTCCCATAACTCAACTGAATGATCTCACTACAAATTCATGTCACCTAACCACGACTGGGCTCTTGCTTCACTAATACAAAGTTTTTATTCTCCCCCAATTGAGTCTCTCTCATACTACCTACTGAGACTTTTCAAAATCTTCTCATTTCTCCTAAAAAATTCCTCTTCCCTTACCCTCTCAGTTGAGAACCTTATCTAAGACTTTACTGAGGAAATAAAGGTCATTCTCTCTGACCCAGTCTTTTTTCATTTTCTTCATCTCAAAATACCTTTTCATCTTTCATTATTACCTCACTCTTTCCTCTCATCTCTGATAATGTGGTAACCCTTCTCTTTGCCAAGACCAGTCCCACTACATTTTCCATTAATTTCATCTCCTCCTGTCTTCTGCACTAGATTGCTCCTTCAGTCATCCCCAATTGCTTTCTAACCTCCAATCTTTCCTATATACTAGTATCTTTCCTACAGACTGTACACATTCCTAATCTCCTCCATACTTAAAAAAATCATTTTTAGATTTAACTCTTCCCGATATTATGTTGTCCTATATTGTCTTTCTTTTCTCTGCCAGACCCTTAGAAGAAGAATAAAAAAAACTGCCTATATTCCCTTCCCTTTATTTCCTTTCTTCTCATTCACTTTTTTTTTTAAGGGAATTGACTTGCTGAGAGTCACACAACTAGGAAGTGTCTGAGGTCATATTTGAACAGAGGTCCTCCTGAATCCTGGGCCAGTGCTCTATCCACTGCACCACCCACCTGCCTTTCTTTTACTTCTCAATTCTTTGCAGTCTGGCATCCATTTTCATCCTTCAACAGTTCCCACCAAAGTTATTGATGATATCTTAGTTGCCAAATTTGATGATTTTTTTTCTGTGTTCATCCTTATGGAATTTGCAGAATTTGACACTATTAAATCCCATATCCTCCTCAATAAGCTTTCTTATTCTGTTTTATTGATTGATTTTTATGACATTGCTCATGACTGATTCTCCTTCATAGTTGTATGATTGCTTCTTTTCCAGGTTCTTTCATTGTCATCATCTGTATCTCACCCTCTAACAAGGAATGATCCTCAAGACCCTGTCCTGGATGTTCTTCCCTCTATAAACACTCTCTCACTTTGAGACCTCATCCAATTCTATAGGTTCATATGATATCTTTATGAAGATCTACATATCCAACTCTGTCTGTCTCCTAATATCCAGTAGTATGTTACCAAAATCCGATCTCATAAAGATCTAGAACTCAACTTGTCCGAAATAAAAATCATTTTTTGTCCAAAACCTATTCCTTGCATTTTGCTTTATTCTGTATAAAAACATAGGTAGATATCTCCCCCCAAAAAATACATTCCTCAAAAATAGGGAATGTTTAATATTTTATATCATCCCCTACACCCCACCCCTGTACCTAACACCATGGTTGACATAGGTTAGATAATAAATGCCTGTTAATGGATTTTTTTTAATAATATGCAGGGGCTTTAGACCTCTCCCACTCCCAGCTTGTCAAACACACACAAGTATCCATAGACATTGTGAAAAAAAATTTATCATTACCCTTAGGAAAAAAATTAGACTAACCAAAGGTAACAAGAAGTATTATTAGAGTTGTCTTTTTTTCTAGGACACCAGTTTCAAATAGTAGAGTGGTAGGAAATAGTCATTAATCAAGGGAAAATTCAGTAAAGTGAATCATGAATCCAACCCTATTCTTTTGCTTGGAGAATACTACAAAACATTACCATCTTTTTGAGAAGCTGTATCATATTTTTCACTTATCATGTGTTTCTTATAAAAAAAAAAGGACCCTGTAATGTAGCCTCTAATCCTCCTACGTTCCATCTGGAAATGCCACACATTTGGGCCACATGCTGCCAGTCCTCTTTAAGAGGTTCACCATTTAGATATGCTTGGAAATATACACAAAATAAAATTCCATAATGTTAAATAGCTTGATTTTTTAATGTTACCATTAGATAACATGTCTATATAAGATGTGTATTAAACACATTAAAGAGATTTTTTTTCTATTTTTTTATGTCTCCAATATTGTTCTTTGATTTTAAGCACTTGCCTTTTATATTCATTTTTCTTTAATTCTGGGTACTTACTTGGTCTTTAAAATCTGTGTAGGGGATTATAAAAAAGACCTAAGTTTAGTAAGCAACTTATGTTTGAAGTTATTTAAACATTTTGTTTGTTAGCCAATAAGCATTGATTAAGCACCTACTATATGCCAGGAAATAATAGTTATTATAGTGTATAGGACTGCTGGAAGATTTATTAGGAATTCCTCTGACAAATGTAAAATAATTCAAAAACATTACAGCTCTACATTATATTTTTGAGGTATCTTTGGAACTTTAATGGGACTATATACTTTCTTTATCATGTCATCAAATACTCAAATACATTTTGGGTCCACAACTTACAAAGGGGTGGTGAGTTCCCTACAGTTTCATACTAGACCCATCTTTCTATAGAAAGATCAAAATTTTCCTAACCTTAATTTAAAATATTTCTGGATTATTTTCTGAAGAACTTAATGAAGTTCTTTGTCAGCAATGAATGCAGCTGCCTTCTTTCTTAACTTCTCAGAAGCATTTCTAACAAAGCAGAGAAAAGTTACAAAGACAAAAACTCTCAATCATGAAATACAGAATGCCTAGGGAAACATGCTCCAAATTGGAAAGCACAAAACTTATAAAGCAAACATGCTGCCAGTCTGAACCTATGACAGGTGTTTAGAGTATAATTCGGAAGACCTTTGCAGAAGACTTACTTCTGCATTAAATGCTAAAAGCAACAGGCCTGTCATTATCGGTACATTTTAAGTCATGAAGGGAAGGCTGGACTCTTCGGTAGACAGCCAAGATAGGAAGGAAACTGTTCAAAAGGAGCAACAAGGGAAGAATATAATGAGGGTGGTGGAGGGCCAGTCTGGCATGATATTATTCAAATCATAGAAGGGAGAGGAAGGAAGGTGAGGTTGCTCTTCAGCCTTGGTTCATCCAGTCTAACTGCCGGTAACAATCAGTGTGGGAGCCAACTGAAGACCCATCTTTTCCACCAGAGCAAATCACTGAACCTCCACACGACAGCCAGTTAAACCTCCAAAATCATGGCAGTACTCTAAACCAGTCTATAGCAATTCTACACACTATTGAGGCAATGTAGGGTAGCATTGAAACCAGTGAATGCACAGTTATTTTGGGCCTCACCCAAGCCAGGTGGCATAGTGGATAAAGCACTGGACTCTGAGTCGAGAAATCCTAAGTTTGAACCTTGGCTTAATAAAAGACAGCTGGATTCTCATATCTGCTTCTACAGTGAATCTGTTGTGATATGTTGTTTTAGGTGAAGTATATAAAGAAAACCTGACCTCGTATAGATATGCGGGTGAAAAGAGAGGAATATTTTAAAAGACAAAAAGCATCTTAATATTTTTAGGAAAATAGTTTTGACCTTCAAACACCATGAATGTACTCAGACTGGGTAACAGCTCCTGGTCAGATGGAAGTCATTTTCTTTTCTTCATGGGATCCCCATGAAATTTGCCTTAAGTGTAACCCTCTACTGGTCTCCAAAGATCCGTGCTCTTATAGAATTCTAAATCTGCATTTCCTCAGTGTATCTAGTTTATCCTTGGCCTATGTCTTGGTTACTAATACATTAGCTGCCATAAACTTTTGTGGTTCCATGGATACTGCTACCATTATCAATAGTATTCAGCTGTCCTTCTTCACATCCCCAGACTCTTGATATCCTCCAGTTACAAGATCCTCAAAGCCCTCAGAAGCTTGGCTACATATGTAATTCTTTCAAGCAAGTGAAAGACTCATTTGTGCTTAGTTTTTACCTTTAATTGACTCGATAACTCACTAAAATTCATTCTTACCTGATAAAATCATAGAATGTAGAACTTCATTAGCTATACTAATTGGAATTGAGGGGTGTGGAAAACCCTAATTATAGTATTTTTAATTTGATTACCATTCACAGAGCAAGATATTGAAAATGTGGGAAGGCAGTGGAGGATAGCAAGTCAGCAGGTTGTTGCGACATTAGAGAATGGATCTCAAGATGCGTAGGAGCGTTAGTTCAGTTGGAGTTGAGGTTCAAGCATTGCCTCTCACTTAATGCTTTCCTCCTTGTTGGTATAGACATCTGAGAGTAATGTGGTTCCAAGGGGACACATGTAACATCTCCCTATATTAGAACATGAACAGTTCAATCACAGTCCTTGTGATTGTTTACTTGTATTAACTTTTTTGTATTTCTCTTGACTATTGTACTAGTATTTCAAAGTTTCAACCTAGCTCTGGCCTTTTTAGCAGAAAATCCTCTTTCACAGAGTTAGCTGTTACTTTAACAATTAGAACAAATGTTTGTTTTGCCTAGTTGACAAAAAAAAAAAAAGAAAATCCTCTTATTTAAGGTTCATTTGTATCCCTGTAGGATTATACTTAATTAGGCAAAACAAATTATTTTTGATTGATAGCCTATAACTTTTGCCTTCTAGAACATCATATTGCAAGCTCTCCATTTCTTTACAGTAGTAACTGATAAATCTTGTGTGATCCAGACTGTAGCTTCCTCAAAATTCTTTCTAGCTGTTTGTAATATTTTTTTTACCTACAAACTCTGCATTTTGGCCAAAATAGTCTGATGATTTTAAATTCTTTCCATGATTCATTTTCCATGTCAGTTGTTTTTTATGAGATACCTTACACTTTCCTCTAATTTTCTTCAGTCTTTTCACTTTGATTTGTAATTTCTTGTTGTCTCAAAGTCATTCATTTTTGTTTCAGTCATTTTACAGTTCAAAGATTCTGTTGCTTTATACCTCTTGTGCCAAGTTGTTCTTTTTCAAATTATTCTTTTTTAGTTTTTCTATGAGAACTCTCATTGCTTTTTAATTCTTTCCTTTAGCACTCTTATTTAACTTATAAATTCAATTTTAGTTGTTTTTTTTTTATCTTCCTTAATCTTTTCTAGGTCTACTTGAATTTGTACCCAAGCTGTGCTTTTACTTGGAAGCTTTCCTTGTAGATAATTTGGAGTCACTCTTTCTTCCTGGTATTGTATCTTGGATGTCCCTGTCACCACTTTTACTGTGGAATTCACTTTGCATTTTTTGTTTGCTCAATCTTCCAGCCTCACCTTCTGACTTCACACTTTGTATCAGAGTCAGATTCTGCATTATTTGGGAGGAAATGTATGCACTGTGTTTAGTTCTGCTTTGGGTCTTCTTTGATCTCGCTGCTCTTTCAAGGTACTGAGTGTTGTACCATTACAGGACTGCAGGTAAAGCTTAGGATTGGTGCCTGTAAATCTTTCAGTACTCCTAAAAGCAGTCTGATTCAAAGAAAAGTTTGATTGCTTCCTTTCTGGTCTAAACTACAAATACTGCTAATCCAGGTTTCAATTAGCTTGGATTTGGATTTGGATTAGATTGGTTGGGTCTCCAGTAAACTACTAACTGAACTCACAGCCATCGTCAATCATCTAGAAAGTTCCACAGTTTCCGAATGACATAACTACTAGTTCCCCTTTGGTCCAGGATTCCTTCTCTTTGTTGCTTATATGTTTTTGTTTTTTGCTACAGACTTCAGACGAGGCTGAGTACTGGATCTGAGATCCTGGTTTGGTTCCAGGATCAGACACACATGGCTGCTGCTTGCTTCTGTATTTGCTCCTTGTTCAGCACATAGGCTAAAATGTTGAACCACTCCTTGTCCTGGACCAACAGCCCTAGGAATGAATCCTTCTTTAGTCTGTACTAATCTGTGACCCCAACTGGGTAGTTGGTAACAGAGCTCCAATTTAGCACCTACTCCTGCTCCCCATGGGCAAGATCAGGTCCTTTTGTGCCAGTCTGGGACCTCTTCTTGCCCTGTTGTGCAGCCTTGGTTGATATTCTAAGCTGTAATTCTTCATTGGCAGTTCTTCACTAGATCCTGTACTCAGTGTCCACAGAGATTTCTATCCTGACCTCAGCTAAGAAAAATGACTTATTGTGAATTTTTCTTGAATTTCCAGATCAGGACTGAGTATGGTACATTTTCTAGATTTTTGTGGAACAGTTTTATATACAGTTCAGCTTCTTCTGGCTACTTTGCCATCTTGGCTGGTTTCCTTAATAGTTCTTAATGTAATGTTAAATTGCTCTGTGAAGCTAAATTGATATGAAAAATTAATGGAAAATAATGAGCAAATTAGGAATTTAATGAGAGGGAATTAATACCAGTACTACTGAGATACTATTACTACTATTCATTCACCCTGAGATGAGGAAAAGTTCACTGTAACCAATTTACTCAAGTTTTTCCATAAAACTAAATGAATTACATATTGCTATCACTGGAGCCAAATTCCTTTTATTTGGTTTTCTATAAAAGGGAAAAATAATTCTATTCAAAACTACTATTATCTTCAAACTGTGACCAATTGTACAAGCATTTTACATGGTGCGAGCATTTTAAAGATTATTGACAACGATAATTAATGCAGAATAATGACGATAAATAGTCAAATAATCCAAATGCAGGATGATATGAGACTATTAGGTCTAAGAATGCAACATTCTAAATTTAGCATGAAAGAAAATCAATAAAGCAAAAAGATAGAAATGTACCATGGTGGAGCTGGGGAAGAAACAGTTATCTACTTAAAACACCAGTCAGAAGTATATAGAGGTATAAAACTATTTCAATTATTTTCAAAACATCTATGGTCACTTGGGAAAGACTTTTAAAAGGAAAAATATCCTGACAAGGGTCTTACAGAAGACGTGTTTAAATGTATGAATAATAGAAAGTGATTCTGGAAAATGAATGTGAATAAAATAGAAAAAAAGCAGAGGTAACATGAAGAATCTCTAGTCACACAGTTACATAGGTATTAAAAAGTGTTTAACTGCCTGCCATAGTATTTGCCTTCTATTCAATTCAAAAAACATTTATTAAATGCCTATTATATATCTCCATTAAAGTCACTGTCTACCTCATGATGCCTTAGAGATAACCCTAGATTCCCAAAAGTTGTGTCAGTGTAGTACAAACTCTGGAAGGTCCTGCTAAATTACATCTTGCTAGAATATAGATGATGAACAGACTTAATCATTAGAAGTGAGAAGATGGGGATAGGAAAATCTTTTCAGAGTTTATTTTAAATGGTCCGAGGACATAAATGGTCACTTCTCAAAAGAAGCGGTCAAGTTATCCAGAACCAAGAGGAAAAATACTCGAAATCATGCAAATATAGAGTAATGCACATTAAAACCTCTCAGAGATTCTACCTCACTCTCATTAGAAAGATGACCAAAAAAGGAAAATGGCAATTGTTTGAGAGCCTCTGCAAGGACAGGAACACTAATGCATTAGCAGTGTTATTTTGAAGCCATTCCGGAAAGCAATTTGGTGCTATACCCCAAAGGTCGCTAAACTGTGAAGAAACTGAGCTCTAATGGTTACTTGGAGACACATGGAGTCAACTCCAGTCTGTTAGGACCAACTGCAAAACTTTTAGTGAGAGCACCTAAATCTTGTCATGGCTTGATCTATGGTTTTGTTTGTAATCTAAATTTAAGGAGGTGATGAAGCAATCTTAATAATTCAGAATAAATTTTAAAGTGTGTCAAGGATTCTTTTATTCCCAGAAAATTGGTTGTTAAACATTTACCAATCCATCCCTGCCACTATTAGACATAGACTCCAAAGAGATCAAAGAAAGAGGGAAAGGACCCACAGGTACAGTAATATTTGGCACAATGCTTTTTGCTGTAATAAGGAACTAGAAACAAATGGTTTTTAAAGCCCTACATAAAGTGGCTCCATTCTACCTTTTCCAAACTTATTTAACCTTCCTCTCCTATACTGTTTTCCAGATAAACTCTTCCCTGCATTCAGAATTTCACCTCCCCGCTGTGTAACTGGAATGCATTTCCTCCTTACCTTCTCTTGTTAGAATACCTAGTTTCCTTCAAGGCTCAGTGTCTGCACTGTTCTACTAATGCCCCTAGTTATACGTTCCTTCTGGGTCCACAGATTATCAGGTCTGTACTTATTTTTTTTAACATATTGTATTGCCCGATACAATGCAAGCTTCTTTAGGGAATAGGCTGGGTTTTTTGCTTGTTTTATATTTATATCCTTAGTCCCTAGCACTGGAGCAGGTAGGTGACATAGAGGATAAGGCCCCAGAAGACTTGAATTCAAATCTTGCCTCAGATATTTCCTAGTTGTATGGTCCTGGGCAAATCATTTAAGCACTCAGCCTTAGTTTCCTTATCTGTAAAATGAAATAATAACAACTGCCTTACAGGGTTGGTGTGGGGATCAAGTGAATTAATATGTGCACACCTTAAAAGATGCATAAATGCTAGGTATTACTGTTAGCACAGAACCTTGCATAGGATAGACAGTAGAAGTGGCCCAGAGGGCAGAACGAGACTTAATGGATGGAATGAAATAGAAAGACAGATTTCATTTCGACATGAAGAAAAACTTCCTAACTATTGGAACTATCTGCAAATGGCAGATGCTTTCCAAGGGTCCTTCCAGCTCTATGATTCTAAATTCTGAGTGTTATGAAAGGAAGAAAAAAATGACTTAACAACTTTGAAGCAAGGAGAGGATAGAAATTTGGGTTTGCAAAAAGAATTGCACGAGTTACGGTGTCCTAAAATACTTACAGTACTTTTCTCTCAATATCTATTTCATAACATTACTATTAGAAAATGACGCAAAAACAAGTCAAAATCCTGAAGCACACAGAAACAGCTACTCATTTTTATTAATGAGATACTGCCTCCTGCAGCACAAAAGGAAAACAACTTTCAGTGCTCATGCATTCAGGCTGCCTTTCTGGAACCCTTTTCTAACACCTAATGCAGACAATTTAGTTTTGTTGTGTGTCTGGAGTTTTTGTGAGTGGTTGTTTCCCTCCTTCTCCCCTTCCTTTTTTGTTATTTTTTTTAATTATGAGATAAAGGATGTTCAAACTTTAAATGAAAAATAAATCTGCAGCAGTAGCTGGAAGAAAATACTTTCCGAATGAAAATGAACCCAGTGCTCAAGTGTGTCATCTCATTTTGAACATTCTCCTGGGGCTGCTGTTCCCCCCTTTGCTTTGTTTGCAACTGAACAAAGAACAGTTCTTTTCCACTTGCACTTATTTTGCTTGAAGAGATCACTAAAAAACAAAACAACCCTCTGATAGAAAATGTGGCTGGCTGTAAAGAACAGGTAATTTTTCAAGAATAAATAGGGTATGTGGTTAGTCTAAATATTCCTGGAATGATTTATTAGTTTTGTAACAGTTCAATAAGTGCTTGACTTTGATGTGGAGGTTTTAGATCGGGGGAAGGTGGCAATTTTAACCACAGAGAAATGGCCCCTTGCTCTTGGCACTTAGCAAAAGGTGATGGAAAATATACTCAGAATTCTGGATTGTCTTACATATAGGCAAAGTAATTGCATACTTACATAGTAAGAATTTTTTTCCTAGGGAGGTGGAAAGGTCCACTCTCCACAAAGATCCTTTGCCCTGGACTTTATAACACTATCTTGCTCTCTGATATGACTTGAAATTCCCACCATTGGAATAAATAAAAAAGGTTAAAACACCAAAGACAGTGACTAATGCAGGGAAGTAAAATCAGACAGTATCTCCAAAAATCTTCCATTAAAATACACGTAGTATCTGAAAAGTTATTCTTTTCCTCTTCCATTAGCCCAGATTGGTCTATGAGATGAACTAAATCCAAGTCCTTAGAACCTCCGGTGATGAGCTAAAAGAACAACCAATTCCAGTGGGGGAAGAAGTCAAGGAACCAGCCCCTTGGGTTGGAGGAATGTGACATGAAGCTGCAGATATAGAAAGTACAGGCCAAACTAGGGGCATGAATGTCTGCACAGGGGAAAGGGAAAGGGACATCCTAGGGGAAAGGACTCATGGAAAATTTTACCCATTTGGCAAAAGGCAAAATCCCAGAATGAGATTAAGGAATGGCTAATGGTTTGGCTGTGAAAGGAAATGAGTAAAATAAGACTGGAAAGATAGCCTTGGAATCAGATTATGAAGAGCTTTAAAGGTCAGACTAAGGACATTTTTTTTATTCCTCAGAAAATGGATAACTATTTTTTGAGCATTGTGAAGATTATTTTAATAACTTTGTAAAGGATAGATTAGAGAAAGGAGATAGAGGGCCAAAAACCAATTAAGATTATCAAATATTAATTCATATGAGAGGGAGTGAGGAACCTGAACTATGCTGGGTGCAGTATGAGTGGAGAAAAAAGAATGGATGTTGAAAGGACTTGGCAGCTGACTGGATATAGAGACTGAGGTCTAGGGGACAAAGATGAGTGCAGGTTGTCAAGTCTGGGTATCTGGCCCAACAATTTAGTTATATCAACAGAAACAGGAGAAGCTGGACAATGAGTCAAAAGGACTTTTCGGAAAAGATGACAAGTTGAATTTGAGTTGCCAAAAGTACAGCAGGCAGGTCAGGGAAGAAACCAGGGTTGGAAATACAGATTTGAGGTGATCAGAATGGAAGTATCACTGAAGCCATGGAAGTGAAGGAAGAAGATCATCAAAAGGGAGAATATACAGAGAAGGCCAATGACAGAATCTTAGGGGACTTGTACTAATAGGGGAGAACAGGAGAAGAATGAACTAGTGAAGAAAACTGAGGAGCGGTCCAGTGGGTAGGAGATTTTTAAAGAGTAATGTCCCAGAAGTCAAGGGAAAGGAGAGTATCATGATGGAGGAGAGTATAGTGATAGAATCCATAGCCCAGGTCCCCTGGGCTCAAAGAGACGTGCAATCTTGGGGACAGCTTCAAAAGTTCACTTGTCTCTTTGGTTTATTGCTTCTCCCCATACCTAAACACTTTTCTAGGAATGGGTGATTATTATCACAAACTTTTTAAAAGCAGTGCTGTTATTTCTAAACCACTGAATGACCTCACTCATGCATACATGGTTGAAGAAAACCAGAGGCAGAAAAACAATAAAGGCCTTAAATCCTTCAAAGTGGATTCACTGGCTCCCATTCATTTTAATTCTTCTATGCAACATGACTAATGTGAAAATGTGTTTAATAGGAATGCATTTGTAGAGCCCATGTAAGACTGCATGCCATTCGGGGAGGAAGTGGAGAGGGAGGGGGAGAAAATTTGGAACTTATGGGAGTGATTGTTGAAAACTGAAAACAATAAATTTGGGGGAAAAAAGAATTTATGCTAGGAAAAAACTTACTCTGAAGTATAAGCATTCTTATTTATCTACAAGATGGTACTTTAGCAGATATAACATAAGGCTGCAATTTTCTCCTAGTTCTCTTTAGTATTTGGCTTTTAAAGAATTATCACAGGGCATTCAAATTATATCTTTCCCATTATAATAAAATCTAAAATCCTTAAAAAAAGAATCAGTGGATTCATAGGATGGGCAATTACAAACAAGCTTTAAAAGACTTATTAAATTGACTCACATACGCACTAGCATTGTCCCGTGAAGATCCAAGCAAGTCTTTTGTCCTGTCTCTAGGACTTGGGAGCAATCTTGTACCAAGAGAATAATGATAATCAGAAACTAATTGCATTTGTCAATACAGAACTTACTAACAATAAGATGTATTACCCCTTGAACAAACTGGTGTCCTTAGCAATGAAGAGGGTTGTTACTAAAAAAGTTCCAAGACTGTGTAAGGAGCAAAATTCCGCTGGTATATTAACAACAATCCGCTGATTTGTATTTTGATGAGTGCCAAATTATATGCTTTCCAGAGATACATAGCAGCACTAGCCAACTCTGCATTCATCATGCACCATTAGCCAGGGAAAACTAATATGGAGACAGATGTCCTGTCACAAAGGCCATGTTACACCAAATCTAGAGAGATAATGGAAGGAATAGAAATATAGATATATATTTCAAGGAGATACACACACACACACACACACACACACACACACACACACACATAGAGGAAGTTGGGCTCCAGTCAAATGAAAGTGCAGTGATGAGTTTGGTATATCCAACAGCATGAAAGATGGACCAGAGTAGGGAGAGACTTGACAGCAAGAAGACCAAGCATCAGCACTGTAGCTGGCATGATGGGCTGAGAGCCTCCACCAGCCTGAGACAGAGTCATAACAGAGAAAAGAGTGTATGAAGAAGAGAGAAAAAGAATTATGGAAGTAGAATTCCCAAGACTTGACAAGGGATTAGATGGGAGGGATCGTTGGGAGTGAGAGGTTAAGGATGATAGCAAGAATGCCAGACTAGGTTACTGGGAAGCTGATGTGCTAGACAGTAATAGGGATGTAAATTTGAAAATCAGTGTAAAGGTGATAGTCGAATTCATGAGCCAATGAAATTACCATCTGCAGTAGTATAAAGAAAAGGGTTCAAGATGGAGCTATGGGAGACAGCTACCATTATCAAATATGACCTGGATGAAAATCCAGCAAAGGACACTGAGAAGGAGTGATCAGGCAAGTAAAAGGAGAAGCAGAAGAAAAAAGAAATCAAGAGAGAAGACACAATGTTAAAAGCTGCAAAGATGTCACCATTATGGAGAAAAGGTTATTATGTTTGGCAATTAAGAGATCATTAGCAATTCTGAAGAGAGCATTTCTAGTTGAATAATGTCAGATTTGAGAAAGTTAATGAGAGGAAATGGAGGCATTTACTATATAAGAGCCTTCTCAAAGAGTTTAGCCACAAATAAGAGGAGAAATATGAACTAATAACAGGGATGGATGGATCAGGTGAGGGGTTTTTGTTTTTTTGTTTTTTTTGTTTTTTTTGAAGATATAGAGGCATGGACTTCTTTCTAAGCAATAGGTAATCAGGGGTGGGGATCCCTCTTTAGAGACAAAAGACTTTTTTCAGCCAAACTGAACTGGAGCCTAAGCCAAGAGAAAAAATCTGGGGGGGGGGAGGGGGTGGCGGGAAATGTTTGACTTTCTCAAGACTTTCAAAAACTACCTGAGACACTCTTTGATTATTTCCCTTTGGGAAAGGAAAGCAATGAGTCTAGAAGCACACTATAGGAAAATAAAAACCACTGCTTTAGTGAGTAACTTGGGGCTTTCCCACCACATTTCAAACTAACTCCTATAAGTAGGGAGGAGGAAGACAGGAGAAGAATAAGAATGTCTCATAAAATCAGTAACATATTAGTGAAAGTTTCACCTGAGTAAGTGTGGTTTAGCAAATCAAAACTACCATATCAAACCCTGTGATGCTACCAGCGCTTCAATTCGCCATTCGTTTATTTATTCAACAGACATTTATTAAACATCTACTATGTTCCACGCACGGTTCTAAAAGCTGGGGATATAATTTTTTTTAAAAATACAGTCCCTGCCTTCAAGGAACTTAAGATCTAATGGAGGAAGACAACATATAAAAAGAAGTTGAAAAGAAGGGAGTCCCAGAATAGTGCAGGTAGATAAAAAATTCAGAGATATTTGAACTGAAATCCCTCTTTAAATAGAAGTTTTAGAATTCATGACCCCATGCTCCAAAAGGGTAAAGGATATGGGGTCTTGCAGGATGATGTTTCCCCAATAATGAGTTTCCTGGGGCATAGTGAAGTCAGAAAAGTTCATAGTACTACAACCAGGTGAGAAAAAATCTTTCTCTCCAGATTAGATTGTTTTTGCGTAATAAGAGTGAGGGACCACAGATGGATGCCTGGTACCCACAGGCTGTACTGGTACCCACAGAATTCATTTTTTCTGCTTTCAAAACTAGCTGAGCCCTAAACAAGTTTTCCTTTGGAAGCAAGTGAGGAAGATGTGAGTCAGAGGGGCACCCACATATTTTCTACAAGATATAATCCAAAAGGGGCTGGGTAAGGTGTTCCTATGTCACAGGTCCTAAAATTCTACCCTTTGGGATTACTGCTATTTAATTTTGAAGACATTTTGGTGGTTGAGTTCTCTATTAAAATTTAACCACTCCCAGTAGGAGGTAGCACCTTAAGTCATTATTAGTTAACACCTTAGTGGGCATTATTAGTTTAATAGCTAGCTAGGCATGGAGAAAAGGGGTAAAGGAGAAAGAAAGGGTTGTTAATAGGAGAAGGTGGAAGAATGCCAACTTCGCTAAGATCTGTCCTGGATGTCAATCTTTGTACAGAATTGTGTACTTTCCAGCTTAGGTCCCCCTGTTCTTTAGGTATAAAGCTTAGTCCTGTACTTAAAGCTATGAAAGGAGCTCCTATTCAGGGGGTAGAAACTTAACTGAGCAAAACAGAAAAAGCAAACCTGAGGAGATTAATAAATATTAGCCATTGAAAGGGAGTTATAACACTTAAATGCACATTTAGGACACGTGCAAATATGGCACTTTTTAAAGTCCTAAATTGTACCATATTCTTATGTTCTTTTTAGATTCATCAAAAGAAGATTCGAGTGTGATACAATGAAAAATATATCAGTTCAGAAATTGGGGGGATCATTGTTTATCAATGAAAGACAGTAATTTCAAAGTAAAGACTTAATGGAAGGGGGAGATGGATGAAAGATTAATCTAAAGGTAATTGAAATGTTAAATTTTCATATTCAATTTTGCAACAAGCAAACGTACAAGGATTATTCATTAAAGATAATTGATAACAGATACAGTTAAGTGTGACTATACAAACAATTCTGTGGGAATATTAGTGCTAGAACCATTAACCATCATTCTATTTATGTATTTCATTTCAACAAATAGTAGGTGTTAATTGCCTTCCCAATGGAAAGCCTAGCCCTAGGTACTAGGTGCTAAAGATAGAAAGATAGATAAGGAGGAAGGAAACAAGCACTTATTTAAGTACCTACTATGTGTCAGATGCTGGGTTAAGTGCATTACAAATATTATTCCATGGAGAATACAACTAAATAACATGTATATAAATACAAGGAAGAGAGCAATAGTACAAAGCTAAGATCCAGGTAAAGTGCTATGAAAATTTAGGGAAGGAGAGACCACTTTAACTTGGACTGGGAGAAGAGGAAAAGCAGCTTCCTGGCTTGAAGAAGGCTTTTATTAGAGAAGAAGCTAGAGGCAAATCTTGAAGTAAGGGAAGGACTTCAATAGACTATAACTGGGAAATTCATCATAGGCAGAAAAGACAAAACTAAAAAAGGTATGGAGTTCAAATGGGCCTCTAAGACTGAATAAAAATAATCTTTTAATGGAAAATATGTGGGTTAATAGTATATTTCTTGGGTTGGTTTAGTTTGGTGATTTTTGAGTGTGCCAGATCTTATCAATTGTTAAGGCGCTTCATCATAGCATCAGAAAGATGAAAAATGTGTCTTTTGTAGCACTGATCACCAGGAGAAACCATTAAAAGCCACTAGTTATTTTATTTTTCATCAGGTAATTTTCAAGGTTTTTATTCATTCTGTACTGTTTTTTACATTGTGGTACATGTATGCTACTTTGTTTAATTGCTGAAAAATGTGTAGTGGTTAGACTTCACACCAGTTCCCTATATATTTTTCCACTTTATGCTCAATGGTCTCTGAAAAAAATGCTTTTTGAATTGCATCAGATTTATGTTAAATGTAAACTTTGCTCTTTTTTGGAGCTCTCGATTTTAAACATGTTTGGTTGAAAATGCTATTGAATATTGCAATCTATATAGTACAATGGATAGTTTCTTTTATCAAACTGGTCCGTGTTATCAGTGTGAATTATCACCTTTTCCCTAAATTGCACTTAATCTTTTCTTTCTTTGCATAATATTTGTGCTTTCATCATAAGCCTGAGGCAAATAACAATTCAGTAATTTAAAAGAAAAAAAAGGCATAGAGGAGGGACAAAGCAAGACTATAAAGTTCAAGTTGAAAAAGACCTTAGAATGTCTTGTCAAATATTCTTATTTTATGCATAAGGAAAATGAGTCATAGAGTTTAAGTGATTTGCTCTAGGTTACCTATGTAGTAAGCAGCAGGCAAGATTAGAAACCAGATCTTCAGAATCAAGATTCAATACTTTTTTCTACTAAACTACAGTTTTTCCCATCCTTTCCCCATTCTCACATGAGAAATGGGGAAACATTGGCAACAGAAGAGCATAATGGTCCTGAGAAATTGATTTCGATGATGAGGTGATTATGTAATTCTTTCAAGAACTAAAGTAATGAGTTCAGCCTTTGAATTTGTTTCCTTATTCCCTAATCTTTAAATTATTTGGATTAAAGTGAGCAGCAAAAACGTTCAGGAGAAAAACTATCAATATTAAACGATGGTCCACTAAGAAAGAGAGACAAAGCAGTTCAAGTTTAGAGTGCATGTAGAAGAGTATGAGAGTAGGAGGTTGGAATAGTGAGTTGGGGAGTAAAGGTGGATTCTGAAGTGTCTGAAATGCCCAGATGAGGAATTGATACTTTCTTTTATTAGTAAGCAATGGCGAACCACTGAAGGTATTTGAAGAAAATAATAAAAATCTATGCTACCTTAGGAAGACTGTTGGAGAGTCCGTGTAAGGACTACGTTAGAAAGGAGATAGACTGGAAGCTGGAAACTCAAGGCTATTACAGCAGTCTAGAAAAGAAGAGGTGAGAATGTAATGTAGGAGGTTTCAGTGGGAGTGGAAAGAAGAGGATAAATATGTTCAAACTAAATATTATTTGGCTCGGAAGGGAGGTAAAAAGATACACTAGCCAGTCTTTACCCTATAAGAGTTTACACCTGAGTAAAGGAAATAAAGGACATGCACAAATAGCTATAATAAAAGAATATGATAGGAATAAGAAATGAACCTGTGATTTCACTGGTAAGGAATTCTCTGACAAGAAAACTCCTTCTACCAGCACAGGTCAGTATCTTTTGTGAAACTTACAGTCTTAGAGAATTTTCTAGAACACTAAAAATTTTACTGACTTGTCCAGTATCACCTAGTAACTAAGTATCAGATGTGAAACTTGAACCCAGATCTTTCTGGATTTAAAGAAAACACTATATCCACTATGTCACACTGCCATGTGTAATAAAAAGAAGCATATGATAACTGTTATGTGCAAAGTAGTACAAACATTCAGAGAGATCAGATCTCCTGGGGCACGTTTCTTGGGAGGGGGAGCATTTGAACAAAATCTTTTAAGAGTTAGTAGGCAGAAACAAGGTAAGTGAAAGGCATTCTGGGAATGGAATGGCACAAAAAAAGATGGGGATGGGAAAGCATAAGGCATGTGGGGATGATAGTGAGTAAACAAGTTTGGTTAGAAGGTAAGGTTCATGTAGAAGAATAATGGAAAATATTTGGAAAAGAACTTTGTAGCCATTTTGGCTAGAACTTCAGATTCTGACCTAGAAAATTAGGAAATTATCCTGTATGTTACAGGAGACACACACACACACGCATACACGCACACACCATACCACAAATAATTACAGTATTGCAAGACACTTCAGAAATTAACTAGTACAACCTAGGCCTAAACAAGAATGCCTTCTATATATTTTTTTCAAATCATAAAACTAGAGACAAAACTACGATGGCAGAGCAACAAGAAGTACAGAGAACTATACCCACAAAACTCCTCTAAACATCTAGAAAATGCAACAGATTGAATTCAGATGGGAAAACCCAAGAAAAATACACCATAAGTCATTTGTCCAGCCAAAATCAACATAGCAAGACAGAAAGAAAGGCATATGGACACTGGGGACAGGATCTATCCAGAAACACTCCAGAGCAGGAAAAGTCTGGGCACCAGGTCAAGAGAATATCCCAGATAAACAGAGGAGCACTACAACTTCACGCACAGCGAAAAAACAAGTGCCAAAAGAAGCCTTATTACTAAACTAAGAAGGGGACTTGTACCCAGTTCTATTACCCTGGGCAAGGAGCAGTCAATGGTCTTAACCTGTGTACCATGAAAGGATGAAGTAAAGAATCAAGCAGAAGTGGTGTGACCCAGACTGCCCCCTCGAGAGAGAGAATAGGGTCACAGTTCCAACATCTCAGACCAAAGGAAAGCTCAGTCCTGTCACTGAACCAGAACAGCTTCCCTACTGGTTGATAGTGGCTGAGACTAGCAGTAAAAGGTATGTTGCTCATACCGAAATCTATATCAGAAACTTTCAGAATTCAGACAAGGGGGAAGGAGGGCAGTTATCTGATTTTGTTCTACATCAGACCACTTTGAAAGAACTGATAGTTCTCAGGTCCCATATCTGACTTACTGAAATAACATAATACTCAATTCCCCAAGAAAGAAACAACAAGATCAGCTCATGCATTCCCTCCAGAAGTACACAGAACCAGGCCTTAATGTCATGTCTGAAGTTAGGAAGTAGGCTGGAAGGAATGAGGAAAAAAAAGCCCACTATAAAAAGCTATTACAGTGACAGGAACATTCGAGTCACAAACACAGAAGAAGAAATTATTCCAAAATATCTATAAGCAAAGCCTAAAAGAAAAGCTCATCTTGGGCACAAATTTAACTAGAATTCCTAGAAGAGATGAAGCAAAGGTTTTTTAAGAGTTTAAAATTATTTTGTAAAATTATTTTAAAATTAAAACACTAGAAAAAAATTGGAAAGGAAATGATAGATATGGAAAACAAAATTTAAAACAGATTTAATAGTTTGGTATAAGAGGCATAAAAACTTGTCCAAGAAACAAACCCCCTAAAAATTAAAATTGACCTTAGAGAAGCTAATTACTCCACAAGGCAAGAAATAATAAAGCAAAGTCAAGACTGAAAAAAAAATAGAAAAAAATGCAAAATATCTCATAGCAAAAACAAATTGACCTTTAAAACAAATTAAAGAGAAAAAATTTAAGAATACCTGGACTACCTAAACCCATAACCAAAAAAAGGAATCTATATATCATATTTCAATAAATCTTGAAAACTGCCAAGATCTTTTAGAACCAGAAAGCAAAGTGGAAATAGAAAGAATCCACTAGTCACTTCCTGAAAGAAACCACAATAGGAAAAGTCTCAGGAAAGTTATAACCAAAAATAAGAGCTTCCAACTTAAAAACAAAAAATTCCGAAGTCAGTTAAAGAAAGAATATAATTACCTAGCAACCACAGTCAGGATTACAAATGATTTAGCAACTACTTCTTCAAAGGAGCAAAGAGCTTGGAATGTAATATTGCAGAAGGCAAGGATGTAGGCTGGCAGTCAAGAATAACATACCCAGAAAAAACTGAATACAATTCTACAGGGAAGAAAAATGAACTTTTAATGAAATAGAAGACTTCCAAGCATTCCTGATGAAAATACCAGAGCTGCATGGAAACTCTGAAGTTCAAATATAGGAGTTAAGAGAAACATAAAAGGAAATGAGGGAAAGTGAGAGGAAATTTAGGGGAATTTATTTCACATAATCAGTGTGCATAAATAGAAGGTGGAAATAAGGAGGAAAGGATGGAGGAGAGTAGATGACATTTGAACTTCATCCTCATCTGAACTGGAGGAGGAGGAGGAGGAGTAGGAGGAGAAGGAGAAAGAGGAGACAGTTGTGTACAGAAATACATTTCACTCTATTTGAAAATAAAAGAGAAAAAGAAGGTGAAGGATGGATTAATGAATTAGAGGAAGGGTAAATTAATGGAAGGATTAGTCCTAAACAAAATAAATTCTAAGGGTGTATCCCAAAAAATATTTCTAGCTCTTTATAAGGTGGTAAAGAATTGGAATTTGAAGGATTTTCATCAACTGCAGAATGGAAGAATAAGTTCAGGTACATAAATGTGATGGAATACTATTGTTCTATTGTTTTTAAAATGAAGGACATGTTTTCAAGGAAAACAAAGAAGACTTGTCTGAAGTGATGCAGGGTGAAGTAAACAGGGTCAAGAGATTAATTTATACATGATAACAATATTGTAAAAAAAATAGCTTGAAAGACTTAGGAACTTTAATTAGTATAATTACCAATCATGATTCCAGAGGACTAATGAAAAATGTTACTTACCTCCCAAAAGAGAAGTTAAACCAATACTGTAAAGAATACAGGAACAACCAACCCACCTCTAACCCCTAGCTACCAGGTCCTTCTGAAGATCTTTTCTTGTTATATGAAAATTAATTAAGTTATTTCATAGAGATAGTTTATCAGTTCCTGACAATTTTTGGTCATTTGTTTTCAACTGCACTTTTTATTCTGTTTCAGCGAAACTAATCCTGTCTCATTATAAGTTTGAACAATCCTTGAAATCTTGACTTTCCCATAGTAACAGCTGCTGTAATATCTGTGCCATTGAAATATGTCCCCTAGGAGTTACTACATTTGAACATCTTGGGGTATCCATTCTGAAAAACTACAGAATTAAAAACACAGTAGAAAGGATCAATGAAATGCTCATGTAGGCATGAAATCTAACATCCAAATAATAAAGGACTAAATACCAATGAGGAAATCAGTTCATTCAAGTTTCATCTGGTCTAAGTTAGATGTTCCAAGAAGAAATGAACATATGGCCATAACTAACAAAAAAATTAAATCATTTTAAAAGTATTTCATATTAAAGTATTATAAGTTTTCCAAAATAATTTAGACACCAGTGAAATTTGAGGGGGTAAGGAGTGGTGCTCACAGCCAGATGGATTAGGAAAGGCCTCATTTAGAATATGGTGCTAGAACTGAGCTTTGGAAGAAACTAGGGACTCTAAGAAGCAGAGGACTAGAAAAATATTCTTAATCTCTAATGTACATTTTAATCTTTCAATTACACATAGATTGCCAACCATTGGAGAGAACAAAATTGGACCCTAAAGTATATCTAACTCAACTTCCTTATTTTATAGGAGAGTTAGTTGCTTCGTCATTTGCTTAAGGCCATACAAATACAGTTATCCCTTCCACGTCATGCAGTATCAATATATCATAGGATGGTATAAGAAATTAAATAGGAATTTGGGGGGAGCTTTGCAGAAGTCACAGACAACACACAAAGGCCAGCAGACAACACAGAAAAAGTTTAGAAACTCAGAAATGCATAAGATATATGTATAGTATCATATAATATCATTTTTTATCTTTTAATACCATAAATACACATAATTTCCTTTGTAAAGTAAAAATAAGTCAAAAGTAAAGTTTGCAAAAATAATTTAAAAGTCAACAGATGACACACAATTTTACAGAAACTTTCCAGACTTGGAAGGTGGTGCACAATACCCCTAACTTCCGTGATGTGGAAGGGATAATTGTAGTAAGTAGTAGAAGTGAGATTGAAACCCTAAATCTAGTTAGCAGACATCTTTCCATCTTCATTGTTCTTCTCTGGATATTCTCTAGTTTGACCTAACTAAAATGTGACACCCATACCTCAATACAAAATTCTTAATCTGGGGTGTCCAAAATAGGAGCCCCAACATGGAAGGCAGAGGGGGAAGTAGCTACCTACAGACTTTAGGATCTAACATAATTTAAATGTTTTCTCAGCCTTTTAAAAAATGTTCATATTGTATAGTTTTAAAATATACATAATCATTAGTACAATAGTTAGTCAATAAACATTTATTAAGTGTCTATTTTGTACCAAACACTGTAGTAAGTGCTGGGGATAACAATAAAGACAAAAGACCATCTCTGGTTTTAAAAGGCTCAGTTTAATGGGGGAGACAATATGCAAGCATAAATATATATGTATTATGTGTACATGTGTATATACATATATACACATATA
The DNA here is from genome assembly GCA_023548195.1 of Bettongia penicillata ogilbyi. Classification (NCBI taxonomy): domain Eukaryota; kingdom Metazoa; phylum Chordata; class Mammalia; order Diprotodontia; family Potoroidae; genus Bettongia; species Bettongia penicillata. Next base: position 1,688,828 of record JAJHZJ010000551.1, on the reverse strand, counting down.
TACATATATAATCAACAGAAGATAAACACTACAGTAATACATGACAATTTACAAGTTAGCATATGTACAGATATTGAGAGTATTTACTCAAAATTGTTTTCTTCATCAGAGGTACATGAATAAAAGATTGGAGACCATTGATCTACATGATGTCTAAACAGGGCAGCAAAATTTCTGTTGTTCAATACACTACTGATTTAGACAATACTTTTTTTGACTACTTCAATATGTTGACTCATAGTGAGTTTGCAAAGTCCACCAAAAAGTCCTTGGCTTTATTTGGTAATATTTTGCTTAGGAAATATTCCACCTTGAAAGCAGTATTTTTTCTGGCTTTCATCAGGTAAGATGACAGATCACATTAGTTGAACTCTGCTTGAAGAGGCAATCTTAATTAAATGTTTTCTTCTATAATAATTGCACATACCTTTCTAAAAATAATATCAAGGGGAAAAATCATTTTAGGCATAATTGTTTATGACACTCAAATGTAGTTTATAATATTTTCCAACTAGAGAATGTATTATGGAGCAAAAGAAAAAATTAAGCATTTAGTTTGCATTAAGTATTTAATACTTAATTTATATTATCAATCCCTGCCCTCATAAAGCCTAAAGTCTAATAACTAGGCTATTATCTTGGTGACAAATAAAAATAGAAAAAAAACATAAAATGAGCTGGACATTTTTTAATCAAAGATTTAGTATAAGAAGAGTTGAATTAGTATAAGAAGAATTTTTTAATTTAAGAATTAATATAAGGATAATTTTTAAAATAAACTTTCTGAAATATGATCTTTATTCAAGAACAACATGGGAAATACTAATGTGATCAACAAGATGGAGCAGTAAACATTTTCTCCAGTCCTCACAAGCTCTCAATTCTCTCCAAAATAAAAATTAGACACAAGAGATAAAGCAATTGCAGCTGTCTCCAAACATCTCTGAATTCTAAGACAAAGAAATATGAAACAGAAGACCCTGTGGATTTCCAGGACAGAATGAAAACAAGCAGGATGTTCCCAAAAGACTGAAGAAAGAAATAAGAACACAAAAGCAGCATCTATGATCTAACACACAAAAATAACTGGAAGGCTAGAAAACCTAGAATTAACAGTAGCAACTCACACCAAAGAAACAAAGAGAGAGCAACTAATTGGGAATGCAAATATACAGAAGTAGATGACAATCTGGAAGATAATGAGCAAAAAACAAATTTAAAAGAAGATGTGTTCTCTATAGAAGCAAAGCATTGGTCTTGAAAACAAAATAGATAGAAACAACTTAAGGATTATAGATCTCCCAGAAGAAAACAAGGAGTAAAAATCTTACAATGCCTTTGTGTAGTATTAAACTGCAGAATGGTAAGAAAATAAAAGGAATATGTTATGTACCCTGATCAAGTCAATGATAGACAATGAAGAGAAATTAATTTCTGTAACTCTATCATGAAGACAAAGGGGCTACAGAATAATGGATAAGGTGGCAAGGGAAGATATTGAAATGGGGAGGGTAAGGAGGGGAAATCTTGTTTCTTTGGTAGGAAGGGATCCTACTGAATGATGACCCCATTTGGGAAAGAAATAGGCGGATAGAGACCTTACAATGGATATAATTTGCAGAGATTTGGTACTTAAAATGAACACCTACCTCTGAGATAGCACTGTGCCTCCATAGAGAGCATTCTGCTTCAGAACAGGATTAACAATTCCTAGAAGCAACTTCCATTCAGAAGGATGGAAGGGCACAGACTCAGAGAAGAGGTTTCATGGCAGTAAGGAAAAAATATATCATGAAGATGGTAGGCACGATAATGAACTGCACAACCAGGGACACAGGATAATATTTCTATACTCTCTACTTGAAAAATTGATACTTCCAAGAGTGAGACACAAAAAAGGGGAGGGAGGAGTAAGATCTATAAAATAATAACCTAGAAACTGTTTAGAAGAAGGAACTCAAGATAGATACCTTAGAAGTTTTAATTCCATGAGGCATACAGAAACTTTAAAAACTTTTCAATTAGTCTGAAGGTTGAGTCAAATATGCCTTTCAAAGTTGTAGATAGGAGACATATTCTTAAACAAACAAGGCATAGAGAAAATTTCAAAAAATTAAAGGTGACTTCAATTATATAAAACTGAAAAGCTTCTGCATAAATACAATTATTTTACCTAGGACAAAAAGGGAAACGGCCAAATAGAAAAAGTGTTTGTATTAGATTTCTCAGATAATGGTTTGATATTCAAAATATATAGACAACAAACAAACGCATATCTTCATATGTATAGGCAAAAACTAATATATATAGTAATTATATATAATATATAGTAGTTATATGTAATATATAATATATAGTAATTATATAATATATTATACATATAATATATAAATATATTATATATATATATATATAAATACTGCACAGAATGCTCTACCACAAGTTGGGCACAAATAGGATGAATTCTCTACCTTGGCACTTCTCATGTTTCTTTTGAGCTATTTTGAGCTATTTCAATTCCACTTTGCACATAGAGCACAGAACCTTCTCTGATGTGGGCATGTCATGCTGAGTGGTCCTTTGCCAGTATCTCCCATGTCACACAATCAATTCCAAAATTCTTTGGAGAGGCCTTGAGAGTGTCCTTGTATAGTGTTTTCTGATCACCATGTGAGCACTTGCTCTGTGTGAGTTCTTCATAAAATTGTCTTTTTTGCAAGCATTCATTTGGCATTCAAACATTGTGGCCATCCCATCAGAGTTGCACAGTAGAGTTTGAAAGCCTGACAGTTTAGTTCAAGAAAGGGTCTCAGTGCCTGGTATCTTATCCTGCCAGGTGATTTTCAGAATCTCCCCAGGGCAGTTCAAATGAAAGCAATTCAGTTTCTTGACATGGTGCTGGTATACTATCCAGGTATAACCATACAGCAATGAGGTCAGCACAACAGCTCTGTAGGCCTTCAATTTGGTAGTCAGTCTAATACTTCTTCTCTTCCATACTTTCCTTCGGAGTCTCCCAAACACTGAGCTAGCTCTGACAATGCATGTGTCAACCTCATTATCAATGTGTATATCCCTGGAAAGTACACTATCAAAATAAGGGAACTTATCTACAGCCTTCAAAACTTCTCCATTTGCTAAAACCAATGGTTCCACACATGGATAGTGTGGTGGAGGTTGATGGAGCATTTATGTTTTCTTGGTGTTAATTGCTAGACCAAAATTAGCACAAGCAGCAGAAAATCGATCCATAATTTGCTGCATCTCAGCACCAAATGCACAATCATATGCAAACAAAATCATGCACCAACACTCCCTCCACTTTAGTCTTGACTTGTAGCCTTTTCAAGCTGAAGAATTTATCATCAGTGCAGTAACTGATCTTGATACCATCCATGTTCAACCTCACTGAAGGTATTTTACAACATGACTGAAAACATCATTCTAAAAAGCATGGGAATAAGCACACAGCCTTGCTTCACTGCATTGGTGACTGGAAAAACGTAAGAGCATCATCCATCATCCAGAAGCCAAGCAAACACACTGTCATGAAACTGACAATACAATACCGATGAACTTCTCTGAGCAACCATATTTGACATAATTTTCCATAAACTCTCATGACTGACAGTATCAGAGGCCTTTGTCAGGTCTACAAACATTATATACAGACTTTTGTTCTGCTTCTGGCATTTCTCCTGGAGTTGTCAGACAGCAAATACCATTTCAACAGTTTCTCTGTCCTTTCTGAAGTCACACTGTCTCTCAGATAGATGACCATCTTCTGGGTGAAGGATCAGCCTATTAAGGAGGACTCTGGTAAGAATCCTGTCAGGAATATCTAAGAGAGATCCTTCCCACCCCTGTAATTCACATGATACAAATTGAAAAAAATAACACAAGATGGGAATAGACTCTGTTGTAGGAGCTGTGGAAATATAGACACACCAGTATATTGCTGGTAAAACTGTGAATCAGTATAATCATCATGGAAAGCAATTTGGAATTATGAAAATAAAATTATTAAAACATGTATATAGAAATTGCACTACTATGCTTATATCCCAAAGAGATCATTGATATACACCAAAACAGTACCACTTTTCATGGTAGCAAAGAACTGGAAAGAAAGTAGATGCCCATCAACTGGGAAATGACTACACAAGTTGTAGTACCTGAATGTAATAGAATATTACTGTACCATAAGAAAATAACAAATATCTGAACAGAGGGAAGCAAAGAAAGATTTGTACAATCTGATATAAAGTGAAGTAAACAGCCAAGGGTATTGATATGCATTTTTGCTTGTTAATGTAATCATGTTTCTTAATGGGAAGATATTTCCCATCCATTAATAGGCCCATGTGACCTGCTTAAGTCACATAGAAGCCTGAGTCAGATGAGTCAAGTCACATGGAACAGGAAGGGGTGAAGCAGGAAGGGTAAAACAAGGAAGAGGCAGAACTAGAGCACAGCTGAGAGGAAGTTAGTCAGAACTGAAGGTCGCAGACAGCTGACTATGAGTGAGAGAAGGACATTTTAAGGAAAGCCTGTTTATGATTCCTTTAATGGGACTGGTTTGTGGGAAGCCTAGCCGGGAGAAGGTTTGGGGCTGCTGTTGCCCTCTGCATTGTAACTGTGTATAGATTTCTTTGTTACTATGATGGATTTGGCTTCTGGTGTCTGATTGATGTTTTAGCTCTGTCTTCCATCTGGAGAGTCTGTTGTATTTCACAATTCAAAACTGCCCTGGGACGTTCATGGCCACCATAAGCGCTGCAAAAATTACACTGGTACTACCTCAAGAAAACAAAATATAAATTATAATTGTAAAGAATATGATGGAATGTAAATGGAAAGAATAACCATAAAACAACCAAGAAGAATAAGCATGGACCCAAAAGGGAAATTTGAGAATATATACCACTGTAATCTTTGGTAGAGGTATGAGGTCAGTGGGTGTGCTACACTGCATATATTTTCAGACTTTTTTTTATATATTGATCAGTTTTTCTGATTTTTTTCTCTTTTTTCTTTAAAAAAATGTATTATATGAGATTGCTCTGGGGACAGGGAGAAGAGATGATACTGGGAGAAATGCTGTTGATATAAAAAAAGACATCAATAAAATTTATTAAAAACAAAAACACAAGAAGTACTACTGCTTTAAGTGCCAGGAAGAAAAGTATCACTTCTTTGGCAGATGGGGAAGGAATATGTGAAATGGTTGACTCCTTAGGCTAAAGTGTACATTTTTTCCCTTTTTTTAATTAATCCTAATAAGGCATTTTTTAATTGCCAAGAGGGGAAAGATTTGAAATTTAGTGGTAAAAAGAGTACTTCTTCAGATTTAGGAGACTCTCTCTTCAGTCTGAGAAGAGAGGTACCACTGAGTATATCAGCAACTTTAAATCCCCAGACACCTATTAAGGTCAGAGGAGAGAGTTAATAGGTATTTTTAGAAGTAAAATAATCATGTTGCAGTTTGCTTTGCTTTCACTTTTTGTGAGAAATTGAGATAAATACAGACTAAGTGGAATTTTATAATAAATTGACTTGAGAATCTGAAGTTTGTATCAATTTTTAACATTTTAGGGTATAAACTATTTTCTTGGAAATGAGAATAGCAAAAAATTATTGAAGACAAAGTTTTTTGAATTTTTTCCAACACAGTCACTAACAGACTTTCCCTTTGAAGGATGATGTATTGAATTTATAACTTTGGAATCAACTGTAGAAAATGTGTTGAAAACCAGGAAGGAGCCATGCCCAGGTTAAGAGACAGAAATAGACTAAACAACAATGGAAAAGAATGCCACACTTGCCTCTCCGAGACCACAAAGAGATATCCTGGGCATTCGCACTAATCCAGGAGCCTTGGTTGGAAAAAGAAAAACTTACGCGCGCAACAGCAAAGGCTAAATTGTAATCTTTGATTTCATTATACATAAATCTACTTCTCCAACCATGAATTTACCTCTGAGTCTAATCCCAAAGGACGCTATAACTATATGATGTGTCCAACTAGGTATCTCACTGCCAGGTCCAACTAATCAACATGGCACAGTAAAAAAAACGGCCCTGAATTTAGACTGAGAAGCCCTGGGTTCACATTCAGTCTCTGTAGGTTTACTATCTATGAAACTTCGGGCAAGTCATTTAACATCTGAGGGCCTCAATTTCCTCATCTATAAAAGGGGAGGGTTGGATTAAGTGACCTCCGAGGTCCCTTATAGCACTAAATCAATGATCCATCACAGAAAATAATGTCACCATATAACTAATCTGTTGGGGAGAGGGAGGAAGAAAAGTGAAAGTGATTAATCAACATAATGGAACAAAGCTAGCCAGCAGTCCAGCAGAACTGACGCAAACCAGTCAGATTAGCCACTTCACCAAAAGAAGAAGAGACATATGAGGTAGACAGCTACAATTATTGGCTAACATCTCTGAGTGCAGCCAATGTCTCCAAAGGAATTCCACCACCCATTGTGGTGAGATGTTACGTGACCTCTAATGATTGGATTATTCAAAAGCAGCTGGGGTTTATTTCACTCTACTCTAGAGCATACAGCTTCCTTTGTCTACCTCATTATAAACTGCACAGCCTCATAACATCTGTGGAGCATCCAAAACAGGTCAGCTTGCATAAGCCAAGATGCTTGCCTGGAATTCAGTTACACAAGCATATAGTATCATGTGTCCTGAGCAGGCCAAAGCAGGGACTCAAGGTGTAATTAACATGTAGAGAGCATGTTTTCCTATACCCTTCTTGCATGCCTACTAAATCATTTTATATATTGTCAAGAAGGAAAAAAAAACCTTTTTGTTGATCACTTTAGTGAGAAAGTTTTTTCCTATGTACCTTGAATTCCCAAGCTTGACTGATAGTAATTCCTTTCTAGGAACTTAGCAGGTGCCACAGTGGAAAGAGCCCTTGACTTGGAGTCAGAATATCTGAGTTCGAATCCTGACTCTCCTACTTACTATCTATGTTCCCTTGGGCACTATTTAACATCTCTGTGGTTCTGTTTTTCTATCTATGAAAGCAAGAGATTGAACTAGAAGACCATTAAGGTCTCTTCCAGTTCTAATGATGAAGTGGAAAGAATGCCAGGTTTGGAGTCAACAGCTAGCATTTGCATGACATTTTAAGGTTTTCAAAGTGTTACTTCACTTGTTCCCTCACTTAATCTTCCCTATACCACTGTAAGGTAGGTAGTATTATTATTTCATTTGACAGATGAAGACACTGGGACTAAGATTAAGTGACTTAACCAAGGTCACACAGCTAATAAAAGAATGAGGCAATATTTAAACTCCAGTCTTCTCTACTCCAAGTCCACTGTATTACTCATTATACCAATTAGTTGCCAGCCATTTCAAATGGCATCCAACCGAATGTGTCTGCTATGTGCCAGGCATTGTGCTAAGTGCTGGGAGTATAACTGAGTCCTTGCACTCAAGGAGTTGACAATCTAAATGAGGGAGACAAGACCCAGAAGGAGACATGAAAGTGGGATGGAGGAACACTGGGGAATAGCCAGGGTAGGAGCATCCTCTTCCTTAGAACCTTAAAACAAGGCAGAGCAATAAATGCTGAGTGGAGTGAGTCTAAAGTTCAATTTCTTCCCTCTATAAACAAAGCCAGATAGGTGGCACAGTGGATAAAGTGCCAGTCCTGATGTAATCTTCCTGAGTTCAAATCCAGCCTCAAACACTGGCTATATAATCCTGGGCAAGTCACTTAACCCTGTTTGCTTCAATTTCCCCATCCGTAAAATGAACTGGAGGAAGAAATGGCTAGCTATTCCAGTATCTTTGCCAAGAAAACCCCAAATGGGATCACAAAGAGTCAGGCACAATTGAAATTAAACACAATTTCAGAACAGACACAACTTAATCAAACAACATGAAGGCACTGGAAAGAAAACTTCACCATTCAGCCCTCCAATCAGAGGGGAAAGGAGGCTGAAGGAGGTGGTGTCAATCAAGGTTTGACTTATTGTTTGTCCTTCAGAGAAGACCAGTGACATCATAGGTGTTGTCTTAACTTGTGTTTGAATTGGATTTAAGTGAGGCAAAATTGCACAAAGTCTTCATTCTCATTCTCTTCCTGAGTCATCATAGTCTAGTGGCAGGATCAAAGGCAAGATGACAAATTGTTCTCACTCATCCATTTCCATGCTTGGAGTAGACATCCCCCTAACTCACTGACAGGCTTGAAGCTGTTGGTTACCTGCAATCTGGTTTCGTCCATCTGCCAAGAGGGTTTACCAGGGCTGTGGCCACTACATGCTGCAGTTTCTTGAAGCCACAGATAAGAGTTGAGTGAATCAGGTGGACACAAAAGGTGGATGAACAACCCTGAAAAGGGATCCACAATTCCTCACATCCAAAATGCTTTTCTTCCTTAACACCACATACACCTTGAGTTATTTAGCATAGTGATAAGAGTAGAGTTTAACCAGGAAGGGACATCTCAGTCAGTGAAGTTGAAGCTGACCAGAGCAGCAAATGCAGTGGAGTGGCTGACTCTGAAATCTCATCTTTGCTATTTATTACCTGTGTAACCTCAGTTTCCCTATTAGTAAAGTATGAAGATTTGACTAGATGGCTTCTATGGTCCCTTCCAGTTCTAAATTTGTGTTCTTATTAACCTTCACACAAGACAATGCCACCAAACTATCGATCTGTTTGGTGGGGATTGAAAGTTATGAAAGAGAAATTTTGTAGTCCTTTTCATTTTTTCTATTTTTCCATTCATGTGTAACATGAGTAGGTGCTACTGGCCTCTGAGAGTTAAATTAAATTCCAGTCATGGAAGTTCCCAATAATTAAATTTCTTTAGGTATTTTCTGCAAACTAATTTTATAGCTCCAAGAATATTCTCTAATTTGCTCACTTTAAATATATTTAGTTGACTTATTTATCGGGGTTTCCTACTCAGTCTCTCTTCCTGGTTCATCATCTATATCTTAGTCCTTAACTGTAGATGTTCTCGAAGGATCTATCCTGGCCTTGTTTTCTTCTATCTTTACATTATCTATGACTGCATCAACTACCATGGATTTAATTATCTCTAGTCAGATAACTACTAGTTAGACAGACAGACAGACAGACAGACAGATAGATAGATAGATAGATAGATAGATAGATAGATATAGATAGATAGATAGATAGATAGATAGATAGATAGATAGATAGATAGATAGATAGACAAAGAGACAGATACCAAAACCCACCCTTCTTCTCAGCTTCCCCATTTCTCTCAAGGATACCATCGTCCTTCTAGAATTTTATGTAATGCCCACAATGTGTCAGACACTGTGCTAAGCACTTTATTAATTTACATTTGCTAATTACATTATTTGATCCTCACAACCCTGGGAAATAGGTGCTACTCTTATTCCCATTTTACAGCTGAGGAAACTGAGGCAAATTGAGGTTAAGTGATTGATTCAAGATCACAGAGCTAATAATAGTCTGAGGCTGGCTTTGAACTCAGGTCTGCCTGACTCCAGATCCAGTGCTCTACCCAGTGAGCTACCTAGCTACTTCCAAGTTTGAAATTTTGAAATTATCCATGACTTCTCACTCACTGTCTCACCACATCTAATTCCATGACAAGTGCTGTTGTTTTTCCTTTACATCACTTGCATCCATCCTCTTCTTCCAATTATCACAGCCACCACCCTAATTCATATCCTCAGTATGACTCCCTTGGATTTCAAATCCAGTAAGACTCCAAAGTAGCCTCCCTGACTCAATTCTCTCCCCTCTCCAATCCCTCTTCCACACAGTTGCCAATGTAATTTTTCTATGGCAGAAATCTAACCATGTCACTCAGTTGTTCAATAAAACTCCAGTAGCTCCCTAATACCTTTAGGGTCAAATAGGAATTCTCCTATTGGGAACTCAAATCCCTTCACAACCAGGCTCCAGTCTACGTTTCTGGAGTCATAATGATAATAGTAATTAGTAATAATAGCTAATATTTATAGAGTGCTTACTATGTGCCAGGCACTGGCACACAAAGAACTTTATAATTATTATATCATTACTGCACTAGTCCAGATTCAGTGCTCTTTCCTTTATGCTCCCTACCTGCCCCTTTTATTCCCCTTTATATAGTCTAGAATCCATTAAAACTGACCTCCTTATTGTACATAACACACAGAACTCATTCTGTCATCTCCTTCTCTCTACATAAAAACTTTGCTTATCTCCCCCATTATAAGTGCCTTCTCCCCACAAAACAAATATTGTATTTATTTTGTGTATTAATTTTGTGTATATCTATAAACTATATGTATGTCTCCCTTATAGAATACAAGTTCTTTGAGGTCAAGGACTACTCATTTTGTCTTTGAATTCCCACGGCAAAGTAGAGCGTCTGGTATACAGTAGGCATTTAATAAATACTTTTTGATTGATTAACTCATTCTTAGTCTCCTATTACAATGTGTACAAAAAAATGGCCCTTGTTCAAAAAGACCAATGTAGCTGGAAAGTAGGTTAGGTAGGAGAAGATGAAGATAAGAATGTGGTATAGTCATAAAAGAGTAACAAGGATGCTAAATCTCAGAATGAACTGACGCTGGTAGAGAAAACTAAAGAACAATTTAAAAGATTTTCTAAGAAAATAATAGTATTAGCTAGCATTTACAGAGCTCTTTAATGTTTGCAAAGCACTTCACTTATTATCTTATGGATCCTCACAACAACCTTGTTAATACATGTTTTATCATTTTCTCTGTATTAAAAATAAAGAAACTGAGGGAGACAGAGGTTAAGTGACTTGCCAGGGTCACACAGAGAAGTAAGTATCTGAGGTTGTGTTTGAACTCAGGACATCCTGACTCCTGGCTCACTGCACCACCTAGCTGCCTCATCAAAGACAGGACTATGACCTTTATTTGAGGTAGATGGAATCATGATGACTGACACAGCAAAATTACTATTTTGTTTTCTGTTTTCTTTGTGAAAAAAATAACCTTTTTTAGGGAAATGAGAGGACAAAAAATATGAAGAGATTTGGTATTCTGAAAAAGTAAGGCAGCACATAGCTGGCTTTGATAAATTTAAGCCATCTGACCTAGAAAAACCATACCCTTGGATCTCAAAAGGATTGGCATTTTCAGTGATATTTGAAAGATCATGGAAAACAAGGAAGGCACCACAAGATCCGAGTAGGACAACAGCTCCCATTTTTCAAAAAGGTAAGAGAAGAGACTGCAAGGATAAGCCAGTGATATTGACTTTGATTTCTAGAAAAAAATTCTAGAAAATATTTTCTAAAATATGGTTGACAAATATCTAGAAAGGGCAGCGATGATTACAAAGAGCCATCAGATCTTCTTCAAAAAGCAGTCATGCCAGACTAACCTCATTTCCTTTTTTGACAGGATTATTCAACTAGTAAATGAAGACCACTGCTGATACAGTTTCCCTAAATTTCAGCAAAATTTCTGCTGTTCTTTCCTGCTGGTCTTGTGGAAAAGATGCAGATGTGTGCTTAGACAGCAACACTATCTAACAGATTCAAAACTATATAACTAGCTCTATTCAAATAGTAGTGGTTAATAGTTAAATGTTGATGGGGCAAGACATCTCTAGTGGAGTACCCAGAGATCTGTGATGTTTGACGTTTTAGGATGAGTAAAGGCATAGATGACTTACTTGTCACACTAGCAGGTAACATAAAGCTCCTAGGAAGAGACAGCATGATTGATAACAGAGTCAGAATCTAAAAAGATCTTGACAAGCTAAATAATTGGGCTGAGCCTATAAAATGAAAATCTATAGGTACACAATTGCATTTGGGTAGTAAAAACCAATTTTATATGTATGGTTGGAAGGCATAGTTGAAGAGTAGAAATCTCTGTAGTTTTAACAGATTGCAAGCTTCATAAGATTCAGCAGAGGGATACAGAGGTCAGAAAAAGCAGGCAATATGATCTTGGGCTGCCTTAAAATAGGTGTAGCTTATAAGAGTAGGCTGGTCAGAGTCTCAGTGCACTCTACCTTGGTCAGGTCTCATGTATTGTGTTCAGATCTAGAAAGTATATGAGGAAAACACTGAAAAGCTGAAAAATGTCCAGAGGAGGGCAACTAGAATGGTGAAGAGAATTTTGTAAGACTCACTAAAGGTTTGGGGGATATTTTTCTGAGAAAAGAGAAGACTCAATGGAGACTTGATAACTGTCAGGGAGAGGAGATACTCAATTTGTTCTTTTTGGTTGTAGATGGCTAAAGCAGGAGTAATTGGTGGAAATTTCAAAGAAGCAAATTTGGGTTCGATGTCAGGAAAAATCTAACTAATAATTAGAACTATCCAGAAAGGGACTGGCGTGCCTTGAGAGAGTGTGGGTTCACCCTCCTTGGATATCTCCAAGTGGAAACTGGATGAGCACTTGGTAGGTATGTTATCCTGGGGATCTCTCTAGTTTATGGGTTGGGCTGTAGACTAGATGGATGACTCCTGAGGTCCTTTCCAAGTTTCAAGTTCTGTAATTCTGTGACTTCCACAGATACAGAACTTTTTGCCATCTTGGTTGCTTCAGTGCTCCTGAATTGGCTCTTCCATCTGCATACCTATTTGCTATGATGCCTTGCTTTGTAGCATTTTGGAATCTTCTCTTATTGCTGAAAAAATATGGAAGATGAAATGAAACAGACCTAGGAATGGTTCTCGAATTTTTCTACTACATATACAACCAGTTTATTGTGAAATTCCATTTCTTTTTCTTTCACATTGTCTCCTAAATCCTTTAGATTACAATTTATTTAAACAATAAACTTTCTATTATTACATTAGTCTTTTACCTTTATTAGTCCTGAGTTAAGTCAAGGACTTCATATTATTTCTCAGACTTCCAGAAACATCTTGTTATTCTGCCAGCCTCCCCTATTGTACCATTGAAGTTATTTCTTTTTTTATATATTTTTTATTTATTTTAAAACAATTTCCCAAGACTAGAATGAGAGATAAATAGAAGGCACAACAATTTTGTTGTTTGGTTTGGTTTGGTTCTTTTACAAGTACAAACCAAAACATAAAGAGAAAGGTTTTACATGTATAGAATTCAATTCTTTACAATGTTTTTCCTAAATTTGGGGGGAAGTTTTTATTGAAGAAGATGCAGTTATTTCTTAATACTGCTAGCAAAGGTATCACCTTTGCCTAGCCTTTATCTGTTTTGACTAATCAATATCATTCTTTGGTGTCTATAAACACTTTCTGTTGTATTGAATCATCAAGGCATCACAGTCCAGTTTGTCTTTCCTCTTCCATGAAGCCTCTATTACAGCCCACAGTGACATACAGACACATAAATATAGGTATGAATGAATATTTAACTTTTCTCTGAGTTCAAAACATTTATTGACTATATCATTCCTTTGGCAAATTACATGACACTGCTATCGCAAGAAATCTTTAGAATTGCTCTCAGAGTTCTTTAACTCATATCATTAAACATTTCCTATCTATAGTTCATGGTGTCTCAACTAGACTGAAAATTCTTTGTGGGAAAGAGCCATATTTTACATTTCTTTTCCTAGATAGCTCTAGGCCTGTGCCCGCCACACAGTTCTTGCCTTTTCCAGGTGTTTCATAGATCTGCTTCCCCCTATTGTAACTTCTGGAGGCTGGGGGAGCTTTCAGTTCCTGATAGAGATGAAACAGTGCTATGAATACCCACTGCACAAAGTCCATAGTACCATGCATCATTTGTACAACTACTGGATATTGAGAAGGCATCCAAAATTGTACATTAAATTTAAACCATGAACATAAATGTAAATCTTTAAGGTCTTTATTCCTCTTTTAACATTCCAAATTTCCATAAATATAGTGCTGAACAGTAAAATTTAGGTTTTATAAGTTTTGTGTGAACCACTGAATTGGGACCAACTCATTTAATATCAGTTATACATATGTGACACTACACAGTTTCATTTTCATTACCTGAGTTTTTACATCTTTACATTTTAAAATCATGGAAAATTCCAATAATTTATTGGTTCCAGACCAGAATGCCACTGGCTTTATATCACACAGTATTAATACAGCTTTATTAGTCTGAATTCACCTTTTCCTAAAAATTGTCTGAACTCTACCTTCTAGTTACTTTTTATTTTTCAGACAAGGGAGAGAGAAAGAGGAGGAGGAGGAGGAGGGAGAGAGATAATATTAAGTAGTCAGCTGTTATTAATTTTAGCCCCATGAAAGAGTAAATAACATCACAATCAATTAAATAGTACATATATTTAAAATGTGACCCACCAGTGATGAAGTCTAGACATTTACTCTTCAGTCATGAGACAGACCTCATACTTATTTGAACTGTGGAAAGTAAGTCCCAAACAATTCTTTCCAACAAAAGCAATACTGAATAGTTCATTGTGGCAAAGCCAAACACAGAAGAAATTAAATTAACCTGCCTAGGAAGGTATTCTAGCCATACCTGTTTAAAGTCTACCTACATGATTCACTTTTCCAGTTAGTATTGCTGCCGGTCAAATTTTGTGAAAGACACACAATAAACTATGAATTCTAGAACCACCTGTCTTTCACAAGTCAATATCAATAGAAATATCTTGTTGAAATGCCTTTTGTCATTCGTTACCAAATGCTCTCTTTTCATGAAGTCTTCCATGATACTCCAGTAAGAAATAATCTTTCTTTTCTTAAATATTATGCAACAATGCAGTTATAACTCTCTTTTATATTTTATGTTTTGCTATTATTTGTACCTGTGCTTCATCTCCCCTTTAAGTTTATAAGCGCCCTGAGGGTAGGAATCACTGTTTCTTCCCAGTCCTATCATGTATTCACTCCATTCTCCAGTCAGATTGAACCACTGGCAGTTCCTTAAATGTCATGAAATTTCATTCTCATTCATATTACCTCCAGCCTGAAGGTCCAACATCCAAATTCTTGAGATCTCCCTAAACTGAGGGATTCTTTGCATCACTCCTGTTTCTCTGTTGCCCTGAGTAACTGATTTTCTGAGCTTTTTCTAATATTAATAATTCCTGAAAATGACAAAAGGGTTGTCTAGTAAGAAAGATCTTAGAATTTGTTTTCATTGTTCCTCCAAGAAAGTTGGGAAAACTATGAAAAAGGCCAGTCCAGTCGAAATATAGTGCACTAAAGTTTATCTCTCAAGATTTACTTAAAACAACCCAATTAGGGGGCAGTAAAAATACAATCCCCATTTTACAGATGAAGAAACTGAGGTTCAGAGGTCAAATGGCTTGCCCATAGTCACGTAGCTAGTAAGTTTAGGAGCCTAGACTTGAGCCTAAGTTGTATGATCCCAGGTTGTCTTGAAGTAAGAGCTTCTGGTAAAATCTAGCCCCATTTTCCTTTATTGTTGTTCTAAAGAGATTCAAACTGAGACTAGCATGGATGTGATGAAGGAAAGAAAGAGATTTAGGTTGGGATTCTTTTAAGTTTTTGAGAAAATTAACATTTTTATTTCCAGATTTCCATGTTCCCTACTACATTTCACCTTTTTTCTATTTTTATGCTACTCTATATAAACAAAAGAAAAGTTAACATATCTTATGAGAGTTTAATAAAAACTTACTGATATAAAAGATCACCTATGTGGTTCAGTGGATAGAGTGTTGGATCTAGAGTCAGGAAGACTCATCTTTATGCATCAAATCTGGCATCAGACACACACTAGTTGGATGATCCTGAGCAAGTCATTTAATCCTGTTTGCCTCAGTTTCCTCATTTAAATATTAATTTGATATTAAATAATTAATATTTAAAATTTTTAAAGGAAGAGAGATCGTGTTTGTTCTGCTTTGACCTAAAGGATGGGACTAAGGGTAACGAATTAAAGTTTTAGAGAGTAGATTTGGACTAGACATAAAGAAAAACTTGCGAATACACAGAGTCAACTAAAACCAGAATGAACTGCCTTGCAAGGTAGTGGGGTCCTCATCACTGAAAGTCTAGCAAGATTAGATGACAACTTATAAGGGACCTTGTTGTGTACTAATTAGACTACAAATCTTCAGAAGTTTCCTCCAACTCTGAGATCTTGTGATGCCATAAATAACCAATTCTTTATAAATCTGGCAGTTTTTCAGTTCCTTGGAGGAATGCCTCAGTAGTATTGAAACAATGATGAATATAAAGGAAAGCTATTTTGCAGACAGACAATAAACAGCAACTCATAGAATGATGTGTACCTCAGGGAAATACAATAGTTTTCTAATCCGGTATATTTATCTTGTGATTATGTCCATATGTCTTACTTTCACTTAAAATGTCCTGGTTCCCAGTTCAGTATGTGGAAGTTAGGGTGCAACGTGTATAAAATTCTATACCTTGATTCAGGAAGAGCTGGCTTCAATTCCTGCTTTAATCTTTCATTAGTTGTGTGACTCCAACTAAGTCATTTAACTTCTTTTTGCCTCAGTTTCCTCATCTATAAAATGAGGACAATGATAGCACCTGCATCATAGAGTTGTTGTATGTAGGTCATATCTCCAGAATATCAATTCACTGAAAGAGTTTCAGTGCCCAGAAGTCCTATTGCCAATTTAAAATCTCCAGAATAAATTCTAACTGACTCCAGCTCGGCCCCAATAAGTCTTTAGAAGAGCAAGATGTACCTATTAACTGAAGTATTATTTGCATAAGCCTGAAAGTATTATATACATTTTATTATTATTACCACCATTTTGTAATTTTCTTCATGGTGTTATTAAATTTTGAGAACGAGAGCAACAAGGAAATCTAATCCTAATGAGGGGAGGAGTCCATGCTAACAGCCCCAAAGGCTATCGAATACAGGTGATGTTCATAGAATGTCCCAAGATTGACAAAGTGCTTTCTCATGCATTGTCTCATTTGGTCCTTACAACCATAAGAGATAAAAACAATAGTCATTATGAAGCCCATTTCGTGTATGAGGAGAGTGAGTCTCAGAGAAGGTAAAAATCCTCTGCCTGTTGTTATTTAGTAAATATCAGAGAGAAGACTAGGTCTCTCCTAACTCAAGGTCCAGCATACTTTCCATGATACTACTTTGCCTCTCAATACAGTAAATAATGCTTTATATATCATAAGTCAGTGGGGACTTGGATGTTCTGGATAAGGTAAGTAGATTTACTGATGCAGTTTTCTGCATTGAGAAGGGCATATCTTCCAGGAATAGGGAGAGGAGAGTCCCTCATTACTCTGCCTTCATTACCCCTCATCTGGAGCATTGTGTTCTATTTTGGGAGTCATAGTTTGAGAAAGACATCGGTAAGCTGCAGAGTCTCCAGAAGAAGGAGTAAGGATGGAAAAGGATGTCATATGAGAACTGGGTGTCAGGTCCAGGCACATTTAGTGTCTTTACAAGAGAAGATTCAAGGGGGATCTGACTGCTGTCTTCAAGTACATCATGGAAAAGAGGATTAGTCTTGGTGTCTTGGCCCCAAAGAACAGAACCAAGAGCAATGGATAGACCTTGTTAAGGCCAAGTTAAGCCTGATATCAGGAAAATTTTCTAAGATTTAGAGGTGCTTCCAAGAGAAACAGACTGCCTTCAGAAGGTCTCAGTTCCCCTTCCTTGGAGGTCTTTGAACAGAGATTGGAGTGGTCACTTGTCAAGTATACTATACTGGAGATTCTTTTTCTGTATGGTTTGGGCTAAATGACTACTGATGTGACTTCCAGCTCTGAAATTGATTGTGTGATGCTATTTGAATAAACCTGCTATTTTTTTAATGCATTTTTGCATATTTTTGGAATCCCCATGCAATTTGTTTGCTTAATTACCCATTCATAATCTCTTCATTATCATATTCCCACTATGACTAAAGCTTGCTCTGACTAGTATTTGTTTCATTAAGCAAAATAATTGTACTTTTTTCTTTCTTGTACAGTAGAAAAGCCAGAAATTGAGGTTAAGAAAAAATAAGACTAAAAACAACTTCACAAAAAGGTCCACTTAATATTTGCTCATTAAAAAAAAATAGAGTCCTGGCCCCTTGAAAGGCAAGGCCTACTTGAGTAGATTTTGTGTTCCGTTTTCTCTAATACTAGAGTGACTGAATAAATAACCCCTAATAAACTCATCTTCAGCAGGTCTTGACTACAAGTTTAAATAGTTTAGCTAAAGGCAATCATACCTGCATTGTTTCATAGACTCTTGGAGAGATTCCTGATAACCCTCAGGAAACATCAGCTATTGAATTAATTGAGTTTTTATTTGGTAGCAAAAGAGAAGAGTATTAGAGTCAAAGCTCCTGGATATTTGATTTCCGGTTAGGGGTGGGATCTGAGGCAAATGAGTTAGTTATCTGACTAGGTCAATAAGGTGAATCCCCTTCTCTTTTGGATCTCTCTCTCTCTCTCATGGGGTCAATAAGTATGAACAGTTTAGTTATTTGCATTCCATAATGTTTTCTAGAAGTGTTTTCATGTACCTCTTTTTCCTATAACCCTTCCAAGAGTGACTGCTTTAGTTTTTTGTCATGCATTTTTTTCATCTGCAGGGCAAACAATGAAGCCTACGCTTTGTTTTAATGTGTCTTTTCCTTGTTACTGAGGCATCTAGGTGGTGCAGTGGATAGAGTGCCAAGTCTGAAGTCAGGAAGATTCCTCTTCATTTGTTCAAATCTGGACTCAGAGATTTACTGGCTGTGGGGCCCTGGACAAGTCACTTAACCCTGTTTGTCTCAGTTTCCTGATCTATAAAATGAGCTGGAGAAGAAAATGGCAAACCTCTCCATTATCTTTGCCAAGAAAACCCCCAATGGGGCCACCAAGAGTCATACACACCTGAAATGACTTAACAACAATTTGTTATTAGCAAATTGATGCATGCTTTCATGTTTCCATAGGATCACAGATCCATGAGAAACCATACAGGCTGTCCAGTCTAATCCTCTTGGTTTGCAGAGGAGGACATCGAGGTGCAGAGAAGCAAAGTGATTTACCCAAGATCCCACAAACAGCAACTGACAGGAGCAAGATTCAAACTCAGATCCTTTAATTTCAAAGTCAGGACATTTTCCACTATACCATGTCATGGATAGTTTGTGATTCTTTTTTTTAAAAAATAGTTTGTTCCATAGGGCAACGAGGTGGCACAGTAAATAGAGCACCGGCGCTGGAGTCAAGAGGACCTGAGTTAAAATCTGGCCTCAGACAGTTGATAATTATGGACCGTGTGACTTTAGACAAGTCACTTCACCCCAATTGCCTTGCCTTCAGCTCTCCAACAACTGGGGGAAAAAAGTACGTTCCTATCATTTGACCATTTTTCTATTAAGCCTATATACAAAGTGTATCCAAAGTCTTAGTAAAATATCAAACTATTCATGCTTAATACAAAAACAGAAACCTGTGTTTGTAGCAATTCTTTGCATTTAATTGACCATTTGTATCTATAAATTGATAAATTGTGAGTAATATCTTCTCACTGAATAATTTCTCTTATCTCTGCATTAATTTTATGGTACAAAACCTTTTCAATTTTATGCAATCATGTATGTCTATTTTTATTGTAATGATCTCTTTTACTTATTTGAGAATTCTCTTCCTACCCATAGCTGTGAAGGGTAATATCTGTTCTCTAAATATTCTCTTATATAACTTTTTTATGTTCAGATCACATATTCCTCTGAATTGTATTGTGGTATAAAATATGTATGCTTGTGTATTTCTGCTGAATTGCTTTCCAAAAGTTATTATAAAATATGAATATCTTCCTGTAGTAATTTATGTTCTAGACTACTGTTGTCAATTGTTTCTGATTTTTCTTTACCTAGTCTTTTCTGCTACTTTTCCTCATTTTTAATAATTACCATACAGTTCTGATAATTATTGCTTTATACTATGGTTTGAAGTCTAATAATATGTCTTTCACTGCAACTCTTTTCTCATCATTTTTTTTAAAAATCTAGACATTTTGTCTCTTCAAATGAATTTTGTCTAACTTTTTAAAGTATGCACATGGTACCTTGCTTCATATAACACTAAATGTGTAAATTGACATATAGTAATAGTGTTTCATGTTATATTGGCATGGCCCAACCATAAACATACACTATATCCAATTATTTGTCTCCTTATTCCTGAAAAGTAGTATTTATTTCAATCCTAAGTGTGACTTGGTAGGCTAACTCCTAGATAATTTAATCATCCCTTAGTTGTTTTGAATGGCATTTACCTTACCACTGGTTTTTATTAATACCAGGTTGAAACGCTATTTATTTTATATATTTACTTCATATCTCAGTAATTTATTAAAACTCTCACCTCAAAATTACAGATTTTCAGTTTTCTAAGGAATTCATCATGTCTGTAAATAGAAATAATTTTGATTACTCTTTACTGTGATTCATATCTTTAATCTCATACCCTTGTCATATTGATATAGCTAGCATTTCTAGCAATAATGGGATAGGGTCATCCTTGCTTTATTTCTGCTTGTATCAGAAAAGTTTCCAGTGCTTCTCATTGCAAACATTGCAAGCCCTTAGTTTTGTATAAACACGCACTAGACTATATTAAAGGACTCATGTTTTTTAAAGTTGCTAACAAAGGGAAAGGGTTGTTTGCAAAGGTTCTTTTGCATCTATTGAAATAGTCGTGTTTTTCCCAAAGATAAAGTCTAAACCATTGCTCTACATGTACTAACCATGCAAAACAGTGACAGTAGGATGAATGCCTACTGATGCTCTTATGATAACTGAGAGGAACAGCAGAAGAAGAAAGGGGTGATGCTATGGTTTGCTGTTTGGTTTGTATCCTTTTGGTGTAATAGTTGCTTTTGGTGATGCTTCATTTTTTCTTCTCTTGTCTTTGGCATTTTATTGCAATGTTGAGTGTTTTTCTTACTCATTTTTTGCATCATCTCTGGTGACCCTAAATATCTACCTTACCATTTAGCTAAAATTTTTCTTCCCAAAGGAAAATTACACCATTATCATCTGTTTTAATTGTCTTTCCTATATTTCCATTATTTATTTAGCTGAGGGAAATAAGAGGAACTTAGTTTTTCTTTGAAGGGAATCATTTCCCCTTTATAAAAGTTTACAATGATGATATTGAATCGGCAACAGTCTGACATACTGGATAGGAGACTTGTCAGTATCACGAAGACTTAAATTACTGTCCTGCTTCTGGCACTTACTGGCTATGTGAACTTATACCTCTCAGTAGCCCCAAGCAACTTTCCAAGACCGTACATTAAATAAAAACTGCTGATGTGCTGCAGTGTTTGGTGTTTCCATACCAGACTTCTTCACAATGAAAAAAATCACAGAACTGGACCCAAAAAAGGTCAATAGTTAATTACTTAGTTAAAGTTAATAGTTCTAGACTGCTGAATTATGCTTGGCATTTAAGCTAAATAGTATAAAATGAAGTCTCAGATACAGCCTTCAAAGAAAGCATCACAGCTACAAACTGGTGAAGAAAACTCCATTCGATAAACAAAACTCAAGCATGAAAGTCTATTTTGATTTAAAGAACCCAAAAGTTGTACTTTACAGTTAAATCTAGTTTGTAAAAAGACCAGAAAAGACAATTTGTAAGAATAACCCTTTAGGAATTAATTTTTTAGTTCTGAGAGCTTATGACTTCTATAATTTGTACTAATTCTCACTAATCATAGGGTATAGGGTGTAGATTTTCCTAAAGGTATACTATAAGAACTTTCAACTCTCCAAAAATACTGGGGCAATTTGATTTTCAACAAAAGTTCAGAATGGTACTAAAATTGAGTGAACATGTTTGGTTTTTTCCTTTGTATATCTTTTTTTTTTTTTTTTTAGTGCAACCTCTTACTGGTAATCTGAATCTTTTGATTCTGAAGTCATCACTGACCTTTCAACAATCCATTATGCTGCTGGGGTGTTTGTCTTTGCATGTTGCTATTGTCATCCATAATCTAGTTAAATTTTTGCTTTCTTAAGTTTTGTGTAATGTTGTTGTGTAGAAATGGTCTCTAAGGGTGATATTCATCCAATTTTAGACACCCAAGAAAAATCTACCAAAGAAATAGAACACAAAGGATTCTATTCTGGTCCCTTAGGTTTATTCAATGTCATATGAAAAATAGATAACATAGTAGCAAGCTATTCCCAATTTCCAAGTACTCATTAAATTCAGCGTTCCTTAAACTAACATATTATTTCTCCCAAATAGGCCTTTCTTCCCCAAGCCCATATCTCCAGAGGGCACAGTTTCACGACCCATTCATTTTGTCTTTGACCTTCTGCCTATTTTGCAATTGCGACTGATAATTTCTACCCAATCTGCCAACCTTAATAACTAGGATACTTCTTAAAAGAAGTCGTGGCAAAGTCTCTGCATTCCAATCCATCCTACCTTCAGCCACCAAAGTGGTTTTACTAAAGTACAGTCTGACCACGCCACCTCCCCACTCGATAAACTCCAATGATTCCCTATTGTCTTCACGATCAAAAGTAAAATCCTATTTGTAATTCAAAGCCCTTCAGAACCTAGTCCACTCCTACCTCTCCAGTATTCCTACCTTTTACTCCCTGACAGGTAAGACTGTTGTATGCTGTGCAAAGTGTGTGTGCTTTGTTTTTAGAACAAAGAGTGCAGTAAGGTTATGCAATGCAACACAGGCAAGTGCTGCCAGAAACACCTCGGATTCATTACGTTTGGTTTTTAATCAATTTTTGGTCATTGAGTCATTCAGAAACCTTTTACTATTGCAAAATTTTCTGCTACCACATATGGGGACACAATCCACAGGTTAAGAAGCACTGCACCGAAGTTTCTTGGTCTACAACACTGACAACATCAGCTATAAGATAGGTCAGAAGACTTCGTTCAACTCCCTGGAGTCCACTGTAAGCTACCAGGTATCATTCACTTTTCTCATGGTCTTGTTGTAAGGGCATCTGGTGTAATGAAGTGCTCCAGCTTCCTTCACCTCAATCACTAGGGAAAAAAAAAAAAAAATATATATATATATATATATATGTTTTACCCACCCTGGGGACCTGATATTGCATGGTGTTAAGTATGTGCAATGGTTCAGGTAACACTAAAAGTTTTCATTCACAATAACATGCCTAGAAGTTGCTGAAAGGGCCCACACACATGCTGAGCCCACAGCATCCCTTGCCTACCCTGTATAACCTTCCCTACATGATCCAAATAGGGCAAGGGCTTTGGAGGAAACCTCAGAGTTAGGTGGGTTGAAGGGACACTGGTTCCTTGGTGCTTGATCTCCCAGCTCAGTTTTACAAGTGCCCATCCATACCCCAAGCTCCCTCCCAGGGTTGACATCATCATCCTTTGCCCACTTAGCTGGGTGGCAGGCCCTGTGATCCCTCTCTCCATTCCCATGATGTCTATTCACTTTAACAGCAGTGTTTGTCCAAGCTACAGCTGTCCTAACCTTTCACTCAAATTTCACCAATTAATCAATCAAAACTAATATGGTCATGTGATGGGGGAGACCCATAGCTAAAGCGTGAAGCCGTTTGGTTTGCCAGAAGGTAGTATCTATTTTCTCCAAAAGACAGACTAGGTATAGAGTGTGGCAGACCTTGGGTGGGTAAGGGGAGGCTGAATAAATCCAAACAATTAAGCTTATTTCCTTTAGGAAATAAACTTCCTTTGAAATACTCATCTGTGACCTGGCTGTGAAGGGAATTTATCTTATTAGGACAGGTACAAATAACTGCCTATCTCAGCCACATAAAAGGAACAAAGTGCATTTCTCTTTCACAGGGCCTAACAAATTTAAATGACTGTACTTTCATTTCCAGCATGGCACCTGGCTCATAGTCAGCACTTCATAAATACTTATGATTGACTGATAAAACTTGATGTAGCAAATGCAGTAGAGGGATATAAAGATGTTCATTTCAGTTGAAATACATTTTTTGAGGTTATGGAATTTTTTAATCGATTATGCTTTATTTAGGAAATACTGGTAAATAAAGATATTTACAATCTCGAGTTGTGAAACTTGATTCAACAGACATTATTTATCACTACAGAAGTCATTTATGGAACCTAAACAATTATTTCAGTACAGAAATGAGGGACCAGTCTATGGAAGAGGAAATTACTGTACAGAAAGTCCTGAAGAAACAACTAGCATAAGCCAAATTCTGCAATTATTTAAATGAAAAGAATAATAAAAATGCAGGTAAATTCTGAGAACTTGTAATGACCAATGCCCCCCATATAGTAAGTAAAGAAACCCACCTCCTTTTCATAGAGAGTCAAGGGATTATGGGTACTGAATGATGTCTACTCTATTGGACATAGTCACTGTGTCAGCTATTTTCACTTAGCTATTTTCCTTTGCGAATAAAGAAGTTGGGTAATTGGTGTGATCTCTGAAAATAACTTTTATGTAAAATCAAAGGCCATCAATGAAACAGCATAAAATTTCAAGAAAAACAAGGAAGCCAGGAAAATACTGAGAGAAAACTTCCTCAAAACCTTCCTTCTTGAATAATGAAAAATTGCTTGAAACTCAGAATCAGAAGTTTATTTGCCATGTATTTGTGGGCTCATCTATCTCACATCCCTCAGATGATAAGAGAGAAAGAGCTGGCCATAGGGAAAAGACAGTGGCAGTGAGGATACTATGAGATTAGGTAGAAGCAGGGAAGGAAAAAGAGACAAATAGCAGCTGTGATTTTTATTTCAACTAGTTCTCTAAGGGACCAATCATAATTGCCTGGCACTTTGCCAGGCAGGAAGGCAACTGCAAAATAGATTTAATTATTCAAGACTGCAATCCAAAGCCATTAGAGAGAGCCACATGTCACAGTGGCTAGAGCACTGAGCCTGGAATCACAAAAACCTGGGTTCAAATCCAGCCTCAGACACTAGCTGTGTGACCCTGAGCAAGTCACTTAACATTTATGCACTTTGGGGTCCTCAACTCTAAAATGGGAAAAATGATAACTGCTCCTACCTCGCAAGGTTGTTGTGAAGATAGAATCAGATAATATTTGTAAATCAGTTAGCACAATGCCTGGAATATATTAAGCACTTAATAAACGCTTATTTTCTTCTGAAACACAACAGATGAGTAAAGCAGTTGCTCTCAATGTTTTAAAATATATAAAAACAAACAACTTATGTACCAAAATATATAAACATATATAAATATGACTGTATTTATATATACAAATAACCCCAAAGAGTCCTCAATTTCTCTTTGAGTTCCAAAAGTCTCATAAGAAAACCTCTACTCTTAGTAGCAGAAAAACATTGCACCATATTCATATAACCGATCACAAACAATTTTCCTTTTATTTTTTAAAAAGGTGGGGTTTTTTTTAGTTAACCAAACTCAGAACACTATAAACAGTATAGTTTAAAAATAACTTAGGAAACTATGTCTTTTTGAATTGCTATTTTGCCAACACAAAGAAATAGCTCATATTTTTATCTACCATTGCTGGCTGGTTATGGGAACTGGTCAAAGGAATGTAATGACAGCGGCATTAACCTTTAACAATGGTTGAACCATGCTCCATCCTTGTTCCAAGTCTCCTGTCACACAGCAGATCTTGCTATGATAGTTGAAAATATCTTTTCTTATAACAACATTTGTGGAATTAATTTAAGATGAAATCCATTTTTGCATATGGGTAAGGGGAAGTGTGGGATGTAGCTGAATGTATATTTCTCAGGGAAGTAGAAGGATTAGGGCAAATAATTTCTATCAAGGATTTTTCCTCCTTAGAAGACAAAAAACTATGTGACTAAGTATGAAAACTGGCATTATCTGTTCTGAAGAAAACCTAGACCCTAAAAGAAATGAGGATAATTAAAAATTTTCCTATTTACAGTAAAAAATGAAAAATTTTAATAACAGTAGAAAATATCTAGAAAATTATAGTGTATACCTCAATTGTAGTGTCTCCATCTGATACTAGAGAAACTATGACCATACAAAGGACTGGCCAAATGTGTAGAACAGTATCTTTGAAAATTGCAATTTTCAGTAATATACTGTCATGAATATTTATTTAATGGATGAATGAATAAATGACATGCTCACATATGAGCCTCATCTACAAATATTTACATTTGGAGAATAAGAATTAAGTTATATAAACTAAATAATTGAAGTACTATATCATTTATATCTTCAGGGAATTGTTATACTTTTCCGTGAACATCAGCCAGATACTGAGATATTGTAAAGTAGGGCTTTCTTTATATTCTAGCCAACATTTGTCTACTGTTGTTTGGAGTGAAGGCATTTTTCAGTCTCCCTGCTTGCAAGTATGTGCCATTTCATGGACCCATGACACACAAATCCATGACGTATTCAACAAATGCACTAGGTGGGTGTTTACTTGTTTACTAGATGCATAGAAATAATTTGCTTGAAACTTTGGAGTCTGGCCTAAAAGAATTAGGAAATTCAGGTCATAGACAAACAATGGCATCTTTGTTTTTTGTCAATGTTTCCTTCCCGGTACTCTGAGGTTATACAGATAAGGAATGTCTCACAGAAACCAGTTAATGGCATAAATGTTTGGTGTGACATTAGATCTACAAGCCCAGAGCAAGTAAATCCTTCCTTCTAGAAACACTTACAACAAGTCTGCTGTGTCTGTGTCTGGCATTCAGATCTTTACTAACTAAAATGATCCATCCTTTATTAAGTTTCATTGAGGTATATATGTTTTATGAGAGGGTTTTCTTCCATATTTCTGATGTGCTGACAGGCTTAATGCACAAAGAATAAAATTATATATTAATCTGGGGGATGAACAGAGGAGCCAGATCTCTTATTGAGTGTCTGAAAATAAGTCCTTTGAACCCAATATGTTATCTTATCCTATCCATATTTTCCAAGGACAATAGAGAAAACTGGTGTTCTAAAAATCTAGGAGAAGTTATTTTTGTTTCATTTAAACCAATGCCAAATGGTACAAAAATCACTTTTTCTTTATATTATGGTTATTGAGAGGATATGGGTATTAGAATCATAGATTCATGTATCAGAGTTGGAGGTCCCTAGTGGTAATCTTGACCAACTTGCACCTTAACAGGAATTCCCTACGCATTATCATCAATAAGTAGTCATGTAGATTCTGCTTAAAGACTTGCAGGGATGGAAAACGCACTATGTCTGAGCCAGTAAATTCCACTTTGGGGCAGCTCTATAAATTTTTAGAAGCTTTTCCATGCATCATCTAAATCTGCCTCTCTGGAACTTGCCTTCACTGCTCCTAGTTCCTCTTCCACATGATATCCCTTCAAATACTTGAAGAATGTACCTCAAAAGTTTTCCTGCTCCAGGCTAAATATAATCAATTCCTTCAACCAAATCTCAGCTCACATAATTCCTCATTTTCCCCATAATTAGTCCCTTGACTTTGGACAAACTCTAATTGGCAAATTTCTTTACAAAATGTGATACTTTGAACTGGGCATGATACCACAAATATCTAATATTTGGGTACTATAGAGCAGGAATACAAATTTATCTGAGGTTATTGGAGCCATCCTTGATTTCTAATCCAAAACCACATATGAAGTGCCAAGTCTTACAGGCCTCTACAATATCTCTCACATCTGTCTTTTTCTCTATTCCTACAGATGTCACCGTAATTCACATTCTCATCATTTCTTTTCTGGACTCTTATGATAGTTTCCTTGGTCTTTTTTCCTCAACTCTTTCTCCAACCTATCTTCCACTGAGCTGCCAAAATGGCATTCCTAAACCATAGGAATTCCTGACCATATATCTGTCCTGCTCAATAAACTGCAGTGGCTCCCTATTATCTTATCTCCATGGTCAAATATAGACTACAATATCTGAAATTTAAAGTCCTTCATAGCTTGACTCCAATTTATCTTTTTGGCAAATTGTCTCTACATAAAATGACTCTAGGTAAAATGATTCCAAATTACCTTTCTAGACATATTTTATATTGTTTAGAATTTTACATTGCTTTGCGCTCTCTGTAGTTGAGACAAAATTGGTATTTCTCTTGGTCCTTTCACACAACTTTCATCTCTCGTCTCCATATCTTTGCACATGCTATGCCCCATGCCTGGAATGTACTTCTTACTCATTTCCACCTCTTAGACTCCCCAGGTTCCTGAAAATGAAGGACAAACATATGTGAGTAGTCCAAGCTGCCAGAATGGGGACCCAGCCAGTTGGGTGACTCAGCTCATCCTCTCCATCTCCCTTTCCTTCTCCTCTCCAAAAAGATAAATTTTGATGGCCAAAAGCTGTCCACTTAACTTGGGGTTTGCTGGCAAGATTTCTTCCTTCCTTCCTTCCTTCCTGTCTTTCTTTTTCTTTCCTTTCTTTCCATCCTTCCACGCTTCCTTCTTTCTTTCTCTCTCTCTTTCTCTCTTTTCTCAAAGACCAAACCTTAAACCCATTTCTCTCTGGAGTTTATAAATTGGACCACAAAAAGATCCCTGCACAAGCTCCACTTAATGGCTATATTTTGGGTCCTCCTGCCTCCTATGAATGTCAATAGTAATTATTTCTTTGTTGACCAACAACTCTGAGTGTCTTTCCCTCCCAGTTTGATTTTTTTTAAAGGGCTTTCCCTTGACTCACTTTTAAAGAGGTCTATTCACTGAATGGGTATTGCCTCACTCAAAGTCAAAATCTGAGAAGGCTTAGTTTAGCCTAAAAAGGTCAACATCTCCCATTACATCCTGGGCTATCTCCAGTTATTCTGATGAATATCTGGCCACACCCAGATGGCTGTGGAGCTGAAAGTGGGGTTGGTGACTTTGCACAGCCCTCCCTCACAAAAATTAAAGTCAACTGCAAGTCACATCATCATTTCCCTGATGTCATGGTTCTCTTCGAAAATGAAGGATAAACACAATCCTTCAAAGTTCAGGTCAAATGGTACCTCCTACATATGCCTTTTCTTGGTATCCAAGTAGGACTAGCACCTCTGGTGTGAGGGTTTACTGAGTCCTTTTCAGGACTACTCATCCACCTCTGGGGTGTCCACTCATCCTCCAACTCTCACCTGTGGCTCCAAAAAGTCTATATTTACATTTGCTCACATTATTTCTTGTAATGGTAATTTAAATGGGAAGATCTTTCCCACTCATTAATAGGTCCGTGTGACCTGCTTCAATCACATGGAAGTCTAAGTCACATGTGGTGAGAAGAGCTTACTGAATGGTTAGAATAGGAAGGGTGGAGCAGATCTGAGAGGAAGTTATTGAGAGCAGTCAGAACTGAGGGCAAGAGAGGACACAGGCAATCAGGCACAGATAGGCTCCTGGGTGCCCCCAGCAGGGGCAGGAAGGGTTAGAAATGCCTTTGTCCCTTGCGGTGATAATGTGCATTGACTTCTTAGTATGACTGATTTAGCTTTCTGGTGTCTGAATAAATATTTTTCTTCTGCCTTCTTTATGGAGAGTCTGTTACACTTTGTGATTCCAAACTACACTGGCAAATTCATAGTCGCCCTTGGTGCCATGTGTGAATATTGCCTGGATGATACATTTCCATCCATAGAATGTAAGCTCTTTGGTGGCAGGGATGACTCCATTTTAATCTTGATACCCCCAATATTTGGCACAGTTTCTGGCAGATAGCGGGCTCTTAACAAAGTTGTTCGCTGATTACTTAGTTGGTTCTTTGAACTATTTCTTGCACCTAGAACTGTTTAAAAAAAAAAAAAACTTTTCAAAGGGTGGAAAAAGCCACCAGAGGTTTGGAAATTGCTGTGATCACCACAAGTGAACCAGTTGCCTCACAGTGAACATAAATAGTAATTCTTTCACTTTTGGCCAACAATCCTGAGGTATTTCCTCTCAGTACAGTTTGATTTTTTTTTTTTTATTAAAGGAGCCATCCCCCTGCCTCATTTCTTAAAGAGGCCTATTCACTGAATGGGCATTGCCTCACTCAAAACTGAGAACTTGAAAAGACCTTAGCTTAAAAGGGTCAAGGTCTCCCACTGCAACCTGGGCCATCTCCAGTTGTCTGATCAATAACTGACTACTAGATCCAGATGGCTATGGAAGAGAAAGAGAGGCTGGTGACTTTGCACAGCCCTCCCTCGCTCAAATTCAGTTCAATTGCAAGTCATGTCATCATCTTTCTAATGTCATGGTCTTTGTTGAGAATGAAGGACAAATCACAACCACAATATAACCCTAAGGAGCCACCTCCATGACCCAGCGCTATGATGAATTAGCCAGGTAGCCAAGATTCTGTGTCCTGTAAGCAAGGGATGACTCAACCCATGACTACACCGCACCTGAAAGTGAATTTGGTGGGGAGAATAATTAGTAGCAATCATTTAGTAAATGAGCCCACTCTCCCCAGGGACTTAAGTTGGGGAGGGGAGAACATGCCCTGGTTTGGAAGGATGTTTTTATATTTTGGTCCTTGCTATATCTTTTCAGTAAGTATCCTTTTGCAACTGATGTTAATTGCTTTTTGATGATACTGAGGAGATATCAACTGGTTAAATGCTACTACGGAGATATGAGATAATCCTAGTAAATAATATTGGGTCAGTAATTTCTAATGATTGATATGGGGAGAAGGGGGCAGAGAACATAGAACAGAGGCTCAGAGTAATAGCATTAGAAGATCATTTCAATGCCTTGGTTTTACTTCTAGAACACTGAGAGGGAGATGCAGTAAGTTGTGCTCTGGAGGACCCAATCCTCCAGTACTAGTTCAAGTGCAAGTTACAATAGTAACCCCAGATGTGTTGCACTTATTTTTCTCAAACTCTAAGAAGGAATGGCTACTTTCTCCCAAGATCTCTGTCATTTCTATTTCAGCAACCAGTTCCTCCTCCTTTCTTGGAAGTCTTTAATATATGCCCTCAGCAATTTTGTTTACATTTCTCCCTTCACTGATTTTCATCCAGTGTGCTTCACCATAACCATGGATTTCTACAAAAGAACACAGCTTCTTGATCTACAATACTATTTCATTTTATCTAATCTGTTACTTTTGAATAAAGTAATCACTTTCATTGAAGAACTTTAGTTGTGGTTCATCTCCTATAAGCCTCAGCTATATTAACAAAGGGCCTTATTATATTCTTTAATAAACCAGCCAAATTGGAATGGACCATTGGGTTTTGCCTGGTGAATCTCTTGGGTAAGGCAACATTTCTGCACTCCATAAAGGGAGATTTATTTCATCATATATATAGGATCTCTTTTTCATCATTTCAGTCTACATAGGACAATAGATAGATATTTTTAGACACAGATAAGGAACAATTGCCATGTAGTAAAACAACGTTTGTGCAAGTGAACATCATTTATGATTTTAAATTAAATCATTCACTTTAAGTTTTCATATAAAAGATACACACACACACACATACACACACACACACACGCACACACACTCCCAGCAAAGATTGATTCTCTGATTGAAGTCCTGTTCTATCATCTTTTATTTGCAATTTATATCAGCAAATATGGAAATAATTTACAATCAATTATACTACAAATTAAGAATTCACAATATCCTGTCATTTTTCCTTGTCATCACAGAAACCACTTCCTCAATATTAACTTCTGTTTTGTGATTAAAAGTAGACTGGCTAGATTTTCAACATATTGACAAGATTGCTTTTTAAAACAAGCACTCTTCCTGTAGTGGGAAAATACAGTGGGAGAAATATGATATGTGGAAGATCACTTCCTCTTAACTGATAGCCTAGTCATCTTAAATGGTTTCACTGAACAGTAATTATCAAAGTCTTAGACTCTGTCTCTGCCAAAATTCTTTCATTATTAATGTCCCTTTCACATTACATCCTACAGTGCTCCACAAATAAAATTTTGGAAGATTCATTCATCATGTTTGAGCCCCTTCCAGTGATAAGCATCTGTGTTTTTAAAGTCAAACAAAAGCATTAACTGACAGCAGGGTTTTACTAGACTTTTACACTGTCACATAGGTAGGAAGCAGAAAATCCAGAACTTGAATCCAGGTGTTCAGATTGCAAACCCTGTTCTCTTTCCACTATAATAACACTGCTTCTGTGACCTATGTGATTCCCACATGATAGCAGATGACAGTGCCAGCCCTATTACAGCATCACCAGAAACACAGAAAGTGGCCCTTTCTTCCTTCATGATGTGCCCTTGCATGGCTCCCAGGAGTCATGGTAGTTTTGAACATATCCAGCTTAGGTCCTCAGATACCTATCAATAAACGTTTATTAAGCAACCACTATGACCTAGGTCACAGAACGGTGAGCACCATTAGAGACCATGCTATAGAAAGATTATTTGATGAGCTCTTGGAAAATTTAACCAGAAACAAAGAAGACTTTAGGAGAGTATGCTTCAAGTATTTGAAGGGTTTTCATGTGGAAGACATTAGATTAGTTCTACTTGGACCTAAAGAGAAGAATTAGGAACAGTTGCAAGAAGATTGATTTCATATTCATGGAAATGCAAGTGTCCTAACAGTGCTGTTCCAAAGTAGAACACACTGCCCCAGGAGGTAGTGAGTTCTCCATCACTAGAGAAAGCTGGGTGACAATTTGTCAGTTACTTCCTTTTTAGGTTTCCTTTGCTTTATGACCACTTAGATACATTCCAACTCTTGATTCTATCATCTAATTGCTTTCACTGTCTGGGGACAGAGTAAGGAGTTTCAGGTCTACGTAGATTTCACGAGGCCTCTGAAACAATGTCTCTTCAACAGACTCCTCATTCTGTTCCCAACTACCTACATCTCTGTCCCCATCTTCTTACTTCTCTTCAGACAGCAACTATTTACTGCAACTATTAGGACTTCAGCTTGTCACCATACAAATATATGATTGGAGGCTGGGGTCAATTAAATAGGTCATCTTTGAGGGATATTTGTCCTGATTGATTTTCAATGATTATCAACTCAACTAAGATGTCATTCCCTCTTTGCTCAAAGCTGTTACTTTGTCCTTAAAATAAAGACAAGATTAGGAGTCTTTTTGCATCTGACTTCAATTGTTAAAGGATCTGTGATTTAATCACTGTGGGTGTTTCCTCCACCAACGCATATCCCCAAACATCTATGCATTACTAGATTGTGAACTGCTAAAGCCAAAACTTCATCATTCTGAAGTCAATTTGATAATCGGCCTCCACGTTTGCTCAAAGTTTTTCCATTGTTCAAGGAGCTTTTCTGAGCTAATGTTTCAGTGCCGTAGTTTCAAAAACCCAGATTCAGCACCATACTAGAAACAGAAATCAAAGCAGGACATTAACAAAGACTACACTATGATTTCTACTTAGAAAAGTTTTACTGATTCATATACATGTAAAAGGCTAATTGTTAAATATTTTTTCCATTTTATCTCCTCAAATTCATTATAAATCCTTTAATGACAGGAGTCATGCCTGATGGTTTTTGAAAGAAAATTCCATGATATAACCCTTTATTCTATATTTTCACCACCAAATGAAATGGGGAGAAAAATGCATCCTAAAAATTGTATTCTAGATATCCATCTTCATTCCCAAGTTTTCTAATGAGCTGTGAATTCTCAAGTTGGATGGTTGGAACACTATCAGATGTCTCTAGAGAACTGCTGAAATCATCTGGAATGAAATGATAAAGCCTTTATCTTTGTAGCACAGAGATACATGCTTTTTTCTGTTCAGAAATCTCCGAATTTCTGAAAGCTCAGAAATCTACAGTGACCCTAATATTTCCACTGTTATTCTTCTGAAGCAGTGAAGTTTAGCTGAGGATTAGATTTAAAAGTAAAATTAATATAGAACATATAATCTTCTTTTAATATGAGGGTAAATTACTCTCAGGATTTTAAAAGAATGACCTTACTGTTAATCTCCCTTAAATAGGTGAGAAAAATGATTCTTAAAGAAAGTTGTGTGTCCAAAGTTAAGTGACATACCTAATTTCTAACAACTAGCAATTGGCAGATCATGGATTCCAAATCCATATTCTTTCCAATATACAGTACTTTCTCTAATCCTAAATGAACTAAGTTTGACTTATTTATGTAAGTCAAGCAGAATGATATTTTAAAGTTCAATTTCACTGATCCCATTGCCCACATAAATATCCCTAAGGTACCTCAAACTCAGCATTATCAAAATAAGTTCATCTTTTCCAAAACAAAATCTGCTTATTTTATTAATTTCGATTTCATTAAAAGTACTCCCATCTTTATCTTCACCCTTTATCTTCACCCTTTATCTCAAAAGACTTTTCACATTGATCAATACTACACACCAATGAAAAAGTGGACATAGGGTGGGTCAGGAGAAGGGTAATTATTATCCCAATTTATTGGGATAATATTATTATCCCAATTTTCAAAAATGGGAAGAGAATAGTGTCTGCAAAGTATGAGTCTGATTGATTGCTGAGAAATATCTAGGATGCATCTAGAAGGAAAATGTAAGGGTGTTTGCCAAGTAACAGCCTCTCTATCAGGAATAGCTCAAGCTAGTCTAACTTCCTTTTTCAACAGTTATTAAATTCATAGGTTAAGGAAATGTTGCAAATATAGTATGTAGATATAGTATGAACTATTTAGATGGCTGGACCCACAGAGTATTGCTAATGGACTGATATTGATTCAAAGGAACGTCTCTATTCGAGTATACCAGGAATCTATCTTCTATTGTTCAACGATTTTTAACTAAAATCAAAAAAGATATGTCTTCTTTTTCCAGTTTTACACATGATGTGAATATGGAAAAGAATGATAACATGCTGGATGACTAAATCAGGATCCAAAGAATATCACCACAAGCTAAAACCAGAGTCAGCAAACTATAGTCCCAAGGGCTAAATCTGACCTGTCACCTGTTTTCATGTAGCAAGCAAGCTAAGAATGCTTTTTTAGATTTGATAAAAAGGCAAAAAGACCAGATTTGGCACATGGGTCATAGTTTGATGACCCCTTGGCTAAAATAAGGAGATAATTCTAATAAAAATTAAACTTATTAAAGATGATGTAAAATGAGATTTAAGTGGGGTAGGGCTGTGCAGTTGGCTCAAAAAGCCAACTACACAAGTACAAGATGGTAGAGTAACAGCTAGACAGTCATTTCTTTGAAATATATTTGCACACGCTAGTGGATGGCAAGTTTAACATGAGTCATATAACATGGCAGTGAGATAAAGTTAATACTCGTCTAGGCTACTTAGGAAAGGCAGGGAACTCAGCACCACAGAGGCTCTGCGTATTCTAGCCTGGTCAAACTCCATCAGTTCATTTTGCATGGTCCCATTTTAAACAAGACTTACTCAAGGTGGATCACATCCAGAAAAAGGCAAAGAGAATAGTGAGAGGACCGAAGAACCTTCCATATAAGGATTTTTTAAATGGAACTGGAGAGGTTATTCCTGTAGAAAAGAAGACTTGGGTTGGACAGGAAGAAAAGGTTCATAGATTTAGAGAGCTAGAAAAACTAAGCTCATTCAAATTACCTTCTTTAAGGAAACTGAGGCCTAGAAAAGTTAAATCACTTCTCTAAGGTAACACAAGGAATAAACAGGAGATCTGGGACCCATGTCCTCCTCACTCTAAACTCATTCTTCTTTCCACTGTACCAAGTTGCTTCAACTCTTTGAAGGGCCATCAAATAGGAAAGGGATTTATTTAAATTTGTTCTATTTGACCCAAGAGGGCAGAGCTACGCAACATGGTTTGAGTGGAAGAGAGACAGTTTTAGACACAATACAAAGACAGATCCTAGTAATGCAAGCTCTCCAAAAGTGGAAAGGACCACCTTGGGAAGTTTAGTAGTGGATTCTCTTTCATTGAAAGTGTTTGAGCAAAAGCTAGACAACTACTTGTCTGGTGGGATGCAGAGAGGATTCTTGATCAGACACACATTGTTCTAAATGCTCCCTGTGGTTTCTTTCAACTCTGAGATTCTCTGATTCAGTAAACTTGAATACTTTACAACAATGTGAATACAATATCTTCAGTCATTTTGCCTTTCTATTGCCTATCTCCCATACCTGTCCGGTCATCCTGATCTATATTTTGCCACAGGACCCAGATGGCTCTGGAGGAGAGAGTGAGGCTGGTGACTCTGCACAGCCCTGCCCCACTTAAATCCAATTCATTTGCATCACCCTCCTAGTGACACTGGTCCTCTGAGAATGAAGGCCAATCTGTGAGTAGTAGAAGCTGCCCCACTGGGGACCCAACTAGCCAGTTATCGTTGGGCAATGCTGCTCTTTCCTTCCTTCCTTCTAAATCTGTCCTCCTTTCTGGAAGTCAGGAGAGGCGATAAGTAATCTCCACCAATGAGGAGAAAATCCCATATAGCTGGCCCTTTGAACCAATCGTTGTTACACTTTGTGTCTCCATTGCTTAAAATAATCCAAGCACATAGTAAGTGCTTAATAACTGCTAGTTAACTGACTGGCCCAACTTGATATAGTGTTAAATACTGCTCTTTAATAAAGCTGGTAAAATTGACTGTACAGTATTGGTGGAAGGTTCTGATTGCAATCAAATTAGACTATGTTTTGTTTTACCCATTCAATTTAAGTAAACATGTCTTTGCATGTATGTATATCCATATATGTTTTTTAAAAGATATGTAGGACACAAGTTTTCCATAAATAAAAGTTAATAAAGAGATTAGGCACCCTGTTCAATCTTTCAGGTTTCTATAAACCTAGCCTCTAATTTCCAGGGAAAAAATGTTTTTCCTATGTCTTAAAATACTATGATCAGTTAAATACCTAGATACTAAAGAATATGCTAGAATTATGGACCATTCCTTAATAAACCAAACAATGGCTATATAAAAAGTAAAGGCTACCATACTTTCTTCTTTCATTTAGAGTTTAAAAATATCTTAGACAGAAATGCCAAATTCTTCCCTACAGAGACAAAGGACTCCCACTGACCTCTCAGGAGCTACATTCAGAAGAAAGAAAAACACTGCCCCAAAGCATTTAAAATTTAGGGATCCATTTAGCTCTGAATGGGGGTGCAGTATAAATAGCATCTTATGAGAATCTGGCTTCACTAGCTTTCAATTTTGCTTGAGCTAGAACTTCTGATCACTATTATAAACAGTGTATAGGTTAATGTAGACAGATCCCTGTGGAGAACATAGCTTGAGGCAGAAGTAGGGGAGGAAACAAGGGGAGAAAATATTTCACAAAAAAAAAATCACAGCTTACAAAAACATTTACTGTTATTCTGTTAATGCTTCTGTTTGGTTGTTTAAGTAAGCAGCTCTTGCATAATATTTGAGGACTTCGTTCATTATAGTTCTTTTCTTGAGGCTGTTTATTTCTTTTCTGTATTAAGGCCTTTAGCCATAAACAGCAGCAGTATCTCTTCATTTCATGAGCTTTTCTTTCAGTTCTGAAATGTATTTTATAAAATTTCTTAAAATTCAAAATTCTATTTCCTAAGGACAGAACCTCTTATTGAACCTAACAAGTAGAAATATTAACAGTGTGATAGAATATGCTTTTACAAAATCTAATTCCTTTTAGAGAATTTTAGAAGATTCTCCCTATATAAGATTGTATACACACAATTTCAATTTTTCTTGATTTGATCAAAGTTATATCAGAGTTAAATCCTACTTAAGTCACCAGTGTAGACAGTAAAGCAAAGATGATCTATAAAATGCTTGATTGAAAATAGTACCTCTTCTGGAAAAAATCTTTTAGAGAGATTGTCCAATCTAGTAAGCCATATCAAGATACAAAAACATCATTTGTTCCATTAAGGGCCAGAGAGATAGAAGCAAAGTTAGCC
Source organism: Bettongia penicillata ogilbyi (assembly GCA_023548195.1). Classification (NCBI taxonomy): domain Eukaryota; kingdom Metazoa; phylum Chordata; class Mammalia; order Diprotodontia; family Potoroidae; genus Bettongia; species Bettongia penicillata. The sequence goes on along the minus strand of JAJHZJ010000551.1, from coordinate 1,651,103 downwards.
AAGGAACCTCTTGTCCGATTCATCTAAATAATGTATTTTCACTGATTTGGAAAGCAAAATAAGTTTAATAAAAGACAGACACAACAAACAACACTGGAAAGAGCTTTCATTTACTTCTAGGCGTAGAAATAAAAGTCCACTTGGAGTATGAGTCTGTTTATTTCAAATGGTGTTAGAAAAATGAAGCTTGGGGAGAAAACCCCAAACTTTAGCAAAGTTGTTTCAAATTAGATGAAAAAAAACACCAGAGTATTGAGAGACGAATCAAATAAACTAGCTCGTTAAAGAGTAGAGAAGACAAATGTTAACTCATCTAATTTCCCAAGTTGCTGTTTACTAAACAGAAAGGGTCAAAGCATACCCTTGTGAAGCTAAAAGCTTCGTTAAAAGACTATTTTCCTTTTCTCCTGTCTTTTCTGTCTTCATACAATAAGAATGTCTTCCTGTTTCCTCAACCTTAAGGTGACCCTTTGTTGCAATGTTATTTTGGCTCTTTCTTCAGGCAGCTGTGGTATAGCGGGAAAAGAACTAGTCATAGTCAGAGGACCTGAGTTTGAGCCCCTACTAAGCTACTTACTACTGTTGTGAGTTTTGGCAGATCATTCAATCTCTGTGGTCCTCAGTTTCCTCAGCAGGGCCAGATGATTTCCAAGGTTCCTTTGGCTCTAAATTCTATGACATAGGAAAGCAAAGCAATCAGATTGGCTTCGGAGGCCACTTTATGCTTCTATTAAGTCGTCTCTCTAGGCCTTAGTTTGTCATCTGTAAAATAAGGGAATTGGACCGGGTGACTTCTGAGGTCCCCTACAGCTCTAACTTGATCTCTATGGGTTTTGCCTTACACTGTTTTAGTGATAACTTGGATTGCTCAGGGGCACACCACAGAAGGGTGTACCACAAGGAAAGTGGTAGCGGTATTTTTGAAGCCAGCAAGTTGTGGAAGAGTTTCCTTATATAAAGTTTTGCTTGGATTACCAAAATATTATGACATTGGCACCTTATCCAAATATCTCATCTTCTCCTAAGGAATAATATACAAAAAGAGATTGATAATTATCAAATCCACTGGGATATCAAGGTGTTTTTTTCTTTTATATTTATCATTGAAAAGAATCACCTAATTGGTCAAAATATACAACATTTTCGAGAAACTAAAGTAAGTTAAGTTAGATTTATGCCTTTGGTGGGGTTTTGTACCAGAATTACTAGTCCCTTCCCCCCACCAGGGATGTTAATGGAAAGACAGAGACAGAAAAAGAGAGAGAGACTGAAACAAGAAAGAGGGAGGAAGGAAGGAAGGAAGGAAGGAAGGAAGGAAGGAAGGAAGGAAGGAAGGAAGGAAGGAAGGAAGGAAGGAAGGGAGGAAGGGAGGAAGGGAGGAAGGAAGGGAGGAAGGGAGGAAGGAAGGAAGGAAGGAAGGAAGGAAGGAAGGAAGGAAGGAAGGAAGGAAGGAAGGAAGGAAGGAAGGAAGGAAGGAAGGAAAGAAAGAAAGAAAGAAAACATCCAAGGCAGTCCTATTTGGAAGGTTTTGATTTTTTTTTTATGGTCATATTTTTTCCTTCCTTCCTAACCTTCCTTATTAGAAGTGATAACTAAATCTCACAACATTTCAGGGTTGTTAGGATAAGTATCTATTTTTTGAATTGCACATTTGAATCTAATCCAGTATATCTGAAATCCCTAAAAACTGGGCTAGAAATCAAATTCTTTCATGAGATATTTAGTACTTCCTTCTTTGAGCATTTTGGCTGCTATATCACCTAGAGATGAAGAAATTAAAACAAGGATTGGGAAAGTTGCCCAAATTTTTCAACCTTTCGAAAAGACATGGGGTTAGGTCTGTTAAGGTCAGTTTCTATTTTGACTGACAAACCACTCTCTTTTGGTCAGTCAAGAATTAAATAAGAGCTAGGGTTACATTTTCCAAATGGAGAATTTATTTTAGAATAAAAATATTTGAAAAGCTAGTTTTAAAAGCAAGATGCTCTCTGTTTAGCTGCATTATATAGACAGCGAATGAAACTAAACCAGAAAAAAATATCATAACTATGAGGGAACATTAATTGTTAAGATTCTAGTAAAAAAAGTGATAACTTATACTTAATATGTTTTCCTACCCAGAACCCTGATCTCATTAGTACAAGGAAGTCTTTCTACCAGTACAGGTAAGAGTACTTGATCTAAAACTTTCAGTGTCACAAAGCTTCTGAGACACTGAGGAGTTAAGGGACTTGCCCAAATAACAGACATTTTGTTTTAAACTGGGAATTGAGTCTTGATCTGTCTAACTAGAGACCAGTTCGCTATCCATCCCTCCACAGCTATCTATATATCGATAAGAAAGGGGAAAATAGTACGTTTTTATAGTGCATGCCACAAATGGTCTTATTGTATCTCTGTGAGGTTGAGAGTATATATAATATTATCTTGATTTTAGGAACCAAATTAAATTTTTCTGCTGAACTCTAGTCTATTAAGCTGACCAATAGCTGTAACTGTAAATCATAACATCACTCAACATTGACTGATTACAGTGTTTTACATATGACTAGATTTTAACAGAATCTTGAAAAACGTTCCTTTACATAATTTTACACTTGCATCAGAACTTTCTTAGAGTGATTGTCTAGATCAGTATTCCAAATTGTTGAAGATTTTAAGGGTCTTTTAAAAATAATTTTTCTTTCAAAAAATATCCATTTTAACCTAACTGAAAGATTAACAGAAAATCTTATGCTAAAGATTAACTTGCATTCACTTCAACTAAAATAGCAAACCTTAGCAATATTTCATGGTTTTTAAGTGAAAGATTTCAACTTTAAATATTTTAGGATATGAATTTATAAGTATAAGTTAAAGGAAAGTGGTCCTTGAACAAAAGTATAGAGAACTGGTTTAGGAACTCCCAACTTTCAAGCAGAAGATAAATTGAGTATAAGGTTACTGTCATACTGATCTACAAATTAATCATTAAGGAAATTGAGTCTTATAGAAATTAAGTGATTTGCCAAAGGTTACAGAGGAAGTATATGACAGAGTCAAGACCATGGGTCTCCTGTTCTCCTGTTCCTAATTCTAGGGTCTTATTCACTATATCATACTGTATTCCACACTACAAAGGTGGAAGGGGAGGGTGGTGAGGGAAAAAAGAAGAAAAAAAAACACGAGATGATCTCCAAGTGGACATTTTCTCTTGTTAAATATTTCTGAAGTGAAATTGCAATGACATGTTCTGTCTCCCAAAATGGACCAGTCCATGTGGTAGATAATTAGAGTAAGCAGTTCAGTGCCCTAGTAAAGTCAAGCACTATTTTAGATTTGTGCTTTATAAATCAATCCTAAAGTTCCCATCCGGTAAAAATCCAGTCTCCAGTTCTTGACCTTATTGCTCTACTTCTCTGAAAAGAGAGCCAGAATAATATTACAACATATTAGTTTGGGGCACAGAGAGTGGGGAAAAGGAAAGGGGAAGGGAATAAAGTATTCTCAGTATATGGTGGGGGGGGCAGGAAGATAGGCAAAAAAGAAGGAAAAGGCTATCTTGTAACTACTAAGCATGTGGACTTCATTGAGATGGATTTATTCAATCTTTGTCAAATCTATTCAAAATAAATCATCTGAAATGTTCTGCATTGGTTCATAAGCAGTAAGGATTTGATAGCAGACTCGCATGCCTGTCCTCTGAGGATTAGCCTAGCTAATTTGGAGAGGTTCTTCTTTTTTTTAATATAATTAATTTATTTGTTTTATTTTGATTTCAATAACAATCACTTCCATAAGTTTTAAATTTTCTCCCCCTCCTTCTGCGCTTCCACCCCACGATGACACACAATCTTATATATGGATTCTACACGTACATTCTTATTAAACACATTTTCGCATTAGTCATGTTGCATAAAAGAATTAAAACAAATGGGAGAAACCATGAGAAAAAAACAACAGCAAAGCACAAGGGAAAATAGTCTGTTTCATTCTGCATTCCAATTCCACAGTTCTTTCTCTGGATGTGGATGACATTTTTGCCTCAAGAATCCTTTGGGAATGTTTTAGGTCCTTGCATTGCTGTGAAGGGCTGAGTCTTTCAGAAACTGTTCTCACACATTGTGGCTGTTACTGTGTATATATAATGTCCTCCTGGTTCTGCTCATTTCACTCAGCCTCAGTTCATGTAAATTTTTCCAGGTTTTTTTGAAGTCCTCTTGTTCATCATTTCTTATAGCACCACCGTATTCCATTACATTCATATACCACAACTTGCTCAGCCATTCCCCAATTGAGGGGCATTCCCTCAATTTCCAGTTCTTGGATACCACAAAAAGAGCTGCTATTTTTGTACATGTGGGACCCTTTCCCATTTTTATGATCTCTTTGGCATACAATCCTAGAAGTGGTATTGCTGGGTCAAAGGGTATGCACATTTTTGCAGCTTTTTGGACATAGTTCCAAATTGCTCTCCAGAATAATTGGATCAGCCCACAGCTCCACCAACAATGAATTAGTGTTCCAACTCTCCCACATTTTCTCGCATTTATCATCTTCCAGTTTTATCATGTTAACCAGTCTGATAGGTGTGATGTAGTACATCAGAGATGTTTTGATTGACATCTCTCTTATCAATAGTGATTTAGAGTATTTTTACACATGACTAGAGATAGCTTTAATTTCTTCCTCTACTGCCTGTTCATATCCTTTGACCATTTATCAATTGGGGAATGACTTGTATTCTTGTAAATTTGACTCAGTTCTCTGTATATTTTAGAAATGAGGCTTTTATCACAGACACTAGTAGTAAAAATTCTAGTCTAGTTTTTTTGTTTCCCTCCTAATCTTGGTTGCATTGGGTTTATTTGTGCAAAAACTTTTCAACTTAATGTAATCAAATTATACATTTTGCACTTCATAATGTTCTCTATCTCTTGTTTGGACATAAATTTTGAAGAGATTCTTCTTATTAATGAATTTTTCAGGCCATAGCAACTGTCTTTGAGCATCCACCAAAGCCACAGAGCAGCTGCAATCTGTCGCAGAGAAAGTATCATTGCCAATGAATTAATAGATCTTTAAAATATTGAAATATAAATTATTGAAATACAAATAAGATCAAGTTGGCAGCCAGAAAGGGAAAAAACAGATGGAGAGTGGCTGTGAGCCAGAAATCAGGTAGACTGGTAAAAACAGGAAAAATAACTGACCAGACATTCACTTTGACCATGCCCTTCCCATCTACTATGACATTCAATCCTGAGAAAGAGAGAAAGAGAGAGACAGAGAGACAGAGAGAGACAGAGACAGAGAGAGAGAGAGAGAGAGAGAGAGAGAGAGAGAGAGAGAGAGAATGAAGATACCTCAGAGGCTATACAGAACAACTTCCCATATTGTACAAAAGTTACTTTGTAGAATTTCCAAGAGATGAGCCTATAGTGATGAGGTATTCACTATCTCTTGATACAGGCTATTCCAATGCTAAATGGTTCTAATTATTTTTTTAAAGTTATTAACATAAGAAATTATGTTCAAGAAAGTCTGATCTACACCTCTAATGGTAAACTCGGGGAACTCGAGCCCTTGAGACTAAATCAAATACCAATCTAATACAGTTTCTTTTTTCATTAATAACAGCTAACATTAAAGAGCACTTGCTATGTGCCAAGCAGTGTGCTAAGCACTTTTCCAAATATTATCTTATTTGATCCTTATAGCAACCCTAGAAAAGTAGGTGCTAATAATTATTATCCCCATTTTACAGATAAGGAAACTGAAGCAAACAGAGGTTAAGTGACTTGCCCAGGGTCACACAGATAGTAAGTATTCAAGGCTACATTTGAACTCAGGTCTTCATGACTCTAGGTCTATACTCTGTCCATTTCACCACCTAGGCACCTAGCTGTAAGTTTTTCATTAACAAAATGAACTTGTTGTAAACATGTTTTTTTGAGGTATTGTTGAAGTGATTTCCTAAGGCTTCACTAGATTTATGAATATAATAAAATAATATTGCAAGGGTTACTTGAACATTGCAAAGTTAAACAATTATTAAAATGTAACTTTCAAAGAAGTAAATTAGAAAAAACGAATGTGACGATTCAGAATAGAATACCTTGAAAGCATTGACACTAAGATATGTGCTTAGTTATCTGGAATCTATTAGCTAAGATTCTCTATTAACTGATGCTCTTGCCATTGTCTATCACGGTAATAATTGCTATCCATATCTGCAAAAGTTTGCTACATACATGTTCTGGGTCTTGAGAGAAGCTATGATGCCTAAAGAATAGGAGGTGTTTGAACATCTACATTTTACATCTACCTGGTATACAATTTTAAATGGTTTTATATTCAAGTAATAGGATCAAGTACAGCAATGTGCTTTCTGGATCTATGGAAATTAATGGTGAAAATGGCCCAACCCTATCTAAATGTATCCTGTTTCAGTTTGCACAATGTAGAATCAAAAATTTTTTGAAAATTCTAATCTAAAAAATTTGGTGCCCTTTATTATAGAGTAGCTACATTTATTTATTTTGAATTAAGTATCTATAAGATGAAATCAACAGGAATCAATGGATTAGGAATGTTTATCCCAGGGCTCAACTCCATTTGCATTAGATTCTTTTAACTTGCTGTTTTGTGCCTGAGTGATGGATAGATAGCTTTGATGCGAACATGGGAGAAGAGAAATCCTGTTTCTTCTAGCTTCCAGAACAGCAAGTGAAGTAGGATTTTTTGCTATTTTTCTGGATTGAGTTTTAGCCAATCAAGTCCCTTTGATTGAGTCTTATTTTTGATTAAATCAATCAAGAATCTTTGATTGGAAACAGTGTATATACATACATATATATGCATATATATGTATGTATGTGTGTACATATGTATGTTGTATTGCTTAGAGAGAGAAGCAAAGCTGAGAGAGGAGAAAAACAAAGTTGAGAGAGAAGTGACTGTGAGAAGGATAGGGAAACTTGCTTGTGGGGAGGTCTAACAGAAAGAATGTTTGTGATGTCAGTGTTCAGTCTGCTGATCTGTGTTAATTCCTCAGATAGAAGCCATCTCTTGATCTGTGTAAATTTTTCAGACAGAAGCCCTGTCTGTTGGTCTGTGTTGAATCCTCAGACAGAATCCCTGTCTGTTGGTCTTTATTTGTGAACTGAGGGGTTAGTGTTGGTTGTGTGTATAAATATTGTTATAGTCCTTGTTAAGCTTTGTTTTCTTAGAAACAGAAGCTGCAGGCAGGAGCCCCTGGAACCTGCTGTCAGGCAGAAGCAGGAAGAGTTTGGAATGGATCGGTCCCTTTGAGTTGAGACAAGGAGCAGGAGCAGAGAGTTGCCTGCATGTGAACCCAGGCAAGAGCTGGGAGCAGTCAGCCCATGGAGGAGGAGCCTCTGGAGGAGGAGTCATGGGGTTTGGAAGTCAGCCTCAAGTCAAGATGAGAGAGGACTTTATTTGGACACTGTGTATTGATTAAGGAAACTGTTCTTACAGTCATCTAGGGATGGATGCTGTGTTATTTTCTGCTACCCCTTAAGGATGTATCATGCTAAGGAAGAACTTAACCTGGGACCCCTTGATTTTGAGGATGCAGTAAAAAATGCTATGTGCCATATGACATGATGAGTGTTATGAGATATATATATGTATATATATATATATGTATTAGATAATATGTTTTGTTTAAGGATACTACTATGAATGTTATGCTTTACTTTATTGAACAATATTTAGTTTATTGCTAAATAGAGAGTCCATTACACTATGCAATTAGGCCCTTAAAATTATTCACAGCAGCAGCCAGGTCCCAGGTATGCTTCCATGTTTGGCGTTACACATATTCAGGACAAAACACTTGGTTCCAATTCTCTACAGGGAGGGATCCCAAAAAGGAAAGAAAAGACTTAACATGCAGAGAAGCCAGTGCTTCCACCATATTCCTATCCCCAGCTTACTACACTGGAGACTTGGGGGAATTTCCCCTTGAGTGAGATCTGGGACTCTCTCTTTTATGGTTGAGGTGAGGTACATCATAAATAGCAGGAAAACTCATTCACTCTGTATTTTCTGGTATATTTTATTCTACATAATTTCTCTGATTTGTGTTTGCAGTCAACTTAGATAGATTGGTTTATTTGCTCTACACTCTGTGTCATTGTATAACTGACACTTGGTGACAAAGGAGTCAAGTCTTGGATCTATAACTTGGGGTATCCCTCCCTATTAAGGAATAGCAGATAAGAGTGGATGGTGAACTTAAAATTTCCTTTCACTAGACTAACAATATTTGGGGGGGGGGGGTAGAGAGATATAATGTTAGCCTGGTACCCCCTCTCTGTGGAGAGCAGAGAGACCAGCCTCAAGCCCCTAGTCTTTTCCTCTCTGTATGACAGGAATCAAAATCTTCCTTGGAGAAGAATGAGCAAAAGAAATTCTTGAGACATGCCTTCATGCCTTCCTGCAATCTTTATCTTAGACAGACCTATGTAGACATACATAACCTATGTGGGCAATGCACACACATATACATACCGATACCACACACACACACACACACACACACACACACATGCACATCCTATACATATATGAGTAACCAAGAATTTGTTCCACATTAAAAAAAATAATAAACTTTTCCTTAACATGTTTGAAGCATGTATTGCCAGAAAATAAGGGTTAGTTTTATGGTATAGTATAGTGTGGCAACAATGGAAGTAACAGTCACCTCTCAATATAAGCGATACTCACATTCTTTGCATACTCACAAACCAAGCCTTAATGACTGAAACTAAAGACAGACAATATTTCAAGTTATTAAAGTTTTTTTGTTGCATGTCACATAATTTGCATTTTTGTTCTCATTTGGTTTTGGGTAACTTCAAGACTAGCCATACTCAATACAAAAGTGCCCGTGTTTTAAATGGAAACTATCTGTTGCTTTCACCGAAAACAAGTGACATAAAGTAATGAAAAGTTTAATAATGAAAATAAACAAAATTAACAGGAATTCCTCTAGGCTGAAGGTCAGATTAGCGCCAAGACTATTAAAATGTCTGGAACCCAGACAATGCCTCAGCAGTTCATAAGTTCATTCATTATGGGAAAGAGGAGGAAATGTGGTCTGATACTGCTGTCAGGTTGAAGAATATCAGTAGAGCTTTGCAAAAATGATGTATGTACTCATTCAAATACACCAAATGCTATTTAACTTAATTTCCTTTTTAAACATGTACTTAGCCTTCCTCAATTGCTGATGGGCAAGGAAATGTTTTAACCCACAGGACATTCTGCTTTACTGATAAATGTACTCAAATGTAACAAACTTTTCCCATAAACATATTTTCTGCATAAGACCTCAGACATGCTGCTATATCTAGGGCATTAACTCTTATTCCTTCATTCTCCTGGTTCTATTTTCTATTCAGAAACTCAGCCTTTCCCCTACTCTACTGCTTTTCTACTGGATTATGTATCACCTTCCTTCTCCCCTAAAAATTTTACTATTATTGCCAAGTTAGTCTCAGTTTGTTCATTCATTCATTAATTCATGGAACTAAATTAAATCCATTGATCCAACCAATATTTACTTGGTGTCCTCTCTGTAAAATGTTATGCCCTGGGTAAATACAAAAATAAATGAGATATAAAAGTCCTAGGTCATATGGTAGAAGGAACACTGGATTGCTAGTACAAGCTGTGACGCTAAAACTCTCCATGACAACCATGAAAAATTCACTTAGCCCTTCTGAGATTCAGTATCGTCAACTTTAAAACGATCGCTTGGCATTTTGTGTCTGAATGAGGGGCAGAGTTGCTGAGAACCTGGGAGAGGAGAGATCCTGATTCTTCTTTTCCAGCTTCAAAACAGAGCATTTTATTCCAATTTTCTTCGGAGAGGAATTAAATGGTATCTAAGAGCACTTTCAATTCTAAAGTTTAATCGTTCAAATAAAGATAAATACAATGCAAATTTTAATATTATAAATGCTTAAGATGAGCACGCAGTACTGCCTCCAGGGCTAATATCCATCTCCCACTCATTCTGCTGAGATGGGACTGTAGGTGGTGTTGACTATTTCTCCTCTCAGGTTCTAAGGGTTACCCAAAGGGGCTAAAGTTTCTAATATTGTCATCCATGATCTCCATATACTAATTACCAAATTGGAGTAATTAGCTTTTAGAAAGGATACTTACAGCAAAGATAGCTGTAACAAAAACATCCACTCAAACCAGAGTACAATCTCCTTTTAAACACAAGGCCTCCAGGGAGAGAAGACTCCCAGATAAAGGACATTGGTGGCCAAAGTGTGAACCCACAGCTCCTGATTACCGAAAATCTTTTTCTTTCTTTATGGAATCTTCATGAAGTTCCCTTTTAGGAGTAGCTTTCTGCTGACCTCCAAAGGTCACATTCCCCTAGAGGCCTAAAGCTGGCTTTCTTCTGGGTATCTTGATTGTCACTGATGTATCTCTCAGCTTTCAGTGCAATTGTAGCTGACAGTCACTGCTGCTGCAAGGACATCGCTGTCACTCCAATGGGAACTCCAGGGCTTCTGACCTTGTGAAATTCATAAGGTTGTCACCTGCAAGGATATGCTGGAGCCAGCCCAAACTCATTGTGAAATCTTCAGTATGAGCATTTCCCCCTGAAAATTAGCCAAGTCTATAACTGGGGATTGATCTATTTTTTATTGTCTAGACATTAAGAAAGTAATGGAGAAAATGTTAATAATGCAAACGAAACTTAAAAGTGTGTCATGTGTAACTTTTTTTCCTAGAAAGCTGGTTGTTAAACATTTACCAGCATCCCTGCCCAGAGGTGACCGCTAGCATTTATATAGTGCCTCAGTGTTTGCAAAGAACATTACGTATATTATCTCCTTTGAGCCTCCCAATAACCCTGAGAGATAGGTGCTACTATCGGTTCCATTTTGTGGATGAGGAAGTGGAGGCAGAAATAGGTTAAGTGACTTGCTCAGGAAGACACAACTCATAAATGTCTATAAAGCTATTGGCTTGAGCTCCTCTTATGGAATATTTCCCCACCACTGTTAGCATCCATTTATTGATGGTTCAGTTCCATTATCCAATTAACATTAGTTAGCTTTTTACAAAGTGATGTTCATTTTGCAGACATAGCAAGAAACAAATATGAACATTTTCCCCCAATACCTGAGGGGCATACTCTTCTCCATGCTACTTTAGTCTCTGGAAAACTGAAATATAGGCTCAAACATAAAAAAAAAAAAAATACAGAGCATTAGCCCCACCAAGTTGGCATGCCAATTTGTCTGTTGGTTGAGTCTGTGTGTCTTAGCTACCATCTTACTGAGTCCCAAAAGACTTGATCCTAGACTGACTGCAAATACCTGACATGTATTCCACTCCTGGTCCTCTTCATCTTTCAAGGCTTACAAGGCCAGAGCCGTATCCAATCGCCTTCCCCTAAAACAAGAAAGAACATATGACATGGCAAAGAACTAGGGCCCATGTTGATGGACTTCATGTCAGCCTCACATGAAGAGTGCCTCTCCCCTTATGTCACTGTCTGTCTTTTCTTACTGAAACAGTCATACAGGAATGAAGGAGACTTCAAGGGACAGGCTTAATAGGAATATATAAGGCAGCCCTTGAAATCACATCTCTTTAAATTGTTTTGTCTAAAACTAAAGTTTACCCTTGGAAATTCTAACATGATCTACAATTCATGTCTAAGCCTTCATATTTGAGGGTCAACGGGATCCCTAGATTCTTTAGAAGCATTCAAGATAATGCATATATCAATACAGGTCAGCTTTTTATCACCTTACAAAAAAATACAAAAATACATTAAAAAATAATACAGTAAATTCATAAAGCACACAGACATGGAAGCGTGTGTGTGCATGCACATACACACACAGACACACACACATCCAGATACGAACAATCAAACAGGGGGAAAAAACTTCACAATACTGGAGCCAGAACCAGGGCAGGTGGAGCTGCCCTGACTCATGAAGGCAAGGTGAATAAATCAGTCATGCCTCAGTCTTCTGTAACCCATGAGGATTAGCCTTCCTCGGGCTTCTTCACACTTAGCTTCTGGCCTCTGTTGCTTTCCACCAAGCTCCCTGGCTACCAGACTAGGAACTGGGCCAAAGCCTAGACAGGTCTATTGGTACCATCTATGAAGCCTCCCTCTCCTCAGCCCAAGTCCTCTTCTCTTCTTGCTCCTAAACAGGAAATTACAATAAAATCCACTCCAAGCTGAAAAAAGGTGGCTTTTACCATTGCCCCTGGGAAGGGTGGTCCAATCTGCTGTCCTAGGAGAGCAAACTTCCTTATCCATCAGAATCTCTGACTCAGAAACACAGGCTGCCTAGGAATAGGTTCCTTTTCTCTATTATCCCTCCCTATTCCGTCATACCATGTTAATCCCATGCATCCTGTGTCCCCATGCCATTTTATTCTCTCCTTGCATTGTGCCCCATGAAATTCCCATTCCATTGCTAACAAAATATCCTTCAAGTTAAATCTTTTCTTCTAATGTTCCTTCTATCTTCTTTCCATCGCAGAAAACTCAAATTCAAATAAGCCTAATTTCAAGGTTATTACAGATAGAAACAAAATACTTTTCTGAGTGCACATGAAGTTTTCTTCAGGATCTGTTCTTTAAAAAAAAAGACTTAAAAAGATCTGTAACTGTGTATCTGTGTTTTTTTGATCCCAAACAAAAGCATCTGCTAACCTGACATCAGATTGTGAGTTGTGGTCATTACCATGACAAATTGGGGCTGTAAAGTAAATAAGTACCATTGCCACTGTGGACAGACAATAAGATACCTAGGAATAAATTCTTACAAGTATTTTTTACTGACCATGACAATAGGTCTTTATAGGGATAGGCTTCTGCCCACCCTGAATATTTACATACATACTTATAGGAATAGCATTTATACATTGAATAAAATCAACCTGTATACTTGCAAAAAGTCTCTACCATTGAGATAGGAGTAAGCTACCTTTGCTTTTACAAGCTTCAGGCACGATAGCCTTGGAAAATAAGGCAGCTCATACAATACTGGTAGCCACAAAAGAAAACATTTGGAAGAAGTCCAATCTTTTCTTTTCAAAAAAGAATTTACATTTTGAACTTAACATAAAACAAAAAAAAGAAAATTTTAATATACAAAGTAGAAAAGGCAGATCATAAGTGTTTTTTAAGTAAATTCATAGCAGATATATGTTTATGAATTCCACATAGCTTTTTTTCATAAATAATCAAAAACTTTAAAGTCAAAACTCATTTTCTAATATTTAGTACACTACTTAATATTCATTAAAATATATAGGGACTGTTATAGGTCAGGCATGGCTCAGGCCAGTACAGTTCAGGAATGGAATGAAATGAGGAACTCATAGACCATCTTAACAGTTTACTTACATGGAAAAGATATTCAGCAGGGATTCAGTATGGGTTCAATATTTAAACCTATTCCAAGTGGATATAGACTCCTGGGAAGGTCTTTCTGACTCAGCACTTCCCATCACCCATATGTAGGACTATGTCTGATCAAATCAGTGTGTTGATTCACTTGGCAATCACAACATCTATCAAATCTGAAGAGCATGCCTCTTCATGACCTGACCTTTTTATGTCCCAGGCAACAAGGAACTCAAGTCTTAGCTCTCTGAATCAATCAATTTTCAGAAACAGCTTCTCTACCTTTTAAGGAAAAACTAGACCAGACTATTCAATGAAATTCAGTAAATATTTATTAAGGGTCTACTATATGCCAGGAACTGTGCTAGGCACTGGGGACACAAAAAGAGGAAAAAGATAGACCCTGCCCTTAAGAAGCTAATGGGGGGTGACAATATGAAAATATATATATATATATATATATATATATATATATATATATATATATATATAGAATACTTGAATATACTTGAATCCACTACTTTGGAATTTCAATCAGTTAATGCCTGCTACACACACAATTGCACTTTAAAATTCCTACCTCTACTTTTCTATTATGATTTACTTCCACTCTCTGGACTATCTCTTTAGTAATTATGATATTTTCACTGTGCTTCAAATATCCACCGTGTTAATTCAAAATTCTGTTTTTTCCCTTAGTTTCTGACTTTGATCTTCCCATTCCATTTTATGTCTACAATAACTAATAAATGTCTTGTAATTCAAACAAGCTCTAAAACGAATTATTCCTTTTTTTGCATGCTTGTAATATGCCATTGCGGAGGAGGGAAGGAGAGGGGTACTTCTGTTAATTTCCCAACCTCATACGTTTCTGCTGGCAGATCATATTTCACATGTTCCTATTTAAAACCATTAATTTCAGTTTTCTTTTTCACTGCTCTTTCTTTCCTTCTTGCAAATTAATACACTTTTTTGTATTAGACAATTACATCTCTAGATATTGTGTTTCTTATGTTTAAATATGTGTTCTAGTACTCGGGCAGCAACAAGCTTCCTTTCGGCTCTATGGTACTTGAACTCCTTATAAAATTTCTTGACTCAAGCAAATTTCTTTATTACTGGGTCAGATATGATAGTTCCAGACTTCCAAAGATATTTTATCTTTTTATAGTTAATTCCCTTTAGGGTCCTAAGTAATTACAAGTAGGTCTATCTATGTTTTGCTTTCATTCACTAGAGCTAGGGTAGCCAGGTGGCACAGAGGATAGAGCAATGCCCCTAGAGTCAGGAAGAGTTTGAATTCAGCCACAGAATCACTAGCTGTGTGACCTTGGACCACACACAGCCTGTCTTTGCTCCAGTTTCTCAACTGTAAAATACAGATGATAATGATTGTACCTACCTACTATGGTCAGGATCAAATGAAAACATATGTAAAATGCTTAGCACAGTACCTGGCACATGGCAGATGCTACAAAAATGCTAGCTGCTGTTCACCATCATCATCATCATCATCAATTCAATTCAAGATCACTTACTCAGATGCAATCCAATGAAGAAATTAAACTTTTCCTGCTAAATATAAAGCACTTCACTCATAGATATACACATGTACATATGCATACATACACATAGTTCTCAACAGATTAAACCTCCCCTGTAACTATTTTCTAAGAATTAAAAGAAACTACCCCTTAAGGTCGGTATATAAAAAAAATTAAAGAGCAATGCTCACTAGGAGAGAATTCAAAGAATTCATAGAATTCAAACAATTATTCAATAACAATTATTCTGAACCATTTGCCTTGAAAGAAAGCAAAGCAGTTAAAAATAAGCTTTCTCTTCTGCAACTAAGTGCCCCAAAATGCAATTTTATGATATAGGAAATAAAGTGAGCATAGGGTTTGAGGAAATCTTAAACCTTGAAAATTTCCATGGGAGATACAAGGAGAGTCAGAAAAAAATATAAGTATGAAAAAGTGGCTAATTGCAAATGTTCAATTTTCTAAATTTCTAACTGGACAATCTATGGTTAATCCAGAGAAACATTATGATGAAAAGTCAATACAAATGCAATTTTATTCCCATTACAACATGCAAGTTCATATTCAAAAGAATATGCTTGATTTAATTCATTTCATTCATGTCTTCTCCCATGAACTCAAAAGCTTTCCATCATCTTTCTTCCTGCCTTCTGATTGGGTAGATGACAGGAAGGGAAGTTCTCTGTTTAAACTAAGTTTTAACTGATTCCAGTTCCATTAGAGAGTCTTCCCTTTCTCGCTGAGAAGTAAAATGGGAGGGGGAAAAAAATCACTCTCCAGCAATCATTCAACCATGCAACTATAAAAACAATAAAGTAGCTGTTGTTGTTAGATTCATTATGGTCGTGGCTCTTGCAAGCTCTCAGCACTAAATTAATTCTTCAAAGTGTCCTTCTTGCCACAGATGGTTAAATTCTTTTTACATGTTTTTCCCTTCTCAGTAACAGCTAAGGCTTGCTGCTGGAAATGGCCTTTATTTGCCTTTTCTAAGTACATTATCTTACCTAGATTAAATGATTCTCTCTAGATTCATCCTAAGGATAAAAATTCTACTTCTCCTAAAACTGACAGTTTCTAGAACTATGAGTGTATATGACATAAGATAAATGTCTTCTTTTTCAGGTTACCTTGGAGTTCACCCTTCCCGTAGTACCGGAAAGCACACCCAACACAAAATAGATTTAGCCAAGTGTTCAAGGGACTCAGAGTGACGGGTCAGAGAATGTGCTGCTCAGAAACAGGTTCAGTATCCCATATTCATCCTCCTCCATATTCAAGTTCAGTATCCCATATTCATCTAGAATTAAGGGGCACAGAGAGAGAAGACCCACAAGAGAAAAGAAGCGCACTGGCAATAGTAATTCAGAGAGCCCAGTGTACCCTCTGGAATTCTCTGAAGTTCAAAAAATTGAGGGACTAATGATCTGAAACAATTTAAGGACCCCCAAATCAGCAGCACAAATAGCAGATCGACAGAACCAACAAACAGGACCAAGAAGTTCCACAATCCTCAGAGAAAACAGATCACAGAGCCTTGAGTAAAGAAGCAAAGTTCAAGACTTTGAGATAACATCAACAGATTCCAGAGCTGTGGCTTATCTCAAAAGGTCTATGACCTTCATTTAGGAACAAATAGTTTGCTCACACCCAGAAGCTAGGCAGAAGAGTCTGAAACCATTTCAAGCATGGAGGTTGTGAAGCCTTCATGCCATACACTAGAGATAAAAAAACACATACATGTGAGGTATGTACATCAGAAGCCAGTATAAACCTGAACCAGCTCCTGCTGAGAGACTAAACTCGGAAGGAGCTACATAATTGCCAGGCTCTGAACCAGTTCTTATCAAGCAGCTTAAACAAGACAGGGACATTAGCCTGTCAGGATCCTTGCCAGAAGAGTTCATTGATAAAGCCTTGCTTTCACTTTTGGTCAGCCATGTGTCTTCCAACACCGGCAGTTCAGGCAGGAGTCCAAGCGTCATTGAGTCTCTATTTAAAAGTTTGTAAGATCTCTTACCTCGCCATGGACCTCAACTGTCGGTGAGGGACAACCACCAAGTTAGGCTCACCAGTCAGAGAGAGCAACAGCTTGGGGAATGACCCCAGAATTGTTGAAAAATGCCCCTAGTGCTTTGTGAGTTCTTATTTATATTCAAAAAAAATTGCTCTTTATTCTTGTAGCTACAAAGGACAAAGTTCTATAGCTATGCCCTTCATCAGACTGACTAAAGAAGAATTTATGTAGGGTCTTTAACACCGGATTGATAAGACAAATACATAAATGAAGTAACAATAACAACGTAGTAGTTAACTTTATGTAGTACTTACTATGTGCCAGGCAATGTGCTAAATGCTCTATAATTATCATGTCATTTAATCCTTACAACAGGTGCAATTATTATCATGTCCATTTTACAGATGTGGAAACTGAGATGAACAAAGATTATGTGCGGTGCCCACAATCATACAGCTGGTATGGGTCTGAGATCACATATCTGAGTATCTGAGTTCACATTTGCACTCAGGTCTTCCTGCTTCTACGACCGGTAGTCTAACCACTTCACCATCCTAGCTGCTCTGGTAGCACAGAAGCGGATAGAACACAGTTGAGGAAGAAGTAGTAAAGTTGGAAGACAAACCAGGTGAGTATAAAGTTGAGTGATGAATAAGGATAGTACAGAGTAAGGTGTGGTTGGAACATTCCAGGAGCAAGTAACATATTAACAGAACATAACTACAACAAACTGAGTAGTGATCAAGTTTTCCCATGGGAAATAAAATTTCTCAGTCTTTCAGAACAATGACTGTGCAGTAACGTCAAGCTTTCTAGAAGCACAACAAAGTAAGATAGGATTTAGAATCCTGATTTCACAGTAGTCTAGATAACAGACATCCTTCATCTACTTTGTCCTATATGAACAGTTAAGTCAAAACTCTTATGTGACTATAAATCTCATTTAGAGGACTCTGCAAGGTTCTGGGGCTTGATGTATTCGGCATGGTTTCATTGACAAGCAGGAATATCTGGATGACCTGCCCACCACTAAAGAATGCACAAATGAAAAGCAATTTTAAGTAAAGTCACAGAGATCATCATTGAAACAGAAAAAAAAAAAGTAGTACTTGTACTACCCAGGTTTTCAGGCCCAATCAAGGCTTTGAATAGTAAAGTCAAAGGGAAACAAATAAACAATATCTAATTTACATGCCATTATAATTTTCAGTCTACCAAATAGTATCAAGATTATAAAGAATACAAATTAATAGAATAAAAATGAAAACATACAAAAAGAGTTAGAAAATTTAATTCAGGCACCTACTAATTTCCTGAATATAAGAAATGTCTTTGAATAAATGATTTTTTCCTGATCTATAAAGATGCAGTGTTGTGTTGTAGTGTGAAATCGTCAAACTTGCAGTCTATGGAGACAAGCAGTGCAAAAGATTAAAATATGACTGGGAAAAGTTTTACTAAATAAAAATATTCTACAACATAAATAATGTTATTTTGTGGTTTTCTAAGTGAATATGCAACCCAGAAATCTATCTATTTGAGTTTGGTACCACTAGTGTAGTGATAAAGAATCTGCCTCAAAGTCAGAAAAAAATAGGTTCAAGTCCCTTCTCTGATACAGACTCTGTCTACATGACCCTGGGCACATCATTTAACTGTTCAATGCTCTAGGCAATTTTCTAAAAATTATAAGTTGCCAGTAAGATATCATTCTGTATCGGTTGAGGGTATTTCCTCATCCAGGGAACTCATTGTACCAATAATATGAAAGATCGAGTTCTTACTGTTTCTTGAACTATAAATTTAGTCCTTTATTGCAACAAAATCAGGAGAAAAACTTATTCACTTAGTCAAGTCGAAAAGCTAGGAAGACTTTAAAAATTAATTGCCAAATTTGAAAGACTAATGGATTTCTAAAAAGTCCCCCTCTGATACTTTAACATGGCAGTGGGGATAACTGTGGATCCTTGAAAGCTATGCCACGAGCACACAAGCTCTGGAAGTTTCTACCACTATGAAAATGATAATGAACTGTGTCTCTTTTCTGAAAACCAATCTGAGTATCAAGATGCTCTAAGTCATCAGTATACTGGCCACTAGGTGGTGAATGTTTTGTCATGTCAGCCTAATAAATTAGTTAAAATGCCCATAATAAGTATCTGAAAAAAAACACAATGAAAATAATTGCAACTTTTCTGACTACACATCTTTGTAGAAGAGGATTAAGAGAAATTTTGAAAGAACACAGTACCTTCTAAGTAAAATCGACATATACTTTGATAGGACGCAATTTCAACATTGGTGGACAGGGCCTGGTACACAGTAAATACTTAAATGTTTATTGATTGGTCAATCAATGGGAAAGCACAGAGAAAAATATGTGTTGGATAATATAGTTCAAGAGTAAGGAATGAGAGACATCGAAGACTTCTAGACTTTGTGGCTGTCCAGTCATTTCTTGACAGAGATGTTAGAGTAGTTTGCCATTTCCTTCTCCAGATCATTTTACAGATGAAGAAACTGAGCCAAACAGGGTTAAGTGACTTGCCCAGGGTCACACAGCTAGTAAGTTTCTGAGGCCAGATTTTAACTCAGGGAGAGGAAATCATCCTAAGTGTAGGTGTGGCACTCTATCCACTACACCACCTTGCTGCCCCAACTACATAAAAACATCATAGCATAAATTATAGATATTTTCTCAGAGAAAGGAATCAGAAGCTATTGGAATTGACAACTATCAAGTAACATCACCCATCAAAAAATGAAATGGCCTGTGCACTGGCTTTGGAGTCACAAAGATCTGAACTCAACATCCTGACTCTTGTGGATATGTTTTGCATGGTAGCATATGTTGAAATTGCTTGTCTTCTCAGTGGGGGATGGGGAGGGAGAAAGAGAGAGAATTTGGAACTCAAAGTTTTTTTAAAAATGTTAAAAAATAAATTTAAAAATGTTTAAATTTGTTTTAAAATACCTGAATTCGAATTCTGCCTGGCATATGACTTTGGATAAGTGATTTGCCCTCTCTGAACCTAGTTTCCTCCTCTCTAAAGTTAGAGAGGTTGAGTAAATTATTTTTAAGGAAAGTTCTAGTACTAGACAGATGAAATCAATTTTATCTTCATAGATAAGAAATGACTCATTATTATGACTCACAACTGATGTAAGAGTCATCTTTGAAACATTTTATCTTCTATCTTGCCCTACAAGAGAAGAGAGAAGATGGGGCTAAGGGAAGGGATGGGGTGTGGTAGAAGGGAGGGCAGATTGGGGGAAGGGGTAATCAGAAGTCAGGTGTCGGGTGGGAGAGGGGAGAGATAGGGAGAAAATTTGGAACTCAAAATCTTGTGGAAATGAATGTTGAAAACTAAAAATAAATAAATTTATTACAAAAAAAAAGAAACACGTTATCCTCTTTGTCATTGACAGAACAAAAAAAATTACTATTAATACAAAGCAAAAAGAGAATAAAAATGAAAAAGAAATATGATGTACAACTAAGACAACTCAAACTTGACTTATTTAATCAAATTATTGCAGTTAAAATAGGTGGAGGAAAGGACATAGACACTGATTATGACAAATTTATGCTGACATTTAAGTGATATAAATTAATTGCCCTTATAAAGGAGATCAAAATATTCTAAAAACCATCCTCATCAGCAAATATTTATACCATTTACCAAGCAGAAAGTTATGGAAAGTGCAAGCTAAAGAATATAAGTTATTTGCAAAATCTTATGGAGAAAGATTATTATATGCAGCATAAATTCAAAAAATTAAAAAAAAAAAATCATGTGAAGCACTGTTTCCGTATTCTGAAGACCTGTCCAGCTAAGTTCCTTAGAGTCTCACAGACAGAAGACCAGCCACCAAATGATGGCATATTTTTGACACACTACTACTCGTGAAAACCTTTTGCCAGAATGAAGAAATCATCAGTCATTTGAAATATTCAAGCACTTTTAAACTCTTTTTTTTTAAAAAAAAGTTCTCAATTTCTTTCATCTCTTTATGTTTGCATTTCCCTAATGAGTCCATGACTTCAACATTATCTGTATCTTCCAAGGATTTATTCTTTGGAAAATAGCTGGGTTTTTTTTTATTGCTGTTTCCTTTCACAAATGGAAAAAGAGCAAGATATAATTAACCTGCTGTGGGCATATGTTTTAGACCACAAAACATACCAACAAGACCTAATTTCCTCTAGGTTAACATAATAAAGAAAGCTAATTACAAAATCAGAACTGGAAGGAAAGGAGGGGGAGTCTGATTCTAACTCCATAGCCAAAAATAGCTTAAGAGAATCTCAAAGTCAGTTTAACAAATTGGGATAGTTCTACCTTATTCTCAGTTTAGGTGAGATAACAGCAAACTTCCTAAAAGAGATATATTTGCCCAGGACAGGCACGTTTCCGTACAAATACTATTACTTGCCTACTGAATGGACAGGGTGAAAGGTGTCTCTCATGTCACACCTTTAAGAAGGATAAGAAAGAAAACTCAGATATACTTGGGATGCATAAAAAAATTTTGTCTTCTTTTAAAAGTACAATGCTTCATTTAAAAGTGCTTTGGTAAATAGCTTAACAATAAAATATTTAGGTGACCAGTTTGCTAGGTATTTAGATTTGCGGTTCAATGCCATTTAAAGATCATTATAATTGGAGGAGAAGGGAGAAGACCTAATTATTTTTCTGGGATTTGGCAAAGGGAACAACACCTTTTTCTTCTTATTAAATCAAACACTAAAAAAACATCAGTTTCTAGTACCATATTTGACAGGAAGAAACCTCTCCATTTGAATAGGTAAAAGCCAAAACCACAACGAGAGAGGCAAGAGAACTACTTCCTATTTGATATTGACATAGAGAGATGACAAGAACAGTCCTTTTCCTTAGTGGTTCAGGATTTCTGCTCCTCGTACCAGCTGTAGCAACCAAGTACACTAAGGCAGAGGATAAATAGGAAAAAAATACATGTTTCTGCAATAACAAACTTAGCATAGAAAAAAAAAGTTTAGTTCCAGTGTTCATTCTTTTCAAACTATAAATAATACTGTGATAATATAACCTCAAAGTTTTAAAATGTGGTTCCTGTTATTTTTCATGTCTAAAATTAATATTTATCATGCAGAAGCACAGATCAAACCTAAGTTTCCCCTTTTTCTATGCCATGGGAAGACATGCCAGAGAGACAGGCATTGCTGGACTGAATCAAGGATCAGTTCCTTAAACCTCACTCCTCCTGGCAGGTGTCTTTTACCCAGAAAGAAAGCAGGGACAGCAAGCACTTTTGTCGGAAAAATATGTCTTGAGCAGTTCAGGTTCTACTTCCTGAGTTTAGCAATCGGAAAACCTGCAGTAGATCAAATATGTCTTCACAAAAATACCATTTGAAATTGTCATGAAGTCATAAATGGTGAAATGAAGACAGTCATGCAACATTCAAAATGTGTGGAACATGTTTTGTGTTATTTTTTCCTGAGTAGTTGCTGCTTTCGTAGTTGTGGGACTGCTAGTGTGAAACTCACTTTGGGAAATGTGACTTTCATTATAATTATTACCATTATTGGGAAGTTTTAAAATTCACATTGTTCTAAGTATTTTACTCAGAGCCATTATGGGAACTTTGGAGACTTGAGGCAAAATCATTTGGTGACGGACACATGTAAGATCTGATCCCCTCCTGTGCCAGGTTGGCTAGACTGGAGACAAAGGTCATGAGAATTGAGGAAGCTGAGGAAAGGGAAGGTCAGGCTATCCACATACCTAACATTCCATCTCTCATCGCCGTGTCTTTGCCCAGGCTGTCCCCTATGCCTGGAATGCAATCCCTCCTCATCACTGTTCAGTACAATATCTAGCTCTCTTTAAACCTCAGCTCAAGCACCAACTTCTACATGAGACCTTTCCTCACCAATGCCAAGGGACAAATTCTCTCACCAAATGTCCATCACCACAGAATCTACCATGTTTACTTTGTATATATTTCATATTTGTTTTAATGTAATATACATGGTTTCACCAATAGAATTTAAGCTCCTTGAGATCAAGAACTGTTTCAGTCCTGTCTACACAGCCACAGAGCTTGGCACAGTGCCTCCCACACAGTATATGCTTAATAAATATTTGCTTCTGTATGGATAGAATACCAGACCTAGAGTCAAGAATTTGTTGTCATTGTTGTTTCGTTATTTTTTTCAGTCATGTCCAATTCTGTAACCTCTTCTTGGCAAAGATAGTGAAGTAGTTTGTCATTTCTTTCTCCAGTTTATTTTATAAATGAGGCAAACAGAATTAAGTGACTTGCCCAGGGTCTGAGTTCACATACAACCTCAGATATTTACCAGCTGTGTGACCTTGGACAAGTCACTTAACCTCTCTTTCCTTCAGTTTTCCCATCTGTAAAATAGGGATCATGATAGCATCTACCTCCTAGTGTTGTTATGAGGAGCAAATAAGTTAATAATTGTAAAGAGTTGAGCACAGTGCCTGGCACATAGTAAATATGATATAAATGTTAGTAGTTATTATTGTAATCAAAATAGAGTTTGGGGTGGGGAAGAAGACCATAAGCCAAATGTTGTACTTATTGAATCAGAGGCAGAATCCAGGAGAAAGCTAGGTGTCAAAGCTGATACCCACCTTCTCTGTAAGTGCCTTTTCTCTAAACTCCTGGGAGTGTAGATCTCTGAGGTTTATTACACTTCTATTTCTACAATCTAGGATTTTTTTCTTTTTTTGCTTCATCTGTCCCCCTGTCAGTCTGTCCATTAAAGCATTTATTTCTTAATAGCATTATTTTATACTTGAAGCATTTATCTTCATTAACTTGAGGTTTTCTATGTGACAAATTTAAAGCATGAGGGTTTTTCCAACTGGAGTATCTCTAATATTATTAGTTTCCTAGGTGATAGGATTAGAATCATTGCATCAGGGCATTAATCTGGGCAGTCTGGTATTCTTCCTTTGGCAAGAAAGAATTCCTGATGCCTTGGCAGAAAGGAAAAAATATATAATTATATTCACCATGTTCATCTTTAGGATGCATTAACAAAGCTCTTTTACTGACTCACAGCTTCCCATGAAAACGAAGGTCCATCTTTTTAATACTAAGATTCTACCAGATTTCCTAGACGTCAGGGAGACATGGAATACAACTGCTTTGGAAGAATTAAAATGAACATCTCACACAGAGCTACGGCATAAGTTCATGCTGGGTGTGAACAGGCTGCAATATATAACTAATGAGGAATTCTAAAGAAGAAGGACACAAACGATATTATTGAATACATCAAGGATAAAAAACATTTGGAATTATGCAAATAAAGTGGCTAAAATGTCCATCTCCTTTGACTCAAAGTTTCCAGTGCTAGGCATAGTTCCCTCCCCAACTAACCACCACCACAGAAATTATCATGTTTATTTTGTGCACTGTTTTGTTTCTAAGAAGATCATTGACCAGTCATTCAGTCAATGAACATTTACTTATTAAGTACCTCAAATGTCTGCAGCAAGGTGCTAAGTGCTGGGAATCCAAGAAGAAAAAGAGACCCTGTCCTCAAGAAGTTTACAATCAAAAGGGGGAAGACCTCACACTAAAGGAAGATGAAAAGGGACAGAAGAGATAATTAGTGAAGGGCAAGATGGCTAAGTGTAAAGGAGAGCAGCCAGGTGGGAAATGAAGAGATAGATGAAGGAGGTTTTGCCTGGAAAGACTTACATGGGCTGATGTAAAGGGAAATGTACTATGTACAAAGTAATAGCAATATTACGAGAATGATCCACTGTGAATGACTTAGCTATTCTCAGCATTATAGTGATCCAAGATAGCTGTGAAGGACCTATGATGAAAAATGCTATCCATGCCCAGAGAAAGAACTGATGATGTCTCAATACAGATTGAAACATAATTTTTTTCCTTTATTTTTCTTGAGGTTTTTTGTTTATGCTTTCTCTCACAACATGACTATTATGTTAATGTTTGCATGACTACACATGTATAATCTATATTGAATCACTTGCCTTCTCAATGCGGGGGAAGAATTAGAAACTCAAAGTTTCAAAGGCAGATATTGAAAATTGTGTTTACATGTAACTGGGGGAAGATTTAAAAAATAGAATATTTAATTTTTTTAAATATAAATTTATTTATTTAGCTTTTTACATTCATTTCACAAAATTTTGGGTTCCAAATTTTCTCCCCATTTATCCCCTCTCCCAACCCCAATACACCAAGCATTCTAATTGCCACTATCACCAATCTGCCCTCTCTTCTATCATCTCTCCCTTCTCTTGTCCCCATCTTCTCTTTTGTCCTGTAGGGCCAGATGACTTTCTATTCCCCATTAACTGTATTTCTTATTTCCTAGTAGCAAGAACAATACTCAACAGTTGTTCCTAAAACTTTGAGTTCCAAATTCTCCCCATCCCTCCCTCCCCACCCATTCCCTTTGGGAAGGCAGGCAATTCAATATAGGCCCTATCTGTGTAGTTTTGCAAATGACTTCCATAATAGTCATGTTGTGTAAGACTAACTGTATTTCCCTCCATCCTATCCTGCCCCCCATTGCTTCTATTCAGTCTTTTGATCCTGTCCCCCACCAAGTGTTGACTTTACATTGCTCCCTCCTCCCATTGCCCTCCCTTCCATCATCCCCCCCCACCCTGCTTATCTCCTTCTCCCCCACTTTCCTGTATTGTAAGATAGGTTTTCATACCAAAATGAGTGTGCATTTTATTCCTTCCTTTAGTCAAATGTGATGAGGGTAAACTTCTTGTTTTTTTCTCAGCTCTCCTCTTTTTCCCTCCACTAAAAAGTCTCCTGCTTGCCTCTTGAATGAGATATAATTTACCCCATTCCATTTCACCTTCTCTCTTCCCACTACATTTCTCTCTCACCATTTACCTTAATTTCTTTTAAGATATAGTCCCATCCTATTCAATTCACTCTGTGCTCTCTGTCTTTGTATGTGCGTGCATGTGTGTATGTGTGTGCGCGTGCATGCATGTACATGTGTGTGTGCATGTGCGTGTGTATGTGTGTGTGTGGTCCCACCAACTACCCAGACACTGAAAGGTTTTAAGAGTTACAAATATTGTCTTTCCATGTAGGAATGTAAACAGTTCACCTTTGGTAAGTCCCCTATGACTTCTCTTTGCTGTTTACTTTTTCATGCTTCTTCTCATTCTTGTGTTTGAAAGTCAAATTTTCTTTTCAGCTCTGGTCTTTTCATCAAGAATGCTTGAAAGTCCTCTGTTTCATTGCAAGACCATATTTTCCCCTGAAGTATTATACTCAGTTTTGCTGGGTAGGTGATTCTTAGTTTGAGTCCTAGTTCCTTTGACTTCTGGAATATCCTATTCCACGCCCTTCTATCCCTTAATGTAGAAGCTGCTAGATCTTGAGTCATCCTGATTTTATTTCCACAACACTGGAATTGTTTCTTCCTAGCTGCTTGCAATATTCTCTCCTTGACCTGGGAATTCTGGAATTTGGCCACAATGTTCCTAGGAGTTTCTCTTTTTGGATCTCTTTCAGGCGGTGATCGATGGATTCTTTCAGTACTTATTTTGCCCTCTGGTTGTAGAATGTCAGGGCAGTTTTCCTTGATAATTTCAGGAAAGATGATGTCTAGGCTCTTTTTTTGATCATGGGTTTCAGGTAGACCCATAATTTTTAAATTGTCTCTCCTGGATCTATTTTCCAGGTCAGTTGTTTTTCCAATGAGATATTTCACATTCTCTTCCATTTTTTCATTCTTTTGGTTTTGTTTGGTGATTTCTTGGTTTCTCAGAAAGTCATTAGCCTCCACCTGTTCCATTCTAATTTTGAGAGAACTATTATCTTCAGTGACATTTTGAACCTCTTTT
Source organism: Bettongia penicillata ogilbyi (assembly GCA_023548195.1). Classification (NCBI taxonomy): domain Eukaryota; kingdom Metazoa; phylum Chordata; class Mammalia; order Diprotodontia; family Potoroidae; genus Bettongia; species Bettongia penicillata. The sequence goes on along the minus strand of JAJHZJ010000551.1, from coordinate 1,624,259 downwards.
TCCATTTGGCTACTTCTGCTTTTGAAAGCATTCTTCTCCTCATTGGCTTTTTGAACCTCTTTTGCTAATTGAGTTAGCCTATTTTTCAAGGTGTTATTTTCTTCAGCATTTTTTTGTGTCTCCTTTAGCAAGGTATTGACCCATTTTTCATGCTTTTCTTGCATCTCTCTCATTTCTCTTCCCAGTTTTTTCCTCCACCTAGCTCTTCCATGGCATGAGCCCACCAGACATCCACCTGGGATGTCTGGGATACAGAGGCCCCGACCTCCACATCTTTTCCTAATGGTAAGAATTGTTCCTTGTCATCAGAAATGAAAGGCGGGAACATCTATGCCCCAAGAAAGTAGCTTTCTATGGTCTTATTTTTCTTCCCTTTTCTGGGCATTTTTGCAGCCAGTTACTTGACTTCTGAGATTCCTCTCCACCCCTGCCTAGATCTGCCCAGCTAGTGCTTGGGGTCTGAGGTGCAAATGCTGCTCCCCAGCCTCAGGGCTTTCCGTGGTGGGCGGGGCTGCTATTCAATGTGAGCTTAAGTTCTGGTGCTCAGGTGGGGGCAGGGCCATCTCCCAGGCTCAGTTCCCTCAGGAGGTTTATGTGAAGACCTTCAACATTGGAGCTCCTACCTGCTTGAGGAGTCCCAGGCCACTGCTGCCTCTGCCACTGCCTCCCGAGGGGGCCCGAGCCATGGAGACATCCTGCTCCCCTCTCGGCCAGCCCAGAAGTCTTTCTCACTGACCTGTAGCGCCTGTGGGTGGAGGGACCTTCACAGCCACCAGAGATTTCGTCCCTGAAGCCTGCTCAGATCTGCTCCTCTGGGGCCACTTGGCCAGGGCAGCGCAGGGGTGGGCTCCGCTGTCTGGTGTGCGACAGACCCCTGGAGACAACTTTCCAGGGCTTTCTGGAACGGAAATCTCTTCCACTATGTTTGTGCATGGCTTGTACTGCTCCAGAATTTGTGGGGAGTTCTTTTTACAGGAAATTTATGGGCTGTGGGTTCAGAGCTAGTATACGCAAGTCTTTCTACTCCGCCATCTTGGCCAAATATTTAAATTCTTTTTACAAAGGAGGTTCTGGGAGGAGCTGTCCAACTCTATTCTCTATAAGCAAAGGGAAGTGTCCCAGGGTCAGAGGGTACTAATGAAAGGATTAAAATGATTTTGTAGGATGATTAAAAAAAAGATTCCATATACAATATCTTTATGGTAGGAAAGAACTAGAAACAAAGTAGATATAAGTTAATTGGAGAAAGACTAAACAAATCCTGATACCTGAAGGTAATGGACTAGTGTGCTATAGGAAACAACGAATATGATAAATAAAGAGAAGCATGGGAAGGCTTACAAAAACTGACATAAAATGAAGTAAACAGAGTCTAGAAAACACAGAGAAAATACATCACGATGCAATTGGAAGGAAAAACAACCACAAATGATCTAAAATTAACAAACAGCAAGTTTGACCTCCTAAAAAGAGACAGAAGACTCTACCTCCTCCTATTCCTTTTTAGAAATGGAGGCAGCGTTGGGGAGAGTGTATCACTTCCTGCCAGAGGGTAGATAGATAGATAGATAGATAGATAGATAGATAGATAGATAGATAGATAGATAGATAGATAGATAGATAGATGGATGGATGATACATAGAGCATTTATCAATTAACCTATGCCAGTCATTGTGCTAAATGCTAGGCAAATATAAGCAAACAAAAAAAAATTCCTACCCTCAAAGATCTTACATTCTAAGAGAGAAAGACAACATACAAAGGAGGGTAAACTTGCTGGTAAGATGGATAAAAGTCTAGAGAGTGCATGGCACCAGAAGTGAAGTGAGCATCCCTGCAGACCCTCATTAAATGAGTGTCCTCAGGGCAGAAGCCTCTCCTGGGTGAAAAGTTTCTTGAAGAAGGGGTAGAGTATGGATCCAAGTTTAAAGTGAGCATGCCTGGAGCCCCTCACAAAATGACATTCTCACTAATGACAAGAGATTCAGCAATCAGAAAGGCAGGCTTCAAGGTGGAGGCATAGGGGAGGATTAAGACTGCAGAGGAATGCTAAAGAAGGTAAAGGAGAAATTGGCAAGACAAGGCAAGATAAATATTGAAATAGCTGAAGACAGGTAAATTGAAGGAGTAAATTCATGGGCAGAGCAAATTGGTGAAATAAATAAGAGGCTGGAAAATAAAGGGGGGAAAAGATAGCTATTGAGAGAGTTATTGAAACTTAGAAAAGGAAAATAGATTGGAAATATCAAGTTTTTTGAGGGGTGCCAGGGTTTGGGGGGAAGGAGGTGTTGGCTCTAAAAGTTATAATCAATTTCTTTGAGTTAATTAATAAACACCTGCAAGTAGCTTTTTAAAAAAGGAAGAATTTCAATCAATATTGAACAGAGAAAAATGTCCCAATGACTTCTATTGAGTGTGCAATTTTTTAATTTCTGGCAAAGAACAGCAATGTGTCAGCATTAAATGTAGTCTTCTCTCTCTCTCTCTTAGAGGAGAAAGTAAAAGAATCTGAGGATTTCCTCTTCATACTCTTTACATAGTTGGAGATAACAAAATGTTCCCGAAGGAAAAATAAATCAGGCTTCAATAGTGGGGGAAAAAAGATCTGCCATAGAAGAGGAGAGATCTAGGCCTTGTCAGGAGGTTAGACAATAGAATAGTGGTAAAGGAGAAAGAGAAGGAAAAGGGTAGATATTTTGAGCTTAAAGCTCAGAAACAGATTTGAGGATCTTTCTGGAGACTAATGATATTGTAGAACCAGAGAAACTATGGGGTGAGAAAATACCCACTATGCAGCAGGGAAAGAAATGAAGTGGTGGTTGCTGAAACTATGCTCAGGAATACCGGGGCAGTTATCTGCTAAGTTGCTAACAACAGAAGAGATCTGTTGTCTTCCTAGAGAAGAACCTTCCATGACGTGTCAAACAGATGGCACATCTGTTGATTGATGTAGGTACAAATGATGATTCCACAAGGAATCTGAGAAGCTGAAGAACATAGGTAGTGTTTTACTCACTGAGGTTCTATGAAGGTTGAAAACTTTGAATAGGAAAATTTATGAAGGAAGCGAATAACTGATTAAGGTGATGTCTGAAAATGAGATTTTGATTTTGAACCATATAAATTTATGTCCGCAGATGAAATAATCCTAAGACTGATTAGAATGTACTTTCTGAGTGTTCCAAAGGGTTTTAAAACTAAAAGGAAGGGAGAACACAACCTAGGTATAGGAAAAAGGATGGCAGCTAAGACATCACAAGCTCACAGTGAACAGCCAAAAAAGAAGCCAATGGCAAACCTCCCTGGGGTCAGATGTCAATGGGACCTACAGGAACTAACACAAGATTGAAAATTTGACATCACAGGCATCACTAAGACTAGGTGGAATGAATGCCCTGACTAGAATTGCATGGCTCTATGCAATGGCTTATTCAAAAGAAGCAGAATAGTACAAGGGGGACATAGAATAGCTCTGAATATTAAGTAGGTATACTATTGTGAGGAAATCTAGAAACCAGACAAGAAAATGTGATAGAGACAATTTAAGTGCAGGTCAATGGAGGGAGAAACAAAAGTTATTTTATCACTGGAATATACTATGGACCATGTGGACTGAAAAGGGAAATAGTAAGTTTGACACACAGGGGTGATAAAACAGGAATGGAAGACTTTAATTATGCAGACATAATGTGATGCTCTCGGTCTCTCTCTCTCCCTCTCTCTCCCTCTCTCTCTCTCTCTGTCTCTCTCTCTCTGTCTCTCTCTCTCCCTCTCTCTGTCTCTCTCTCTCTCTCTCTCTCTCTCTCTCTCTCTCTCTCTCTCTCTCTCTCTGTCTCTCTCTCTGTCTCTCTCTCTCTCTCTGTCTCTCTCTCTCTTTCACGCGCACGCGCACATGCTCACTCTTTTTCTCTCTGTCTCCCCTCATACATAGTAAGCTAATAAATTCTTGAATCTCATTCTTACTAACAGGAAGGAACTAGCTGCTGACATGGAAATGATGGGAACCCTGAAAGATGGGGGTGAGGACTAGGAGGGAGAGTTATTACTCCATCCCAGAGTCTATGATAGAGGAGAGAAAATCCAGACATTCTGACACATCCCCTAGATTTTTAGAAAATATATTTCCAGGAGTCCAGAGGATGGATAGGTAGGATCTCATGGCCTAGTGTTCTACAAGAAACGTTAGCCCAGGAAGGATGAAAACTGAAGAATAACGTTTTTAAGAAAACAAAGAGAAATAATTCCAACAAGGGGGAAAACAAGAGAGTTATCTCAAGAGACCTATAGGATATTCAGAGAATCCACCAATCAATAATTTTTTTTTAATGTGCACTAGAGGTCAGATAACAGAAGATGAAAAGAAGAGCATGACATGTTCCTGTAAAATGATATCAGGAATACTGTATCGCAGAAAGAAGCAAAGCTAGCCAGGAAAGCCCAGGATAACAAAAGAGGGGATGAGTATGGCTTCTGTTAGCTATATTGAAGGGGTGGAAACGAAGATCAAAGAAGGAATGGGAACTCCCTTTGGGTTTGAGGGATGACGAGGATGAGGATAATAGCTAACATTGTTATAATGCTTACTATATGCCAGGCACTGTGCTAAGCACCTAACAATTATTGTTTCATTAGATTTTCACAATAATGCTGGGAAATAGATACTTTTTATACTTTTTACCATTTTACAGATGAGGAGACTGAGGCAAAGGTTAAGTGATTTGCTTAAGATCACACAACTAATAAAGCTCAGAGAGTGGATTTGAACTCAGGACTTCCTGACTCCAAGCTGGAACTCTTTCTACTATGCCACCTGACTGCCTTTGAGACACCTGACAATAAAGAGAAGGCAGAGATGCTCAATTCACATTTTGTTTCTGTTTTCTTTGCCAACTAGAATTACCTTTGCACTGGAAAGAATAAAACAAAAAGAGTCAATATGGAGATGATCTCCAAATAAGTAAGTAATAAGATAGCAAAAGAACACTCACTTTCCTCTGATGAGTTCAAAGTACCTGGCCAAGAGGAATTATATCCTCAGGGACTGAAGAACTAGTGAACATGATTTCTGAGCCATTATGATGAGTATTCCAAAGCTCAGGGGAAACAGGAAAGGTGTCACATCTTTGCAGAGAACATAATAGAGTTTGTGATCTGTAGGCCAGTGTGCTTGACTTTGATTTCTGGGAAAATTCTTAAGTGAATCATTAAAAAAAAGTGGTTAGTGAACATTTAGAAAGGGAAGCAATGACTGCAAAGGTTTTCAAGAGCCAGTATGGCCTAACTAAGATCAGATCATAACAAACTATTCTTATTTCCTCTTTGTCAGGATTACTAATCCAGTAGCTGAAGGGAATGCTGTGAATGTGGTATACTTAGATTTTAGTAAGACATTTTCTAAAGTATATCTGACTATTCTTAGGTGGAAAAATGTGGCCTAAACAATAATAGTCAGATAAATTTAGAAATGATTGAGTATTTAAACTTAGAGAGTTCATTGGACCACATTAATGTAGCAGGAGGTCCCCAAGGAAGGAATCGAGGTCCATTAAGCATTTTTAACAATTATTTAAATCAAATTTTCAGGTAACAACATGCTTAATGGTAAATTCAAAAAGATATTGACAGATTAGAGCATTGGACTGAAGCTATTAAGATGGAATTCAGTAAGGATGAATAGAAGGATTTGTTTTTTTCGTTCAAAAAATCAACCTAACAAGTATGGGATAGGGGAGAAATGGTTAGACAGCAATTAGTCTGTAAAAAGATCTAGGGATTTTTGTGGACTGCACACTCAATATGAGTCAGCACTATGATGTGGCAGCCAAATAATTTAATGCACTGATTCTCAGGCTATGTTCAGAAAGGCTTAGCTTCTGGAAGTGAGGAATCGATAGAGCCCTTGTCTCTGGTCTGGACAGAACATATCTGTAGCAGTGGGTTCAGTTCTTGGTATCACAGGTTAAAACCAGTAAATTGGAGAACACGAAGAGTTGACAGGATTGTTGGCCATTGTGAAGTCAACGTCATATGAGTATGGGTTGACAAACTAGGAGAAGAAAAGATTGGGGGAAGGAGAGAATATGATTGATATTTTCAAGTATTTGAAAGAATATTATGTGGAAGAGGTAGAGAAAGAATTAGACATGGAGCATTGGGCAGAAGTTTCAAAGATGCAAATTTTGTATTGATATGAGGAAAAACTTGGTAAAAATTGAAACCATTCAAAAGTGGAATGTGTTGCCTAGAGAGGTGGTGAGGTTCTTCCTCATTAGAGGTTTTCTAGAGGAGATTTGCTGACCTTTCGTCATATAGGTTCTATGGAGATTGCTTTTCAAATATAAGTTGGACTAAATAACTACTGAGATAGATCCCTCCCAACTGTCAGATTCTATACTTCCTATTTATATACGCTGCTTTTGTCTACTATCAACTTTCAGCTGTTGGAAATGGATCTCTTTTGAATGGTTTGCTCAGTGACATGAACAAAAACCATTCAGGAGAAGCAGGTGTAAAAAAGTTGTGATACACATAGTTAGAGTAGCCCCGTACATGAAACCATGGATTCTTCAAAGTATAAGTCCATTATATCATATCATTTGTTATTGGAGAAAAAAGCATTGTCAAGATATTCCTCAAAGCAAAGCTATCTATCCTGTGTGATATGATGGTGCCATATTGGTGAGATAGCATTGAAATGACAATATTTGCTATTGGTCTTTTCTTACCTTCACAATGATTTATTCAGAGGGTTCTGGTTTGTATCTCTCACGAACTATTTTAACATAGCACTAGGTAAACAGAGCATCACCAGATTTCCTGTCTTTCCTGGGTCATTTTTCCTGATTATATAAATGTTTGCCTTAATCCTACTTCTTCCTCTGTACTTTTTGAAATGTTTTTCCTATGCCTCTTGTCTGTCCAGGGTGAGTGTGCTAATTGCTGGATAAGATGAAAATGAAAGAGTACCAGCCCTTTATGACAAGTATCAGGGTTACAAATATTCCGGCATCATCATATGTTTTCACTGCATTAGCGGTTCTCTACCTAGGCACCAACTACACATGTTAGTTCACATTACTAACTGATTGTTCCAAATGGATGTGATGCAAAACCCTCATTGACAAGGAGCCAGGAACTTATTCTTCTGCTTTTGTGGTTTTTAAAAGTGGGAAATGGGCTGTCAAGTCTCATGATTTATCAGTGTGTTGTTTTCGGCTCCCAACAAATCCATGGAGAAAGAAGTCTCAGCTGAACTTGAATTCTCCTGATGAATTTTCCCACCATCCAGACTATGTTGTACTTGGCAAATAAGATTCTGAAAGTGGGAAGAATGTGTGAAGCCCTGGCCAGGACATAGGTTGTGATAAGCATAAATGGATTGAGGAAGAAACAATTTATGCCAGTTGCCATGCATGCATTTGAAGCACATACACACACACACACACACACACACACGTTTAAACAATGCTAGAATAGTTTAAAAATAAGTGAAGCGTAATATCAATGCACTTCCAAAGCAATTAAAAACTGGGATGATTTACAGAGATGAATATTAGGACTAAATAAGCATGTACGATTGAAACTGGAAAGAAATAGGTTACTAAAGTTTCTCTTTTTTAATGCTGCATCCTCAACCACAAACAGTTCTTTTTTTTTAAACTGTTTTGGCTCTAAACCAATATGTCTAAATTAATCACTAACATAAATTCTCTTTCTTTAGGAGAACTATACTGCAAGATTTATGTTGCCATGAAGTCTTAAGTCAATAGCAGCAAAGTCCTAGAGACTGAAGTTTCAAGATGTGCTCATTTTCCTCAAACCCTAATACCTTCTTTCTGTAAAGGGATCAGTTCAAGATATGTATAGCTGTTAAGAGACTGAAACTGAGTTCCAGTTCTGGTGGACAGATTAGACATGTTGATAACAATTAGAAATCTTCTGCAGCTCCTTTCAATTCAAACTAATAAACAATTACATGAACCATTTACAAGTTTATTAATTCAAACATAAAGGACAAACAGAGGAGGAACACATCAACCATTTCCCAAAATCCAACAATTTAAGGCTACTAGATAAAGTGATTGTTGTATATTCCATGTGTCGATGCCATCTAGAGTGGTGCAGAGGATAGAGCACCAGTGCAGGAGTCAGGAGGACCTGAGTTCAAATCTCATCTCAGCCACTTGATACTCATCAGCTGTGTGACCTTAGGCAAGTTACTCAACCCCAACTGTCTCATCCTGGGTCATCTCCAGTCATCCTGATGAATATCTGATCACTGGATTCAGATGGCTCTGGAGGAAAAGTGAGGCTGGTGACCTGCACAGCCTTCCCTCACTCAAAACAAAGTCAAGTGCAAGTCATGTCACTATTTCTTTCATGGCATAGTCTTCTTAAGCAACAAAGGACAAACACATATGCCATCTAGAAACACCAGGAGAATGTTGGTAGCAAAAAGGTAAGGCTACAAGGGATTATAAAAATGTGCATACCCTTTGACCCAGCAATACCACTTCTAGGACTATATCCCAAAGAGATCATACGAATGGAAAAAGGACTCAAGGGTACAAAAATATTTATAGCAACTCTTTTTGTGGTGGCAAAGAATTGGAAATTGAGCAGATGCCCTTCAGTTGGGAAATACCTGAACAAGTTGTGGTATATGAATGTAATGGAATACTATTGTGCTATAAGAAATGATGAGCGGGCAGACCAGAAAAACCTGGCAAGATTTATATGAACTGATGCTGAGTGAAGTGAGCAGAACCAGGACAACATTGTACACAGTAACAGCCACATTGTGTGATGACTAACTTTGACAGACCTGGCTCTTCTCAGCAATGCCAGGATCTAAGACAAAATCAAAAGACTCATGATGAAAAAAGCCATCCACATGCAGAGAAAGAAGTATGGAGTCTGAACGCAGATCAAAGTGTATTATTTGTTTTCTCTCTTTTGTGATGTTGTTGTTTCCTCTTTCTTGTGGTTTTTCCCATTGACTTTGATTCTTCTTTACATATCACATGCCATCTTAAGTGGAAGGAGGGGAGATGGGGAGAAAATTTAGAACTTATAATCTTATGGAAGTGAATGTTGAAAACTAAAAATAAATAAATAATAAAAGATAAAAGGTGAGGCTTTGTATCTATGGGAGACTTGAGATTAGTCTAAGAGTTTTATAGTTCCTTACAGGAAATTCAGTTGGATCTGCTATTTTCCTTTTGGCCCAAGTTAATATCCATCTGTCCCATATATACATCCTTCAAAGAATAATGGGAGTATAAGAAATCACAAAGGTAATCTATGATGGGAAGAAAGATAGATTAATCATATGGTGACTGTAAGGGATGATAAGGGGACATTCGGTGTATTCCACTAGTGTCCTCTTGATGTCAGAGAAAGCTAGAAAGGCCTGAAGCACATTAGGTTATCCCCTGGGGAAACTTTATAGAAGAGTCATGCAAGAGCAGCAGTCTGCATTGCTGGAGGGAACTTCTGAATAGATGATATCACAGATTTGTTGTTGTTCAGTTGTTTCAGACTCTTCATGACCTAATTTTCTTAGCAAAGATACTGTAGTGGTTTGCCATTTCCTTCTCTAGCTCATTTTACAGATAAGGAAACTGAGTTAAACAGGATTACATGACTTCCCCAGAATCACACAGTTAATGTCTAAGCCTGGATTTGAACTCAGGTCTTCCTGATTCCAGGCTCAGTACTCTATCCTCTATGCCACCTACCTTTCTGATGTCACATATACATTTGACTTAAAGTGACAGACAATGGTGCCCAAAGGGTTGATCACAAAACAAGTGAACATAGCCATTTATATAGGTGTTAAGAAGTATTCAGTCTATGAAGCCCAGAAGTATCCCTTGTGCAGTTCAAAGCCTGTCCAGTGCGGCATCAGAAAGAGTGCTAGATTTAGACCTAGTTTCAAACATGGACTCTACAATTTGTTAATCATGTGGCCATAGGCAAGTATATTATTAACCTTCCTATACTTCTGTTTGTGGAATACAGATTCTTATTCATGAAATGAGTATCTATGAAATAAGAGAATTGTACTAGGTCTTTTAAATCCTTAAAGATCTTTAAGATCTTTTCAAATGCAAAGTGTGTCATCTGCCATCCTTGGCAAATCTTAAGTTATCAGCCAACAACTAGGTACCTTCTAGCTGTTTGGAATGGGGGTAATTTGTTATTCCTCCTGGTGTCCACTGGAATAATAGATCCAAGGAAAGAACAGCCCCTAATATTTCAAGTTGACCAGATTGAAAGGCAGCTTTCTATTTATGAAGAGGACCAGACTCCCTTGGTTCAAAATTGTGGTACTTAAGAAGTCATGTTGATGGGACTGGAAGGGTAGATTTTTATCACAGAAATATCATATTCTATCATATCATATCTCCTTAATTCAAAAGTGAAAACTCCTTTGGACAAGTGATACCTTCACCAGAGCCATAACTGGGAAGCCTAATACTTCAGGCAAACTCATTTAGGCTGATACTAAATGTGGAAGAGGAAGTATATCCCAGTTGGGTGTAATCACATTGATATAGCAATGGAAGACACTTGATCCCGGAAAAAGGGTGTGAACATGACAGGGTCTTTAATGGGTAGTGACCTAAGCTGACCAGTGAGATTCCAATCCCCTACCCTCAGGGCACTGACTTCTAAAAAGATACAATTCCTACCCCATCAGTTCATTGGTCCTATTTGACCCATGAAAACACCCAAGGGAGAAGTATGCCCCTCAGATATCAGCACCTGAAGGCAAAGCCCTGATGGTTTTGTACTAACTGGAGTTCTGACTTCCACTAACCTATAGATCTGGAAAAGCTTAAACCAACAAATTGAAAAGTATTTATTAATCACTTAGTAGGATCTGGATACCATATTAAATGCAAGAAATTAAGGGGATAAACAAGTTTAAAGAAAAAATGTGCATCTTAATGGACAACCTATATATTCCACTAGTATACATGCAATACAAAGAGATCTAGAGGAAGGCTCCCAGCATATTAGGTGGATAATCCTCCTCTGGAAAAAATTTAAATTTCCTCTCCAAAACTAACAGTAAAAACTCCTATGGAAGACTTATGGAAAGACATTAACAAAACTCATCTACACAACACCTCAATTTAAAGGCAGATAGTTATGGGTATGAAAAGAAAAAAAGAAATTCACGGTTTTCCATAATTCAACACTATCCAAGCTATGAAAAAGCATCAAAGTATTCCTTTGACATTGTGATCTATATTGGTAATGACCACTGTAAATATGGGCCTGGAACAGGATGGTGATGGAGTCTGCGAAGAGTAGTAGTTGTACAGAGAACACAGTAGTATGATTGAGAAGGAGAGATTCGATGGTAGCAATAAGAATGATGGTGTCAATGTGAATAAACAAGGGTGTTTCTAGTTTGAGAATTTCCTACAAGTAGATTTGTTCCACTGGGGACCCCCACTCACACCTGTGAGCACCTAGAATATAGGCCTTGAGCCTTGAGACAAGGAAACATGTTCCTCATATTCAATAAACCCACATTCATTATTGTAAAACTTTAATACTACAAATGGCAAGGGGACAATTTGTGAATAGTCAAAAATAAAAGCTTATATGCCAAAAACCAGAAATTCAAATTCCATTAGATTCTTCCACAAAAGTGAGAAAAGATAGAAGCTAGAATATATGTTGAAAGTTAAAAGATGTACTTCAAAGATAAAAGAAGTACTTCACCTCATAACCTAACCAGCCAAACCAGCCATGCTTTTCAAAGGAAAAAACATGTTCATTTAAGAATTCATGAGTTTAAAATATTTGTAGACATCAAAGTCATTTTTAAGATTGACTTTTAACATATAAAGAGCAGAGAGAATGAACAGTGTCATCAAGGTAAGACTTTTAGCAATATCCCAATGGACTCACCATAGAGAAATAACAAGACTCTAGTGTTGACTTAATTAACAACAGAATAATGTCAATGTCATGAGGAAAGAGAAAAATAAGGATGGGAAAACTAAATAATCGAATAGAATAAAAGGAGCTAGGTAAAGAGGGAGAAGAGAGGTGGCTCAGTACCATACTCAGTTTCATTAAATTTGTAGAATGAATATAATATAAGAATATGTTGTATTCTGTGATTGTGTATTAATTAAGGTAGAAATGGGATTAATACAAATAAAATAAGTGATTTTATTCTTATCTGACAAAATGAAAGAGTATGGTTGGGGTTAAGGCATTCATTCTAAATAACTTGAATATAAATGGAATTAACTTCCTTATCAAAAGAAAAAGACTGAGGTGTAATATTCTTAACTAATGAAAAAATAGAAGAAATTATAAGAAGATAAATTTTTAAAATTTGATTGCATAATCATAAATAAATTTTTCACAACAAAAATAGCAATACATTCAGATTAAAAATGAAGGAAACAGAATAGGAAACAATATCCTTAAAACATATCTGACCAAAAACTAATGTCTAAAGTCTACACTCTCCCCCAGTTTAGAAAAAATCGCCATTTTCTTTTGCCTCATTGAGTGTCTTCTTCACTCACTGCCCTGTGAAAAAGGATAATATAAAGGGAGAATACATGAAGTCTTCTCTCTGAAGTCATACAACCTTTTGGTCCTTTGTATCTGCATTTGTGTTTTTTCCCTTTCAAATGAACAAAATTTAATTTAAATCTTTGACCCTTTGAGTTTGAAAGGTCAGGAGAGCATTTCAGAGTCTGGATATGAGTCAGCTCAATGTCAATGACTGAAGAAACAAGGAATGACCCTAGAAAGTGACCTTTGGGCTCCTAGTCCAATGGGAACTGAGATGAGGACTCACCCAACAAAGATACTACATTTGGACATGAACTTGGTGGGACTATACAGATAGAATCAGAGTTAAATTGAATCTACATTCCCTGGTGATTGCAATGGTACAGGAGAGAATGTTGGGGAAGGAGAGATGGAGGGAAATGTTGATACATTAGTTCTTGCTATATTTTCAAAGCAAATGCCATTTGTAAAAGCCAATTGATGTGAAATAGCTAAATGGAACTGGGGACCAGTCACTTGTCCCTAACAATTGAGGAGGAACACGGATGGTACATATTAAAGCCAATGGCAGTGAAGAAGAGACCACCTCCATCAAACTGCTCAGGACAATTTAGAACCCTAATGGGGAGATATAGTCATCCTGGTTCTGGGAGAGTGAGCCAGAGGAGTATATAAAAATCTATACAATATTAATAGAAGACAATTGAGGTAAGAAGGGTATCAGTGGTTGGCAGATCAGTAAAGGCAAATGACTAATAACTATCAAATCCCATAATAATAGTAACAGATGACATCTACACAGCATTTTAAAGTTTACAAAAAGCTTTACAAATATCATTTTATCCTTCCAACAACCATAGGAGATGGAAGCTATTATTAACCCCATTTTAAAGATATAAAGAAACTGAGGCAGACAGATTAAGTGATTTGCCCAGGATCACTCAGCTAGTAACTATCTAAGACTGGATTTGAACTCAAGTCTTCCTGATCTTCTGGTTTCCAGCTTCAAGAGAATAGATAAGCAAGAAGGGGAGTTCTCTTAAGGCAGAGAAAGACTTTGAGATGATGCCAACTTGTAATGAAGTTGACACCTCAACCATGCTCCTCACTGCAGGAATGCCCCTTGGATTGAGATATGAGATTCTCACTCTCTTAATTGAACTGAGATAGTCTTGTTCCCATTTGGAGAACTCATTCACAATGCATACTGTCTGGTATGTTCTCATATGTATAATTTTTCCATATATAATTCCTATATATAATGCTATATGTAACCGTATAATTTCCCTATGACTTGCTATCAACTTGAATTAGTAGGTCTATTTGCTGCTTATTCTGTGTGTTCTCTAATAATCTGAGAATTGCAAATGAAAGTCACAATTCATACCCATTCAACTGGCAGAATTGGTTTCAGATAATTAGATTCAGTGCTAGTAGGGCTATGAACTATATTCCTCTGCTTGCAAAGCTATAAATTGGCATAATCTTTTTGAAAAACAATATGAAATTATATTAAAGTATAATAACTTCAAAAATGTTCATATTCTTTGAACCACTTAAAGGACTGTAGATCACATTACAAAGATTATACTTTGGGGATGCTATTAGAAGGGGGAAAATATTTGTTCATATAAAAATATTACTAGAAGCATTACTTGTAATAACAAGAGAACAATATAAACAAATGCTACAACAATGAAAACAAAAAGAATGCTAAAAGGATGTTGAACCCTGAGTAGTAGAAAAAACCAATGCAAGTCCTGGAGAAGCGATAATAAAAAAAAACCTCCTTCACAGTAAAAACATAGGGGACTCCAAAGACAAAATGCTGCACGCATTTTCAGACAGATTCTACATCAGAAATTTTTGCTTGATATAGTTTCCTCGTCAGAAGATGGAATTTAATCTTGAGAAGGATGAGAAAAGATTCTCATGTAAAAATAAAAAAGGTATCAAAATGTTTTTAATGTTTCAGAAATTGAGAAATTGAAAAATATGAACTGATATAGAAGAAATTAAAATCACAACTATATGCACATTGTCTGTGTAAACATATATAAATGACATATAAGGATAATAAGTATAGAAAAATATATTGAAAAAAGTTTCAGAATGACATGTAGAAAACAAACTATAATTTACTTGGTAACTTGCTAAAACTAAAAGGCAAGTTTTGAAAATAAACTAAATGGTAAATGTTTGTCACATACAATGATAATCTCATTTTTGTGTTTAAATGTTTATACGTATAGATAGTTACTATGCATACAAAATAAATTTTTAAAGAAAAATATGAAAATGAACATTTAAAAATATGTAGTATGGTCATTTCTACAAAATCAGTGTCTATTATTATGTTCAAAGGCATTTTAGAACCCCTTTTGTATTGTCAAAGTCAAAGAAAAGAGCAGAGTTGATTGACCTTGTTGTTCATCTTTGATTCTCAAAGAGGACCAATGATAAGAGAAGGGTGATGTCTTGACTTGCAAATAAATTGGCTTTAAGTGAGACAGAGCTATGCAAAGTCATCAGCCTCACTCTCTCTCCTCCAGTGGCAAGACACAGGTCAGCATGATGCAATACTCCAGATGCAGTGGGAGACCTTGACTTTTTTAAGCTAAAGTCTTTCCCAGGTCTTAGTTTTTGTCTGAGACAACACCCTTTCAGTGATTAAAGGCTAAGTAAGAAGTGAAGCAAGAAGTGAAGGTCTAGTTTACCTTCACAAAATAATCCATCTGGGAGGGGAAGACTCTCAGAGTTTCTGGCCAGAACAAAAACAATTACTATTTATGCTCACTCTGAGCCATCAAAATCCAAAGGATGAGCAAGTGGAGCTTAGTCTTGGACCTATTATTGACCAATCATTGAGAGCCAAAGTGATTTGGGTTTAAAAGCATAGTCACGTAGCTCCATTTGAATCTCAATGGGTTTTATCAAAGCCTGGTTTTACAGAGCTATGTTTCAAGAATTCATAAATGAAACTACATGAAACAAAAGAGTTAGCTGTCTCAGTTTTTCAGGGGAAAAAAGTGACAGAATAAATAAGGAGGGAAGAAAAAACAATCTAACCTTCGAATCCTAAATTTAAATGAGGGAATTACTTTCAATACTTTAACGGATCTGTGATCTCATCAAATTCAGTCTAATTCAACTCAACAAACATTTATTAAGAATCTACTATGAGCCAAATCCTGTAACTTATTCAGTGATAATACATGAAAAATGATCTTGCAAACCTTAAAACACTGAGTAAATTCTGTTATTAATGACAATGATGATGATGATGACAACGACAACGACGACGACGATGACGATGATGATGATGATGATGATGGTGATGGTGATGTCCTGGGGACACAGATAAAAAAAGCTATAAAACAGTAGCTACCCTTAAGGAACTGACATTCTTCTAGAGGTTGTGGGTAATACAATCAACTGGTAGATCAAGAAAGGGCCCCTATAAAAAAGTAACACTCCAGCTCTGCCTTGAAAGGAATTAAGAATTCCAAGAGCTAGAGATGAGAGGGGAGGGCATTACAGACACGAGGCACGTTTTGTACAAAGGTGGGAGATGGTCATCTGGATCATCCCCGAGGTGGGAGGTGACATGTCAGATACAAAGAATAACAAGATGGCTAGTTTAACTGGAACCAAATGTGTAAGGGAGAGTAATCTGAAATCATTCTTTAAAAAAAAATGTTGGTATCAGAATTATGAAGGTATTTACATGACAAACATTTGCATTTTGCCCTAGAAGCAATAGGGAGACCATTAACATTCTACTGCAGGGAAATGTCATGGAGAGACCTGTGTTATAGGAATATCATTTTTTGCAAAGGTGTGAAGAATGGAGAGAGGAGATACTAGAGGCAGGAAGAAGCTATTACAACAGTTCAGGTGGCAGGGGATGAGCATTTGAAACAGGATAGTGTGGCTTCAGTGGAGAGAAAAGGAGAGAGGAGAGAGATGTGATGGTGGTAGCATTAACAGAGCTTGGCAACTAGTTGGATATAAGGGGTGAGAGTGAGGAAGAGAATAGTGCCAAGTGTCTCACTGAGGTTCCAACTAGAATGACTTGAATGATAGAATCCTCAAGAGAAACAGGAGGCTTAGGAAGAAAGAGAGGTCTGTTGATGTTCACTTGTGTCTGGCTCTTTGTGACCCCATTTGGGGATTTAATGGGCATAGGAACTGGAGTGGTTCACCATTTCCTTCTCCAGCTCATTTTATAGATGAGCAAACTGAGGTTGACAGGGTTAAGTGACTTGCTCAAGGTGACCCATGTAGTAAGTGCCTGAGAGTGGATCTGAACTCAGGAAGAGGAGTCTTCCTGGCTCCATGGCTGGCACTAGAGAGCCACTGATTGTTGGTAACTTTGGAGAATGCAATTTCAGTTGTTTGATAGGGTCAGAGCAAGGGACTGAGGACTGAGTAAAATGTGAAGAAGTGAAACTTGGCTGGAAAAAGGAGCAGGGATTTAAAACATCCATTTGAAAACATGATAGAGCCAAGTGACAATTTTTTTTGAGGGGGAATGTAGGCATCAGATAAAGAAAGATGTGGAAGGCATTAAGTTATAGTACAGAAGTGTCAATCCTGAGGTCCTAGGCCAAAACTCCAGAATGCAACCTGAACCAGATTAAAATATAATTGGGTCATGTTTAACGAAATAAACAAAAATTTAATACAATAGCTAATGTTAATTTGTGGTTTTCCTAGTTGGCATGCAGCCTGCAGGGAACTGTTTTTGTTTTGTTTTGATTTTTTTTCCTGTTTTTGCTAGGAGATAGCATAGGCCTCCACGGTTAGGCATGAGTTGCCAGGATGAGTAAACAGTTTTAAAATGATAGCTATGGAAAAGAAATATTGTAGACGCAATCACCTGTTCGTCTTGTTCTTATTTAATTACTTCACTTTGCTGAGTAATTTAGGTTCCAGGGTCATAACAAGCTTCTTATCTGTGATAGGAATATGAAAAGAACCACTTCTAGTTTTAAAGCAGAAATCACAGTCAAAGGATTTCAGGATGGAAGGGACCTCAGCAGCCAATCTAAACCACTCCCGGAAGGAATCTCCCTTACTCATCCTTACATATGTAAACCCTTTGCTGCCTTTCTCCCCACTTGCCCCCTGGCAAGGTGCAAGTATAGAACTATACGATCTCTAAATCTCTGATCCTCTGTCATCTCTCCACACTAAGTCCTCCCAGCCTTCCCTGTTCCCAGGACACGCAAAGGTCTCTTGTCCCAATAGTGACCTCCTCCCTGGTAAGCGAAATGAGTCAGTGCACATGTTCACAGATCATGGGTTTGCTCAGTAAGTGTCTGGCTGCCAAGGGTCATTTCAAAGAGAGCATCAGCCAACAGGCATACTACAAGAACCCAAGATGCTCGGGGCCCGACCTTGTCCTGACTCCAGTGACATCACAAGGATGAGGTCTTAACTGGTACATGAACCAGATTGAAGTGAGGCTGAACCACCCAAAGCTGTCAGTCTCACTTTCTCTTCGAGAATCATCCAAGTCCAGTCAAGATGCCCAAGAATGGTCCAGGATGCAGCGGGTGATCTTGGCCTTTGTAAATTAAGGTCTTTCCCAGTTCTCCCAGTTTGTTTTTAGTTTAAAAGTAAAAAACTATAAATAATAATTGTTTTCTGCTCTGACTAGAAACTTGGAGGGTCTTCACCTCCCAAACTGACATTTTTGCGATGGTAAATTAAGCCATCCTTTGTCTCAATTCTTATTTAACCCTTAGTTATATGTCTCAGATGACAAAGGAATGGTTTAAAATGCAAAGGATTAGGGCAACCTGTGTGGGAATGGGAATGGATGGAAAGGGGTCTGGAAGCAACCGGAGAGGTCATAGATGAAGAAACCAAGGCCCAGAGAAGGGAAAGGACTTACCTAAGATCACACAGATTACTATCTGGTAAAAGCTGGAATCCAAATTCAAGTTCTCTGACTCTAAATCCTGGGTTTTTCCAACTATTCCATGATGAGCTGGGAGGGTTCTAATAATAGAGTACATAGAACATCAGAGCTAGCAGATATCCTTGAGGTCATTTAGTCCGACATACACTACAAGATAGCTGAGAAGTGGTTACCCAGACTCTGCTTGGATACCTCCAATGAGGAGGACACACTACCTCCCAAGGAGGCAACTTTGGATAGCTCTAATTGGTAGAAAGCTTTTCCAGACATTAAACCCAAATTTGCCTTTACAGTTTCCACTCTTGCTCTTGGGCTTCCTACTGGGACTAAAAAGGACTAAACTAAACCTTCTACAAGACAGCCTTTCAAATATTTAAAAGCAACCATCATATCTTCTTTTTTCCAGAACATTCTTGATGGCAGCAATAAATCTTCCAATAGCATAGACTGACTGATGTCTTTTTACCATCCTCATTTACCTCCTCTGGTCACCCTCCAGATTACAGATGTCCTTGCTAAGCCATGACTCTCAGAACTGACCAAAATGCTCCAAATGAGGAATGGACAGAACAAAGCACAAACAGGTTTCTCCAGTCCTTATTCCTTTCTTATGTATGCTAAGATCACCACAACTTTTTTGTTGTTGTCCATTGATACATATTCAGTTTGAAACCTAATGAAACTCCTAGATCTTTTATTTTCTTCATTTTATCCTTAGGAAATTCATTTATTTTTAACTTTGTTTTACACTTTCACTTCACTTTATAAAATTACATCAACGCACATAGTCATAATTCCTCAGAGTTCAACATCATTGGGTTATAAACACCAAGTTTATGTAGAGTTTATTATATATTTATAATATTCATTCTATAACTTGTAGAAAGTTAATATGAATAACGATAGCCCAAAGTCATTACAATGCTATCAGTACAAATTTATTACAAAATTGCTTTGATTAAAACTGAATGATATAAATGGGATCTGACACATTATTGCTTTTAACTCATATTAACCTTCATATACCATAAGCTAGAGGGGGAAAAACAAAATACACAAGAAAAACAAGAAGAAATAAGAAACTTTAAAATGACGTAACTTGTGGTTAGATAAATCAACTTAGCAAATACAAGTTGGAGTCAATCTCAGGAGCGAAGATTGCGGTTTCACCAGCACTGCTGCTGCCTTATTCCTGAAAACTATGCCTGTCTTAATGGTACTTAAGATTATCATAATTTTCTTAGTTAACCATATCACACTGATCTGTTTTGAGCCAATAGTACTAAAACCTCAGATAATTTTCATATGAACTTCTATCAAGCCATGCTATTGTGGCTTTCTTTGCTGGAGTTGATTTTTTGAACCCCAGAGCAAGACTTTATATTTATAGGTGCTAAAGTTTATCCTAAGGTAGCTAGGTGGGTTCAGTGGGTAGAGCATTGGGTTTGGAGTCAGGAACTCATCTTCATGAGTTCAGATATGGCCACAGATACTTGTAAGTGTGACCCTGAGCAAGTTATTCAACTTTATTTGCCTCAGTTTCCTCATCTATAAAATAACCTGGAGAAAGAAATGGCAAACCATTCCAGTATCTTTGCCAAGAACATCCCAAATGGGGATCACAAAAAGTTGGATTCAACTAAAAAGAATGATTGAAAAATTTTATCCTATTCAATCAAACCAACATTCTGACCAGTCAGGATTCTTTTGAATTCCAATTGTGCCATTTGAGGGATTAGCTTTCCCTCCCACCTTTGTGTCATCTGAAAATTTGAAAATTTGAAAACATGCCATAGTGGACTTCTGGTTCCCCTAGTGAACACACTTCTGACTCATGATTCCCCCTGACAATGATAGCACCATAGAAGTCATGATTTTATGGAGAAGGCTTAATACACTCTACCATAAAGATGAAATTCCAGGGACATTAGTATAAATACATATCTTAAAGCTGCTAAAATCATATTGAAGAAAAAAAAACTGTACAATTGGAAACAGAGTGTTCAGGAAATGCTATCTGACATTTCATCCTACTAGACAGATAAATCTCTGGATATTTCATTTGTAGATGTTTAACTAAAGGTGAAATCTAAGAGGGAAGCTGTTCTAGAAAGAGGTTGAGATCAGGGTAAAGCATGAGGATGTCACTATGGCAGAGAAAGAGGGTTTCCTCCATGAATACTGCTACATGACATCAGAAAGAAAAATATGTTTTGTCACAGGTTTTGTTTACAATGTCAGTTTTTAATAAACACAAATGTGGGAAAGAGTTGCCTATTGAATAGGTCATCAATTAAGATTTCAGTATTTTCAGATATATTTTTAGTATTAAAAGTGTAGTTCTAAATGTAAAACAATTGAGCATTGATAAAAGAAACTTACTTCAAGACATAGTTTATTTTAAAGTACAACAGCTAATCATGTTCTAAACACTTTCTTATCTATAAGAAAGTCATTTATGTACATGGAATATTTTGAACTCCCACTACAATCCTTTCCATTTCTTTGAAATTGACTAGAGATAAAATAATGAGCTCTGTTTGATATATCAGAAACTAATGTTCCTTGGTATATTCAAAATGGATTCCCTTTTTCCTTAATTTTACTCTAAAGTAAATGATAATATGGGAGAGATTTCAAACTACTTATATTTTATAAGTGTAAGTCATATCTAAATCAGTAATTATTTTGTTGTAATCTATAAATGTAACACATTTTCTGTAACATTTTTCTGTACAAATTTTTATAAATGTTCTCAACAGAATATGTTATTCCATATTCTACTCCTGAGTTGAAATTATAGATACATTTATATGTCTTCAAAAAAAACATGCTATCTGTGCCTTTACCTAAGTGTAATATTCAGAACCAAACTCATGTCAGTAACATGCAGAGTTCAGCCCAGTAGAGTACTGATCAGATTTTGTCCTGATTTCGGTGAGTGCTGAAAGATAAGAGCCTGAAATGACATGACATCCAATAATCCAAGGAAGGAGTTAGAGGACTAGCCCAGACCCTTCCAGAAGTATACAAAGCCCAGTCTTAACATAAAGTCCAAAGTCAAGAAATAGGCTGAAGGAGAAGCAGACAAAAAGTATGCTGCCATGAAAGCTATTATTGTGACAGAGATACTCAAGACACAAGGCCAAAAGAAGAAAATTACTCCAAAATATCTACAAAGTCTCAAAAACATTACAGCTTGCACACAAGTTCAACTAAAATGGCTAGAAAAGATGAAGCAAGAATTAAATAAAAACATTAAAAATTATTTTAAAAGACAATAGCACTAGGGGGAAAATGGGAAAACAAATGAGAATTATGGAAGAAAGAATTGGAAAGCAATTAATAGCATGGCAAAAGAAATATAAAACCTTAGCCAAGTCACAAAATCCCTGAAAATTAGAATAAGCCAAATAAAAAACAACAGGAATATTAAAACAAAGTGCAAAGACTGAAGAAAATAGTATCTTATAGCCAGGGGAAAAAATCTGACAAGGAAAAATAGATTGAGGAGAGAGAATTTAAGAATTGCTACATTGCTTGAACACCATGACCAGATAAAGAACCTAGACATCATATTTCAATAAACATTAAAAGAAAACTACCCAGATCTCTTTGAACCAGAGGACAAAGTAAAGATAGAAAGAATCCATCAACCACCTCCTGAAAAAAATCCCAAACTAAAAATTCCCAGAAACATCATAACCAAAATCCACAGCTTCCAGGTAAAAGAAAAAAATTCTGAAAGTAGCCAGAAAAAAGAATCCAAGGACTGAGGGCCACAGTCAGGATCACACACGATTTAGCAGTCACCCTATAAAGGAGCAGAGAATTTGGAATATGATATTCTAGAAGCCAAAAGATATAGACTTGCAACCAAGACTTGCCAGCAAACCAGCTGCAATCTACATGGTGAAAGGCTGGATCTTTAATGAAACAGAAGACTATCAGGCATTCTTCATGAAAAGACCAGCTACATGGAAACTTTGAACTTAAAACACAGGAGTTAAGAGAATCATTAAAAAGTAAGTATGAACCAGTAATCAAAAGTGACTAAACAAGGATAAATTACTTACATTCTAACTGGGGAGATAATATATGCATTGTGTCTGAACCCTATCATCATTAGGTATCATAGAGGGAATCTCTAATTAGATGGAAGGCATGGGAGTTCTGTGAGGTCTTTATTTCAGAATAATGAAATGAGGGGGAAGAAGAATATACTGGAAAGGAAAAATGAGAGAAAGTTTAGGGAAAATTATCTCACATAATCAGTGAGTGAGTAGACATTTATACAAACAAAGAGAGAAGGGGGAATTAGAGAGGAAATAGATTAAGAGAGGAATTAGTCCTAAGCAAAACAAACTAAGGATGTGCAAAAATATCTATCACTCTTTTAGACATGGCAAATAGTGAAAATCTGAAATAGTGTCCATAAAATGGGGAATGACCGGACAAATTATGGCATATAAGTGTGATGGAATATCATTGTGCTTTAGGAAATGATAAAGGACATGGGGGGGAAGGGAATAAGCATTTCTACAGTGCCTACTATGTTCTAGACACTTTGCTAAGTGCTTTTTAAAAAATTGATTTGATTCTCACAACAACCCTGCAAGTTAGGTGAAGCAAACAGAAATTAAATGACTAGCCCAGGATCACACACCTAGTAAATGTCTGAAGTCAAATTTGAACTCAGGTCTTGAGTCTAGGTCCAGTACTCTATCCACTGCACCATCACAGACTGATTAGAATAGTTTCAAAGAAACCTGACACAAGAAAACCTGTACGAATCAACACAGAGTGAGTGGAGGGTAAGGGGGATAAAAGTACAGTGCATACAATAAGGTAAAGAAAAGCAACTTATGAATTGATCACCATAATGAACAATAATTCCAGAGGGCAAAAGTGAAACATTCTACCTACCTCCTGATAGAAAGGTAAAGGAATCAGAATGCAGAATGAAACATTTTTTGACCATGGCCAATGCGTATATTTGCTGTATAACACAGACTACTGTGGCCTTCTCTGCCTTGAAGGTCAGGTAGGTTAGATTTTAACATAGATTTTTACCTGACTCTCTAGGCTCTCTGCAAATGGCCCCAGTCCTTATCAAGAGCATCCCTCCCAAAGTATAGGTGGTATTTCCCTGTACCCCACTAACAATATAGAAGTACAGCTTCTATATAGATATATTTGCTGCAGAAGGTGTAATCACAAGCATACAAACAAACTTACTCCCCCACAGCAAATGGGAGGCATAATTTTCCTACCTTTCTACACCACCTCAGTCCGTAGGGAAGAGAAAAATAAGTTCAGCTTAGTTCTCATGGAGTGCAGTCCCAGTTCTAAATCCAAAACCCTCCTCCTCCTTGAGTCCGCTGTACGCTGGCTGCTCAGGGGTCCCATGCCAGGTTGGCTGACTATACCATCTCACCTCCAAGGTTACCACGGCCCAACCTGCTGAGTCCTACGGAGACCATCTCTGGAACCTAAAACTGAGAAAAACGAATAACGTAGAACTGAAGCCAGAGTAAAGAGAGAGAGCAGGGAAAGGAAAATTCTTTCCTTCTTACCTGTTCAGTGCATGGCATCCTTGCTGTGGGTGAACTGTATCTTTACCCTCTAGATATAACCAGTAATAAAGCAGCAGGAAAAAGACAGTAGAAAGAGAAAAGAGCAGCCAAAAAGAGAAAAAATGACTCAGTCTTCCCAATTTTAAATACTCAGTAGTCTAATCAAAGGAGCCTACCCTTACTCATGGTAGAGGATGAAGAGGCCTCCATGTTAGACAACCTAGACATGCTTCATGTAAGGCGAATGGTGCATGCTGGACATGCCCCAGGTTATACTTGTAAGAAGGATTTGTTTTTCTTTCATTCTCAATAGGAGACAGAGCTTGGGATAGAAAAGCAAGAAATCAGATTTTGCTGAGTAAAAAAAAAATTAAAGGAAAGATCAAAGGAAGGGTTTCCAAGGAAACTGGGAAGACTATTATGAACTAAAACAAAGTGAAATAAACAGAAAAGGGGGGACAATTTATACAGTGATAACGGTATGATAAAGAACTTTGAAAGTCTAAGGAGTTCTGATAAGAACAATGACCACCATTCCTGAGGAGTAGTGGTGACCCAACCTTGATGATGGTGAAGAACTTAGAGTATAGACTGAGACTTTGAAGGGGGGGTAGGTGTAAAGGACGGGGACATGGCTAATACAGGAATTTATTTTGCATTATACATTTTAGTAATAGTTTTACTTTCTTTGTTTCTCAATTGGGGGTGGGGATAGGTGAGAGAAAAATTTTTGCTGAGTAAAAAATAAAATAAAATGTAATAAAAAAGAAAGGAGAAAAAGTAGACCTCAGCAGAGGAAATGACAATGAGAAGAAAGGCAGAGAAATAAGCACCTGGTGGGGACTCCTAGGAGCCCTACTAGCGTATAACAATTTCAACAAAAAGAGACTGCAGTTACAGTGAATACATTGTAGAGACGAGACTGCTCACTTACTTCCATCCTCCCCACTCCCTACAGCCACTGCATCCAATGGCTTCTGCTATTGCTTAACCACACACAAAAGAATGAGAGAGCTAGGGAAAGCTCCTGGGGACTCCCAACCTCTGCAGCAGTCACAAGTGCCACTTCCATGATCAGAGCGGGGCTAAACTATTTGAAGCCAACTAGAGCTTCACCTAGAACAAAAGTTATTGTGTTTACCAAGAGCAAGGGTGGCCACGCTTCTCTCCTCTCCATTCTCTCTCTTTCCTACTCCCAAGAAGAGTGAATACACATTCCAAAAACATCTGTTTCTTTAAAATTTATGTTTTATGTTGCTGTTTACCTTTTCTCTTTAAGTGGATATGAAAAGCAAAATGGTTAATACAAGATTGATCTATATGTATTTCATTTAAGTAAGAGTGGTACCAGGAAAGTTGTGGTCAGCTACACAGAGAGTAATGGAGGAAGTTCTCTCTCTCTTTTCTAAATTGTCAGGGTTTCCCTTACCTATATGAGCCTCCAGCAAACCAAAAGGATTTTATTTAAATTATATTCTTGAATTCCCCCAAAATAGAGATCAAGATCAACCTAGTTCATTTGTGGAGTCCTTTGGGCACAACGGAGTTAAAGGATGGCATTAGGAGAAAACAAGCTTGGTAAATAAGGTGCTGGAGTCATTTCTCTCAGAGGTAGTTGCTTTGGATGTCTCCTAATTTCTTCTTCTTTCTAGAGATTTAAAGAAGCTCTATCCCTGAGTGTCTAGAAAGTCACACCTAAAGAAAAGAGTAAGGAACAGTGACTTAGTACACAGAGGTTAGAAGCCATACAAGAGGGATTCGTTTTCCTCTCATCCGCAGCATTGCCACGTAGTCATCCTCTGTTATCTGCTTTTGTACACGTCTTTCTAAAATCCAAATATGTTATTAAATTCCCTCTGCACCCACAGATATTCCTTTAGACAACCTCCCCTCTTCCCTCCTCATCAGAATTGTTTTCATTTTCCGCTTTTGAAATTTTAATCACAAGAGATTCTCAGCACTCTGACCCATCACCTCTGTGAAATGTTGGCCACAAGATCCTATTTATTTCTTCTTCCAAGGACTTCAAAATCTGCTCCCCAAAGATGCAAGATGTTTTGCAAAATTCTTCCCAGTTTTCTACTCCTCTGCCACAGATTCTATGATGGAATAGTCACCTACCTTCAAAGCTCCTCATTTCTACAGAGGGAAACAGTTCCTCAGATACAGAATAGAAAAATGAAATAGTCCTTGTAGTAAGTCAAAAAATCATTAGCCATTCCATTTTTATCAAAAACTTGGTGTTCAAACCAATATTTTTTTCATAGACTAAGTTTCCATTATAAAATGTGACACTTGCTCCTAGATCCTTCTGTCAGGTTACATGTACATCTTTTTCATAAATAAATTTAATAATTTTAGGATGCTTACAATCATGATAAAAGACCAAAGCTTGAACCACACAATAGAATGGTAAGTATGTTAAACACTTTTGCCTTTTACTTCATGTACTGTGAGAACACGAGTGTGGTAGATCCCTGTAAATTTATAACTAACATCAGAAGTATGCACCACATTGTAATAATGTGGAGCAATGGAAAAAGCCCCAGACTTCAAGTGAAGTGCCTTAGCTTTGAGACACAGATCCAACATTTGCTAGCTACATAACCACAGGGATGGAGGCTGGCCAATGATTTCAGTGATATTGGGAAGCCCCAGCTGAAGAAACTCCCCCTACAAACACAAATTGGCATCTTCTCTGAAACTTACACTCGTAGAGAGTTGTCTAGAGCACTGAGAGCAATTAACTTGCACAGGTCCCATGATCAGAATTGTCAAATGGGAAACCTGAACCCAAATCCTCTTATGTTCAAGGTTAGCTCTCCATCCATTAGCCTCTCTATGACCGTGGAAATGACATTCTTTTTGAATCTCAGTTTATTCATCTGTAAAATGGTGATTGTGATACTTTCATTATCTCAGGAGTATTATGAGGAAAATGCTTTGAAAACATGAAAATACTATATAAATGTAAGCTGGTATCATTTTTTCAAAGGAGATTTGCCCTCTACTCATTCAGAAAGATATGGAAAAAACAACAAAAATCTATTACATTTCTTTATATTTCTTATCTAATAAAAATCACAGTAGAATAAATTTCATTTTGAAATTCTAAAAATCCCTTTTAAACATTATTATTATAAAAATTATAATGATGATTGATAATTTAAAATTAGTATCCTATGCCATATTATCTGAATATCCACTGTCTTTTGGAATAAAGTCAACATTGCTACTATTGACCCTGGAGAAAAGTTGAAGAGGATCAATGAAAATTGAAATAAAATCTTACTTTATCTCAAGAAAATGAATTTTCAACTCAACTTAAACCACAAATTAAATGAAATATGCTGGATTCCAAGAGAGGGGTAAGCAAGATGTCACAAAATGAGATCAGCATTGAAGTTTTTCCAGAGGATATGAACTCAAATTTGATTTTAGTTCAAAATAAAGAACGTTAAAAGAACGTGATTTGAAAGCACAATAAGCTAACGGTTGAAGCACAGAATTCAAATTCATTAAATGTAGATGCTTTCCTTCTTTCTCTGTTCATTTGTCATAAAAATTGTCTTTCCATCTAATTTTACTTTTTTCTATTTTGAGAAAAGAAAAACTTCTATTCATCAATATTAAAAACAGAATATAAAAATTGTTGTTTGTCCTTTGTTTTCAAAAAAGACCAATGACATCAGGGGTAATATCTTGACTTGTTCATGAATTGGATTTAAATGAGGCATAGTGGCACAAAATCATTAGCCTCACCCTGTCTCGCAATGGATGGCTGTTGTCTTCAATGTCTGTCCAAGCTCTAAGTGCTCCACAACACCGACTTCAGCTGCCTTCGTGGCCGTTGGAACCAATTGTTCTCGTTTGTCCATTCCACTGCTTCATGTACTTGGGGTAGATATTCCCTACTTCACCAATGGGTCTGGGGCCTGTTGGTTACCCTCAGACTGGTTTAGCCCACCTGCAGAGACAGTTTTACCAAGGTGTGGCCACTGTGTATGCTACAATGTCTTGAAGCCATAGGAGAGAGTTGGGTAAGCAGTTGGACACCAAAGGTGGATTTTCAGAGCTACTCTGAAAAAGACTCAGCAAGTCCTCACACAGAGGCACTAGTCTTCCCATAACACGCCATATACCCCAAAATAGGAATTATTGCTCATGCAAAAGTTCCATTGATTATACAATATATCACCACAAGGGAGAGGGAAAAATTTTAGATATATGCTTGTTGACTTAAAAAATAGAAAAGTAAGAATCCTTCAGGTTTGAACCCAGTCCTCATGTAAGGCTCCAGAGCTAAGAAGGGTCTCTTGGGTGAGAGGGAAGGGAAAACCCTTCTAAGTACAACAGTAGTTCTTATTGTTAGATATTTTCTGTGTCTTTATATACACATTTCATCTTCCAATAGAATGTAGTCTACCTAAGGGCATTGATTTTCACCTTTGTTTTTGTATCCTCAGCTCATAGTGCACTAGCCCAAAGTAAATACTTAACAAATGATTGCTGACTGATTATCGACGAATCAAGAAGTCTTAATAAAGTGGACAAGTTCATATACTATACATCTGAAAACATTAGAGTACCAACAAAATACTAACATCAAAAAAGGATAGAGGATATCCACATTTTAATAAGAGAGATATATTATATATGATTTCTGGCAGTGATACTTCACTATCCAAAAACTTATTCTATTAGAATATAGTCAAAAGTTCAGGGGGGGAAAGGCAAACAAACAGAGATTCATAAATCCTATGTATTAGGGATTGTGCACTGTACCTAAAGCAGAGATTCTTTTTGTCTTATTTGGGGCCTTTTCATTTAACTTAACCTATTAAATTAGCCTTTAATAATTGTGCTCAACTTCATTATTTGATTTTTGAAACCACAGTAAATTAGAAGAGCACAAAAAGAGAGGCAAGTAGAAAAAATATAAAAATCTTTTTAAACATTGCAATTTGTGATCTTTAAGCACCGGGGAAACCACTCTCAATTGCTGCTTAAAGAGTTGCTGTATTAAAGCACAAAAAAAATTTATGTTCCTAATGTAATGACCTAGAAAAATCAAGGTTTCTTCTCTCTCTCTCTCTCTCTCTCTCTCTCTCTCTCTCTCTCTCTCTCTCTCTCACACACACACACACACACACACTCTTATTCTTTCTCTGTGTGTGTGTGTGTGTGCGTGTGTGTGTGTGTGTGTGTGTGTGTGTGTGTGTGTGTGTGTGTGTGTGTGTATTCTCCCACTGGTTTTCAAAGCACTTCTCACTCTTTTCTGGTTCTTCATCTGAATCATTCCTGTGAACTGTGTGTGTCCTTCTAGGCTGTCCTGGTCTCTCTTCTTGTTTAACTCTATTAGTTGGTGATGTCTCTCTGAATTCTATTATTATCATCTCTATGCAGATGATTCCTAGCCTATGTATCGTATATAATCCCAGTTTTTACTCAGAGGCACTGTCACGCATCACCAGTTGTTTTTTGGACATCTTGAACTAGCTGTTCATTGGGTATCCCAAATTCAATGTGTCTAAAACAGAGCTCATAATCTTTGACCCAATAGTCTCCTTTTTTCCGAACTTTGTTATTACTGTCAAGGATTCCAATATTCTCCCAATCATAGAAGCTTACAACCTCACTGTCATCCTTGACTCTTCATAGTCAAACTATTGCCAAATATTAATTTACAATGTGTCTCATATAGTTTCCTTCTTTCCATTCACACCTTCATCACTTCTCACCTGAACTATTGAAATGATCTTCTCATTAATTTTCTTGTCTCAAATTCTCCTCCACACTACCCCATCCCCAACTCAGTTGACAACATGGTTGTTCTAAAACAATCAAACCCCCATCACAAATACTCAATAAACTCTAGCGGTTCCGTGTAACCTCCAGGATCAAATGTGAAATCTTTTGTATGGCATTTAAAGCTCTTGGTGACCTGTTGTTCCACTTTTCCTGTCTTTCCATTCTTACCTTTTACTCCCTTCCATGCATTTACAATTCAGTTATACTTGTTGCTCTTCCTACACTTCATCTCCAGTCATGGTGCCTTTGCAATGGCTGTCTCCCGCAACACCCCTGTCTGAATGCTTTCTCCTCACCTCATTCTCTTAGAATCCCAAGCTTCCTTCAGGACTCAATTCAGATCCCACTTTCTACATGAATCCTTTCCTATCCCCTCCAGATACTAATGTCTTCCCCTCTGAGACTACTTCCTATATACTGTGTACAAATCTTGAATTTATCTAATTATTTACATATTATCTCCTCCTTTAGACTTTGAGTTCCTTGAGAGCAGGGATTGTCTTTGCCTTTCTCTGTCTCCCTAGGGCTTAGCACAAAATCTGGCACATAATAAAAGCTTGATAAATGCTAATCTACCAACTGCCTGAGGCAACAAGAGATATTTAGATGAAATGCTGTGGCTCTGTTTTGTAAGAAATGAGACAACATTGTTTATAATCACTCACTTTTATATATTACTTTAATGTTTACAAAGGACTTTTTCTCACAAGACGGAGAGGTAAAGTAGTCAAGAATTATCCCAATTTAGGTGAGGAACCTGAGGCTTAGAGGGATTGAATGATTTGCATGAGGGTAAGGGAGGAGATGTCCCACAAGTGATAAGTGTCAAAGTGAAGATCTGATCCCAGACCTCTTGATTCCATATCCAGTGTTCTTACTACTTACCATTCTGAAAGGAAGTGCACATTTCATTTTATAATAATACACACACACACACAAAAGTCTGATATCTGACAGAATATTTAAAACTTAAGCTTTCTGGAAAATTCACTTCATTCCTCCAATAAGGCCAGATATATTAGGAAATACAGTATACAGGAATATGACTTGACCTATAGTAAACTGAATCCAGCCATGGTTTTTTTTTTCCTGCATTGCATTTCCATATGTATTTTTGACAGGCATGAGATTTCCTTCAACTATGAAAAAATCCAGACACTTTTAGTTGTGGATACAAATGCATTTGATTTGTTTGTATTTACCAGAAAAAAATAAATCTGTCTTTCCAGATTTAATTATAAATTTGAGAGTAAAATGTGATGTAAGCAATCCACTCAAATGGATTTTAGCTTCACTTACTAATTTTCTCATGATCTAAATTCCCAAAGCACGGTCTACAACTTAATTTTAACTTTTAAAAAATATTTTGAAAAAGCTTTCAGTAGTGACAATGTCATAGAAGAAGTCTCCTGGGACACTTAAGGTATATTGAAATATCCCTCCCCGAAAAAATTTCATGGGAAAAAAGTATTTACAAAGTGATGAAAATGAGTCAGCAGAACCAGTAAAGTGATATACTCATTGATCACAACAATGTAAATAGAAGAAACAACATAACACATCTGAATGTTGTTTAATTAAAATAACCATGCTTGAATCTGGAAGAGATATAAGGATGGTGCGCTTCCTTTCATTGACAAATTTAGAGATGATAGGTATGGAATGTTGCACATACTATCACAAAATCAATGCTTTGGCTCATTTTGCTGATAAAAAGGAGTTTTCCCCCTTAATCTTTGTTACAAGGGAATGCTTACTGGGGAGAAAAGGAGGGAGAGGGATATTAAAAAATTAATGCAATCAAAAATGAAAGGCATTAATGAAACTTTTTAAAATAATCTCTTGGATTTCTTCATGAAACGCTGAATTTTTTTCTCTGTGTTTAGCATCAGGTTAAAACAGGTCTATCATTAATAAAATTCACTGAAATTCAAATAGAACTAATTTTATAGGTAGGTCTATCTGTAGAACAGGTATTTTTGAATTGTGTTCTCCTGCCCTTAGCTCCTACTTAAAGCATCTCCATAAAAGAACATTTTCTGGTTTCCTATTCAATGTGTGTTGTCAAATACACTTTTGTTTCCACATAGGAAATTTTAATTAGGAAAAAAAGCCCTGTTTTCAAAAGATATGAAGAGATCACAAAGTTAAATGTCCAAATGTTCAATCTTCCTTGGAAGAAGGGAGTAATATAAATGTGCTAACTCCTGGTTGAAAGGCTGAAAGAATAGTTATCAGTGGTTAGAGGTCAACTTGAAAGGAAGTTTTCGTTGGAGAGATCCAAGAATCTGTGCTTGGCCTTGTACTGTTTAACATTTTTATCAAGAACTTGGTTAAATACATAGACAATGTGCTTATCATGTTTGCACATGACACAAAGCTAGGAGTCGAAAGAAAAGACAATAAGCATTTATATAGCACCTACTGTATGCCAGGCCTTGTGCTAAGCACTTTTAAAAATATTATCTCATTTGAACCTCACAAAAGCCCTTGGAGCAGGTACTACTATTATTCCTATTCTACAGTTGAGAAAGCTGACGTAATCAGAGGTGAAATAATTTGCTCAGAGTCACACAGCTATAGTAAGTATTTGCAGCTGAATTTTAACTCAGTCTTGCTGGCTCCAGGTCTGCTGCTCTACCCACCAGGTCACCAGCTGTACCTAACTGCCTATAGTTAACACACACTGGACAACAAAATCAGGATCCAGTAAGGATAAATATAAAGTCATCCTTTTGGTTAAAAAAAAAATAGACTTTACAAGTACAAGATGGAGAGGACATATATAAAACCACCTAAAAAAGACCTATGAGTTTTAGTGTCCTAAAAATTCAAAATGACTCAAATGGTAGTCAAAGAAAAGTAATGTATTCTTGAGATATGCTGATAGACATACCTTTCAGGTATAAGGTGATAATAATTTCACTGTCACCTTGAGAATCCATTAGATGCTAGAGTATAGAGTAATAGCACAGACTGTATTTAAATGTTTTCCTAATTGACTTTCTAATAGCATAGACATACTACTAGAAAATGAATGCTTCAAAATGACTAATATGGAAATTTGTTACAAGTGCATATATATAATCTATATCAAATTGCTTACTGTTTTTAGGAAGGGATAAGTGGAGGGAGGGAGGGAGGAAATTTTGGAACTCAAAATTTTTTAAGATGAATGTTTAAAATTGGCTTTATATGCAATTTTAAAAAATACTATTTTTTAAAAAATAAATAGTTAAAAAAATAGTTAATAAAATAGTTAAAAAAATAAATATTAAAAAATACTGGTTTTTAAAAAAAGACAAGGAAGGCTTCAGTAATTCAAAGACTTGTGATATAGGCTGTGAGGCTATAGAAATGGCCTCTCTAAGCCTCAGTTTGATAATTTGTAAAATGAAAAGTTGAACTATATTATTTCTAAGTTCCCTTCCAGTTCTAAATCCTATGATACTCCAATACAGACTGTAATATTACATTGTCAAGGAAGATAAGGATGAAGGAGCCTTCCACTGATGGGCTTCACAGCCCCTCTACAATTTAATAGATAGTTTCTGTGGGCAAAAAAATTCATCTCCTTATAGGCAGCCTGCTGATGAGAACAGAGGAACAAAAGTAAAGCAACAAAATTAATAAAACAAAAAAATGAGATGATGACCCTCAAATATGCATTCACACTATGTAGCCTAAACTGAGTCCTTCAAGCTGAGCAGCCATACTTGTAATTCATCTTTTTGAATTCTTTTCACATCTATTCCAAAACTTTTCCACTCTCCTTAAGCTCCTCAACTTAACGCCCATCTCCCTTAATTTCAAAGATGAATGAATCCATACATTTCTAAGGATATCCAGCCCAACATGAACTCCCTCAGCTTCTACTCCTCCTTATCTTAAAGCTTTTCTTTATCTTTACTATCTTTCCTCTTCGTCGCAGGGAGAGATGCTCCTAGGTCTTTACTTTTTTTACTATAATGGTTCCCTTGGTATTCTTCCTTCTCACCTCACTCCTGGAGGTGCTGACCCATCACCCAGCCCTTCTTTCTCACATATCCCCATCCCTTTCCCTCCACAGACTCATTCCTTCTAGCTTTAAGCATAGTCCAGTGTTCAAACATTCTGGATCTTCGAAAATCTTCCTTTAACTCTCTTAATTCTTCAAACATCCTTCTTCTCTTTCTCCTTCTGTTCACTGCCAAACTTGCTGAAAGAAGAATCTCAACCCAATTTCTCCACTTCCTAAACACTCTTTTCAAACCCTTCCAATATTGGCTTCTTTCCGCAATATTCTATTGAAACTGCTCTCTCAAAGGTCCCTAACATTATGAAAATTGCCCAACCCAAAGACTTTTCTCATGCCCCACAGAAATCTTTTATCATTGGTTATGTCATGGATTTATAACATCTTACTACAACATTATGAAATCATCTAGATCAAATCCTTCATTTTACAAATAAGGAAACTAAGGCACAGAAATCATTGTTAGTTCTCCTCTGCATCTTCTTTAATCTCCTGTCCTCTAAATATGCATATCATACAGTGAGGCTTCAATCCTCTTTTTTGTTTGTATTTTCTATCTCAGCAACATCATTTTCAAGTCTGAACTAGCTATGACTCCCAAATTTAAATATCCAGCAACAACCTCTCGTTTGACTTCTATAACCATATTTCTAACTGCTTTATTGGACATACCTGCTTGATTGTCCTTTCTATATTGCAAACTCAGCAAGACAAAAGCTCAATTCATCATCTTTCCCCAGAAGCTTCCTCTAGAATTTCATATTTCTGCTAATAGAATTACCATCCTTTCAATCATGCATGCCTAAATGTTTAGAGCCATGCTTGATTCCTTCTCTTCCCTGGCTCATCCCATCTATTAATCTTCAAGTTCTATTAAATCTGTTTCCATTATGTTGGTCTTTGTTCAGAAATTTTTTCTCTCTTGGGACTCCAGAAATATTTATGAGACAAATGATTATGTAAATAATTTAGAAGAAATGCAAAGACTTCCAGAAGTAGTCCATGCATCCCCAGATGGGGAAATATCCTTAAATGCTCTAACATTCTCAGGTCCAGCTTTTTCTTTCTGCAGTCTAAACTGCATACCCACTGCTAGATTAATCTTCTTTAATGCATAGCTATGATGACAAAACCAAACCAAAGAATCTCAAAGTTGGAAGGAAATTCAAAGATGATCTAGTTCAACTAGTATCTAAACAAAAAACCCCTCTATAAAATACTGAAAAAGATATCACTTTTTTCATTCAACCTTGCCTGAAAACTTCCATTGATGGGGAAAAATACAATCTCTTCTCCATCCCCTTTCTTTTTCCTCCCCATTCTCCAACCTAGGCAGTTCATCCCACTTTTGAACAGATCCTATTGTTAGAAAAATTTTCTGTGACAAGCCTCCCTTCATACCTCTGAGATTCCCATCTACTGTCCTAGTTTTTGCTCCCTATGGCCGAAAAATAATAATCTCTTTTCTACATGTTGTTATTTAGTAGTTTCAGTCATGTCTGACTCTTCATGACCCCTTTTGGTGTTTTCCTGTCAAAGATACTGGAATGGCTTACCATTTCCTTCTCTAGCACATTTTTAAGATAAGGAAACTGAGGCAAACAAGGTTAAGAGACTTGCCCAGGGTCATACAGCTAGTAAGTGCCTGAGGCCAGATTTGAATCCATGAAGGTGAGTCTTCCTGATTCTAAGCCCAGCGATCTATCCACTGCACCACCTGGCTGCCCTACTCTTCTCCATGCTAGACCTATAAAAATTTGAATTTTAACCTGGCTCATCTCTTCTCTAGGCTAAATATCTCTTTCAACAGGTCCCTCTATGACACAACTTTAAGTTCCCTTACCTTCCTCCTCACCCTCACTTATATAAGCTTGTCAAATTCTTCACTGAAATATGTTGCTCAAAACTGAACATGACTTTCCAGAAGTGGTCTGAGTAAAACTGGCTATAACAAGACTGTCCTACACCTCTATTAACATAGTACCACATTACTATTTTGTGCTGTCCTACACATCGATGATTCGCATTGCACTTGGAGGTCACTAATTCCCTCCGTTTTTTTTAGACACAAACTGTTGCCATACTTGTGCCTTCTCATTCTTTACTTTTGAAGCTAATTTTTTGAATCAGAACATGAGACTTTATGTTTACCTAGAGGCAACTAGCTAATGCAACAGAGTACCAGACCTGGAATCAGGAAGACCTGGGTTCTAATATAGCCTCAGACACTTACTAGTTGTGATTCTGGACAAATCTCAACCCCTTTTTCCTCATTTTCCTCATATAAAATGTGCTGGAGAAGGAAATGGAAAACCACTCCAGTTTCTTTGCCAAAAAAACTCCAAATGGGGTCAAAAAAGAGTTGAACATGACTGAGAAACAACTAAATAAATACACACACACACACATTATATATACATGTATGTGTTTGTGTATGTAAAGGAATCTTGGACCAAAAGATGATCATTGGACCTATGGAAACTGATGAAATCATCAAACAAGAGGGTGTAAAGAGAAAAAAAAGAGGCTTGGGGTATGTCCACAGGAAGTGAAGATGATAAGAATAAAGATACAGCAAAGAAGACTGAGAAAGAGCTATCAGGTAGAATGACTGAGAGACCTGTTATAAAAACCCAAAGAGGAAAAAATGTTCAGAAAGATGTAATCAACAGCGTAAAATGCTACAGGAAACTAGAATAAGGATTAGAACAGGCCATCAGAGATAGCAATTATGAGATCTTTCATAACTTTGAAGAAAGCAGCTTCAGTTGAGTGATGAGGTTAGAAACTAGATTGTAAAGGTTTAAAAAAGGAATGAAAGGAAAGGATGTGAAGACATCAAGTATACAAGGTTTTTTCAAGGAATTTAGCCAAGAATAGGGACAGGAAATAGAGGAGCATAGCTAATGAGGATGGTAAGATCTAAGAAGGATAAGGAAGACTTGAACATGTTTGTAAGACATGTTTGCAAGGTATGAGGAAAGGAAACACAAGATTAGAGACAGAGAAGAGATAATAGTAGAACATCTGCTACAGCAAAGGAGGAGATTGAGTGAAGGATAAATATGTAACTCACAGGTAGCACACTCTGTCAAATTGGACCATACAGGTGATACTATTAGCGGTATAAGTGTGGGGGAAGACTTCTACCTAGATAATTGGGGGCCAATCCTTCCAAACCATGTCTTTCTCTTCCCACTGGAAAGTCTGCTTTTTTAAAGATCAATGTGGATGCAGCATGACCAATGGCCATCTGCCTTAAATTGGACCAAGTTTCATTAAGGAACTATTTCATACCTATTTTCTTATCTGTAAAATGAGGATTGGACAGCTAGGTGGTACAGTGGATAGAGCACTAGGCTTGGAATCAGGAAGACTCATCTTCATGAGTTCAAATCCAGCCACACAAGTTCTGGGTAAGTCATTAATCCTGTTTGCCTCAGTCACTCATCTGTAAAATGAGCTGGAGAAGGAAATAGTGAACCACCCCATTATCTTTGCTTAGAAAGCTCCAAATGGGGTCACAATAAGTCAGACATGACCACATGACCAAACGACAAAAACAACAAAATAAGGATTATAGTAGCAACTACTTGCCACTTTGTTGTAAGGATCAACTAAGATAATATGTGTAAAATGCTTTGCAAACCTTAAAGGTTTATATAAATGGTAGCTACTATTACTATTATTATTCTGGCAATCAGGTATCAGGCACCATTTGATACATATTATTAATATTTCAGCACTCTTTTTTCAAGTGTTTCATACTTCCAAGATATTAATGTGCATTACAAAATTCTCAGTATGCCTTGTGTCAATCATCCAAAAACCTGTGACATGTAAGTGATGATTCTCAAATCTATGTATCCAGCCCTGACTTTTCTGCTGACCTGGTCCTATCTCTCTTCTCCAATTGCCCATGGGACATCTTAATGTCCAGTTAGACATCTTAAACTCAACATATCCAAATTGAACTCATTTTTTTCCCTCCCCCACACCAACCTTCTTCTCTTCTAATTCCTTTTAACACCAAGACTGTCAGTATCTGCTCAGCCAATCAGCCAGGTTCACAATCTAGCTGTCATCCTCAACTCTGTGCTCTTTCTTATCCACCACCACCCCATGCCCAATCTAATGCCATGGCATGGCAATTTTACTTTCCTAACATGTCTTTTATATGCCCCCTTTTGATCTCTGACACTGCCAGTACCCAGACCCTCATTACCTCATGCCTGAACCATAGTTATGACCTGCTGCTTGGTCTTCCTACTACAAGTCTCTCCCTACTCCAGTTCATTCAGCAGTCAAAGTGATTTTCTTAAAGCACAGAAGTAACCATGTCACCCTTTTATTTAATAAACTCCAGTTTGCAGAAGCTCCCTATCAACTGCAAGAAAAAATTAAAGATCCTGTGTTTGGTATTTCAAAGCCTTAATTGCCATGTCCCACCCACCTTTCTAGTATTCTCAAACTTTATACCCTTTTCTCTTACTCTTTGATCCAGTAACAATTGTCTTCTGCCTGTTCCTCAAACAAGATACTCCATCTCCCAACTCCAGGCATTTTTACTGGTTGTCATCCATCCATGGAATGCTCTCCCTCATCTCTGCCTCCTGGCTCCTGTAGTTTTTCCCCTAGCTAAAATCCTGTGTTTTTCCCAGCTAAAATCTCACATTCTACAGGAAGTCTTTCCCAATACCAGTTAATTCTAGGGCTTTCCCTCTGTTGATTATCTCCAAGTTATCTTGTCTATGACTTGTTTAAACCTAGATATTCACATGGTGTCTTTCCTTCCCCCTTCTCCCTCCCAATTAGAATGTGAATTTCTTGAGAACTGGGACTATCTTTTGCCTTTCCTTACAGTGTCAGTGCTTAACACAGTGCCTGGCACTTAACGGGCACTTAAAAAGTGTTAACTGACTGACTGGTGAGCTGATTTGTAAATTTCAGAAATGGAACTTTATTACTCTATTTAAGAAGGCATAGAAGCTTCAGTTTGATCTTTAAATAAATTACAAAGCTGAGACGGATAAGACTGTGAGATTACTAATTGTTTGAATGTATGGAGTTTGTCACATGCTGTTTGTTGTCTGTGTGATTTGGAGAAAACAGAAAAGACCATTCAAAAGGTTGTCATATTATTTAACAGATGCCTGCAAATCTATACTTACTGTAAAATATCACATCTGGCATCAGCTATAAGATCTGCTTTACACAGGGATAAGATCCCTGAGATCAATAAAAGTTCGGAATTTGGATGAAGAAGATAACCTCATGATTCAAACTATAATGATTTGGGGGAGCATGACAAAGTAAGCAACAAGCAAAGGGTGATCCCCATATGAACCTTTTCATCCTTAGATTCTAATTTAATAATTGATCCTGTTCACAAACTTAATAAGCAAAAGAAACATCCAGGTAGTGCTCTAGACTTGAAGTAAGGAACCACAGAATCCAAATCCAGCCTCAGATACCTATTAGATGTGTGGCTAGGGACAGGTCTCAGCCTCTGCCTGCCACAGTTTCTTCATATGTAAATATGGGGATAGTAATAGCACCACCCTCCTAACCTGCCGGTAAGGACAAAATGAGATAACATTTGTAACGAGTTTTGCAAACCTTAAAGTATTACATAAATGCTAGCTATAGAATTAAGCTGAACATTTCAATTAAAAATGAAAAAGAAAGAACCTCCTGAAAGTAAATACCAAAGTATGTTCAAAGCATGAAAATTCTCTTATGTATTAAGTATTCAAAGTATTTTTGGCATATCTGTGGAAATCTGAAATTGATTGCTCTTCTACTAAGATTACAACTTGAATAGGCCAAATGCTGCTTCTTTATTTGTTAATGGGAAAAGCAGAGCAAGGAGAGCCCATTAAAAATCACTGGTCTTCAAGGAAAGAAGTTATTCCAAGAAAAAAAAAATATGGTAAGTCAACCATTGGTTAGTCCTGAAAAAGATTTATCTGTCACCTTGAGCATTAAACTTGGTTTAATGAAAAATTTGTCAAGGCAACAGATTAAAATGGTGTAGGATTTCTTTATCAGAAAAATAAATTTCCAAGAATCAATGAAGCTAAAACAGATATGATGTTTATGTTCCCTCAAAGAAGGAAAGTGATAAAAGATAAACATTTTTAATAACAGTTGAGTGAAATTGAAAGAACTGCATGTAATTCACCTTTTAAAGTGCATAAAAACTTTTTGGGGGGAATCTTTAAGGCAGAAAATTACCAAGAAATTGTTAATGATTTTCTCAAAGCCTATTAAGTTACAAGGTATCCAATGTCACTCAAGATCCATTTATTTGATTCACATTTGGACTTCTTCCCAGAAAATCTGTCTGATGAATATGGGAAATGTGCCTATTATAAAAGCTTCACAATGGAAAAGTAATACCCAGTAAGTGAAATTCAACATGCTGCTGTCTACCACTAGACAATGAAAAGGGATATGCCACAGGCAAAATACAACAGAAAGTCATTAGCTGCTGCATTTCAGTTCAGATAAATGAATACAATTTTGTTCAGAAAATAATTTTTAGTATAAAATCATAATCCACATGAAAGTGGTCAAAAATTCAAAGTCAAATTTGACGTCAATACACATACACAAATACTTCAAGGTTCACTTATTTTTCATGGTGTAACAAAATAAACTAGGATTTATTGTCCAGTGTTATGTTGTCAATTTGATGAGAATGAAGTGATACTTCAAAGTAATTTTAAATGTATTTCTTTGATCATTCTATTTCTGGCTTCTGAGGGAGAAAATTGTAGGGAAAGGGAACAAAAGAGAGAAAATATTTGAGTTGAATAAGAAGACGGAAATTATGAAAGTTATTTCAAGGGTGTTAGACTTCTGAAGAAAGTCAAAGATTGAATTTAAGAGTGATAAAAGCTTGGAGAAATTTAGGAGAAATTGAGGAAAAGCTAAGGAAGACACATTTCTAGTTATAGATTCTACTTCTGGCTCCCATGAAAGAAGGTTGCAGGGGAGAAGACAAAGATTTAAGGAGAATAAAGAGAAAGTCATCATGACAGTGATTTCTGAAGATTTTGAGAAATTGAGTTTCAGGAGGGAAAATCTGAGCTAAAAGAGAAGGCTTCAGTCTGAAGACGGACTCAATCTGAAGAAAGAAGAGTTTCAGGAGCAAGGACCTGATGGGATCAGAGGTAAGTAAAACAAATTTGGAAAACAATAAATAGGTTAGTTTTTAAAAAAAAAGTAAAAGGATACAGAATGTGGCTTCAGGTTGTAATGAGACAAAGAAAATAACAGTGTTTGAAGCTATCAATCAACTGATGAAAAAATGTTTAAAAAGTTGTAAAGGTGCTTAGAAACCCAGGCTGCCTGGGTGCTTTGGGCACTGCTCTCACTCCTTCTAAATCTCCTTTCTTGCATCACCATCTGGATCATTTCTCCTAACAAAGGGTTTTCTTCAAAGTTCTTGTCTTGGGCCATCATCTCTGCTTTCACTCTATTATCTCCCTTGAGTGCCCATCCCCTGAGTTTAATTGTTTCTATGCAAATGACTCTCAGATCCTCATTCCCAATCCCTTTTGCGTCTTGAGCTCCTGTATCACTGGCCGCCTTTTGGACGTTAGAACCTGGATGTTCCAGATTCATCTCAAACTCAGTATGTCTAAAACTGAACCTAGTATCTTTCCCCTTCCTCCTCTGCCCCCTGCCTAAACCATCCCTTTACCAAATTTGCTTATTTCTGTCTAAGGCACCGCCATTCTTCCTCTCTCCCCTGCTTATGACTCTGGCACTATCCTCAAGTCTTTATTCTCACATATCTTACATATCCAATCAGTTGCCAAATCTTCTCATTTCTACCTCAACCATCCAATCCCATCACATTCCAGTAGCACCTTAGTTCTGGTTTTCACACTTCTGACCTAGCCTACTGGTCTTCTCATTTTGGTTTCCCTATCTCAAATCTTTGCCCTCTCCAATCCATCTTCTACACAGCTGACAAAGCTGACCATATCACTCCCCCTATTCATTGAACTCCTACAGTTCCCTATCCTCTGTGGAACGAATATAAACTACTCTCTTTACTTTTAAAAATCCTTCAAAATCTGACTTTATCCACACTCTACATTATTCCGCTTAATGGACCACTCTGTGGTCCGGTCACACTGTCATTCTATTCATGCCACATGGCATTCCATCTGCCTTTACATTGGTCACCCTCAAAACTCAGATCAATGTAGCAACAAATTTAGATTTCAGAGGACTAACAATCACAGAATCACAGAGTCTGAGGGTTGGAAAGGATGTAAGAGTCTACCTTGTCCAGCCCATATATTAAAGTAACATTCACTATAACATACCTGACAAGTATGGACCCCTAGCCTCTGCTTGAAGACCTGTAGGCAAGAGGAATCCACCTCCAAGGCATTCCACTTTTAGACAGCTCTAATTGTTAGAAATTTTTCTTGATATCAAACCTAAATTAGTCTCTTTATAACTTCTTCCCTTTGTTCCTGGTTCTGCTCTCTGGGCCATACAAACAAATCTAATACCTCTCTACATGAAGAAAAGAGGGAGCAAATAAACAAAAGTACTGTAGCAGCAAGCACCCTGACATCCTGGCATCCAGGATGACCTGCTAGCACAGGGTCTTTTTAGTTTTCTAAAAGGAAAGTCACTTTTGAGGAGTCAACAATCTTCTTTAATCACATATACCAACAAAGAATATACAAGAAGAGAAATAAAGACCAACAGATAAGCCTAATTGTCTGACCATAAGCAATACATACATCACAGATCAACAGATCCAACTGTCTGACCATTACATATATACATAGTTACCAGAGAGAGAAGCACCAGCATCTGGGTTTTCAAAGCTGGGGGCTCCTTAATGGCTACCTAGAGTCTCATCTGGCAAACAAACCTCCTTCTGAAGCCCCAAAGCAAAACTTCACCTCAGAGTATATATACACTTTTCAGAGTCAGACAGCATCACAACTCTCATGACCCAGAGCCTCTTTAGAAATTGACAAAAGATGTGGGCCTTCCTACAAAACAAGTTTCCTCTAATCAAGCTTCCCTTAAT
Source organism: Bettongia penicillata ogilbyi (assembly GCA_023548195.1). NCBI lineage: Eukaryota > Metazoa > Chordata > Mammalia > Diprotodontia > Potoroidae > Bettongia > Bettongia penicillata. The sequence goes on along the minus strand of JAJHZJ010000551.1, from coordinate 1,581,302 downwards.
GGGCTCCACCTGAGACCTACTAATGGGTTGAGGGAACATCTTTAACTCCCATTAATATAAATCCCATTAACATTACAAGCGCCTACTATGTGCCAGGCACTAAGCTAAGTGCTTTACAAATATCTCATTTCATCTCCACAACATCCCTAAGAGGTAAGTGCTGTTATTTTTTTCTCATTCTTAATGAGACCATGCTCTCTTTGTGATTACTGCTTTCTTTTCTAGGTATTTCATAATCATCCTTTTTAATAATACATTCTGTTTTAAGTACCCTAATTAACTACACAGGATATATGAAAAAGATGCTATCTACATCCTGAGAAAGAACTGATAAATAGATGTATAGAACAATTTTACACATGTATACATATTTGTTTCTAATGGTATCTGGGAGAGGGAAGGAAGAAAAAAAGAAATTTACATAATAACTTTATTACATATTTAAAAGGAATAATGAGTTGAACATAATAGATTTTCAGTTTGATGTGCAATCTATTTTTATTATACAATGTTATGGAAATGCTTGTTTTATTCCATAAATTAAAAATTAAATTTAAATTATATATATAAATTAAAAATAATACATTTTGTAATTTTTCCAGTAATCAAAATCAAGCTCACTGAACTTTACCATTAAAACTTCATGAAACTTTTTTTAAAATTTGGGACATTTGCCTTTTCCCAGTCTTGTGTCACTCTCCTATTTTCTACTGTCTTTCAAAGACTAAAAGTGGCTGCCTAGTCATGTCTCTCATTTCTTCCACTATCCCTATAATGCTGGACCTTTGAGCCTGCTGATGTGGACTCATAGTGGGCAGATGGGCATTCTCTTACTCTCATTCTACACCTTTTGGATGCCACCTCTCTATTTAACATTTTGGTTCTTTCCTGTTCAATTCAATAATTGCAGCTAGGTGTCACAGTGCATAGAACAGCAGGCCTGGAGTCCATAAGACTCATCTTTCTGAGTTTAAACTTGGTCTCAGACACTTACCAGCTCTGTGACCCTGGGCAAGTCACTAAAGCTGGAAAAGGAATTAGCAAACTGCTTCAGTATCTTTGCCAAGAAAACCCTAAATAGGGTCATGAAGAGCTGGACATGACTGAAAAATGACTGACAACAACATTCAATTCCAAGATCATTCCCCTTTGCAAAGACAACAGAAGCAAAGTACAAGTTGAGTAGTTATGTCTTCTGTCGGTTCTAACCACTATATGCTACAGTCCTATTCAATCTTTGACCCCCTTCTTTTCCCCAATGTGATTAAAAAACAAAAACAAAATTCTGTTTCTGACACTATTCATAAAAGACTGGGTTCCACAGGTTTCAAAAACTTGTCTTAAGTGATTTAGAGACCTGACACAGATACAAATAAGAGAAATAGGAAAGAACTTAGGTGGTGTCATCAAGGACATAGTAACAACACAAGGGAATACAAGTAGACACGTAGAGAAAGTCACCTCGGATATGAGGCTCCCTAGAGCCACCATAATCTTCTGCAAAGATGGTTCTGATTTTGAATGAGTCTGAAGTGGAAGTGTGCCTGTAACCAAGAAGGAAAAGAAAATATAACAGGCAATGTTGTCACATAAAAATTTACTTCTTTCTTACATTAATGACAGGAAGAGATTAACTTCCCTTGGACTATCTTTTAATAATGAGTTAAGAAGTCTTTCTTCTCCATATTGATTCATGTTCAGTTCTGTTGTATTGTTTTGTTGGTTAGTCATATATGACTCTTTGTGACCCCATTTAGGGTTCTCTTGGCAAAGATACTGGAGTCATTTGCCATTTCCTTTTCTAGCTCATTTTATAGATGATCAAACTGAGGCAAACAGGGTTAAGAAAATTACCCAGTATCACACAGGTAGTGTCTGAGTCTAGATTTGAACTCAGGAAGATAAGTCTTCCTGACTCCAGGTCCAGCACTCTGTGCCACCCAGCACCACCCAGTGCCCTATTCTGTTGGGTAGTGGGCTATTATTTCACAAACAGCAGCTGGTCATAGAGGAAAAGAGGTCCAGATCAGGAGAAGTCATTCTATGACTTACTCTGTTTGTGACTTTGGCCAGGTTATTTCACCTCCATGGGCTTTTATTTCCTCATCTATAAAGTAAAAATATTGCACCAGAGGCTCTTTGTTCCAGCTCTGATGATATTACAAGATGGTTATTTCATGCGAAATAATTAGAGGGAAGCAAGTAACAAGCATTAGTTAAGTTCCTAGTATATGCCAGGTGCTATGCTAAGCACTTTACAAATGTTATCTTTATTTGATCTACAGACCTCTGTCAGTTCAGAATCAGAGTTTCTTTTTTTTAAAGATGGAAAAAAAAAAAGCATCTGGATAATAAGTTAAGCAACCAGTCCTCAGCAATCAGATGAGATAGTCCTTCCAAGAATGGATGACCGCAATAAGGAAGAAGTTTGCACAGTCCCTGCCTAAGTGAGGCTCAAGAATTCACAAAGGATTTCCAGCTATAAATCTTTCCCATCCAGAACTGGCCGGATTGATATTACTTTAAATAAATCTTTCTCCCACAAACTTTCATTTCCCCAAAGAACATTCATTTTCATTGAAGTTTAGATTCATATTAACTAGCTAAAGAATGCCTCATCTCATGTAAACACATTTCAAAAAAGCATGTGAAAGAAATAATAATATTCCATATAGGGAAGAAAGACAATGAAAATGTGTTCATAATCTGAACTTCATGGCATGTTTGCACAGCTGTACTGTTTAATTGGTTTTTACTATCTGTGTAGAAGTGTGAGAAATAAAAGGATCAGATTGTTTGGTTGCTCTTTTTATCCCATGGGAAATTAGAGAAAGATTTTTATCAAAATCATTTTAGTTTATGCATGGGGGAAGCTCACCTTGAAACAGGGGTATTTTGGACCCAGCTTAGCCAATTGTTAAATTTCCAGTGTAAGAATTTATATCGTGACCATCAGCAAATGCTACAAATCAAGAGACCAATCTACTGTTTTGCTGATTGTCTAAACTTAAGAAAGCGATGGAGAAAAATGTTGATAAGGCAGATTAATTTTAGAGTGTACTATGGGTACATTTTTTTTTAATAAAAGAGCCCATTGTTAGACATTCATTAAATAAACATTAAAAGTGCACCCATGCTAAAATCTCATAAGACAGGATGAATGAAATGAGAGCATGAGCACAGAAGATTCAGGCCTTCCGCACATGATCTGTGAATCAGAGAGAATTTGGATGAAGTGTTCAAAGAAGGGATCAGGTGTCTGGTTTTCGTGTACAGTGCTTATAAAGTTTACAGGGTCAAAAATAATCCTGGGAAAAATTAACAAATAGTGTCTCCTGGTACTGTACATTCATATGCCCCCCCAATAGAATATAAACTCCTTGAGGTGTTAAAATCTTTAGAATAGGGACGGCTTCATTTTTGTTTTGTATGCCTAGTGCCTTGCATATCGTAAGTGCTTAATAGATATTTATTGAATTCAACTTGGGAGGGAGAGTCTCCTCCCCCTCCCCCTACTCTCCACACACAATAGTCATTTACTGGGTCCAATCTTTTGACAGTTCTGTAAAAAAAACTCAGCCAATCAAGAGAAAGAAATTGGAAAACCACATTCTGCTCAAAGGTACCATTGCCAGTGAAACAATATTATCATTAAACCCCAAAACACAGTATCTAAGTTCCTACAGGAAAAGATAACAAAACCACAAGACATAGATAATACAGTAATTATAGCTGTCTTAGATGATCCTTTCTCAGAGCCTGATTACTCTAACAGAAAGATTATAAAAAACAAAAATACTGAATTGAACAAACCATCAGAAATTAGTTTTTAAGGCTTTATGATCTCTTATGGATGAGAATATTAAAGGAAATATATTTCTCCATATCATTGCACCTTTACAAAAACAGTCTATATTCTAGGAAGAAGAAAAATCTGAATAAACACAAAAATAGAAATATTAATCATCTCTTATTGATCACAGCAAAATAAAGAATAATAAACACAGGCAGAATAAGCTAAACATCTCGATAAAGACCAAACTTTAATATAATGAACAAGTCAAAGAACAACAAAGAGTCCCCATGTACACTAATATGTAGCAGTACTTTTTGTGATAGCGAAGAATTGGAAACAAAGTAATGCCATCTCTTGGGGAATGGCTAAACAGTAAGTGGTACATGCATGTAATGGAATATTACTGTGCAGTAAGAAATTGTATACATGATGAATACAAAGAAGACAGCATGGATAGTGTGTGGGGCCTGAAGTTAGGAGAATCTGCGTTCAAATAAAATCACTTAACCTCTTTCCCTCAGTATTCCCATCTGTAAAATGGGGATAACAGTAGCACCTACCTCATTTGTTGTGGTCAAATGAGATAACTGCAAAGTGCTCATGACAGTGCCTACGTTAACTATTATTACATGAACTGATGCACAGTGAAGTACATAGAATCAAGAAAACAATGTGCACAATGACTCCAATAACATAAAAAAGCCATACAAAAAATCAAAAGTGAGTGTAGCAAGCCACAAAGGAAGAGATATGATAGCGGCACCCTTCCTGGAGCTGGTAAGGTACACAGATGCCACACTGGTTTTCAGACTTTTTCAGTATATTGAGCAGTTGTGCTGATTTATTCCTCTCTTTTTTTTTCTTTAAAAAGTACTCTTTGTTACATGGGATGACTCTGGAAACCATCCTGATGCAGAAGATACAGGGAAAACAATGATGATATAAAACAAAAGAAATCAATAAACATCTTAAAAGAGAAAAGAATAAAAACAATAAACAGATATGTCAAAGAACATTGCAACAATAAGATAAAATATTCAAATTTGTGAAACATGAAGCAAACCTGAATTAAAAATTACATAAGTAAAAACATATTAATATAATTTGAAAAAAAATTAATGAACAGAGGTTTATCACTTCAAGGCAGGAGGGGAGAGAGCTCCAACCTCTCCTGTCCAAGAGGTGGATTCCTTCAGTGAGAGAATTTACTGATGGTGATTAGTCAATAACCCTTCCCAGATTCCTGCCGCTGATGTCCTATGCAAATGAGTAGCTGAGAACAAAGGTGTCATGATTGAAAATGATTTGATTTCCTTAAAGGTATAGAGGCAGTCTGTGCCCTAAAGTCCATACTCAGAACTTCCTGGTGCCAAAGCCAACTCTCTATCTACTCACTATACCATGCTACCTTTATAAATGTGCATGTATAATATATGTGGTAATGTGTATGTACACGTATGCATATACATTTATATATTTTATAATATGTTATATAATGTATGCATACATATATGCATTGTGATATTATGCTATTTTTCTCTTCCTACTTAGTCTTTCCTATTTACCAAAACCTGTGCTTTCTCATGTACAATTACAATTTGATATAGATTCATTACTTTGGGGACTCCCAAATAGAATCAGCGGCTGCTCTTCCTCTCCTCATGTCTCAGATACATGAGGATGTATCTCCTTTCTCTCTGTAGATATAGAAACCATTTCCCTAATATTTACCTGCAAGGTTTTTAGTAACTACACACACATGTAAACCTCTGTATGTATGTGAGAGACACAGAGAGAGAGAGAGAAAGAGAGAGAGAGAGATCTGTTGGATAGGAAGAAACCAACAGGTCACGCTGCTAGTTGCCAAGACAGACTCAACTTCTACTGTTGAGCTCAACCTTCTCCCAAAGGAAAAAGAAATAGTCCACCGGCTAAAAGAAATACGAGCTTTGATATAATTCCTCTTTGACAGGCAAGGGAAGGGAAATGCCAGGTTCCCTCCAGCTCCTCCAGTTTCCCCACACGTAGTCTATCAATTCTCTGCCAGTAAAGAAAGTGAAGAAGGCTAAGGCCATTTCTCAGATGACAATTCCCATTGTCTGAAACTGAAGTTCATCAGGTTGAGGAGGCAGGAAAAGGCAAGCACACAGACATCAGATACCCTGATCAACCCTGTCCACTTTCCTCCCATATGGTGGGAAACAATAATGGCTGCTCATTCCAGTTTCTGGCTCCCTTCTCCCAGAAGCCTCAAAAACACAGTCCAGAAAAGTGAAGTTCCAAACATGTCACCAACTGGAAATCTCTGGGACAGTGTATGTTTAAATATCTCATCTCCATGACAATACACTCTGGACAGGGAGCCTGAGAAATCAGAGATGAAACAGGAAGAAAAAAAATTCAACGACATAATCCCCACATGACATTTAAAAAGAGATCAGCAAATCACCATTTAACCTCACTCTTATCTGGGCTGGACAAGGAAAAGTCTACAAAATAAATGAACAGTTAGATAAGTAGATAGATGGATGAATAAATAAATAAAAATGAATGTAAAAGTAAAATACAGTAATCAGGAGCCTGGACTAGGATGGGGAAAGGGAACTTTTAGATAGAGAGTAGAGGAAAAAAAGGGGCAGTTTCAAGTCAAGATGGAGAAGGGAAAACATAAGTCCAAAAGTCATTTTCGAGTCGGATAACTAGTTACCAGATATGAACAAATAGTTCTTAAAAGAATTACAAACCATTAACAACCAGGAGAAAAACTTCAAATCAGTGATAAGAAAAGAAATGCAAATTAAAACAATTCTGTGGTTTTACCTCAACCAACAAATTGACAAAGATGACAAAAGATAGAAATTATCAATTATGGAGAGAGCTTTAGAAAGGCAGTATATTAACAATCTGTTCCTGGAGTTGTAAACTGGTCCAACTATTGTGGAAAGTGTTTTGGAATTATGCTGTGATTAAATGTCCCTACCCTTTGATGTAGCTACCCACCTGTGCGGTATATATGCCGGAGGTCAAAGACAAAACAGTCCCATATACACCAGAATATTTATGGCAGCATTTTTTCTGGTAGGAAAAAACTGAAAATGAAGCGGATGCCCACCAATTTGGGGGCACATGAATGTAAGTGAATGAAGATTGCTGTGTTTTAAGAAATAATGCCAAAAAAAAATACAGAGAAGCATGGGAGTAAAGAATGGACTGATACAAAATGAAGTAACCTGAAAAACAATATACACAATGATTTCCATAATATAAAGGGAAAGAACAACAAAAATCAAAAGGACAGACCACTGCCTCTGTAGTCAGAGGATTTGGGTTTAAATCCCACCTCTGAGGCTTATCACAAGTTACTGCACCCCAAGTGACTCAGTTTCTTCACCAGGAAAATGAGTTGGATTAGGTGACCTGGGCAGGTTTCCCACTTCTTGATCTATTATCCAGTGAAATTATAATGGGCAAGTTTGACCCCCAAAGGAAAATATGAGAATGTTGCTCCCTCCCAATTTTGGTCTACAGTAATGACTGTTAAATCACGTGTTATTCTGACTGTGGATCCTTGGTATTTTAATTCTTTCTTTCTGACTGCTTGCAACACTTTTTCTTTTACCCAGAAAATGTTGATTTTGGTTATGATATTCCTAGGAGTTTTCACTTTGGGATTTCTTTTGGGAGGTGATCATGACATTTCTATTTCCACTACTCCAACTTTGCTCCGTTGTCCTAAGAGATCTGGGTGGTTTTCTTTCAAGATTTCTTCAAATATTGTACATAGACTCTTTTTCTGCTCATGGTTGTCAAGTAGTCAAATGATTCTTAAATTATCTATCCTTGGCCTATTTTCCATGTTAGTTATTTTTCCTAAGAAATATTATATTTTCATCCATTTTTTCAGTCTTTTGACCTTATTTTGATAGTACTTGTTGTCTCATGGAGTCACTGGCCTCTATTTGGCCCATTTTAATTTTCAAAAATAGTGTTGTTTGGATTGTACCTTTTGTGCCATGCTATTAATTCTGTAATTCATTCTTCCTTAGTTCTCATTTCTTTTCCAATTTTTCCTCTAACATTTATAAAACTTAAACTCTTGCCTCATCTCTTCCAGAAATTCCAGTTGAATTTGTGCCCAACCTGTGTTTTTATTTGAGGCTTGGCTTGCAGCTGTTTTACAATTATTTTCTTCTTCTGGTTTTATGTCTTGAGCACCATAATAGCTGACATCATAATAGCTTTTTATAGTAGGATTTTTTTTTGTTATTTACTATTTCTTCCAAACTATTTTCTGATTTCATATTTTATGCCAGGGACAGGTCATGGGCAGCACTTCTGGAGGGAAGGTCTGGGTTGGTCCTTTCGTTGAATGCTTGTGGCATTGAATGTTGAGTTATATACCAGGCTCTCAGGAACAGCTCAGCCTGGGGACCTACAAGCTTTCAGTGCTCCCAAAAGTGGTCTAAACCAGGGCAAAATCTAATATATAATCACCTGCTCTGAGTACTAGAATCTGTTCCTGACCTGAGTTTGAGCAACAAACAGTAGACTTTTGGTAGACTCAATCACCATCAGCAAGCTGGAAAAAGCCAGCTGGAAAACACTTGTTTGTTCAAAATGACAGTTTCTCTTTGATCTGAGATTCCTGCTCTACTTATACCTCTGTACAGTTTAGATTGCACTAGAAACTAAAACTGAGACGTTGCTCTGCTCAGGAGTTCAAGCTGTATAGCAGCCACATGCCTCAAATTTGCTTCTTGCTCAAGACGCAGGCTAAGACCTATACTGCTACTCCTGATAATGTCTTTCTTAGGTGCAGGTCCCCTCCTCAATTCACTCTGGATATGTGACCTGGAACAAGGCAGTGAGCAACTCTATTCTGGACTATGCATACTTGTGGAAGAGTATGTCACAGAGTTTTGGGGGATGTTTATTACAAACTGTTCTTTCTATACCAACTTAATAAATTAGCTTTTTAAAAGCTAATCAAGTATGACTGACCAGTTAATATTAATTGATAATCATTATAAGTGAAATACACAGATGGGGGCTCATGGACTATAGCACCATCAACAAGATCAAATTAGAAAGAGGCATCACCACCACCCCCAGCTCCTCAGGGTTAACCATGGAACCCTGAGGAAAATGGTGTAGACAGCCAAGCTCTTGGGACTCAACTTGCTATTGCTATGGAGCTAGAAGAGTAACTCCAAAGCATATGCTGCACTATACTAGAATTTCCTCACATTGGGGGACAGACATGTATGTGGATTAAAAGATACATGTTATAAGTTGTAGTATTGAAAGCAATGGAATACTATTGTGCTATAAGAAATGATGAGCAGAAGGAATTCAGAACAACCTGGAAAGACTTATATGAAGTGATGCTGAGTGAAGGGAGCAAAACCAGGAGAACATTGTACACAGTAGCAATCACATTGTGTGATAATCAACTAGGGTAGACTTAACTCTTCTCAGTAATACTATGAATGATCCAAGATAATTCTAAAAGTCTTATGATGGAAAATGCTATCCATATCCGGAGAAAGAGCTATGGAGTCTGAATGCAGAAAGAAGCATATTATTTTCTCTTTGTTTCTTTCTTGTTTTCCCCTTTTATTGTGATTCTTCTTTTCCAACATAACTAATGTGGAAATACA